>CM042994.1:10171072-11421072 GCA_023678885.1 Pogostemon cablin | reverse complement strand
AGCGAATTGTACTAATTCTAACCTCAAATAAATAGCAAGGATCATGGTATTTTTGTAAAGTTAATTCTTTTTAATGAATTTGCTGCACATAAAATCAAATGACCATTTTAAATGAACATAACATCAATATATGCTTATCTAACATCTAATGACATAATATTTACGCTGCACATGAACTTTTATACTGCACGTAATATTTTTATGCCACATATAATATCAATTTTCGCTGCACATATTATCACTATTCATCGCACATAATATAAAATTCTATAGCATTTATGCTTCATATGAAAGTTCATGCTGAACGTAATATTTTTTGCTGCACATAATACCTTTACGCCGCACATAACATCAAATAACATAACACTAACGCTGCACAGTAAATAGTCAGTTAATTTTGAATACCATGTGGGCAAATTGCAATGTTTGAAATGTTAAAATGAGGTACTAAAATAATACATCAATAAGGCACAATATCGTTAGCCGAAGAGTGAGGTTAAATTGTAATTGTAAAACCCTTGATATTATATGTTTGGTGTGCGCGAGTACATGGACAATTCCATCATAGGGTATGAACAATGTAATGAAACTAGGGTTTTAATAAATAATTGCGGCAACGATGATGTGACTTGGAATTTTGGAATTAAATTAGGTTTATGAAGCTTAATTGATTTTGACGATGTGCATCATAAATAAGGTGAATGATTATTTAAATATCTTCTTATAATTATTTTACATATTTTTAAGAATGTGTAGCGTCATTGTCATTATGTGGATAAAGAGATTTGAAATCAAGGAGAGAGAATTGGTTTTGACTATTTGCAGAGTAATTAAGGAGAGAGATTATCATACTTTCCTTATTGTCTAGTTTTTCTTATTTGTCTTTTAAAAGGGTAATATTGGAATAGTACTATGTAATTATGTACTTGATAATTATATTTTGTTATGTATATATCTTATGGTAATATAGGGTTATAGGTTGTATCTAATAGTAGCTACCCCAATATTTAATTATAAGAAATTAAAATTTTAATATTTATTTAATAAATAGTTATGAGTATACTAATTTAATTTTTATTTGAATTAATTAAGTAGAATAAATTTTTTAATATTATAAATATTTATATATTTATCGTTGGGTTATAAATTAGACTAACAAATAAAATGTAGGATCGAAAAATTATTAATTTACGGTATATTAGGTCAATTACTTATTTTCTTGACATCAATATTGCGGGTATTTTTTTTTACATTATTTATTTTGTGTGCTTGACTTACTTTCACTAAGGGTAATTTTGTCAATGTGATTAAATAGTGGACAAAAATGAAGTTTTTTAATAGTGCAGACATAAAAGAGTTGAATAAGTTCACAGTGGACAAGAAGATGCATTTTCCCTATATTTATTTCATATGTAAAATTACATTTTTCTAATATAGCATTAAAATATGATTTATATGTATGTTTAGTTAGTTTTTTAAAAAAAAAATATTTTCCTCCTAATTAACAGCCATTTGTTTAAGTGTTACTAATAATTAATTAAATAAAATTATGATATAATAAAATCATTATTATTTACAGTCAAGAGATCGCTAAATAATAGAGCTATTTCTAATTTTAGAGTAAAAAAAATAATTAAGATTTTTAAAGACTTTGATTAATTAAAATTTTTAAAGACTTTGATTATGATTTCTCTTATACCTTAACAACCTTCACGGTAGAGGATGAATGACAAGATAACTACAAATTACTAGACCACTAAATCAAAGGAAGATATAAACGTTTAATCCCTTGAAGTGGAAAATAAACGTTTATATAGTTGAAGTTTATAATGAAGATATTTTGGACTAGAAGTCTCCACTTTTAGTAGATTTAAAAACTTGTTTTTCTTCAAAATTGTATCAGGCCTGATATGCATTTATGATGAATATGCTAGCAAGATTATTGTAATTTTTCTGATAAGGAAACATTTATTTAAAATTAAATATATCCTCATGTATCACATTAATACAAAATATATTAGTTTATTTTAAGAAATCAATGAGACTTGACATATTAATCAAATATTGATTATGATTCAATCCCCATTATGTTCAAGTTCTAGATTGGTGTAATGTTATGATATATGATATAATATATATTTACCCTATATGGCATAATGATAGTATATATCCCATTATAATCTTTTATGAAATACTCTCTCCATCCCACAACAAAGTATACACTTTTCATTTTGGTCTGTCCCAAAACAAAGTATACATTTTTCCTTTGGGTAGATGAGACCCATACAAATTAATTATTATATCCACATGGGCCCCAATGCTTGACCCATTTGTAGCACCGTCCTTGGTACCAAACACTCCATTCCAACAATATCTTAAAAAGCTGAACATAATCATAAATTCCGTACTAAAGCATGGGATTGAATTAATTCTTTTTCCCTTCAATGAAAATGCAGGTTATTTTAGGATAATTAGAGCTTTACATATGCATGTAATATATATAATAGTACATAGTATGATATTAACACTTTTCTTTTTTTATGTGATAATTAATTTTCACAAATAAAATTAAATAATTACAAGTAGTGAGAGAGGGGGATCAAGGAAAAGGAGTCACCAAGTCAAATTAAGTTGGAGAGAGCCAGAGGTGATAAAATTGGTTAAAAATTGGACACGTCTTTCTACTTTTCTACATTTCTGCAGTAATAAAATATAAAAGAATAATAATATGCAAGTGTACTATGCATGTATATAATGTCTAGTTAGAAACATTAAAATGCTATTTCTTTCACTTCACTACACACTAAAATGTTATAATCCTTAATCTGCATGCAAATATCAAACGTATACATTGTTATGGGATGGAGGGAGTAATCAATTATGTGTGTTGCTTAGATCATAAGTAATTTATACATAGAGAAAGATACAATAAATCTATTTCACTTATATGAGCTCTAGAAAAACGATGAAATGTTACACAAAGAACACTCGGGGGGCGGATACACTATGGTACAGCTGTACCCCCAAATTGAAAAATAAGTTTTATATATATATGGAATAATTTTCGAAGTTCGACCCCAACCCTTGTAATTATGGCCGCATTTTTCTTAAAATATATCTATAATATTTCTTTTTGTTTTTCTTATTTTCTTTTATATATATATATAAATATATTATTTTCTTTTTTTTCTTATTTTCTTTTATTATTTTATTTTATATGGAAAATGTGTTTCTTATAATATTATACTACACTTTTTTTCTTAATTATATACTATTTTTTATTTTAAATCTTGCATTAATGTGTTTCTTTATTGCTTCACTTATATAATACACATAATATATTAATATTCATGTTTCATAAAATCATTTATATTTTTCTCACTCATTTGTACACTTAGATTATTTATTGCAACACAAATTTATACCCAACTCTATTATTATATTTTTAAAAAATATGATATGTCATAAATTCCTTTACAAAAATATAATTTTCAACAGTGTCAACTGTAATTATAATTTTTTAATTTAAATTTATTTATTAAACAATTTTGAATATTAAATAATAATTTTAAAATTATATACCGTACCCCCAAAAATAATTTCCTGGATCCGCCTCTGATAACACTATAATATAAGTGAGCTTATATATATATATATATATATATATATATATATATATATATATATATATATATATATATATATATATATATATATATATATATATATATATATATATATATATAACTCTTATATAGCATATTCATAAGAAGTAACATTTAAATGTAACATTTTAATATAATAACACATTTTATGCAATATTTTTTTAATTACATTTTGTAACACCGATTATAATATTTTTCAAATCAGCATTATAGGTAATATATTAATTATAACGCATTTTGTCAACATTTTTCATTTATTAACTATATAGATAACACATTTTTTATCCTATTAATAACCTAATATATTTTATTAAATCAGATTATAATGAAAATAATGATCTGATTTGTTCATTTTGACGGTAAATAAAAAGAGGAAAATAGTATTAAAATATATTTAATTATAACTTTTAAATCTTATTAACATTATTTTTAAGTTTTATGTGAAAAGTATTCTCATACTTGTTTTGAGACAATCACATATAATATATAATTGATGACAATTATGAATCAGAGGACAAATAAAATCTTATTTTAGGAATTCGGTAAAGAGAAATTTATAGTTAATTAGAAGGTTTTAAGTAAATAAGAAAGCTTAATTTGAGTTCCCAATTATGAATTAATTATTTAATTGATAAAAGAAGATAAATAAGATTATGATGACATAATAAATAAATAAAAGATTTTGTATGGGTACATTTTGTTGTTTCATGAGATGATAATTAAATAAACATCCCCAATTAATTTTCACATTTTTAATAAAAAAATTAGTGTTAGGAAATTATCTCTAATTCTCTTATTAGATTAACTTGGGCAATGTGTATGCGTGGTGATGTATTTTTGTTCTGTGTAAAAATTAATAATTAAAAAGAATTCTCAAAGCATATGTATATTTAATTATTATTATTTTTTAATAATGCTCACGTATAGCAACAGAATAGAAATTTAAGCGCAGTGGTAGAACGACTACTTTGATGGCTTGAGTACCATTACAAAATCATTTATTGAAGACATTCTTGAATCTTTTCGGAGACAACTAATATTGAGTGTTGTTTACATCCCTTTAAGGTTGGGTAATGGATAGTGGAATGAATAGTTGGGTTAATCTCTTACAATCGAGTGATGAATATGCTAAAGCAATGGAAGATTACCTTCAGCGTGCATTTTCCACCAGAGCAGAGGGAGATCAAATTAGTTATCCATGTAAGGATTGTTATAATCGATTTTGCAATCGTAGAGATATTGTTTATGATCATTTAGTTCAGAGATTAAACAATGGCATTTCAATTAGCAATGTACATCTTCAAAGACTAAGGATTGCAATCCAAACATGTACGAAGACATAGAAAATTTGATTTATGATACTTATAGAGATGTGGTTGAAAATTTGTATTCTTATCATGAAGAAAATAATGAGTATGCTAATACAGAGACCAAGAATTTCTTTGAGTTAGTTGAAGATGGAAAAGAAGAGGTATATCTAGGGTGTAAATCACTTTATCTTTTTCAAAACTCTCATTCATCATTAGATTGTTCTTCTTCAAGTGCGTACATGGGATGAGTAATGTGGCATTCTTCGAACTTTTTGAAATAATCAATGAATTGATTCTAGAAGCTAAAATACCAAGTGTTATAACGAAGTTAAGAAGTTGGTGAAGTATCTAGGTCTTCATTATGAAAAGATTGATGCATGTTCTAATGATTGTATGCTTTTTTGGAAAGAAATTAAAAAGTGTCACATCTTGTAACACTAAAAATGTTATATATTACTTGCTTTCAAAAATATTTTATATTACTTATTATAATATTTGTTAGTTCTTAAATAACATTTTTTTAGTGCTACATTTTCTCATTTATGTTGTGATCAAGTTTGCAACAATCTAGATTATATATTATCTATTTATTTAACCCCAAATTCATATGTTTGAAGTATAACTCGAAGTATCATACTCCCACCGTCCCGCGTTAAGGTTTATATTTTTTATTTTGTTTTGTCCCAAGTTAAGGTTTACATTTCATTTTTTTTGTCAAGTCAAACCCACACAAAAGAATATATTATTCCACGTAAGGCCCACATACAACACTAATACAACTACCCACTATACATTAAACATTATATTTCTCAACTCACTATCTATTAAAATACTATATCTCTTAATCTACATACAGAAAAAAACGTCAGCGTTAACATTGGACAGATGGAGTATTGTGTAGACTTAGAAAAATATTATCTTTAGGGAGAGTTGATGGGCATTTTCTCAGCACACAAAATTATTCCCCAAGTATGAAGGATATCAATTGTATTTTTGATAGGCAACCAAGTGATTATCGAACTCAAGGGACTGATTATTATTAATTTAATTAAGTTCTAATTCGTTAAGACTATTATGGCAATATGGTTGTCAGAAATGGTAACTAAGCAACAAATAATTAAAATAACAAGCAGTAGAGATAATACGACTGTGATCAAGTGAGTAATTAGGTAGTTCTTCGGGTCATACAATTTTACTTATTAATTTACTTTCCATATATTGATATCCGACTTTGCCTTGTGGTCTAAGAACGCATCACTAAACCATGAAAGTTCACTCTATAGACACAAGCAAACAAGCGTATGACATGTGTGAATATCCTTAGAGCAAGAGATATAATTTTCCCTTTCTAGGACTATCAGCATCAATTATTTCCCGTGCACTTAGTAGTCTAACCCGATATGATCTCCCTTTATAGGTACTATGAAGTTATACTCTTTATCCTACTTATTAACCCGAATAGTATTCAATTAACAAGTATTCATATAAGATAGTTCTAATAAGACTTCGGAATTCCTTCACTTAGAATTATAACATGTAATCCTGCTCAGCAGTGAACGCACTCAATCAATAACCAAGATATGTATTCAGACTCTACATAACAGTTAATGATGCACAAAACAACTGTGAGTATGAATTTGAAAAGCATAGTCTTATATAAAATAAACCACAAGTAGTGTTTTACGGAGTTTACACATGGAAAATAAATCAACTCATAAAACCTTCATAACCCTAGAACTACCGAAACGGTTCTAGCCCATGATTGATCTAGGAACAATCATGGTGGTTGATAGGATCTTACCCATAGTCTTGAAAATTACGAGATAAATTAAGTAGCGAAGTAAACCCTAGATGCGGGCGCCGTCGCGACTCTCTCCATCTTGAATCTTCACTTGGTTCGATAGACGAACCTCTCTCCACAGCTCCGTAGGTTGGAATTAGGGTTTGGATGTGGTATTGGATGGATGTGGAATCTAACTCTCTTGTTGATGTGATCTAGATCCTTTTTTATACTTGTAAAGGGCTCCTCACGGACCTTTGATGGGCTTTTACTTGAGGCACACGTCAAATTTGGTAAAAGACACCCGGAATACCAAAAATATCATCAGCGGCATTCCGTTCGACCAAGCCTCCTCTGGTCGAGCAAAGCCTCCTGGTCGAACGCTGGTCGAGCAAGCTCTCATAAGTTTTTGCAAATTTTTTTCGACCAACCTCCTCTTGTTCGATCAAGATGATGTTGGTCGAACGGACTCTCTTGGTCGAGCAAACTCTCTATAAGTTTCTGAGCATTTTGATCGACTTGGCGCCCTTGTTTGACCAAACTGATTATGGTCGAACAAACCTCCGAGGTCGAACAACCTTCAAAAAATGCCTCAAAAATCGTGTCTTTTAATTCTGAGCCCTTAAGACATGTTTTCTTGTATAAATATGCTCAAAAGCCTCAGTAGCCTCTAATTCATGGATTTTCTATAAACAACCCGATTCGTCTTGATAATAGACGCAATCATACTTGATTTCCACACAAATCCAAGCCCAAAACACTTGAATTCACACTCTCATCAAACCCCCAAACTTACATGTTGCTCGTCCCGAAGCAACGAATTCAAAACACAGGAAAGAGAGTGTCATTCACAAGATCCTTATAATAAGTACAACCTATACTAACACATGCAATTGTATCAAATCAAAACATGAAATCCATCATACTCTTCATTCATGCAAAAACATCAATTAATCACAATACTTATATTAGTGATAAGTTATCTAGCTCACGGGCAAGTGTTTGCTCTCTCTCTCAAATGTAAAAGATGTACACTTTACGGGTTAGTATATACACTCAAATTCAATTCATATACTAGCTTAATCATAAGCTTGACAAGGGTCTCAAAAATCCATCTATAATCGCTTCAAATACTAGGATCACAAAGGACTTGTCTTATGGTTGTAATGTTAGCTCTTTGGTAAAGGTATGAGAATTTGGGTAAAAATGACTAATGCACTAGTAGAAAATTACCTTGGAGTTTTGCTTTTCATCAAACAGCTTAATTTCCTTGCTCCATTATCATTCTCATGATCCTTGCGATTCATCAGCTCCTGCCTTTCTTTGGAATCAATATCTTCTTCTTCAAAGTACAGGGGTACCAATTTTGGGCACTACCCTTCTAAGCAGTCAGGGTACCAGTTTCAGGCACTACCCCTAAACAAGATTCAACCATGTCTTTTGACTCTTCACTTAGCAAAGTTTATTTTCCATCTTTGATTTCATCACTTAACACATCATTCACCTTGACTCTCTACTAGTAAATAGGGTATTTTAAACTAAAGGAAATAAAGTCTTTTATCACATGCTTGCCAAAGAAAAAGCTTTTAACGGCTCAACAGGGCTTCCAATGATAATCATATAACAAGGTAGGAAAATTTTGGCTAAGTGGCTCAATCATCAATAATGGCCTAAGATCATTTCCTAGTATCTATCAATCATAAATTTCAAACAAGACTCCAAGTCAAGTTCTAGAATACGAGTATACAAACGACTCTCAAAAATAAACTATCTTACTCATAGCATGACCAATAGGCTCAAATCCTCACATGGGTAATAGAATCCTAAACACTCTTCGAAGCATGCAATCAACATCAATCTTTTCATCAATTACAAGTAAAAATAGAACATGATCATCATTAACAAACCAACATGCATCAAAATAAGTGTACATGCATATCCCAAATATCATCAACACTAATCAATTCAAAGCAAATCAATGTATCCATCTTCCTTCAATCAAACACCAAACATCATTATCAATATCAAATACAAATCACCCACGCATGAATCACTCAAATAACACCCTAACCATACCACCATCAAACCTCAACTTGTAAAGTGAAAAAGAGAATGGGGATGATATAAAATAGACAAAGAGAAAAATTTGGCGCAACTACTCCTCTGGAGCATCATTATCATCGCTCTCATCCATGCGCCATAGGTCAAAATCTCGATGTAACTGATACACCTTCCTACCATCTCTCAGCTGCTAGCCTGCACCTTTCCAATCCTTCTATCCATATCCTCATACCTCAGGTTAAGCGCAGCATAGTTCGCGTTCGCCAACGCATGCTAGTGATTTGTCTCATGCTGATTCGCATTGAGAGTAGCGAAGTGCTCATTCATTAATCGGAATTGCTCCCAATAGAACTGATCTTGAGCTCGCCAAAAATCCTACTGCTGCTGCGGTAGTGGCTCAAAAAACTCATGCTCCTGTGGCTGTGGTCTGCATCGGAGACAAATCTATCTCCGAATATAAGAACGCTAGTGGTGGCGGCTGATCTCCCTCATCGAAATCGGCTGGATCTCTTACTATGATCATGTCCTCATCTATAAGGACTCCCTGAAAGTGCATATCAGCAAGAAGTCTCCAATCTCCTTCCTCCAAACAAGTCCTCGAGATCGCTCTGTGCTCCGAGGTATCCATCAAGTTGTTGTTGATCTGAATTGTAGTAAGATTAATAATGAACAGTGAAAATCTAAATGAAACACCATGGATGAACATCCAAGTATCATCCATCCGGCGAATCAATCCCATCCTCACACATGCCGTTAGGATCAAGTCTGGATCCCTTCGAATCGGTCGATGTCTGCTCAAATCAACCCGGTAGTACTCGGATATCAAAGTAATAAGCCCTCCAATGTTCACACGCTGAAATTCGTGGGTAGTGAACTTATGCAGCTGCTGGAAAAAGTAAGCTGCCACATTGAAGCGAACTCCATTATGCATGTACCACGGACATATAACTTTCCCCTCGGAATACAACTCCCCTTGAATCGAGAAAACAAAATGTTACTCAGAATTCGGTCCATATAAGCAATCACGGGGTTGCGGATGAAAGCAACCTTGGAAGAATTAGAATTATATCTTCCTCGCCTCCTCGAGATAGACCTCCAAAACTCATCAGGTCTGAAATCATCGTGCTCCACATCAGTCAAATTCTCACAGTCGATCAACTCATTAAACTCTCGGGCATGCATTAACTTCTCTTGCCCACTAATCTGCATCTGAATAGCATATGAAAGATAGCGATCTCCATGCTCAATACTCAACGAACATAAAACCTCAGCAGTTATATGGAAATACGTCTCCCTTTTCATCTCCATAAAACTGGTTATCCCTACTCGATTGAACATCCAACGAATATCGTTGATGATGTTCATTGCCACCATAGCTTCATTATTTTGATAGCGAGTCCTCATGATCTTGCTCGCAATAGCTGCCCACAACTCCTTCTTCTCCTCCCAATTAGAAATCCTAATGCCATAATCAGAAGGTCTCTTCTTATCCAATTTTAGCTTCTTAACACCATCACCCTTCCTAGGAGACTTGGTCTCCTTCCTCTTCGAAGATGAGGCAATCTCTTTTCCTACAAAAGTTATACTTCAATACATAACAAGAAGAGATAAAGCAAGTATACCAATCCTAAGACTAACATGAATCCTACTCAAGACTTCAAACTCATGTTCCAATCCACTCTCAACTTCAAGTGCTCATCTAATCATCATAGTAAATATAATTCAACACCTTCAATCAAGAATAATTATAAAACTAGTCTTAAAAATACTTCACACGAACATGCTCTCCAATTTCAACATACTTCAACAAAACAAGAAACATGCTCGTCTTCTTCATTCAATCACACACCATCCATACTTCAATCAATGATCCCAAACATACAATTCGAAATTAACCTCAAGCCCATATAATATGCAACATCAATTTCACAAAATTTCAACATCCCAACATAAATTGAAAGCATCTCAATTCAAGTGAAATTCAAGCAAGAACACCAAAAATTCAACAATTCAATCCACAAAATACATGCTTCAATCAACTTACCCAACATTCCTAAGTATAATCTCATAAATTCACGGGTATAGAAGTTCAAAAATATACCTTTGTTAGCCATGGTGTACGTGCGATGAACAGAGGTGAATTTCCAAAAATTTGAGTAGAATAACCCCAATTCGGGCTTGAACCTCCAAATTTTGGATGTGGAAGTGAGTGGAAGAGTGGATTAAAGTGTGGGGAAGAGTTTGAGAAGGAGTACTTACAGTTCAAATCGGTTGCTAGAGCGAAGGTGACGGGAGATGGTCGAACGAAAAAGAAAACATACCTTTAAAATCCAATTTCTGTCTCCCGTTCGACTCGAACAACTTGGTCGAGCAAGGGTTTTTGGTCGAACAACTCAGATTTGCATTCAAAACATGACCTCGTTCGATCTCCGTTCGACTTAAATTTCTCAGTCGAACAACTGCTTGAGGTCGAACAACGTGCGGAATCGATTCTCTGTTCTCCTCTGCTCCGTTCGACCTTTGTTCGACTTGAAGAATATGGTCGATCAAAGTGTGTTGGTCGAACGGCCTCACTGTAAGTTTTTGGACATTTTGTTCGACCAGCGTTCGACTTAACTATGTTGGTCGAACAACACGCTTATGTCGAGCGGAGCTTCTATAAGTTTTTGTTTTGTTCGACCGGCGTTCGACCAAAACCTCTAATCGAACGGGGACATCTTTATTGAACAACTTATCGATCTTTTGAAGCTTCGTATTTTCTCATCTTTCCCTGCAACACTTAAACTATAGGGCAACATCAAGTATCAAGATAACCAAAACTTAAGCTAGATAACCACTTTTAGACTAAATAAAACCATATATAACTCCACATATGACACATAAAACAAAACACCACTAAACATTAGGTCAATTGCAAAAAATCAACACATTAAAACCGGTTAAAGTTTTAATACGCCGTAAAAAATCAACTCCCCTAACAAACGTTACAAAGAAAGATTATATTCTTGGTGCTTCGATGAGGTAAGTACATCACACCCCCAAACTTAGTAGAAACTATAGTCGAAACTAAGTTTGCAAAGAGATGTAATTTCCGATTGGTAAGCACGTCAAATATAAAAATTTCTTACTCACACTAATGAAATAAAACATTAAAACGGGAGGAAAAGCCCCCAACAAGCGCTTTTGTTTAACGTCAAAGAGTCACGACGGTACCTATTTAGTGCAACGTATCCTCAAAGACAATGCAAGCATCATCCAACGACTTGTAAAGCTTCAATCGATGCCCATTCGCCGCTATGATGTCTTCATCCTTGTCAATGAGTTCAAAACTCCCCCCTCCACAGGCTCTATGGATAATGAACGGTCACGTCCACTTCTATTTTAATTTTCCTGCGAAAAGCTTCAAACGAGAGTTAAAAAGTAATACCTCATCACCTTGCTTGAACTCTTTGTAGGAGATCTTCGAATCATGCAATTTCTTCATTCTTTCCTTATAGATCTCCGAATTCTTGAAAGTTCAATTTCTGAACTCATCCAATTGATTGATATGAGTCATCCTCAACTCCTTTTGATCCTTAAGAGACAAGTTCAAATTTTTTTAATGCCCAAAAAACTCTATGTTGAATCTCTACGGGTAAGTGGCACGGCTTCCCATAGACTATTTGATACGGTGACATGTCAAGCACCATCTTGTAAGCTGTTTGGAACCCCCACAATGCATCATCAAGCTTCATAGCCCAATCCTTCCTATTAGTTCTGACTACTTTCTCCAGAATTTGCTTCACTTGTCGGTTGGAGACCTCCGCTTGCCCATTCGCTTGAGGGTGATAGGGTGTAGTAACCCTATCCTTAACACCATAATCCTTGAGAACTTTTTCAAGCAGCTTATTGACGAAGTGTGACCCTCCATCACTCACTAGTGCTCTAGGAACTCCATAGTGAGCAAAGTTATGTTTCTTCAAGAAGGACAAAACAGTCCTTGAATCATTCACACGAGTGGGAATAGCTTCCACCCACTTAGAAACATAATCTACTGCTAGTAGGATGTAGAGAAATCCATTAGATGGGGAAAAAGGTCCCATAAAATCCATCCCCCATACATCGAAGATCTCAACAACAATGCTCGGCCGAAGTGGCATCTCATCTCTTCTACTTATGTTTTCCATCTTTTAACATCTATCGCATGTCGCCACATAGGACTCACAGTCTTTAAACAAAGTAGGCCAATAAAGAGCAGATTGAAGTACCTTAGCTGTCGTCTTTTGAGCTCCGAAGTGCCCCCCGTTAGGATGTGCATGGCAAAATTCAAGAACACTCTCCATCTCCATCTCAGGCATACACCTACGTACTATGGAATCTGTACAAATCTTTTAGACAAATGGATCATACCATATGAAAGTCTCAACATCTCTCTTAAACTTAGCAAGTTGATACCTATTGAGATCTTTCGGAATTTTACCCACGGTAATGTAGTTGACATAATCCGCATACCATGGATCTAGGGTTGTAAACGAATCAAATAGTTTTGATTCGATTCGGTATTCGAATTCGATTATTAATATTTGAATTCAAAAAATGCGAATTCGAATACGAATTCGAATATGAATTTTGATTTGAAAAATAATCGAATCGAATATGATTTTCAACGTATTCGATTCGAATATTCACGAATACATTCGAATAAATAATATATTTTATATTTTAATAAATATTAATTATATATATATATATATATATATTAATATTATTAAATAATTTTAAAATATAAATATAGAGTAGGGCTTTGTCATTTGAATCTTTTGCAGCCACACCGTTAGGGCTTTCTCTTTCTAATCCCTTGCAGCTGCACCATCCGACCTCGCCCCCTGCTTCTTCTTCTCCAAGTGGTGAAGGTATTACTCTCTCTCTCCCCCCCTATGCTCTACTGACGCCGCTAATGATTTTTTTAATTTTTTTCAGTCACGGGGAAATCGCTGCTCGACCGCAAGGCCAAGGGGCCGCGCCGCCGCCGACAAGGACAAGGCCAAGGGTCGCGCCGCCGATAAGGTATTACTCTCTCTCTCCATCCCGATTGATTCCAATGGCTTACCAATGATTGATTGAGTAAAAGTAAGTGCCTTACGAATTTGTGCTTTCCTTTTAGATTTAGCACTAAAAATTAAACAGTACATATCAAAAGATTTATACATTAGATAACATTTTGGTGTCTCTCTGTTGAAGACTTATTTCTGAAATTAAGTTCTGTCATAGATTCAAAAAGATAAATGCTAAATTTATTTAATTATCTTATATTTCTATATCAGCTGAAATATTCCTTCATTCACATTAGAAGATCTTATGGAAATGAATAAAATGTGACTGTTTTTTTAATAGAAAGGTCTTCACTATATGTGAAGAGTAATGTGGGTTCATACCTTTATTTAATCAACATTAAAATAATAAAGCACAAGAAATAAATTACAGTGAAGAAAGATGGACGTGGTCTTCTCTTTGACTTCATTCCACTCACCAAACATCATCATTTACATGAAATTGCAAGAACAAAAAATGCAAAGTTGTATGATATTTAAATCCCACGTTAGGAAATAAGTGAAGGCAAAAGGTGAAGAAAGAGAGGAGAGATGTGGTGATCATAGTGAAAATGAGATTTTGTTTATTTTCTTATGTACAAGTATGTGGAATCTATATCACTGGTTGACATTTAACTCTAATTTAATTGATATATGAATTTTTTTATTGTAGGTGAAGGAAGAGCCTATGCATATTATATTGCCAATATAATGCTGGGATGCTAGTTGATCTACAATTGTATTTTTTTTATAATTAAATAATGGTCATTTGTATTTATGAAGTTTTGGTTCGGATTTATGATTTAACAATGGTTCTTCGTATTTATGGGGACTTGGTCCGGATTATGTAACTTAGGATTGAAAATTTTATTATTGTTATTGAATTTTTATTTTATATAAATTTTATTGAGAAAAATTATTTATTAATGATGTAATCTTATTTTTATAACTTCAAATCTGATTTTATTAGTAACTTAGGATTTTTGAATCAAATTCGAATATAATTTATTCGAATTGAATACGAATATAAGGATTCGAATCGAATTCGAATGATATTTTTCAAATTTATTAGAATTAAAATTTTTCGAATACGAATACTCGAATACTTTCAAATATTTCGAATAATATGATCAAATCGAATACGAATTAGATTTAAAATTTGAATAATAATCGAATTCGAATACGAATATTCGAATATTAAATTGAATATATTCGAATACAGCATTATTCGCTACGATTCGATTCGTTTACAACCCTACATGGATCCATTCCTTGAGCAGCGACCACACACGCTCTTTCAGCCCCTTCAAAAAACACGATCATGATCTTCTCATCAGGGAATATCTCTTCAATGTAATCAAAAGAATCATCACAAAGCTCCCTTGTCTCCAACCTTGATAGGTGATCGGCCAAAACATTCTCCGTTCCTTTCTTATCCCGGATCACCATATCAAACTCTTGCAGAAGAAGAATCCATCTAATGATCCTTGGCTTTACATCCTTCTTCGCCATCAAGTACCGGATCGCGGAGTGATCTATATATACTATAGTCTTCATGACAACCAAATGCTGTAGAAACTTGTTGAATGCATACACCACAGTTAGAAGCTCCCTTTCAGTAACAGTAATTTTTTTGTGCTGCATCAAAAGTTTTACTCGCATAGTAAATGACGCAAAACTTCTTCTCCCTCATCTGCCCAAGCACCACTCCAAGTGCTAAGTCACTTACATCACACATAAGTACAAACGGTTGAGTCCAATCCGGTGTGATCAAGATAGGTGCAGTAATAAGCGCCTCTTTTAAAACCTGAAAAGTTGTCAGACATTCTTCATCAAAAATAAAAGGAACATCCTTTTCAAGTAAATGAGATAAGGGCTTGGAGTATTTCGAAAAGTTTTTAATTAATCTCTATAAAAACTGGCGTGTCCAAGGAAGACCGCACTCCTTTCTCATTAGTAGGTGGTGGAAGCTTCTTAATGACCACCACCTTTACACGATCAACCTGCAATCATTTGGCAGAAATATGATGCCCAAGAACAATCCCATCTCTTACCATGAAATGACACTTCTCCCAGTTTAAGACAAGATTAGTTTCTTGGTATCTCTTCAAAACAGTAGCTAGGTTAGATAAACAAATATCAAAGGAGGAACCAAACACAGAAAAATCATCCATAAACACCTCCATGATCTTTTCTATCAACTCATCAAATATGGTCATCACGCAACGCTGAAATGTAGCAGGAGCATTACACAATCCAAAAGGCATCTTCCTAAAGGCGAAAGTTCTATAAGGGCAAGTAAAAATGGTATTTTCCTGATCTTTGGGTGCAATCATAATTTGATTATAACCTGAGTTCCCATCTAAGAAATAGTAAAACTCATACCCCGCAAGACGATCAAGCATTTGATCCATAAAAGAAAGGGAAAAATGGTCTTTGCATGTATTTTCATTCAGTTTCCTGTAATCCGTACACACACACCATCCCGTAGGAATCCTAGTGGATAAGGTCTCACCATCATCGGCTTTCACTATAGTCATGCCCCTTTTTAGCTACAACATGCAATGGACTCACGTGGGGACTATCACTAATAGGGTAAATAATTCCTGCATCTAACCACGTTAGGATTTGCTTTCTAATCACTTCTTGAATAGCGGGATTCACCCTCCGCTGATTCGGAATGCTACTCTTAGCCTATCTAACAATCTTATTCTATGCATGCAATATGATGGACTAATACCCTTCAAATCAACAAGAGACCAACCAATTGCAGACTTATACTTCCTAAGCACATCTAACAACTCCTCAAGTTGATCATCATCAAGGGAAGAAGATAAAATTACTGGATATTGCTCATTGTCACCTAAATAGGCGTACTTCAAGTGCTCCGGTAGTGGTTTCAACTCTTTCTTCTTTTCTTCTTTTGGAGTGCTCTCTCTATCCAAAGGTAAGTATTTTCTAGTCCACTTCACCTCTTCTAATTTGTTCTCTTTGATTCATACCTATCATCACCCAAAGCAAGTAAGTTTTCAAGGAATTCGATACATACCTCATTGGAGAGCTCATCTAGCCCTGTGGTAGGAAAAGTAAGAGACTCCATCAAGCATGTCTCCAAAGGATCCTTTGAAAGGATCAAAGACATGTCTTCCTTTACAATCTCATCGACCACATCGATGCTGTGACACTGCGTCTCCATTGGCATCTTCATTGCTTTTTCAAGGTTAAACAAGACCTCTTTTTTTATCCATCTGTAGCCTAAGATCACCCTTTTGAACATCAATCATTGATCCTGCAGTAGAAAGGAATGGTTTCCCTAAAATAAGGGGAACATTATCCTTGTCATCTTCCATCTCAAGCACTAGAAAATCCTTAGGAAATATGAGCTTGTCCACTTTGACAAGTACATCCTCTATCACGCCCTTCGAAAAAGTCATAGACCTATCCGCCAATTGCAAAGCCACCGTTATGGGAGCGAGCTCCCCCAAACTTAGCTTCTTAAATATAGATAAGGGCATCAAGTTGATGCTTGCTCCAAGATCACATAAAGCTTTGCGTGCCGGGCCCTTTCCAATCTCACATAAGATAGTGAAGCTCCCCGGATCTTTCAACTTTTGTGGTAGCTTCCGCTGAATGATTGAGCTACAATTTTTTGAAAGATTCACAGTCTCTATCCCGTTCAAGCTTCTCTTCTTCAATATGATATCTTTCAAAAATCAGGCATAGTACGACATCTCCATAATTGCTTCAGAGAAAGGAATGTTCAATCTTATCTTGTTCATTATATCCTGAAATCTCTTGAACTTATCTTTCAATCCCTTCTTGACTATCCGAAAGGGAAACAGATGAGGTATTTTTGTTTTTGGAATGTCCCATTCATCACGTTCAACCTTCTCCGCCTTATCCTTCTCGACTCTCAATCTTTTCACTCTTTCCCACTTCTTTTCCACTGTAAGCTCAATATTTTACTCTTGGGATGGCTCTGGAGTGTTTTGAACAACAGGTGTACTGCATTATTCAGATACTCCAATAGGAGGTTGTACTGGATTATTCAGATTACTCCACGAAAACTCCAGCCTCTTCGATTATTGATAATTACCCGGTGTACCATGATTATTGTAGTTCCCTTGATAATTCCAGTTTCCTTGATTTTGAAACCTCGTTCCTTGAATACTTTTGACCCATGGCATAGTTCGCCTCTTCCATCTCCTCTAGGCTAGCTCCTTCATTGCACATATCCTGCATGATTGGTGCTCGCTGCTATAAGTCCGTAATCTGCTTTTGTTGAGACTCCAGTAGTTTGCTGATATTACTCAAACTAGAGACGATTTCATCGTCTCTTTCTGACTTAACCATAGTGTGCTCAACCTGCGCTACCTTTCTAAGAACATACGTGCCTCTCACTCTATCAGTTGGCCAATCTCTTGAATTCATCGAAATATCCTCAAAGAGCTTTTCGGCCTCAACGGATGACTTTGTAAGCAATGCTCCATTAGAAGAAGCATCTAGTAAAACTCGAGAATTACAGTCCAATCCGCAATAGAAAATATTGATGTATTGAGCTTTAGATAGCCCATGTTGCGGGTACTTCCTAAACATGTCCTTGAATCTGTCTCACGCTTCATGAAACTTCTCATTACCAAGGATAACAAATTGATTGATTTCTTGTTTCATCTTAAACACCTTTGAGGGTGGCATGCATCGTTCTAAGAATTTCACTTTCAATTTCTCCCAGGTATCACATTCAGCAGCATCAAGATTATCGTACCAATCTCTCGATTTTTCATTCAGCTAGAACTTAAACAGGATGATCTTCCTCGCATCCTCATGAGCTCCTGCATCTTTTTGTGTACTTGCATACCCAAGGAACTTATTAAGATGTTGCTGAGTATCTTCAAAGGTTCCCCAGAGAAGGGACTCCTTTAAATCATTCTGATAAGAGCAGGGTGTAAGTCAAAATCATCTCCGGCCCCTCTCACTTCTAGCAGCCCCGCATTGCCTCCTCCGTTGTTCTTAAAGACTTCACGGATGGCAAGTGTATCAGGGTTCGCCGCCATGTTGACTGCTTCTGCTTCCAAGTTGAATTCGGTTGCAGCTTCAGTTGCTTTCAGATTTAGCTCGCCAACTTCAACTCCTAGATTAAGAGCTTCAGTTGGTTCTACTTTCTTGTTCCTGTTCTTCTTCTTCTTCTTCTTTCTTGATGACGCACCGATCTCAGGATTAAAAGGTACTAACAATCCTGTCTTTGAACTAGTGTGCATACACCTAAGAAAAATAAGCGTTAGAAAACCAAGACAAGAATAAGATAATCTCAATTAAACTAGAAATAATAAATTAATAATTTATGTCGTCCCTAGAAACGGAGCCAAGAACTTGATGGGCATTTTCTCAACACACAAAATTAATCCCCAAGTATGAAGGATATCAAGTTTAGTTTTGATAGGCAACCAAGTGATTATCGAACCCAAGGGATGGATATTATTAATTTAATTAAGTTCTAATTCGTTAAGACTATTATGGCAATATGGTTGTAAGAAATGGTAGCTAAGCAACTAATAATTAAAATAACAAGCAGTAGAGATAATACGACTGTGATCAAGTGAGAAATTAAGTAGTTCTTCGGGTCATCCAGTTTTACTTATTAATTTCCTTTTCATGTATTAATGTCCGACTCTGTCTTCTGGTCTATGGACATATCACTAAACCATGCAAGTTCACTCTAAAGACACAAGTAAACAAGCGTATGACATGTGTGAATATCCTTAGAGCAAGAGATATAATTCACCCCCCTTTCTAGGTACTATCAGTATCAATTATTTCCCGTGCACTTAGTTCTCTAACCCGATATGATCTCCCTTTATAGGTACTATGAAGTTATACTCTTTATCCTACTTATTAACCCGAATAATATTCAATTAACAAGTATTCATATAAGATAGTTCTAATAAGACTTTGGATTCCCTTCACTTAGAATTATGACATGTAATTCTGCTCAGCAGTGAACACACTCAATCAATAACTGTGATATGTATTCAGACTCTACATAACAGTTAATGATGCACAAAACAACTGTGAGTATGAATTTGAAAAGCATAGTCTTATATAAAATAAATCACAAGTAGTGTTGTACGGAGTTTACACATGGAAAATAAATCAACTCATAAAACCTTCATAACCCTAGAACTACCGAAGCGGTTCTAGCCCATGATTGATCTAGGAACAATCATGCTTAGATCAATCATGGTGGTTGGTAGGGTCCTACCCATAGTCTTGAAAGTTACAAGATAAATTAAGTTGCGAAGTAAACCCTAGATGCGGGCACCGTCACGACTCTCTCCGTCTTGAATCTTCACTTAGTTCTCACTTGGTTCGACAGACGAACCTCTCGCCACAGCTCCGTAGGTTGGAGTTAGGGTTTGGATATGGTGTAGGATGGATGTGGATTCTAACTCTCTTGTTGACGTGATCTACATCCTTTTTTTATACTTGTAAAGGGCTCCTCACGGACATTTGATAGGCTTTTACTTGAGGCACACGTTAAATTTGGTAAAAGACACCCGAAATTACTAAAAATATCACCAGCGACATTCTGTTCGACCAAGCCTCCTCTGGTCGAGCAAAGCTTCCTGGTCGAACGCTAGTCGAGCAAGCTCTCTGTAAGTTTTTGCACATTTTGTTCGACCAACCTTCTCTTTTTCGACCAAGACGATGCTGGTCGAACGGACTCTCTTGGTCGAGCAAACTCTTTGTAAGTTTCTGGACATTTTGCTCGACTTGGCGCCCTTGTTCGACCAAACTAATTATGGTCGAACAAACCTCCGAGGTCGAACAACCTTCGAAAATGCCTTAAAAATTGTGTCTTCTAATTCCGAGCCCTTAAAACCTGTTTTCCTGTATACATACGCTCAAAAAGCCTCAGTAGCCTCTGATTCATGGATTTTCTATAAACAACCCGATTCGTCTTGAAAATAGACGTAATCGTACTTTATTTCCACACAAATCCAAGCCCAAAACACATGAATTCACACTCTCATCAAGAGTAACAATCTCAAATAAATTCAAAAGTTTTGATCTAGAAGATCAATAGTTATATTTCAAATTATCAAAATCAGACATGTAATCTATTTTTCTTAACTAAGTTTTTTTCTCATGAGGTTTTCTTAGTTGAAGGTTTTTAAAAATACAGTCTAGATTATTATTTCAAGGGGAGCGACAACTTCTAAACAATCCTGAAAATTAGGTTCTTAAGATCAAACTGTACTCTTTTATCCTTAACTAAGTTTTTCCCCACAAGGTTTTCTTAGTTGAAGTTTTTTAATGAGGCTGATTAGATTATTGTGATTAGGTGGAGCGACGACTTCTAAACAATCCTGAAGATTTGGTTTTGAAGACCAATGATGCACTCTTTTTTCCTTAATAAAGTTTTATCCCACAAAATTTTCTTAGTTAAAAGGTTTTTAATGATGCAGACTAGATTATCGTGTTCAGGAAGAATGGCAACTTCTAAAGAATCCTGAAGATTGGGTACTGAAAATCAAGTTGTATTCTTTTTTCCTTAATTAAGTTTTTTCCCATGAGATTTTCTTAGTTGAAGATTTTTAACGAGACAACTATTTTCACACATAATAATCATAAGACATGTGCTCTTTTCCTCAACTAATTTTTCCTCAGAAGGTTTCTAGCGAGGTTTTTTAACGAGACATTTATTTGACGGTGTAATATCCAAGGGGGAATGTTATAATATATATCTAGTTGTGTGGACTACTATATAGCAAAGATTAGTAAATTAAGGATGGGAGAACTGGCTACTCTCCTCTATCTAAAGAATTAAGCATTTAGTTTGTAAAGTATGAAAATAAGAAGTAGAAATGAAATCTTTTCCCCGTCTCTCATCTGATCTTCTTCTCTTATTCTATTGTTTATTCTTATACGATTATACATTTTTGTTAATTTAAAACTTATTAATTGATGTAATATTGATGGACGTTTTCTCAATACACAATTAATCCCCAAGTATGAAGAATACAATTATAGCTTAGATAAGCGACCAAGTTATATTATCGAACCCAAAGGACAGTTGGTTATCAATTTATTATTATTATCTAATTAAGAGAAACTATTGTTGGCAATTTAAGTGGAGAATAGTTATTAAACTAATAAACGAATAATAAAATAGCAAATAAAATAGAGACAGTAGAGATAAACGAGAGTTGCTCAAGTGAGAAGATAGGTAGCTCTTCGGGCCATCCAGTTTCACTAATTAATCTCCCTTCCATGTGTCAATGTCCGACTCTGCCTTATGGAATATGGACGCATCACTAAGCCATGCAAATCTACTCTATAGACACAAGCAGAAAAGCGTATAATACATGTGAATCACCTTGGAGCAAGAATATAATTATACCCCCTTTCTAGGTACTATCAGTATTAATTATTTCCCGTGCACTAAGTACTCTAACCCGATATGATCTCCCTTTATAGGTACTATATAATTATTCTCTTCATCCTACATACTAACCCGAATTCAATTCAATTAATAAGTATTCATATAAGATAGTTCTAATGAAGCTTCGGAGTCCCCTCACTTAGAATCATAACATGGAATCTTGCTCAGCAGTGAACACACTCAATCAATAACCAAAATATGTATTCAGACTCTACATAACAGTTAATGATGTACAAAACAACTCTGAGTATGAATTAATAAAGCATAGTCTTATATAAAATAATTCTACAAGTAGTGTTGTACGGAGTATACACACTGAAGTTTAATTAACTAGATAAAAACTTTCATAACCCTAGAACTACCAAAGCGGTTCTAGCCCATGACGCTTCGAAGAACGTTCATGGTGTTTGGATAGATCTTACCCATAGTCTTGAAAATTACAAGAAAGATTAAGTTGCGAAGTAAACCCTAGATGTGGGCGCTGTCGCTTCTCGCTCCGTCTTGAATCTTCACTTAGTTCTCACTTGATTCGCTGCACGAATCTCTCTCTACAACTCTTGCGAATGGAGTTAGGGTTTGGATGTGGTGTAGGATGCATGTGGAATCTAACTCTCTTTTTGATGTGATCAGCACCCCTTTTTATACTTGTAACTTCTCCTCATGGACCTTTATTGGGATTTTTCGTAGAAAATACGCACATGCACGCACTGGAGGTGGAAATCCCGATGTTTCAGCGCTGAGGTATCTCTGTTTGACCATACTTGGCTTGGTCGAACGGGACCCTTCTAGTCAAATAACATGTCTGTAAACCGAAACTCGTCTTCATGCTCGCCGTTCGACTTGACCTCCGTGGTTCAACCAGACTTCACGTGGTCGAACGGGACCTCCTTGGTCGAACGACCACTCTGTAAGTTGAAATGTTCCAGTTCGACTTCACCACTGTAGTTCGACCATCCTGAGCATGGTCGAACGGGACTACTCTGGTCGAACTACACCTCGAAAAATGTGTTTTCCAATTCTGAGCACTTCTAACCTGTTTTCCTGTACAAATATGGTCAAATAGCCTCAGTAGCATCTGATTCGTGGTTTTTTCATAAAATTTCCGATTCGTCTTGACAAATAGACCAAATCATACTCAATTTTCACACAAATCCGAGCTCTCATCAAATATAACAGAAGAGAGATAGAGATAATGTGTATTAATTGAAGGGAGAGAATATGTAAAAGGTAGGTGGGTTAGGGCTTAATATGGCTAGTAGATGTACATATGGATGATTTTAAAAACTTGTTTATAGATTTTGAAAAAAAAATCGATTTTAAAACTGAACGCAAAATATTGTAAGGGTATTACCACTTTTTAAGGGTTGGGCTGGGAGTGATACGTGCATGCCAAGTATGGGTGTAAACGGGTAGGATAGGATACGGGTATGCCTACTTCACATACTACTTTCAATCCTATTTTCATTACCTTCACCCTATCCTACCCTATTACGTACTCTCAATTATATCATCGGGTAGGGCGCATATATTGTTCATCGGGTACGTGGATTAACAGTTACACGCAATTTTAAAAAATAATGTGAATAGTCAATGTTCGGTTTATCATACATGTAAAAGCCCGACATACTCTATTTTGCTCATATGACCTGAATTTGATATTCGAAAAGATTTAAAAGATATTATTATCAAAACCCACAGGTGCGATCAACCACTGAGCCGTAGGGATGTCAAAAATGGCCCGTCCCGTCCGGACCCGCCCTGGCCCGTGAATTTGGGGCAGACCCGACTTGACCCGTATCAAGAATGGGGTGGGTCTGGGTAGTAGTGATGCCCCGTTTTGGCCCGTTTGGACCCGTTTAGACTCATTTAATATTTATATTATATAACATATTATGTGTATAACATGTATATTTTATTTATATTTTTTATTATATTCATTATTTATAAGATATATTTGCTTAATTGATTAATTAAATAGAAAATACATGGTATTTATATTTATATAATTACTAATTAAATGAAATAATATATATTACACATTATTTATAATAGATATAAATATTTAAAATAAAATAAAAATTAAAATGGACCAAAAATGGGGCGGACCCGCCCCGCCCCGTACGGGTCACGGGGCGGCCCGGACCCGCGACAAAAGAATGGGTTCGGGTCTGGGTACTCACCTACCCGGCCCGCCCCGGCCCATTAACATCCCTACACTGAGGGGCCAGTCCATACAGAACGCAAAGCTCTGGCTCGAAATGGGGGTCTCCGCTAGTGGACGTTAGGTTCTGACCTCCCCCGGATTAGTCGGTCTACGGATCGGACACCGGTTCATAAAAAAAAATAGAAATAATTTTAAAATACAAACAAGGAACTTCCACCTTAACTAACAATGCAACATAATAAAAATCTAAATTAAATTACAATGCATAGTTTGTTGAACTAATCCAACAATGTAACAAATTAACTACAAAAATATATGGCACCAAGTTATACGTAATAAAATTATACAACAAAATAAACGAATAATCAATCAGGTATTTTACAAAATTTATACCTTATTTTTACCCTTAACACTTCCATGCATGTGCAGGTACCACTCTATACAAATCTCGAAATATCATATCCTATTAGTTGAGTATCCGAATCCGCAGTTAAAATTGACGTCTACGCGGGAGACCTTACCACAGGATTGAAATGTATGGGAATAAAATTGTATTTTAATTTTAATTTTTAATTTTTAATTTTTTTTTTGTGAAGGATTTTCAATTTTAATCGTTATAAATATGCATAATCTTTTGGAGACCCCCTAAGACACGAAGCAGAGGGAGAAGGCCAGAGGCTAAAACCTCTGCCACTGCAGAGCACTTTCTTCACTGGCCGCTCGGCGCAGGTGATTAGGTGAAAATTATTTTCTAATGCAAACTACACTTCTAGAACTGAAGTTTGAAGGAATTTGCAGAGAATGAATCTTTCCAGCCCTTTGAACCCAATACTAAATAGTTTTTTGCCAAAACCCATTTACATTTTCCCTGCTTCTAAAACCCTCTTTGCTCGGAATGATGGACTGTCTAAAATTATCCTTTTAACACAAGTTTCTGCTACAATTCCGCGGTTCCAATCACGTAGCTCCGCTAGACGCAGCATTGATGTTAGAAGACTCTTAATTACGGGTTGCAAAGCTTTGTCGAATTCGAGTTCTAACTCAGTGGAAGGCGGAACTGATTCGCCGCAGCAGCTCTTCGAGGTGGGTTTATTTTTTTAAATTGCTTTTCCTGTTTTTGAAAAGTAAGCCAGGAAATCAGTGTGTGTACTTAATCTTTCATATATGGCTTGCATGTAGCTCTCCTTTGGTGGGTAGTTTGTAGAAGTTACTGAATTTGCCTGACGTACTTGGGGTTTACATTTTTGTATGCATATGAATATAATGCCAGTGTTAAACTATTTTAGGGATATTGGATGAGCTTGGAAATAGGATCAACCTTTGTTTTAATTTGCTTCACTCGGTAGTGGACAGTGGGTTAGAGCTTGGTTCAATCTCTCAATGGATGTATTTACATGTTTTTGCTATTTATATGAGTGGAGGCTGTTTACTGAAACTATTTTATGTTGGTGTTTTGTTTTTATCACACTCACTAACGCACACACTAAACGAAAATCAGAATATGATGTTTTTTCCAAATTGAAGGAGTGTTTCTTCATCTTCCTAATTTAATTTCAAGATTTCATATGCTAATATTGTTGAAAAACAGAAGACCTAATGGTTCTTAACCCTGAATTGATATTTAGTATTCTTTACCTTCTAGCATGTTATGGCGGGATTACTTTTCTGATGATGTAAACTGATGTTGGAGATTTCCAGGATTTGAAGGAAGCTGAGAGAGAGCGCATAAACAGATTAGAAGAATTTGAAAGGAAGGCAAATGTTCAGTTGGAGAGGCAGCTCATGATGGCATCAGAGTGGAGCAGGGCACTTTTGACCATGGGGGGAAAGTTGAAAGGAACGGAATGGGACCCTGAGACCTCTCATTGCATAAATTATAGTGACTTCAAAAGACTTCTTGATTCAAACAATGTACAGTTTTTGGAGTATTCTAATTATGGGCAGACAGTCGCAGGTTAGATTTCTTCTTGGTTTTCTTATGCAAATTCAGTGGCTTGGTTTGAATAGAGAGGGGTGCAGCTGCATATTAAACTTTCTTGATTTATGAATATTTTAATGAGGTTATCAAGTTAGGTGACGATACAACTGTTATGAAATGAGCCCATTTTTAATCTTATTGATACTTTATCTAAGTTCTAAATGAAGCTGTATAGATGCCTACAGATGAAAATTTAAAAGTAAACTTCGTGACATCTACAATATAAGTAAATGAAATTGTGGATGTTGGTGATCCTTTCTAAAAAAATTATAATAGTTTCTATATAATCTCCTCTGGTGGTGCAATGTCTATACAATTCCATTCCTTTAGATTTTCTGCATGTTTTACTTTTCATTTCACCTAAAGCTACCTGTCTCTGGTGTACTTCAGTTTTCATATGTTGGAACTGTGTTAGGGTGCTGCACTTTGCTTCTTCTTTTACTAATATTTTTCTTCGGTGCCTGAACTAGTGATTCTACCTCATTATAAAGATGGAAAAACTGAAGGTTTACAAGGTAATAAAAAGAAAGAAATCGTATTTCGGCGCCATGTTGTTGACCGTATGCCAATTGACTGCTGGAATGATGTTTGGCTAAAGTTACATCAACAGCTTGTAAATGTTGATGTCCTGGATGTGAATACCGTCCCGAAAGAAGTCTATTCAACTATTTCTACTGCAGTAGTCTGGTTAATGAGGCTCGCTCTTGCTGTTGCTGTGTATCTTTGGATTGATAATATAACAAGACCTATATATGCTAAATTAATACCTTGTGATCTTGGTGCTCCTCCGAAAAAGACAACACTGCAGCCATCCAAGCGCCTGCCCCTTGGGTCATTAGGGAAGAATCGGTAGGTCAAGTTGTTATTTTTTTTTGTCCATCTATGATTATATTCTGAGCTCACAATCATTAATTTGATTTTTACATGATAAATTTTCTTTCACTTAGATTGGTTTCATTAGAAAATAATCTGGAAACTTTAGTTGGTCAAGTATTTTCCATGTTTGATTTGAAAATTAATTAAAAATTATTAATGGTTAATGGTCCCGAATTATCATATCATGTTAAGTTCTCATCAAGTTCAGCTCTTTAGCATCAATTGTAATTTATTTAATTTTTGAGTTCTGGAAAATTATACTGCTATGTTCATTTATTCTTCTAGCTATAAAACTGAAGTATTCTTTTATGCTTCTAGCAAGAGCAATCTGGTTTAATTCTGTTGATTTGTGGATAATCTAATTATTGTGTTCTCATGCATCCTAAAGTTTATTATTATAAATTGAAAATATTCTAAATTTGCTGATAATATTATTTGCATGGATAATTTGCTGAGCCTGGCCCAAATCTTCGATTTGGACCAGTTAGAAAGACACAATATATTGAGCATTCCCCCTTGAATTACACTAGCAAATCACTGAAAATGTCGAAGTTTTACTGGAAATTTAGATTACTGCTATTCTTTCACATTCAAAATTTTGAACATGAATAATTTAATTTATTATGTTTTCCTGTATGAAGATTGAGTGGTCTTTGTTCTTTACAATCTCAATACAGTTTCCTTTTGCACTTGAATTGAAAATTAACTGTAAAAGGTCCTTTCAGCCAAGGTAATGTTTTGATCCTTGGTTCTGTGCTGTACAAGTGTAAATTTTGCATGTTAAGATAAGTGTTAATGCTACTTTAAATAATTAGTTGCATCTAGCTGGATGTTCTGGTTACACGTTATAGTTTTGTATACAGATTTTCTACATTGTGTATTGAAGTATTCTATCATTATCCCAGGGCAAAATTCATATCAGCTGAAGAGAAAACAGGAATAACCTTTGATGACTTTGCTGGACAAGAATATATCAAGAGGGAGCTACAAGAGATCGTCAGTATACTAAAAGATGATGAGGAGTTCCAAGATAAAGGTATCTATTGCCCAAAAGGTGTGCTTCTTCATGGTCCTCCTGGAACTGGTAAAACTCTTCTTGCAAAAGCAATAGCTGGTGAAGCAGGTCTTCCTTTTTTTGCATCTAATGGTACTGATTTTGTCGAGGTGAGGTTCTTCTTGGAAACAATAGTTAAATGGCTGTGTATGCCAAGTGTAAACAGATTTTTTGAGGCGTGTGTAAACGTAGAATTATCTGGTAAAGGTGTCATAATTCTTTCAAATTTTCGCCCCATGAGAATAGGACTTGGCCCATTCTGGGAGTTCGAGTCAACGCATATACGGCTGCACATAAGAAAATAGGGCCCATCATAAAAATGTTGGGAAAACATTGTCTAGATTCTGATTATATGCCATTTATTCGCCAGCTGATACAGCACACGATGATAGAAAATTTCAACAAATTATATAGCAGTAAAATAAAATACTGCTGGTAGATTCAGACACACTTTTTTTGTATTATGCTGGAGTTGATGGTGTTTGTTCAATCTTGAGAGCTAGCACTCTGTTGTTGGTTATTTTACTATGGTAATGTTACTAGAGTATGCTTGACAAAGGCAGGCAGTAACTGGAGACTGGGAATCCGCTCTTAGATTTCTTGCCTTTTTTTAGTGATTTCATGCCACGTCCTTAAGATCTTGTACAAACCTTCATGTCACGTTCTTAAGATCTTGTACAAAGTTCCATACCAGTTCAGCACATAGATTATGTAATGAAAATTTCCACATCTGTTCTGGTGATTAATTAGGAAATCAAGAGGAGTTCTGTTTGCATGAAAAGCGAAATTGATGGCCTGATTCCACACCATTCCCTTTGTGTTGTATAATAATCTAACTGGACCCATCTATATCAAAAGCATATCAATATTATTTATAACACACCTCCTCTTTTAACAAGCTGTCCTACAATGATGATCAAACTGCATCCACCCATATCACCTCTTATCTTCTATTTAACTGTCACCTGTAGTCCGTAGCTAAGATTAAGGGCTCCATCACTGAATGTAATTATTGTATTGCAAATTAAGGTTCCTCATTCCTCTTAATCAGTTAAATCCTTGATTAGTCATATAAGTTGGGGGAATATGAGCACAGTTTTCCATAATCTGATTTAATTTATAAGGTTACAATTTTTAAACAGAAATATCAACCATTTGAAAATATGATAACTTATAAATCAGTATATATGCATGGTGTTTATGCGGTGTTAAAAGATGCTAGATAACAATCGAACAACTAAATCAAGTTCCTTTTTTGTTCAGATGTTTGTTGGTGTGGCTGCATCTCGAGTGAAGGATCTTTTTGCTAGTGCCAGGTCATTTGCTCCTTCCATAATTTTCATCGATGAAATTGATGCCATTGGCAGCAAACGTGGTGGACCTGATATTGGAGGGGTATTGAATTCGTTGTCTTTATATCTTTTTGTGCAATCATATGTATCTTATTTCTCCACTTTGTCTGCCGATGCAAAATTTGCTATATTAATGTGTGCTTTAAGAATTAAAAAATTCATAAATGCTCAGTCTTCTTTAATGAAATGATTAAATTCTGCAAGATTATTTAATTTATAAGCTGAACTAGCCTTTTTTCATGTATAATTAAGTGTTCATTGAGTCGTATATTTAAGTAATTTTATGCATTCTTCGTGGGATATCTGTATTACAGTAGGCCTGTGAAAATGCTTAATTCTTTAGGCGGCAAGTGATTTTGGTGAGATGGATAACTGCAGTTGGACTACTGCTTTATGTTTTTCCATGAATCTTCAATTTTCTTATTTTTACTCAAAGTAGGATAGCATTAGTCACTTTCTCGAAGGGAATCCAAATTTCCAACATAGCTAATTTGCCTGCAGTATGCTAGTTAAATTCCATATTTCTGTCATTGTGTTGCTGCACTCGGATACAGGCACATATCCAGAGGTATGGAATTTTAATTCTGGAGCCCTCTCAACTTGTTAGAATTCGGGAAATAGAAGCTAAAAAGGATCTAAAATTCGAATGAGGAGGATAGGTCTATACAATAAACATGCACAAGAAATGATGTCACATCCCAATTTTCATAATATAATTCAATGCTTTAAAATTAGATCCACAAAAACAGTACTTTAAGTAATGGGATGCAAATATAATTTATAGGAATACATTAAGCAATAATCAACACTCTGAAGTATATAATTAGTTAACAGCTGAAGCAAAACTTTGCATAATACTTAATATCAACAAAGATAATAGCATGAAGCATAAATGGCAATGTCTCAAATGCTAAAATGTAAGATCAAAATATAGTAGTCTTTGTTAATCTTGAATTATGCATCCGAGCTGGCTTCGTCAATTCCATCTGAAAAAGAGAAATAGAAATTGGGGCGAGCAATCATGGCTTAGTGGGGACCTGTTTGTCAAAATTAAAAGCAACAAGTAGGAAATTAAAATTTACAGTAGCATATAAACGTAGATGCCAAAAGAGATGTCCTTGTGCATAATATAGATGTTAAGACGTATCATGTGCATTTCCAAATACATATCCTCATGCATAGATGTCGAAAGACATCCTCGTGCAACTGTATATAAATCATGTGTCACAAGCAACATTTAACTAAGACAAACCAAATAAATTAATTCCACCTTGCTTTTGCAAAAAAACACTTTGGGTATCTATACAACATCCAAATTAAACTTCCTCAACGCCTTTGTTGCCTAATACACATTTAGAATATACTAATATGTAACTTAGATCCTTGTCATATACTCCCTCCGTCCTGGAGAAGTCAATAAAACACTTAGTTGGGGAAAGAAGGAGAAAAATTGGAATATTTAACTTGGAGTTTACTTACTGGAGCTCAAAAAATTTTGTGAAAACTTATGAATTTGTAGGGGTTTGTTCATTTTCTTTACAGTGGAAGAATAGATGCCAAAGTTCAGGAAAATTAGAGCATCATGTGTGACAAGGAAGGTTATTATATATTTAAGAAAAAAAATCAATTTTTGATATAAGTATAACTCCTAGCTTCTGGAAAGTCTTTTTCAAGGGTGGAAGAATCTATTTTAAGAAGGATGAGGAATAATTGATCCAAGAAATTTCCTAAACATGATTTTCTAGAGTTTGGATTTAAAAATTTATTTATGGTTAAGCAAGTACTCAAAATACTAAGAAATTTAAATTTTAGGAAGGCCCAAAATTTGAAATAATTAATAATAACAATGATGATGATAATAATAATAACTAATTAATAAATTATTGGATGCTACAAATTTAAAGAATCATATAATAGCTTAAGTTAAAAGATTGATCAAATTACCATTTAAATTGCTAAATCAAAGCAAAATTGTTCTTTTTTCACTTTTCTTCAAGATAAAACATTTACGCTGCTACCTCAAAAAGAATGTCCACTTTTAGTGTCAAGGATCCTTGCATTTAGTGTGTGAGGACTCAGGATTTAGTTTGGAGTGCAAATACATTTGACAATTTATTAAATCTTAAGGTCAGAACAGGGAAGGACAACACCGACATATACATTGTTTGAGAAAAATCGAAATACATATTCTTCGAAGATGCTTTTTGAGCCCCTGCACATTTTTCTTTTTTTCTTTTGTTAAATTTTGACCTAAATTGAAAAGGGGGAAAGAAAAAGAAAGTAAATTTTATGGGGGTTAAAAATTAGAAAACTAATAAAGTGTAGTTTAAAAGTTAAAAAAGGAAAGAAGCAAAATGTTAGTTTTTCTTTCCCTTTAATATTACGAAATATTCATATCAAAATATGCTCATACAAATAAATGAATGTGTTTAACAAGCTACTCCCTCCTTCCCGGACCGCGCTTCCATTTACTGTACCATGTTGTTTAAGAAAAGTTACTCTTTTTGACCAAATTTGTTGACTTTTGAGGGTATTGTAGTATTTTTAGGTAATAAAAAATATAAAGAAATGGTATGTGTTTGAAAAGGAGTGGCAAATTTGAAACTAAAGTAACTTTTGAGGTTGTTGGACAAAGTGATATTTCCTTTTTTGGTGGTGTGAAGGGTGGTGTGGGACGGACGAATAAGGAAAGTGTGAAGGGTGGTGTGGGACGGAGGGAGTATTAGGTAATGTATGTTTCGGTTTTAAAAGCTGGTATTCGAGCTTTGAAATTCCAAACTGGTTCTAGTTAGGGATTTCAAAATCTGGTATTTTAAAACCGCTTCTATGTACACTTATAAACCCTATTATTCCCCAACCTACCCACCCTTTATATATTCTTTCTCCTCAAGTAATACTCTTTTTCTCTCTCATGTCTTTTCTCTTATCATTAATATTCTCTTACTCACCTTATCACCCTCGTCTTGCGCATAGATGTTGACATAAATTTAACCCCGACCTACAAAAAACCTAAAACAACTTCATTATATTTATTGGATTTCGTAATCCACCATAAACCGAAAACAAACATCCCCTCAATGCTTAAGATCAAATTATGCATCTCCTAGTTGTTGCATATGTAACTCCTAATATCCTAACAAATTCTTTATGTGAATTTCTCATAATTTAATTTTTTATGTGTTTGTATTCATATTTACAGTAGTATGAGTTTTAAATTAAATGTATTCATATTTATAGTAGTATGAGTTTAAAATAAAATTTGTCCTCATAAGCTAGACCCCCCTCCCGGTTCTGCGGTGCTAGCAATAATTCATTATTAGTTCAAGATTAAGTGGTAAAGGATTGGAAGAGTATCCTCATACTCATGTTGTATCCTAAGGACAATGTTTCCTCTTCAGAAATAAAGAATCTGAACATGAACATCAGAGTTGCAAGATCACTACTATCTTTATTATGTAATAGAGTTGTAACTAATCACAACGTATCTTTTTGCTTGAGTAGGGTGGCGCTGAGAGGGAACAAGGACTTCTCCAAATACTGACTGAAATGGATGGTTTTAAAGAATCTACATCACAAGTGAGCACTAGATAGATTTCATATCTCATTCATAGCTGTAATTCAATCCAGAATTGACTTGAGAAAAGGTTTTATTTATCAGGTATTGGTCATTGGTGCAACAAATAGACTGGATATTCTTGATCCTGCTCTTCTGAGAAAAGGCCGCTTTGACAAGATTATTCGTGTTGGATTACCATCAAAGGATGGTAGATTTGCCATACTAAAGGTGTGGTCTGATTCCTAATGGTTTCAGATATTCAAGAAAAATGAAATAAAATTCTCTTGTTGGCTTGTCCTTTTTCTTTTCCTCTCTCTATCTCTGACTCAAAGATAATAGGTGCATGCTCGAAATAAATATTTTCGTTCAGAGGAAGAGAAGGAGACTCTACTTCAGGAAATTGCTGATCTTACAGAAGATTTTACTGGAGCGGAGTTGCAGAATATACTGTAAAAGAAAATATATAACTAAGCTCTTTGTCTAATTTTTTTTTTTTTTTCTTTCTTGAGTAGTTGATGCAATGATCATGACAGGAATGAAGCAGGAATTTTAACTGCTAGGAAGGACTTAGACTACATTGGACGGGAAGAGCTTCTTGAGGCCCTGAAGCGGGTGAGTTTTGTGATTCCTATAATTTTTTTTTCCCTTCTGTTTCATTGTTTACTTGGATGATCATGATGTTTGCTCACATCAACGCTAATCAAATGCTGCAGCAAAAAGGCACGTTTGAAACAGGTCAGGAAGACAGTACTGAAGTTCCTGAAGAGTTAAAACTGAGATTAGCATATCGAGAGGCGGCTGTTGCTGTACTTGCATGTTGCATTCCAGATCCCTATCGTCCCTTTGTTGAGGTATGAATTATAATATAAATTTTGGTTATTTTTTTGTTACTTCTTCCTGAATTCTCCCACTCTCTATTTCTTAACTTCATGATAAGAACCCACGAAAACTACTGACAGCTTGTTTTCTGATATCTTGCTTGTTTTTATCAGACAGATATTAATTCTATACATAGTCAGCCAAACATGCGTTATGAAGAGAAATCAGGCAGGGTATTTCAGCGAAAGGCTGATTATGTGGACTCTTTAGTACGCGCATGTGCTCGTAAGTTCCAGAAACTCTTAACTGTCTAAAACTGAGACCTTTGTAATATATGTCAACTAAGAGCTAAAAGATGCTAGTTAAACAAATTTTATGGGTGCAATATCTTGACACATGCTGCCACAATGTTGTAGAGCACTGTACCTTGATAGGTCTTAGTTTTGGACTGTACACTAAAATATATTGCAGATTTTCTTTAGTTGTGGAAAACTATGTGGAATTACTTTTAAGCAACATTATGTTATTGTTGTTAGAGTCACACTTAAGGCGTGGAGGCTTGGGCCCTTGCGCCTTTTTTCCAGATTTTTGTTCTCTTAAGGTGATGTCTCAGAGGCGGTTGCCTCCGCGCTCCTTTTCAACCTTAAGTGGCTCGTTTGGGGAGCTCCTCGTATGCATCTCCCAATTATCCCTTTTCTTTAGTGCTTCCTCCATCCCATACTTATCTTCACACTTCCCGTTTTCGTTCGTCTCACGTAACTATACCACCCAAAAAAGGAAATATCTCCTCAATCCAATAACCTCAAAATACACTTCAATTTAAAAAATGCCACTCCATCTAATTATTTACTCTTACAGTTCATTTATTTCATAAAATGACTATATTACCCCTTAAAGTTAATAAAGTTAGTCTAGAAACAACTTTTCTTAAACTTCCTATCTGCAATGCCCAGTGCAAACTATTAGGGGATGGAGTGAGTATTTTTTATACTTTTATTTACTAAACAACAACTCCTGCCTCTTATTTGGGGGAAGTTGACTTTTATTTATTTGTCTACTATGAATTAGCCCAATTAACGTTAGGGTTTTGTTACTGATGTTTTCAAAGGGCATGATAACTGATAAGGACAAGAAGTAGTTCTGGTCCTCTGGATTCACATTTCTTATTATTTCAGTTAGTTTCTTTTAATTGTTTAGATTAGATTAGATTAGATATGGGTTGTTGGACTTAGTTTTACACTCTTAGATTTAATTCAGTATTTATAGTTCTTATTTCTTTGCTGAACGACAGTTTTTGGATGTTGAATTTGGGATATGGGCAAAGTATTTTTTCTGGGGAATTCTTATTGAATTTTGTGAATTTTGTGTTAAAGTTTGTGGTCCAATCCCTTGTCTATAACACTTTTTCATAAATAAAATACAAGAGGAGGATGAGAAAGAAGAGGAGGATGACTCGATGAGGATGATAATTGATTAGTTTGCTAGTGGCTAATCATTTGAATAGCATTCTTAAACTTGAAGACTTTGTTTTATTGACTTACTATTTATTTGTAATGAAGATCTTAACTCTGAATTTATTATGTATGGAGTTCTCTGTGTTATCATGCTATTTATTGATAATGTATCATTATTTGATGTTATTTGATTTTTATCTTTATTTAGTGAGGTGATTATGTTGTAAGTAGGATCATAGTTGTTGAAGGCGTGCGCTGCGTGCCTCACGCAGGGCTCACCCGTTTGAGCCTAGATTTGTTAATTTTTGTGGGGAAAAGGCGATGTCCCAGAGGCTCTTGCCTTTGTGCACTTGTCCTTGTGTCAAAACGCGCGCCTCATGTACATTTCTGAATCTGGTTAATTATTCATGATTTTTTTTAAAAATTGTCAAAACTTTTCTATATTAAAGAAACACTTTCTTTAGTTAGGTGGTGGAGAAAATTTACTTTTTAATTTTTATGACCTAGGTTTTTCAATTCCCACAAACACATTAGGGTTTATAAAAAATATTTGAGGACAGTTTTATGAAAATGATGCTCAATTTGATGAAGATGAGGATGACCCAAAGCATGATGATTATGAGTAATTTCTAACTGCTAATCATTTGAGTCTTTGACATTTGGTAATTTTTTTAAACTCGAAGGCTTCTACTTATTTGCTTATTGTGATTGTTTACTTGTGTTGAGTACTTGAATTGTGGAGTTATTCAATATGTCATTTTGTTATTTATGAGTTTTTATATATTATTATGTGATTTTAACCTGTATTTAGTTAGGTAATTATGTGTTAAGTAGGATATTTTAATGTATGTATGTTCTAGAGCAGGTTGTACCTCAGGCGTGCCCCTCAGGCTTCAACAAAGCCTTTGCACCTTTTTCGCCACACACTTTTAACAACTATGAGTAGGATATACTTATATATATGTTGCATGATCATATTAGGGCGGTATGCATAAGAGGCGCGTGCCTCTCGCCTCTAACAACCGTGATTAATTTAGACATATTTACTGATTTCTGATGTCAATTATAATTTTTGTATTGTAAAAAAGTCAAGACAACCGTGATTAATTTACGACATATTTACTGATTTCTGATGTCAATTATAATTTTTGTATTGTAAAAAAGTCAAGATTAGGAAACAGCTTCAGGGATTGAGACCCCTTCTATTTCCTGTAGTTGAGAAAATTTAAAATCTAAGTTTCCAAAATGGAAATTTAAATATTCTCTTAAGCAGAATATTTTTTGATATGGAAATTTAAATATTCTCTTAAGCAGAATATTTTTTGATATGGAATCTGATCATCCAAAATTAATGAATTCAAGGCCTTTTTACATAATTTATATGAATAAATCTCGGAAAACTTGATTGTGTGCTACAGATTATATTCTCTCGTCCAAAATTCTTTGGAAAAAGAGCTCTCGTTCATTCTTTGACATGGAAAAACGTTTCTAGTTATTGTGTGTTACAGATCAGTATATCGATGAATATCATCTAGTTATCGCATTGATATTTCAACTATGTAGCCAGAGTAATTGAAGAGGAAATATTTGGAGTTGAAAATCTGTGCTGGATTTCTTCAAAAGCAACATTGGAAGCTTCCAGACGAATTGAATTTTTGATTCTGCAAACTGGAATGACTGCTTTTGGGAAGGCCTATTACAGATATCAAAATGATCTTGTGCCCAATGTGAGGATATCGTGACATTCCTGAAGTCTTTATTTTCTTTCAGTTTGGTAAATTGACATCTAGAAGTTTTTTGATGTTGCATGATTGTCGTTCGCAGCTAGCAGCTAAACTTGAAGCACTCAGGGAAGAATATTTACGTTTTGCCATTGACAAATGCTCAGATGCATTAAGGGAACACCGTTCTGCTGTGGAAAACATTACAGGCCAGTTACTGCTGCATTTCTGATCAATCTATCTTTTATTGTTAAATTATTTGTACAACTTATATAGTGATGCGTTCAGTGATCTTTTTTTGATGCTGTCTGATGATTCTTTCTATGTACTTCACTTCTAGCAGATGTCCTACTTGAGAAGGGTGAGATAAAAGCAGATGAAATTTGGAATATTTTCAACAGTTCACCTCGAGTGCCTCAAGTATGCTCTCATTAAGTTTATGATCATCTTAAATATTTTTTTGCTGTGTAGCATGTGACTGTTGAATTCCTCAGTTTATGTATTCCTTGGTATATTATGTTTGCTGAACACTACTCTCTCTCCCCCATTTGTCTTTAGTCCTAACAACATTCTGTCTTTTAGGTCCTATATTCCCTCTTGATTTTCTTAAAGATGTCATTTTTATCTGATTGGTTGTAACTTTATTTGTCATGTGGTTCTTACTCTATGGCAATACCTTCTTAAAATTAAAGCTGGGAATCTGAAATTTTCTCTCCTTTAATTCATTATGTTGCTTGTCCATTTAATTGACCATATATCATAGACTATATACAAGGACCTTGATTTAAATAATGAATCTCTCTTATCTATCCTTTTAGTCGAGCAGATATGACAGTATAAATTACTTTGTTATTTTATAATTTTTGTCTTCAACTTATTTCTCTTTTGTTCTCATCTCTAAAAAGTTATCTTGTTCCTGGTTTTTGATGTGTCAAGTCATGTCATTTTTCGGCTCTTCTGTTTTGAAGAAAGAAAATTAAATTAATTTGAGTGTAGGATGAGATGGAAGAAATTGATTTTTGTTTTTATTCTTAAAAGTGTTATGAGTCAAGGGCAATCTCACGAGACAACTTAGAATTCCAAAATCAAGTAATCAACAACTAGATAAGTATGATTAAATTCACCTCTTCTTTTCCCTCACTTTACTGACTATTTTCGATTCATCATGAGCCTATTTCTTCCCTTCTTTGTGTTGATATTCCGCATATTTTTTCCCCTCTTCTTCACATGCTTGGAACTGACTATCTTTGCTTCATTATGGGCCTATTTCTTCCTTTCTTTGCATCAATGTTCAGCCTTTTTTTTTTCCGCATGCATGCTTGGAACCTTCCCTTTCTTATGAATCGTAGAGACGATGAGATGGGAGCTTTGAATCAGCTTCCCTCTATGTTGGAGGGTGTGACCTTCAAGAAGTTGGACGATGATTCTAGAATGTGGTCAGCTGATCCTTCAAATTTCTTTACGTTTAAATTTTTTCAAGCTTCTTTATCCTTGCCAAAAATTAATTTTGTTTCTGTATGCCCCAACGTTACCCACTCACCATGTGGAGCATGCTTGAGGAACTGGTGTTCATGGGAGAACACCGGTTACTGCGAATGAGCTAATTGGTGAATATTCATCAGTGTTCTTTGTTTATAAGCATTTAGAGGGAGAGACTTTTTTAATGAGGTCTTTAGTAATCAATATTATAATGTATATCTGGAGTCTGATGTTTAAAGTTATTCATTTAAAGATGGTCACTTTTCCCATGTTCTGAACTAACTCTTATTTGAAGCTATTATTAGCTCAGAACGAATGTTTCAAGTTGATTTCTCCCTTTTGAACCTTTTGATGTATTCATGTTTTTGAAGGAAGGGTTTACTCAGGCTGCAACTGGAAAATCCCTTGAATTATTGGCTTATATTCTTTTAAGAAATTTCTTTGGATCAAGTGGTGTGAGGCTAGTCTCTTAATGTGCCATTAATTGGAGATTGCATTGGTTGATCTTTCATATTATCTTATTTAGGGCCCTTTAAAGGTCCTTAAAATGTGTACAGGATTAGCTGAAACTTATATCCTCCTTTTTTCCAGTTCCCTAAAGGTCCTTACAATGTGTACAGGATTAGCTGTAACTTATATCCTCCTTTTTTCCAGCCCCCTGTTAGGGAACTGGATGAATACGGTGCCCTCATATACGCTGGACGTTGGGGAATCCATGGTGTTTCACTTCCAGGGAGGGTGACTTTTGCACCTGGAAATGTGGGATTTTCAACTTTTGGTGCACCTCGTCCAAAAGAGGTGAAATGAACCTATAGTTTTATTACGCCTGCCCCCTTCTCTTTTTTTTCTGTTTCTATTATTGGATTACTTTTTAAAGAATTTCTTTTTCCTGTTAATGTTCTGTAGCTTTAATGTTGATTTTTTTTCCTTATGATTACAGACTCAAATTATAAGTGATGACACATGGAAGTTAATAGATGGAATATGGGATAAAAGGGTTCAGGAAATCAGGGATGAAGCCTCTATGGAAATAGTAAATGAAAAGGAGAAGCCAGAACTTCTGATAGCCAGCCATTTCCTGTAAGAGTAAAAAATGTTGTCGGGTAAGCTTATCTATTTTTTTCATCCTAATTATTCTCGAATCAATAGCTGTCTCAACATTATGATACCAAGTTGAACAACCTTGGAGAATATTTACTGAGAATAAGCTGACAGAATAATGTGTGTTTATGGTAACCATCAACACAGATTTTAATCGAAGTAAAAGTAACTTTCCTACAGTGATCAGTGGGTTGGGGTGGATGGGCAATATTATGCAGAGATTAGACTTCAATGGTACGTGTCTCATGAGATTCTTTTTTCTTTTGCCCTATGCTTTATCTTGCAGTTGTCCTTTGCCCTCAAAGGTGGTGGCGTTGGATAAATTGGACATTTATGCACATCACATGCTTATAACATCTGGTTATAGTAATATACTGGAGCTAAAGCTTGTCATTCTTCATTTATTGGGATCAAAGGAAGATGTATGTAATTGGGTAGAGAGAAGTTCCTTGCTATTTAAGACCACCAACGAAAAAAATTGCATTAGTAAGGCTCACAATACAATTGAGTGATAGGTCCGTTGGTAAGTTGGTTGCTTTTGTTTTAGAATAGTCATTTTGTGTGACAAGATGAAACCAACCTGTAATTTTGCATCGTACCCATGTTTCTCTTGATGCATATAAAATATGGCAATTTTCGATAAATTTGATATTTTTCGATACGATAAGTGCAGTATACGAAAAATTGTGTTTTTTCTTACCACTAATATTTTGGTTCATGTTTGGTTATATATATGTTCTTGTAAGCACCCGAGCAAAATCATTTATGTTCTTTAGTATGTTTACAGGGCAAAATCATTCTTTGTTCTTTAGTAGGATTATAGTGTATTTGCAATAAGAATAGTTTATCTCGTATATCTAATCAGAGGAGTTGACCTTATTATTGAAGATAATGACAAAATTTAGCAGATTTAATCTTCCCCATACATCTTGTTTGTTATACATTTTAAATATGTATCTATTCAAGATTAGGATAGCAGCTATTATCTCTTCTTTTGGTTAGTTAGATATTTTACTCGTTCTCTTGTATTTATTATATATACATGTAATTGATAAATACGAATTTTTATCATTCCTTCATTGTATAACATCAGGCTTGATCCGTTCATTTTTTTTTTCAAATCCTTCCAAATTCCCAACTTCTGCTGCCATAACTACTCTCACCATCAGCAATGAGAATGAACCAACTCGTCCTCTTGTTGTGGTCATTCTTTCCAACATAATCAAACTCACTTCCACAAATTACCTATAGAAACTCCAAATTGAAGCAACCTTGATTGGCTATGGCTTATTCAAGTTTCTGGATGGTTCCCATGAAACTCCCCCAGCCACAATTGCAAACAATCCTAATCCAGCGCATCTTTCCTGGATTCGTCAGGACAAACTGATCTTTGGTGCCATTATTGACACATTAGATTCCTCCGTAGTTCTGCTGATCTCTCGATCAATAACTTCCAAGAATGTGTGGGATACTCTTGCACATACCTTTGCTCGTCCCACTTGTGGGCATATCAAGCAACTAAAAGCCACCTTCAAGAGCATCACAAAAGGCCCTCAATCCATTACCACATACATGAATGTTGTCAAAGCATGTACAGATTAGTTGGTGCTTCTTGAAAATCCAATTTATCCCAACTGAGTGCCATTTGATGAGTAACTGCGAACGAGGACATCATAGATAAAGTTCATGAAAATCTTGATTCCACATATCAAGGAATCATCGATGTTGTTAATGCTCGTGACACTCCTATATCATTTGATGAGTTACACGAAAAATTGTTCAATCATGAAATCACAGCGGCCTCGAAACAACCTCGTCACATCTCCCCATCTATGTCAATGCTACCTCCACCAAATCATACCAAAATAACTCGCACACTCTCGCCAAACCTACAACACCAAATCAACTCAGTCATATCTTAGATGACAAAATAATCAATCTCAAAATATGAATGGCCCTCGTGGATATCTGGGATGGTTCTATACTGTAGGTCACTCACTTTATTTATGTCCCATCTTTCAAGAAAAATTCCCTCACATCCATCCTCCTTGCCCAGCCAACAGTCCCAAACAACCTCAAGCTCATGTGGCCACTACTTCGATTGGTTCCAACTCCACCCTTAGCTGTTAGACACGGGAGCAACACATCATGTTACTCACGATCTAGCAAACCTATCACTTCATCACCCTTACGATGGTTTAGACGAAATTGTCATTGAAGATGGGTCAGGTGTACCTATTACTCATACAGGCTCTATTTTCATTCCTACTTCTTCATCTAAATCTATGTCTCCATCAAATGTTCTATGTGCTCCACGTATGACAACAAATATTCTCTATTTCTCGTCTTTGCTCAGAAAATAATCTCACCATAGAATTCACTTCTGATTCTTTCATTGTGAAGGATCGTCTCATAGGAGCACACCAACTAAGCATGGCATCCATGAAGTTCCTGAATCTCCTATTCTTGCGTACTCTAGTGTCAAAGCAGCTGTAGTAGATTGACATCATCGTCTCGGTCATCCCTCACTAGCTACATTCAAGAATTTAGTTTCAAACTTCAAACTTGATATTTCTAGTGATCTTTCCTTTCATTGCAATTCTTGTCATTGTAATAAGTCATAAATTGCCTTTTATGAAATCATCGTTGACATCTCATGCACCTCTTGATCTCATATACACTGATTTATGGACATCTCCTATCCACTCTCATGATGGTTTCAAATACTGTCATTTTGTGGATCATTTCACTAAGTACATATGGTTTTACCTTCTTAAAAGAAAATTTGACACAAGAGAAGTGTTTATCAGGTTCAAATCTCTTATTGATAAGCATTTTGAAAACTCAATTAAAACTCTCTACTCCGATAATGGTGGTCATCAGTCTCTTATCTTCATTTCTTTCCATTGATGGTATATCTCATCACTTCACCTCCGCATACTCCTGAAACATAATGGCTATGCCGAAAGACGACATCGTCATATAGTTGAAACTGGTATTTCTCTTCTCAGTCATGCCAAACTACCCATTGAATTCTGGTCTCATACCTTTACCACTGTTGTCAACCTCATAAATAGTCTTCCTACCCCAACTTTATCCAATTTTTCTCCGTACCATTGTCTTTTCAATATTTCACCCAACTATGTCAAGCTCCGTAGCTTTGGGTGTCTATGTTACCCTTGGCTATGTCCCTACACTACACAAAAATTAGACCCAAAATACATCCCCTACATCTTTGTAGGATACTCCAAAACACAAAGTGCATATCACTGCCTTAATCCAACAACTCACAAAATATCCACATCCTGTCATGTTCGATTCGTCAAAACATAATTCCCTTACACCACTCTTGTTAACCTTGAACCCACCATTTCATCTCATCCTCCGGATGCGTGGAGCTCTATATTTCTCCCAATATTACCACACGTTCCTCCTGCTCCATCATTAAATATTTCTCTATTCTCCAACCACTCAATCGTCAAATCCCCCACATTGCCTTGCCACCCACATCACAAATACAACCTCCATATCAACAACATTCCTTCAATCCTATTATTCCTTCTCCACCTCCACCTCCTCCTTATCTTGGAATTCATGACTCGATCTAAAAGCAACATTGATAAGCTTAAACATTCATCATATTGTCACTTAAACCCAAACCATGGAGCCTACTGTTAAACAAGCTCTCTCTAATCCTCATTAGCGCCAGACCATGCTTGATGAAATAAAAGCTTTGAAATGGCTTAACACTTGGACATTGGCGCCACCTCATAAATCTCGAAATCTTGTCCAGTGTAAATGGGTTTTTCGCATTAAACACAAGCCTGATGGAAGTATTGATCGTTATCGTGCTCGTTTAGTTGCGAAAGGTTTTCTACAGCGTCCAAGAATTGATTACACAGAAATATTAAGTCCAATTGTTAAACTGGCAACAATTTGAACGATTCTCAGCGTTGCTACAACAAAAAATTGGCATCTTCGTCACTTAGACATAAATAATGCCTTTCATCATGGCACATTGAAAGAAAATGTTTATATGTCTCAACTCCGGGCTTTGTTGATGATTCATATCTTACCTTTATATGTCAGCTACATAAATCCATTTATGGACTCAAACAAACTCCACGTGCTTGGTACACTGAATTTGGAAAATTTCTTATTAGTGTAGGTTTCAAACGTTCAGTGTCTGATGCTTCTTTATTTATTCTACATCATCATACTTCACCAATCTTTCTCATTGTCTATGTAGATGATATTATCTTAATAGGTCCTAATGTTGTTGGAATCAATGCCTTTGTAATGAAGCTAGCCCGTAGACTTGTTTTAAAAGACTTGGGAGAACTTTCTTATTTCTTGGGAGTTGAAGTCACTCGCACAAATCAAGGCCTATTTCTTAGTCAGAAGAAATATATCTATAATCTACTTGAACGCATGAAAATGCTACATGCAAGGTTGGTATAAACGCCCATGGTTGTTCCACATAATCTCACACTCACAAATGGTGAGCTTCTTGACATCCCAACTGATTATCGAGCATCTGTTGGAGCTTTACAATATCTTACTCACTTGACCCGACATTGCTTTGCTGTGAACAGACGTTCACAATACATGCATCGTCCTTGCAACACTCATTGAGATGCTCTTAAACGCCTTCTGCATTAGTTATGTGACACTCTTGATAAAGGCATTACCATTTTCTCAATTCTACTAGTAATCTTCATGCATTTTCAAATGCAGATTAGGCAGGCAACCGAGATGACTATACTTTCACAACGGGTCAAATAGTTTTGTCTCGGCAAAAACCCAATCAATTGGAGCTCGAAGAAATAAAAATCTATTGCTCAATCCTCCACTAAAGCTGAATACAAAGTCGTAGCTTCCACGACGACAGAACTCTCATGGCTTAGTAATCTTCTCAAAGAAATTGGGTTTGATGTCCTAACAACACATGTAATCTATTGTGACAATTTAGGAGCCACTTATTTGAGTGCAAACCGGCCCGGTCTTTCATCCAAGAATAAAACATCTTGCTCTTGCATATCATTCTGTGCGTGAACAAGTTCAAATGGGAGTTCTTTGGGTCACGCACGTCCCTACATGTGATCAACTTGCAGACTTCCTCACCAAACCATTGCCACGCTTTCAGCTAGAGAAGCTTTTATTCAAGATTGGTTTGTCCATATGGTGGTCCATCTTGCGGGGGCATATTGAAGATAATGAAAATATTTAGCAAACTTAGTCTTCCACATACATCTCTGTTTGTTATACATTTCAAATATGTATCTATTCAAGATTAGGATAGCAGTCACATGAATAGCTGCTCAAAACAAAAAAAATTCTCTCACTAGTTCTTCTCTGTAGGAGAATTCGTGCCCTCCAAGCTTCAAGTTTGGGATTTTGGTCTCTCGGTGCCATCGGACATTAGGTCTCTGTTTATTTGAGTTTTCATTCTCTTCTTTCCATTGTTTTTTACTACTGCCCCTTCCCCTCAACCTCATATTTTCCTTTCTATTTTTTTGTATTTGAGCTTTCTGCTATTTCTCTAATTTGTGTAAGGTAAGGTACTATGGTTTTTGCATTTTTCTGAAATTGTAGGAGTCGATCGGATCTCCAGCCCTATTCATATTGCGAACAAACCCAACAATATTGGAGGGATTGACAGAAATGGAAGGCAAAATCTTAGTTTTGGATCTGGAAGCGGAGTCAACAGCCTCTATTGCTGCCAGATTTGAATTCTGCCTCGGAGGAAAGGTTTGTAGGGAAAAAGCTTAGAACACTATTGTCATCATGGAAGTGATGCGAAAAACATTGAAGCGTAGGGGGGGTTTGAAGTAAGAGATCTATAAAAAAACTTGGTTCTCTTCTGTTTTAAGAGTAATTAATGATGACAGAAATTATGTACTAAACAACCAACCTTGGCATTTTGAAGGATCACTTTTCGCCTTAAAAATTCTAGAAGGGACTGAACAAACATCGAGCATTGCGATTGATAGAGCTTCTTTCTGGGTAAGGATTTATGATGTGCCTGCAGTTTATATGAACGACCACTTTGCTAAGATATTGCAAAACAGATTGGAGACATAGATCATCTGGATCTACCTACAGATGGAGGTATTGGTAAGTTTCTGAGATTGAAGGTCAATATTGATATCTTTAACCACTGATACGGGGTTTGACAATCAAAATTAAAGAGAAAATACTCTGGGTCCCAATCAAATTTGAATCGCTTTTGGTTTATTTCTACTATTAAGGACATATAGGCGTGGAGAGTATGATAGAAACGAATGCCCAGAGATTGAGAAAATGAAGTATGGGCCGTGGTTGAAAGCACCCCCTCTAAGAAGAAGCAGAGCTCTATACGGAGGACCTCAAGATTCCAACTCTACAAAGCGCAATCTGTTTGGCAACAAGATGGACCCCATTACCACTTGGAGAAAAGATAAAGTAAACAACACCCCAGAAATACAGGGAGAAATTCTAGAACAGGACTATCTGCCACAGAAGCAATGTTCTCTAAACCCCCTGAATGCTCAACCCTTGATAAGAGCATATAGGCATTGTGCATTGTATCCTCTCCTAATAAACCAGCCAAAACCCTTTCCCCAATAAAAGGCCCAAACACCCTATTTCAAATAATAAATAGAAAGAAACCAACCCAAACCCCACCTCCTGACATGAGAACTATTCCTCCATTAATACCCCTTGAAGACCTTAAAGACCTCATATCCACCAACAAATACTGTCATCCTAACCACAATGATATCCACACACATCACCTCAGAAAATTCAAACCAAAATACTCTTCCACCCCAAAGCCTACCCCCTTAACAAATAACTCTTCTTACCTAAACCATCCCCCACCCACAGCCCCTAAACAAGAGTCTAATCCATATCCAAAGAGGAAATTCATCAACGTTGATGTTCACAGCTCAGAATCTCTAGATTAGGACACCACTGATGAGAGTGAAAATAAGCGTGTTTTAGTGTCAAATTTAGCACCTTTTTGATGAGAATTATTGTTATACATTAGCACAAGTTTCTTATATTTGATATATATGAGGAAAAGGTGCGTTTGAGGTGTTTTATTGTGTTTTAGGTGGAAAAGGATCAAAAGTGCATAGTTGGAGAAAATGTGCAACTTATGCAAGAATGCTGAAAAATGCACGTCCAACTTGTGTAATTTTTCTGTTTTTGTGTGGAGCTCAAAAATGAAATGTGATACATGGTTTGAAAGCCACAGAAGAGTGGGTCGTTTTGGCGTAAGAAACACCTCAATCGGAGTCCAAACGAGAAAGTTATGATCGAAATGGTGACATCGCGCAAGCTGTTTCTACTCAGCACGACCGTTCCACTTTACATGACTTGTTATATCTTTAATTGTTGTACTTTTGGTGAGATATTTATATGTATAGAAATCCAAGGAAAAGAGGATCGCGTGAGTGTAAAAATCACTAAAATCGGAGTTTGGACAAGGAAGTTATGCTCAAAATCATGAAGTCACGCAGCTGCCAGCTGGAATTTCCGAAAATTTTCAAAAATTACCATTTCTTGGAGTACAATTAATATCCTTATCACATAATAATCCTCCATGATTCACCCATATCTTTTATTAGCTTAATTAATTCCCTTCTCAGACCTATATATATTTTAAATCATTCTTCATGTGAGGAGGACACAAAAAACACAATCATCCTACACCCCACAAGGGGGATCACACCCCAACCATCATCCACATCCTTTCCTTCATCCATCTATCACTTTGAAGATTCGTCTGTGGAATCAAGAGGAGAACCAAGAGGAGGATTCAAGAAGGAGAAGGACGCGATGATTCCCACATCTAGGGTTTATTTGTTTCCTAATTTATTTTGTATTTTCCGGACATATGGGTAAGATCTATCCAACACCCGTGATTGTTCTTCGCAACATCATGAGCTAGAACTATTTTGGTAGATCTAGGATTTTGAAAGTTTTTATGAATTAATTGAACTTTCCTGTGTATACTCCGTACATCACTACTTGTGGTTAAGTTTATATACGACTATTCATTTTTAATCCATATTCAGGGTTGTTTTGTGCATCATTAACTGTTGAATAGAGTCTGAATGTTCATCTTGATTGTTGATTGATCGCGTTCACTGCTGAACATGATTCCATGTTATGATTCTAAGTGAGGGGACTCCAAAGCTTCATTAGAACTATCATATATGAATACTTATTAATTGAATTGGATTCGAGTTCATAAGTATGATAAAGAGGGTAATTTTATAGTACCTATAAAGGGAGATCATATCAGGTTAGAGTACCAATTGACCAGTGAAATAATTGATGCTGATAGTACCTAGAAAGGGGGGGTAAAATTGCAACTCTTGCTCCAAGGTTATTCACACGTGTTATACACATATTTACTTGTGTCTATAGAGTATATTTGCATGGCTTAGTGACGCGTCCATATTCCACAAGGCAGAGTCGGACATTGATACACGAAAGAAAAATTAATGAGTGAAACTTGATTATCCTAGGCTACCTATCCTCTTACTTGATTCATTTTCGTATTTTCTAGTGTTTAATTTATTTTATTTGTTATTTTAATTAATTGTTCAGTAGTTAATAATTCTATACCTCAACTTTATTGCCACAATTTGTCTTAATTAATATAATAAATAATTAATAATACGCCGTCCTTTGGGTTCGATATTTAACTTGGTCGCTTGCTTAAGGTGCAACTGATAATCCTTCAAGGACGGCGTATTATCAATTTAATTATTTACTAAATTAATCTAACAACTAAAATACTAAAATTAAATAACAAATAAAATAAAATAGCACTTGAAGACTACGAAAGTGTCTCAAGAATGGAGAATATGTAGCTTTAGGGTAATCCAAATTTACTACTTAACTTCCCTCTCAAGTGCAGGCCAACTCTGTCTTATGGACTATGGATGCATCACTAAATTATGCAAATCAACTCTATAGACACAAGTAATATGCGTGCAACACGTGTGAATAACCTCGGAGCAAGAGACGTAATTTCACCCCCCTTTCTATGTACTATCATCATCAATTATTTCCCACGTCTGGAATCTAACCCGATATGATCTCCCTTTATAGGTACTATAAAATTATCCTCTTTATCCTACTTATCAACCCGAATCCAATTCAATTAATAAGTATTTATACATGATAGTTCTAATGAAGTTTCGGAGTCCCCTCATTTAGAATCATAACATGGAATCCTGTTCAGTAGTGAACGCGCTCAATCAACAACCAAGATATATATTCAGACTCTATATAACAGTTGAAGATGCACAAAACGACTTTGAATATAGATTAAAAATGCATAGTCATATATAAAATAATTCCACAAGTAGTGTTGTACGGAGTATATACACGAAAGTTCAATTAATTCATAGAAACCTTCAAAACCCTAGATCTACCAAAAGAGTTCTAGCCCATGATGTTACGAAGAACAATCATGGGGGTTGGATAGATCTTACCCATATGTCTGTAAAATCACAAGATAAATTAGGAAACGAAATAAACCCTAGATGTGGGTGTCGTCGCATCCTTCTCCGTCTTGAATCCTCCTCTTGGTTCTCCTCTTGATTCCACAGACGAATCTTCAAAGTGATGGATGGATGAAGAAAAGGATGTGAATGATGGTTGGGGGGTGATCCCCCCTTGTGGGGTGTAGGATTATTGTGTTGCGGTTCTCCACTCACATGAATAATGATGTAAAATATATATAGGTGTGAGAAGGGAATTAAATAAGAAAATAAAAGATATGGGTGAATCATGAAGGATTATGTGATAAGAAGATTAATTGTGCTTCAAGAAATAGGCAATTTTGGAAATTTTTGGAAATTTTCAGAAATTCTCGCTGGCAGCTGTGCGACTTCACGATTTTAAGGATAACTTCCTCGTCCGATCTCCGATTTTAGTAACTCTTGTGCTAACGTGATTCTCTTTTCCTTGGCTTTCTCTGAATATAAAGATCTCACCAAAAGTCCAACATTTGAAGATGTTACATGTCTTGTAAAGTGGAACAATCGTGTTGAGTAGAAACAACTTGCGCGACGTCACCATTTCGATCATAACTTTCTTGTTTGGACTTCGATTGAGGTGTTCCTTACACCAAAACGATCCTCTCTTCGGTGGATTTCCAACCATGTTTAACACTTCTAGTTCAGTGCTCCACATGAACACAGAAAAATTACACAAGTTGGACGTGCTTTTTTCAGCATTCATACACAAATTGCACCTTTTCTCCAACTTTGCACTTTTGATCCATTTTTCCACCTAAAACACAATAAAACACCTCAAGTGCACCTTTTTCTCATATATATTGAATATAAAACACTTGTGCTAATATATGACAACAATATTCAATCAAAAAGGTGTTAAATTGGACACTAAAACACGTTTATTTTCACTCTCATCAACATGTCACCCTCAAGGATCTTAAGAATGAAGCAAGAGATCACCCAATTTGTTATGAATCAGGGTGAGAAATTTCATGAGGCTTGGGACAGGTTTAAAGACATGTTCAGGCGGTGCCCACAACATGGGATGTCTAAGGCTCAGTACATAAGCATCTTCTACTATGGATTGGATTGGGAGTCTCGTGTTCTTATTGATGCATCATCAGGAGGAGCACTGTTTTCTAAAACAGCAATAGAAGCAGAAAAGTTGTTTGAAAACATCGCTATGAATTCACGTGACTGGCCTATGGAAAGAGTAAGAGGATGTTATGTACTGGGTAAGGTGGCACATGTTGAACATCAAGTGTTGAAGCTGAATAGGGATGATGAGATCGTCTCTAGTCTAGCTTACATCAACAAGCTACTAGAATCCCAACAGAGGCAGATTACAGAGTTGACACAAAGGGAGCCTAGTATCCAGCAGCTAGAAGTGAAGGCTAGTGTTGAAGATACCTTCAATCGATACAAGACTAAGAATGATGCGAGAGTGGATAAACTTGAGGCTACTATAAATTCTACTCATGTATATTTATCTAAGCAGCTGAATGACCTAACTTTGTTGATGGGGCACATGGCCGGGAATGTGAATCAGCAGACATAAACGTTGGAGAAAGGAAAGTTCCTGTCTCAAAGTATAATGAACCCAAAAGATTGCGAAACCATCATGTTGAGGTATGGAACGTAGTATGAGGGACCGATGAATACAACAGCGGATTCTGGAGCTTTAGGAAGCCGGTTCGACCAAGACCCTTGGTCAAACTACCCATAAGTCAAACCAGACACCTGGGAACGTCACGAAGATCGCTGATGGCCGGTTCAACCAAGACCCTTGGTCGAACCACCTCTTACAAGTCGAACCAAGCACCTGGGAACATTTCGAAGATTGCCGACGACCGGTTCGAACTTGGTTTGACCTAGATCTTAGTCGAACCAGCTCCTAAGATAGTCGAACGGAAAGCCACGGAAGAGAGGATCATTTTCGCATAAGAATCACCTCAATCAAAGATAGGATGCGAAAGTTATGCTTGAAATCATGAGACTGCGCAGTCACGTCCAAAATAGCCGTTCGACTAGCCGTTCGGGTTGAATAATATAGCAATGAAGATGCTCATGGAGACTCAATCATGCAGGAGCATAGAAGTGGTTTCTAACTTGTTTAATCTTGATTTTAATAGGAAAGATGATTCTGAATTTGAATGGAAGATTGACAAGGAAGAGTCTAGATAGCCATGGGAGGAAGGAAATTCCAAGGACGCGACGATTCACACATCTAGGGTTTATTTGTTTCCTAATTTATCTTGTATTTTTTGGACATATGTGTAAGATCTATCCAACACCCATGATTGTTCTTCGCAACATCATGGGCTAGAACTATTTTGGTAGATCTAGGGTTTTGAAAGTTTTTATGAATTAATTGAACTTTCACGTGTATACTCCGTACAAAACTACTTGTGGTTTAGTTTATACATAACTATGAGTTTTTAATCCATATTCAGAGTCGTTTTATGCATCATTAACTGTTGAATAGAGTCTGAATGTTCATCTTGGTTGTTGATTGAGTGCGTCACTGCTGAACAGAATTCCATGTTATGATTCTAAGTGAAGGGACTCCAAAGCTTCATTAGAACTATCATGTATAAATACTTATTAATTGAATTGGATTCGGGTTGATAAGTAGGATAAAGAAGGTAATTTTATAGTACCTATAAAGGGAGATCATATCAGGTTAGAGTACCAATTGGCCAGGGAAATAATTGATGCTGATAGTAGCTAAAAGGGGGGGTAAAATTGCATCTCTTGCTCCAAGGTTATTCACACGTGTTACACGCATATTTACTTGTGTCTATAGAGTAAATTTTCATGGCTTAGTGATGCGTCCATATTCCATAAGGTAGATTCAGATATTGATACACGAAAGGGAAATTAATGAGTGAAACTGGATTATCATAGAGCTACCTATCCTCCTACTTGATTCACTTTCGTATTTTCTAGTGTTTAATTTATTTTATTTGTTATTTTAATTAATTGTTTAGTAGTTAATAATTATATACCTCAACTTTATTGCCACAATTCGTCTTAATTAATTTAGTAAATAATTAAATTGATAATACCCCGTCCTTTGGATTTGATATTTAACTTGGTCGCTTGCTTACGTTACAATTGATATCCTTAATACTTGGGGATTAAATTGTCGTACAAAGAAAACGCGCATCAACTATAAAAAAAGCATGCTTTTGAACTTCCTGGTGATGTTAAGTTATCGACGGAGGTTGCGATGAACCTACCCCCACCGAATCTAATGAGTTACTTGAGTTAGAACAGTCAGGGGCTTGGGAACCAACCAACAATTAATGCACTTAAAAAACTTATGAATTCGAAAGCTCCCAATTTAGTGTTCTTAATGGAAGCTAAACTTTTGGATGTAGAAATAAAGGAAGTTGCTGGAAGATTGAAATATGATGTTTGTGCAGTAGTGGAGTGTGATATCTTTGGAGGAGGGAGAAAAGGAGGGCTTTTCATTCTAAGTGATAAAAGCTACAATGTTACAGTGTCTACCAAATCAATGCACCACATTGATTGTGTGATTGTTGATGATGACAAAGTGTGGGGAATGACTGGAATCTATGGATGGTCGGAGGAGAATCAAAAGAAGAACACATGGAACCTCATCAAATCTCTTGCACAAACCAATAATCACCCTTGGCTGTGTATAGGAGATTTTAATGAGATATTCTATAATCATGAGAAAATAGGAGGAAGATCAAAGGAAACAACAAAAATGGAGGATTTTTTCCACACTACTCATAGTGTGGGACTAAGCGTTATTTGATATAATGGATTCTCTTTCACGTGGACTAAAAGATAAAAGGGAGAGAATAACATACAGGAACAGCTTGACAGAGGCTTGGCTTCGATCGAGTGGACTCGTCTATACCCGAGATGCCAACTGGATCACTTATACAGAAGAAATTCTGACCACAGTCCTATTCTGATCAATTGGAAGTTGAACGCCACACCCAGGAAAGGAAAAAATTAGAGAAAAAATTTTCGATCTGAATCAATGTGACTTCATGATGATTCTTGATGTGTATATTATTGTGTATATGACTTTCCATTCACTCCATTAAAAAAAAAAATCAAAGGTAGAGGAAGCTTGAAATGGATCACTAAACAACCTAAAACCAAATGATTTTGATGGGATAACAGCCATGTAATACCCGAGAATTTTCCCTATTTATGTAAAATATAATTTGTATTTTACGCATTTTTATAACTATGTGGTAATTGTTTCTACATTTTATTTATCTTTACATTTTTATTTGATACATCTATGATAATAATGGTGACATTATCTTAATTATTAAGCATCACACGTATTCTCGTAATAATAGTGGTAAGGAAATGTACATGTATTTATATTAATTTGTAAATGTATTATATTTTAGTTATTAAATATTGCATGTATATTCATAATGAATAATAATAATAATATACTATAAATAGTAGTTACTATAAATAGTAAGTAGAGGGGGGGGGGGAGGGTGGAATTTACTAACCTTTCACACCGCCACCCACCACCTAAGTATATATGTATGTGTGATAATCCCAGTTGGGGTTTTGGTGAGAAGCAGCAACCCTGCGAAGAAAAAAAAAGTAGAGAGGGAAAGGAAAAGAGAGAGAGAGAGGGGGGAGAAAAGAGAGAGGAGAGAGGGGGGGGGGAGGAAAGAAAAAAGAGAGAGTGTCGTGCCGGAACGGGAAGAAAGGGATTAGTTCTTCACGAGATTTATAATATTACTATCGTTGGAGTTTAGGTTAGTAGAAGTCCAACTACAATGCATAAACATGCTGTGTATGAATTATTTGTAATTAATATGTGTTAATTACGTTATCAATTATTTGTGATTAATGTCGATACAAGTTGTAGATTAATGTGATTTGAGATATTACTGTTGTTTTATATTTGTTGGTCTATGTTGTTGGATTGTATACTAAAAGTCTAGTTTTTTGTATGAATAATGTTTTGATAATATTTGAAATGAGAATCATGTGATCAAATATTTGCATTATATTGTTGTAAAAGTCTATATACTTTATACTGTAGATAATGTGGTATACGGCATCACACAGAAGATAATATTATCGGCTCCTTATAAAGTATAAACAGATATTCACAACCGAGATAGACGGGGACTATCTATCAGTATGGTTGTAGTGTGATTTGACATTAGTCTATCTTGACTATAAAATTGCACTAGTGCACTGTGTATTGAACAGGACCGCGCTGAGATCATTCTGTTTATATTAACTATATAATAGAACTTGATCTCTGTTACTATGGATGTTCGTAATCTTAATCCCTATACAATAACCTCGATACGTAAGCCAGTATTTATTTCTTTGATTCATCAATGAGTGAGATTTAATAGTTAAATTAATATGCTCGGTGAGTTGGGAGATAGTGCTGTCTCTAGGTGTGATGTTGATTGTAGAAGAAATCTGTGTCCTAACGAATTGGTTGATGATGTCCCCTTGAGGAGCTCATAATGATTATCATGTAAACCCTGCAGGTGGATTTATTCCGGCATGATAATAAGGTTGGGTGGTACTACTCTCGATATATATATTAATTAATGGAGTTGTCAGTAATGTGTCTTAAGGATCAAAAGGAGTTGAGGATGACTCAAATTAATCATCTAGACGAGTTCAGGAATCAAGCTTACAAGAATTCAGTGATCTACAAAGAAAGAATGAAGAAATGGCATGATTCGAAGATCACTTACAAGGAATTCAAGCAAGGTGATGAGGTATTAATTTGTAACTCTCGATTGAAGCTCTTTATAGAAAACTTGAAATCGAAGTGGACGGGACCGTTCATTATCTATAGAGCCTGCGGAGGGGGGAGTTTTGAACTCGTGGACAAAGACAGGGACATCATAACGGCGAACAGGCATCGATTGAAGCATTATGAGTCACCGGATGATGCTTGCGTCATCTTTGAGGGTACCTTGCATTGATTTAGTACCGTCGTGACTCTCCGACGTTAAACAAGAGCGCTTGTTCGGGGCTTTCCCTTCTGTTTTATTGTTTTATATCTTTAGTGTGAGTAAGAAATTTTTATATTTGATGTGTTTACTAATCGTAATTACATCTTCTTGCAAACTTAGTTTCAACTATAGTTTCTACTAAGTTTGGGGGGTGTGATGTACTTACCTCATTGTAGCACGGAGATTATAATCTTTTCTTTGTAACATATGTTAGGGGAGCTGATTTTTTGCGGCGTATTGAAACTTTAACCGGTTTTGATGTTTCGATTTTTTGCAATTTGCCTAATGTTTAGTGGTGTTTTATTTATTTAGTATCCGGAGTATATAAACACAATTTAAGAGTCTTATTAGTGGTTCTCTAGCTTAGTTTTGCTCCGTATTGATACCTAATGTTCATTTTTGAGCTTGAAATGTGCAGGGGATGGAGAATAGTGAATTTCGAAGGAGCAGGAGCAGGAGCTCGATTCGACCACAATTCGACCAAGAAGAGTGGTCGAACCGAGCAGCCCAAGTCGAACCGTGAACCTGAAAGATCATTACAGGTCGATTCGACCAAACACAAGGTGATTCGACCAGGAGTTCAGGTCGAACCAGCCACCTGAAAGTTTGTAACAGGCCGGTTCGACCATGACACTTTAATTCGGCCAGCCGTTCAAGTCGAACCAAATACTAAAAATCATCCAAAAGCATGATTCGACCACGATGAGGTGGTTCGAACACCCGTTCGGGTCGAATCGCATAGGTAAGTCGCGAATTTAAGTAGATTTTCGCCCCTATACACCACCCACACTCGAATTCTCTCCGAACCAAGAATTCTTTTCTTCCAAACTTTGATTTCACTTGATTTCGCTCCGATTAAATCACATTCCACACTACATACACTAGAGATTCATCACCAATTTAGAGTGTTCTAGTTGCAAAACTAGGGTTTTTCTACGAATTTGAGGAATTTTCACACTTTTTCATATTGAGCCATGGCCGGATCAAAAGGTATGTTTTCTTGACCCTATTACCCTAGGATTGAGGTTTTATTGCTTAATTTTTGAGTGGGTAAGTGATTGAACTCGTTTTCATGTTAGTTCATGGCACAATTAGAATTTTTGTTTGAAATTTCATATGATTAAGTGATGGGTCCGATTTTGATTGTTGATTTGTTGATAGACTTTGATATTTATATGAAATTGATGAGCAATTTGAGTGGTGAAGTAAAGCATGTTGAATTTTGAAGTTGAATGGTGTTAGTTGATGAATGCATGCATAAGGAAGTGAAGTGGTTGATGGTATTGTTCATAGTTTCTATTGAATAGTTGAAATTGAAGTGGAATTGAGTTAGCATGTGAATGTTTTGATTGTTGAATTCGTAAAGAGTGGAAGCATGCTTGTATGAAGATGATAATGCATGAAGACTTGAAGTCTTGAGTAAAGTTTCATGTATAGTTAGTGTTGAACTTGGTTAGTTTGTTTTCCTTGTTTCCATTTGGTATTGAAGTATAGTTCTTGTAGGAAAAGAAAAGGCGACCGAAGCTCGATCAAAGAAGAGGCAAGACAGGCCAGCCCATGAGAATGAGGTTACAAAGAAGTTAAGGCTTAACAAGAGGCTGCCCAGGGACTTCAAGATTCAAATGGAGAATTGGGATGAAATCAAGGAGTGATGGCGTGATATGTCTGACAAAATGGCCCGAATGAGGTACCAGGATGATGGAGCTATGATCACAATGCGCATCCGAGATGATATTATGTGGATGTTTGGCCAAGGTGGGATTGATGTGCATTTTCTTTGCACGCAAAATTAATCTCCAAGTATTAAGGATATCAATTGCAGCTTAGCAAGCGACCAAGTGAATATCGAACCCAATGGATGACGTATTATCAATTTAATTATTTACTAAATTAATTAAGACAAGTTGACAATTAAGTTGGAGGTTTAATTATTAATCTACTAACAATTATATAACAATTAATATAAAAGATTACTCGAAGAATACCAAAGTGGATCAAGTAGGAGAATAGGTAGCTCTAGGATAATAAAGTTTCACTCATTAATTTCTCTTTCGTGTGTTGATGTCCGACTCTGCCTTGTGGAATATGGACGCATCACTAAACCATGCATATATACTCCATAGACATAAGTAAACATGCGTGTAACACATGTGAATAACCTCAGAGCAAGAGATATAATTCCCCCCCTTTCTAGGTACTATCAGTATCAATTATTTTCCTGGCCAATTGGTACTCTAACCCGATATGATCTCCATTTATAGGTACTATAAAATTATCCTCTTTATCCTACTTAATAATCCGAATTCAATTCAATTAATAAGTATTCATATATGATAGTTCTAATGAAGCTTTGGAGTCCACTCACTTAGAATCATAACATGTAATCCTGCTCATCAGTGAACGCACTCAATCAATAACCAAGATATGTATTCAGACTCTACATAACAGTTATTGATGCACAAAATGACCGTGAGTATGAATTAAAAAGGCACAATCATATATAAAATAAATCCACAAGTAGTGTTGTATGGAGTTTACATATTAAAGTTCAATTAATTCATAGAAACCTTCAAAACACTAGATCTACCAAAATAGTTCTAGCCCATGATGTTGCGAAGAACAATCATGGGTGTTGGATAGATCTTACCCGTAGTACGGAAAATACAAGATTATTAGGAAACGAATAAAACCCTAGATGTGGGCATCATTGCGTCCTTCTCCATCTTGAATTCTCCTCTTGGTTCTTTTCTTGATTCCACAGACGAATCTTCAAAGTGATGAATGGATGGAGGAAATGATGTGGATGATGGTTGGGGGGTGAACCTCCTTGTGGGGTGTAGTATTGTTGAGGCCTCTCTCCTACTCAATTCCTTGTTCCAATTTGATTTTTGATGTGATCTACACCCCTTTTTATACTTGTAAACTCTCCTTATAGGTCTTGGAATGGGCTTTTTGAGTGATCACACGCATTGAGGGTGTAAAAATACGGATATGGTAAGTTTCCGAGTCGAATTGACCTTTCTAGGTCGAATTGGCCTACTGTAAGCTTCAGGTGCTCAATTCGACCAACACAGTGTCGTGGTCGAATTGACTCTTTTGCCGTCCGATTTGACCTCAATTCGACCAGCACATCAGGTCGAATTGACTTACTTTCGCGTATAACTTTCACATCCGAGCTCTGATTTGAATGATTCTTGCGCTCACGTGATCCTCTCTTCCTTGGATTTCTATCCATATAAAGAACATACAGAAACTCTAACATTTGAATATATAACAAGTCATGCAAAATGGACAGTCGTTCTGAACATGAACAGCTTGCGTGATGTCACCACTTTGAACATAACTCTCTCGTTTGGAATCCAATTGGGGTGTTCTTTTTACCAAAATGACCCTCTCTTTAGTGGCTTTCCAACCATTGATTATATTAACAGTTTTGATCTCTACAAAAAACACATAAAAATTACGAAAGTTGGACGTGCGTTTTTCAGCATCCTTGCACAAATTGCACCTTTTCTCCAACCTTGCACTTTTGATCCTTTTTCCACATAAAATATAATAAAACACCTCAAGTGCACCTTTTTCTCAGATACAATGAATATAAAACACTTGTGCTAATATATAACAAGAATTTCCATCAAAAGGTGTTAAATTGGGCACTCAAACAAGCTAATTTCCACTCTCATCAGGGATATGTCATTTCATGGAGCTGAAGAAGTCGACATACTTCCATGTGACTACTGAGGTGTTGTTCTCGATCACTATTAAGAAAATTTTGAGTGGCCTTCCCTATGAGTGTTCATTTCAGCTTGGAGGAGAGAAAAGAATGTGGTCAGTCGAAGATTTTAACATCTTATTTGAAACTCCGAGGGGGATCTCCAGGAATGAGAATGGGTATTTCAAGGAGAATGAATTTTGGAGAGCTATTTCTGGAGAGGACATGGATTATAAGACCAAGGATGCTCGCGCTTCCTTGATTAGGAACCCCGTGATTCGATATATGGATCAAGTATTGGGTAACACACTGTTTGCCCGGTCTGAAGGGAGTTGTGTATCGAGGGGTTAGCTGTACGTTCTTTGGTGTATGATGAACGAAGTGATGTTTAATGTGGGTTCTTACTTGATTCAGCAGCTTTACAAGTTTAGGAGTTCTACATTCCAGCGAGTGAATATTGGAGGATTGCTGACTTCCGTGGTGGAGCATTACCACATGGATTTCACTGGTTTTACATATTCTGGAGGATTCGGATCTAGTCATGAGCGCTTGTGTGAAGGCTGGATTTGCTTATCATCGTAATGGAGACTAGCTTTACACTAGGGGGTCTATGCCTTTTTCTTTTATGTTTCCATACGATGTTTCAGAGTTGACTACGATCCGAAATGAGAAAACAAGTCGATGAGCACATTAGCGCATGAGGCCATATCAATTACATGCTTGAGAAACGCTGATTGTGTTGGCAATCGATCGTTTGGCTCAGCGTGATCCGTTAGGAATCCAAGTAAACAATAACACCAGAAGCAATGATTAAAGTTTATCTTTCTTCAAGGTTGATGTAGAGGATGAATAGTTGTAGAGAACTACCTCTTGATCTTCTATTGTATGACCCAAGTCCAATCCTGATGTTGTGTGGGCAACAATCTTCAGGATTTCTCAATATGCTTTCTCCCTCTTCTCACGTCAAAAGTGGCGCAGACTTAGGGTTCCAGGAAGCTAAGATGACTTATATATTGGGCTACAGCAGGGACCAGTAGGAAAAATTGGGTTGGGCCTCCATTGGGCTTAAGTATTCAAGCTTAGTCCAAAACTTATATTTAAGTCCAATAATAATAATAATATAGTCCACCAAAATATTATTACTGCACTGCTTTTCCAATCCCAAAATTATGTTTTGGGCTCCTTCTTATTATGAGCCCTACAGTCTCCCCATATTTAAGATATACAATGTCTATTAATTAATTAAGTTACTGACAATTCAAATTAATTAATATCTCTTCCGAGAGTAGTACCACTCTACCTTATCATCATATCGAAATTAATCCACTTGCAAGATTTACATAATAAACCTTATGAGCTCCTCAAGGGGACATCATCAACCTATGTCGGACATGGATTCCTTCTACAATCAACAGCACACCATAGAGACAATACTATTTCCCAACTCACCGAGTTTGTTAATTTAATACATGTAAATCTCACCCATTGATGAATCAAAGAAATACATATTGCCCTACGTGTCAAGGTTATTGTATAGGGATTAAGAGCACGAACATCCATAATAACTGAGATTAAGTTCTCCTATATAGACAGTACAAGTCAAATGATCTCAAGCGGTCCTGCTCAATACACACAAGGTGCACTAATGTGATTCTATAGTCAAGACAAACTAATACCAAATCACACTACAACCATCCCAATAGATAGTCTCTGTCTATCTCGATTGCTAGCATCTGTTTATACTTTATAAGGAAACCGATAATATGATCTTCCATGTGTTGTCGCACAACATATTATCTACAGTATAAAGTAAATGGACTTTTGCACAAACATATAAATAAACAATATATAATATACAAAACGTTTGATCATATAATTCTCATTTCAAATAAAATTGTTAAAACATTGTTAAATACAAAAGCTAGGCTTTTAGTATACAATCTAACAATCTCCCACTTATACTATAAGACTAAACTGCCATATCTGCTGACATGCATCTAATCTCCATTCATTCTACATGCCCATCGAACGCTTTCGCTGGAAGGCTCTTAGTAAAAGGATCAGTCAAGTTATCCTCTGATGCAATCTTAGCAACAACAACCACCCCTCTTTTATTGATGTCTCGTATCATGTGGTACTTGCGCTCGTGGTTCATTCGAGTTTGCTACTGCACCACTGTTATCACAATAAATTGTGATTGCTTTAGCTGCCTCAGAGGCTGCTACATATTCAGCTTCCATAGTGGAGTCCACAACGCATTTCTGCTTTACACTTCTCCATATTATGGCTCCTCCTCCAAGAGTATACACATAACCCGAGGTGGATTTACTAGCATCCCTATCTGATTGGAAATCCGAATCAGTATAACCCAAAGGTAACATAGTATCTGCCCGGTAAACCAGCACATAATCCCTAGTCCTTCGTAGGTACTTCAAAATATGCTTTGCCACAGTCCAATGCCCTTGTCCTGAATTACTTCGATACTTAATGACCATGCCCACAGCATAACAGATACCCAGTCTCGTACATAGCATAGCATACATGAGGCTTCCTACTGCCGAAGCATAAGGGACCAACTTTATTGCCTCTATTTCCTGTTGTGTCTTTGGACACATTTCCTTATATAGAGGTATTCCATGTCTGAAAGATAGAAATTCTTTCTTGGAATCTTGCATGCTAAAACAAGTCGGGATTGTATCAATATATGAAGCTTGGGATAAGCTCAACATTCTTTTCTTGCGATCCCTTATTAATTTGATCCCAAGAATGTGTCCGGCCTCTCCTAAGTCCTTCATTTCAAACTGCTTGGACAGCCATACCCTTACGCCCGACAATACCTTTACATTATTTTCAATGAGTAGAATATCATCCACGTAGAGTACAAGAAATACAACTACGTTTCCGTCACACTTCTTGTACACACATGATTCATCCGGACATTGAATAAATCCATATGACTAGATTACTTCATCAAAACGGATGTTCCATGATCTTTAAGCTTGTTTCAATCCATAAATGGACCTTTTAAGCTTACACACAAGATGCTCTTCGCCCTTTGCAATGAACCCCTCTGGTTGCTTCACATAGATGTTTTCTTCAAGACTTCTATTCAGGAAAGCTGTCTTGACATCCATTTGCCATACCTCATAATCCATATGAACAGCAATAGACAAAAGAATCCGGATTGACTTAAGCATGGTCACAGGCGAGAAGGTTTCCTCATAATCGATTCCTTCTTTCTGAGTATATCCTTTAGCCACAAGCCTTGCATTAAAGGTTTCCACCTTACCATCAGATCCTCTTTTTCTTTTATAGATCCAATTGCATCCAATAGCTTTTACACCATCGGGTGGTTCTACAAGCTCCCATACTTGATTAGAATACATGGATTCTATTTCAGATTTCATTATGTTTTGCCATAATTGAGCATCTTTATCTAGCAGTGCCTCATTGTAATTCCATAGGTCAATTTCATGTTCACCAGGGACCAAGTCGGATGACTCTTCCAATCCCATGAATCTATCCGGTTGTCTCACAACCCTCCCACTACGATGAGGCTCCGCAGGCAATTGTGAATCAGGTGTGATGCACTGTAGCGTCCTGTAGTATATCTTCTTGTACGGTTGGTATTATGTTTGGTGTTTCACCTCTTACTTCTTCTAGAAAATTTTACTCATGGGTTTTTGATTCATAATATAATCTTCTTCCAAAAATCTAGCGTTCGTACTCATTATAACTTTTTGGTCTTTTGGATTATAAAACAAACCACCTTTCGTTCCTCTAGGATATCCTATAAACAGACAAACTTTAGTACGTGATTCTAACTTATCAGCATCCGCCTTTAACACATGTGCCGAGGCACCCCAAATCCGAACATGATTGAGACTAGGCTTACGCCCTGTCCACAGTTCTGTGGGTGTGGACTCCACCTATTTAGAAGGTACTAAGTTCAAAATGTAAGTTGCTGTTTCTAAGACATGTCCCTAGAACGAATTTGGAAGTTCCGTATAACTCATCATTGATCTTACCATTTCCATAAGAGTCCTATTCCTTCTTTCCGCCACACCATTCTGATGGAGTGTTCCCGGTGCAGACAATTGGGATTCAATCCCTCCCTCTGATAAATAATTCCTAAACTCTCCCAAGAGGTATTTGCTACCACGATCTGATCGTAGTGTCTTGATATATTTTCCAAGTTACTTTTCCACATCAGCCTTGTATTCTTTGAATTTATCAAATCACTCAGACTTGCGGCGCATCAAATAAATATATTCGTATCTAGAATAATCGTCAATGAAAGTGACGAAATATTCATAACCCCCTCTTGCCTGGACAGACATAGGACTACATAAATCAGAATGAACCAATTCCAAAAAATCCTTGACTCTATACCCCTTTTCCTTAAAAGGCCTTTTTGTCATTTTTCCTTCCAGGCAGGATTCGCAAGTTTGATAATTTTCCACTACTAATGAACTCAGAGGTCCATCAGCTATCAACCTTTGAATCCTACTCAAGTTAATATGACCTAATCTTAGATTCCAAAGATATGTTTGGTTCATTTTAGAAGGTTCTTTTCTCTTATTAGTAGATGTATCATTCATTTCAATTTGTTGCACCGTGGGAGAAATTGGATTAAGAGTATACAAATTATCTATCAATGCACCATCACTGATAAAAAAATCCATTTTTTCTTAAAACAACCTTGTCATTAAAAGAAACAGAATAACCATCCATAAACAATTTAGAAACCGAAATTAAATTCTTTCTAAAATGAGGTACATAAAGACAATTCCTCAAAACAAGAGTTTTATTCTTATTAAAAAATAAATAGACGTCTCACACAGCAACAGCCGCTACTCTTGTAGCATTCTCCATGAGTAAGGTAATCTCCTCATCACTAAGCTCTCAGGTTTGATGAAACCCCTGCAAAGAATTGCAGACATGGTTAGTGGCTCCCGTATCTACACACCAAGTGTCAACAGATACAGCCGCTAAACACGATTCAACAACTAGTATAAAAGACTTACATTCTTGTTCCCCTTCAGAAGAGGGCAGTCAGTCTTGTAGTGTCTCGGCTGCTTGCATTTGAAGCACTTGCCTTTAGGCTTCTTGACCGCACCAGTCTTTGCTTTCACTTGGTTCACTGGTACTAAATTTCCTTACTTCTTCTTATTCCTACCGCCTTTCGGCCTAGGATGAGCAGCATTTTCAGCAACATGAACTTGAGGAGGTCTACGAAAGAGTTCTTCCGCCACCACAAGTTCTATCAGAAGTTCCGTCAATGTGTATAAATGTTTGTTTATACTATAGTTCAGGCGAAACTGCTCAAAACTCCTAGGCAAGCTTTGGAGTATGATATTGACCTGGGTTTCCCCATCGATTTCAGCTCCAAGAACTTCCAACTCATTGAGTTGGCCCATCATTCTAAGGACATGCTCCCTTACGAAAGTGCCCTCAGCCATTTTGGTGTTCATTAGAACAGACATGCCCTTTCACCTAGTAGGACGACTCTAATGCCCGAAGAGTTCCCTAAGATTATGCATCATATCATAGGCGGTGGTCATAGCTTGATGCTGAGTCTGAAGCACATTTGACATAGAAGCCAAAATATAAAACTTAGCCATCCTATCAGCTTTGACCCACCTATTATAAGAAACTCTTTGCTCTTTGGTAGAGTCATCAGCAGGTGTCGGAGGACATTCCTCAGTGAGAACAAAGATATAATCTTCAGCAGTTAAAATGTTCTGTTTCCAGTCAACATAATTAGTGCTAGTAAGTTTGTGTTCTTTAAGTATAACAGAAAGTGAGTTGAGTGCCATTTGAAAAACCTGAGAATCATAAATAATAAATAGATCAAACACTTCGAATTTATCAATTTCTATTGAATCCCACAAAATAATATAAAATAAAATTCACCAACATCTCAAGTATCGTGAATTTGCATGCCACAATAGTGTGGACGTATATAAACTCGAACATTTACAAGAGAAGATTTTACCCAATAATTTTATTTGTCAACTTAACTTTATGACAAAATAATTAATAATCGGTTTCTCTTTAGCTATCCAAATAACAACAGTGACTCCGATGGGGAGTATACTTATTATTTACACCTAAGTGTATACCACTATTTAATCCCAAGTCCGCGGCCCAAGCTTATGTGTCTTACAGATGGAGAAGTACACACGCGCTCAGATAACTTCTTATGATCATCATAAAGAAGTTCGTACCAGTAATCCGTGAATAAACTCATCTGATGGGTAGGAAGGTCTATGCCAACATGCAAGTTTATTCACATCACTTACGAACCAATAATGGAGACCACGGGAATTAATTAGCAATCCTCTCTCCCACTTAGTTATTTAATACCGAGAGTTTTTAACATGCATATAATATTTAGTAATAAAATATACATCCTAGCATGCTTCTATTTTAAGTAATTTAAAAAAAATCACATAGAACATGCCACATATATAACAATTAATCGTCAAATAAAACAATTAAACAAGTTATATATTATGAATTAATTGCATAAATAGTTGGATCAATTAAATGGGACCAGCTGACCCAAGCAGCAATAGCATAAAATTAACAACCCATTAATAAATTAATCAAGCCCATTAACCCCACATTTTCCTTGAATGAAATATGCAGCCCAATTATAAAACTTGGCCCAACAAGTCATCAATCCCACAATTAATAAAATGAGCCCAACAGCCCATTAGCTAGAGAATGGGTTCAGCAACCCTGCCCCTTCCTACCAGCCGCGACATGAAATCGACCGCGAAGCTTTCACCGATGCCAAGCATTCAACGCCATGACTTGGTGCCCGCTGCTCTCGGCGGTCGTGCTGTAAGCCCACTGGAGTCGTGACGTCTGCCTACCATCCTCACCGGCTGCCCATGCCTTGCCGTTGCCATTGCTGGCACCACCAGCCGTGAATCACGCCTGCAACATCATCAGGGTTTCCCGCTTGGTTGGTCGACGGCGTATGCTTCCCGCTGAAACTGCTCAGATCCCGGCCAGAAGATAGACCCATCACAGAGGCGTCAACTGACTCGCTTAAAACCCACTGCTGATTCGACCGGAAGCAACCTGTGACACGCCCGGAAACAACTTGGACTCGCTCGGAAGCTTCTGGACGCTATAAGACCTATATCAGTCACGCCCAGAATGCCTTTGACTTGCTCGAAAGATGCAGCAGCGACTCAGGTCTTCGACTGGAAAGTTGCAGAGACCCGATTGGAAGCGGCTTCTGACTCGACCGGGTCAACTTGAGTGTCGTTCGGATCACCTCCTGTCGCCGTTTAGACCCGCCCCTGAAACATCACACTGCTCCAGCTTTCACATCATGCGGCCAATTCCTGTCGACAGACTCGTCGCCACGCGAGAGATGTCAGCCCATGTTGTCGTTGTATGCCTCGCCAGATGCACTGGTCAGTGACAGTCACAGCCGCCAGGTCACGACGAGCGTCTCCAAGACTCGCCATGCTTACACCAGGGTCCGTCGTTCATGGCCACCATCACGTTCAGCCATCAGGCCGTGAGTGTGTGCCATCCAGCGTGTATGATAAGCAAGATTACACGCCAATAACTTTCACTTCAAGTTTGATCAACAGCGATAAAGGATAGCAGATGGGGTTTCATTGACAAAAAAAATACTTTACCCTGGCTTTATCATGCGATTATTTCCAAATTAAATATATAATCACATAAGCCCTATCATACATGCTATCAAATCGACAATAAACACACGTATGGCTCAAACTGAAACCTAACGTATCACGTTTCACCACGAAACTGACGCTCTGATACCAATTGTTGGCAATCGATTGTTTGGCTCAGCGTGATCCATTAGGAATCCAAGTAAACAATAACAGCGGAAGCAATGATTAAAGTTTACCTTTCTTCAGGGTTGATGTAGATGATGAATAGTTGCATAGAACTACCTCTTGATCTTCTGCTGTATGACCCAAGTCCAATCCTGATGTTGTGTGGGCAACAATCTTCAAGATTTCTCAATCTGCTTTCTACCTCTTCTCACGTCAAAAGTGGCACAGACTTAGGGTTCCAGGAAGCTGAGATGACTTATATATTGGGCTACAGCAGGGACCAGAAGGAGAAATTTGGTTGGGCCTTCATTGGGCTTAAGTATCCAACCTTAGCCCAAAGCTTATACTTAAGTCCAATAATAATAATATAGTCCACTAAAATATTATTACTGCACTGTCTTTCCAATCCCAAAATTACATTTTGGGCTCCTTATTATGAGCCCGACAGCCTTTTCATGTTTAAGATATACAATGTTCATTAATTAATTAAGTTACTGACAACTCAAATTAATTAATATCTCTTCCGAGAGTAGTACCACTCAACCTTATCATCATGCCGGAATTAATCCACTTGCAAGATTTACATGATAAACCTTATAAGCTCCTCAAGGGGACATCATCAACATATGTCGGACATGGATTCATTCTATAATCAACAGCAAACCATAGAGACAATACTATTTCCCAACTCACCGAGTTTGTTGATTTAATACATGTAAATCTCACCCATTTATGAATCAAAGAAATACATACTGCCTTACGTGTCGAGGTTATTGTATAGAGATTAAGAGTATGAACATCCATAATAACTGAGATCAAGTTTTCCTATATAGACAGTACAAGTAGAACGATCTCAAGCGGTCCTTCTTAATACACACAAGGTGCACTAATGTGATTCTATAGTCAAGACAAACTAATACCAAATCACACTACAACCATCCCGATAGATAGTCCCCGTCTATCTCGATTGTGAGCATCTGTTTATACTTTATAAAGAAATTGATAATATGATCTTCCGTGTGTTGTCGCACAACATATTATCTACAGTATAAAGTAAATGTACTTTTGCACAAACATATAAATAAAAAATTTATAATATGCAAAACGTTTGATCATATGATTCTCATTTCAAATTAAATTGTTAAAATATTGTTCAATACAAAAGCTAGGCTTTTAGTATACAATCTAATAGATTGGAGGACTGTGGCATAGATGTACGTTGTAGGGATGTAACAGGAGCTGCAGAGAATTATTGACGAAGGGTAGTAAGGGCAACAGCAGCCGCAGCAGCAGCACGATGAGCATGGGATGTGTGGAGTGGATCTGATTTATCCTGAGATGGATGTTCCACAGCAGCATGCGGAGATGCCACCACCACCCATTCCGGCAGTGCCACAATAGCAGTATTGGACTGGTCCTGATGAGTACTTGAGGGTGCAGTTTAGATTGTTGAATGAGCAGTTGACCAATCTAAACAATAATCAGGAGGAGACGAACCACTAGCTTGGCTTGCTTACCACTAGTTATGCAGCGCTTGACATGACATATACCGAATTGCATGCCAATTATGTGGAGATGGATAGGAGATTGGAAAAGATGCAAGCCGATGAGCGTGAGCTAGATAGAAAGTTGAGTAATCTCCATAGAGATTTTGATAGATAGCTCTCGGAGAAGAGTGATGGTGATGACGATGATGAGGATGATGCTCCGGAGGAGTAGACTGCATCAGGTTTTTTTTTTATTTGTCTGTTTCATCTCATCTCCCTTCTCTTTACAGGATGGGTATTTGTGGTGTGTGGCATGTATCTTGATATATTCTAATTTGATGTTGGATGGAGATTGTGATACTTGATATTTGAGGTTGGTTGGTTGATGATACTTGATTTGGATTGATATGTTGGGTTCTTTGTTAAGAATGTTGCATTCGTATTTTGCATGTGTCGATTTTATTGATGAGAGGCATGTATTACTTGTTAAATATGTGGAGTTCATTGCGAATTGATCTTGATTATATGCTATAAGAAGTGCTTAGGATTCTATTTACCCATGTGAGAATTTGAGCCTTATGAAATTATGTTATAATGCATGATATTTATTCTTGTAAGAATCGTTCATATGACCGTATTCTAGAACTTGGCTTGGAGTCTTGTGTGAGACTTATGATTAATAAATTATTAAGACATGATCTTAGGCCATTATTGTTTATTTGAGTCACTTAGCCAAATTTTACCTTCTCATACTATATAAATCATTGTGAGCCCTTTTGAGCCTTTATAAGTTTTTTCTTTGGCAAGCCTTGATTAAAAAGCCTTTGTTTATCCTTTACTTGAGCTTTGTTGAATACTCTATTCATTAGTAGAGAGTTGAGGAAAATAAATGTTAGCTTGAGTTTGAGAAGAAAGGAAGAAAATTTGGGGTTGAGTAGCATGAATTTGAAGAAAAAAAGATATGGTTAAATCTTGTTAGGGGTAGTGCTTGAAACTGGTACCCCGACTGCTTAAAAAGGGTAGTGCCCGAAATTAGTACCCTTGTACTAAAAAGAAAGATGATGTTGATGTTAAGGAATAGAAGGAGAAGTGAATTGCGGAGATCATGAGAATAAAAAGGAGAGAAGAAGCTATTTGATGAAAAGTAAAATTCCAAGGTAATTCTCTACTAGTGAATTAGTTACTTCTCAATGCCCAAAAAGCTTTATGCTGAATCTCTATGGGTAAGTGGCACGGCTTTCCATAGACGATTTGATACGGTGACATATCACGCACCGTCTTGTACGCAGTTTAAAACCCCCACAGTACATCATCGAGCTTCATAGCCCAATCCTTCCTATTGCTTCTGACTATTTTCTCCAAAATTTACTTAACTTATCAGTTGAAGACCTCGACTTGCCCATTCGCTTGAGGGTGATAGGGTGTAATAATCTTATGCTTCACACCTAATCCTTAAGCACTCTCTCTAGAAGCTTATTGATGAAGTGGGAACCTCCATCGCTTACTAATGCTCGAGGGACTCCATAGCGGGTAAAGATATGTTTTTTCAAGAAAGACAACACATTCTTTGAATCATTCAAGCGGTAGGAATGGTCTCCACCCACTTAGAAACATAATCTCTGGCAAGAAGGATGTATAGGAATCCATTAGATGGGGAAAAAGGCCCCATAAAATCGATCCCCCACACATCGAAGAACTCTACAACAATGCTTGGCTGAAGTGGCATCTCATCTCTCCTACTTATATTTTCCATCCTTTGACATCGATCGCATGTCGCTACATAGGATTCACAGTCTTTAAATAAAGTAGGCCAATAAAGAGCAGATTGAAGTACCTTAGCTGCCATCTTTTGAGCTCCGAAGTGCCCCCCTTTAGGATGTGCATGGCAAAAATCAAGAACACTCTCCATCTCCATCTCGGGCACACACCTACAGACCATAGAATCCATACAAATCTTACAGACGAACGGATCATACCATATGAATGTTTCAACATCCCTCTTAAACTTCGCAAGTTGATCAAAGATTGCTGTAAATGAAGATTTGTGTGATCTTAGAGGACATATTTATTCTATTTTAATTAAATGTTGATATTAATGTCTTAATTAATATGTGATACATATTTAGTTTCTCCTACTTGCATACCATGAATAATCATGAAAAGTGTTTTTCCCAAAATTAATAAAATACTACTGGTGTGTGCGACCACCATATATGCACTGAGTGGCGGAAGGGGCGACCTAAGAATGAGAGACCTGGGGAAACCCAGAGTAGGCTACCTAGAGTAGGCCACCGTCTTAAATTATTGTGAGAGAGAGAGTGGTGTTCAGTGAGAAGACTTCTGAGCAGCAGGGGGTCAGCTGGTGATGGACCCTAGCGGGCTGTAAGGAAAGGTGGATCCTCGGACTGCACCACGTGGGACTCTATGGAGGGAGATGATTCTTGGTGGCGAGACAAGTGACGAGTGACAGGAAGCTTGTTAGGGCATGAGATGATAGTCCTTACAGCAGTTCCATATTTATATTTTGAAATTGATTAATTGAGTGATGAGCTCATTTTCGGTGCATATCATAAGTGTGTCGTGGGGATCCCGCAACGTGAATAATTTTTAAAATAAAATAGACCAACTAGAAAGATTAAGAAAAGGGCGATGACCTTGAGAAATGCATTTCCATGCACTGTCATGCATGATTTCTATTTACTGAGATTTTATCTCACTAGTTTATGTATTGTATATAAATTGCATATGGTTGGAGTTCTATAAGATCCTAAGAGTTGTATACATGGATGATGACCTGTTGGGCTGGTGTAATGAGCTACTCCGTGATCAGTCTCGAAATTGTATTGAAAAAATGATACAATAAAATGGAGAAAGAATATTTATTCTTGTTTATTGGTTAGAAAAATGGGGTCGTGATAGAGTGGTATCAGAGCACGGTCATGGTCCTGTAGACTGTCCATGTATACAATCTCGGAATATATGGTACACCACAGACTAGTAAGTTCTATTTAAGAATATCATATATGTGATTTTGTGTTAACATGATCATTGTCTCATTTATTACAAATGTGATGACTATAACATGCTGAAGTAGAGTGAGATTAAATTTCGAGAACGAAATTTTTATATGGTGGGGAGGATGTAATATCCGAGAATTATCCCTATTTATGTGATAATATAATTTGTATTTTATGCATTTTTATAATTATGTGATAATTAAGTAGTGATTATTTCTACATTTTATTTATCTTTTCATTTTTATTTGATACATCTATGATAATAATGGTGACATTATGTGAATTTATATGAACATAAATATTTACGTGCATTAATTTGAATAGATAATTAAATTGTATTTTGTCTATACACTATTTCTTAATTATTAAGCATCACACGTATTCTTGTAATAATAATAGTGGTAAGGAAATGCACATGTATGTATAATAATTTGTAAATGTATTGTATCTTAGTTATTAAATATTGCACTTATATTCGTAATGGATAATAATAATAATATACTATAAATAGTAGTTAATATAAATAGTAAGTAGAGGGGGCGGTGGAATTTACTAACCTTTCACACCGCCACCCACCACCTACGTATATATGTATGTGTGATAATCCCAGTTGGGTTATTGGAGAGAAGCAGCAACCTGCGAAGAAAAAAAAAGTAGAGAGGGAAAAGAAAAGAGAGAGAGGGGGCGGAGAAAAGAGAGAGGAGAGAGAGAGAGGGTTGGGGAAAGAAGAAAGAGAGAGTGTCGTGCCAAAATGGGAAGGAAGGGATTAGTTCTTCACGACATTTACAATATTATTATTGTTGGAGTTTAGGAAAGTAGAAGTCCAACTACAATGCATAAACATGCTGTGTGTGAATTATTTGTAATTAATATGTGTTATTTACGTTATGAATTATTTGTGATTAATGTGTGATACAAGTTGTAGATTAATGTGAATTGAAATATTATCGTTGTCTTATATTTGTTGGTCTATGTGATCAAAGCTCTAAATGAAGATTTGTGTGATCTTAGGGAAAATATTTATTCTTTTTTAATTAATTAATGTTGATATTAATGTCTTAATTAATATGTGATGCATATTTAGTTTCTCCTACTTGCAAACCATGCATAATCATGAAAAGTATTTTTTCCAAAATTAATAAAATACAAATGGTGTGTGTGACTACTATATATGCACTGAGTGGCAGAAGGGGCGACCTAGGAAGGAGCGACCTGAGAAACCCAGAGTAGGCTACCTAGAGTGGGCCACCGTCTTAAATTATTGTGTGAGAGAGAGTGGTGCTCAGTGAGGGGACTTCTGAGCAACAGAGGGTCAGCTGGTGATGGACCCTAGCGGGCTGTAAGGAATGGTGGATCCTCGGACTGTACCACATGGGACTCTGTGGAGGGAGATGATTCTTGGTGGCGAGATAAGTGACGAGCGTCAAGAAATTTGTTAGGCTATGAGATGATAGTCATCACAGCAGTTCCATATTTATATTATGAAATTGATAAATCGAGTGATGAGATCATTTCTGGTGCATATCATAAGTGTGTTGTGGGGATCCCGCAACGTGAACAATTTTCAAAATAAAAGAGACCAACTAGAAAGATTAAGAAAATGGCGATGGCCTTGAGAAATGTATTTTCATGCATTATCATGCATGATTTCTACTTACTGAGATTTTATCTCACTAGTTTATGCATTGTAGGTAAATTGCATACGATGCTGGTGGTTGGAGTTCCGTCAGATCCTGAAAGTTGCATACATGGATGATGACCTGTTGGCCGGTGTAATGAGTTACTCTGTGATCAGTCTTGAAATTGTATTGAAAAAAAATGAAACAATGAAATGGAGAAAGAATATTTATTTTGTTTATTGGTTAGAAAAATGGGGTCGTGACAGCCATTTCGGCAACATTGGTAAACAAATCAAAGAATGCAAGATTCAAAGCTCACACTTTAGAGTGTTACCATCATCTAGTAGAAATGTGCAAATGTTTCCAGGAGAAGAGAAAAGGCTAGTCAATTTGGTTACTAAACAAGAGTGTATGTAGCATCAAAGATCTTGAGCTAATTGGCTTCAATGTGGGGACAAAAATACAACCTTTTTTCATAGAACTGCCATGGGCCGAAAGCAACGTAACAACAATGAAAAAATAAAGGATGTCGAAGGAAATTGGGTAGAGGAGGAACAAGAGATCTCTCGAGTGTTCGACTTTTATTTCTTAAATCTCTTCAAAGCTGGTTTAAACATTGATATGAATATGTCTCTTGATGCGATTGATCAGAAGATAACAAAGAATATGCAATCCATTTTACTTAAACCTTTCAGAAAAGATAAGATAGTAGCAACGCTGGCTCAAATGCATCCTACCAAGGCCTCGAGACCAAACGGCACACCTGCTTTTTTATTAAAAATTCTGGTCGGTAATAGAAAAAGATTTCATTCCTATGGTCCTTGATGTTCTTAATGGTGTGTCCAACCCTGTTGCTCTTAACAAAACTTTCATTGTCCTAATCCCTAAAAAGAAAATTCCTGAAATGCATACTGATTTTAGACCCACTAGCCTTTGCAATGTTTCTTATAAAACCATAGCTAAAACCATAGAAAACATGCTCAAAATCTTTCTTCCTGATCTCATTCACCATACTCAATCAGCTTTTGTCTCAGGTCGTTTGATCATCGACAATGCCTTCATCGCCTTTGAAATTTTTCACCACCTTAAATCCAATAAGGCTAAAAACTAAGGATCTTTTACCTTCAAACTTGATATGAGCAAATCTTATGATAGAATGGAATGGTGTTTTTTGAAACAAGTGATGCTAAAATTGGGTATTATTACTAATTTTGTCAACTTAATCATGAAATGCGTGGAGTCTGTTTCTTTCTCAGTTCTTGTTAATGGGCAACTTGGAAACTACTTTCAACCCCTCAAGGGGTCTTCGTCATGGAGACCCCATATCACGTTACTTGTTTCTTTTTTGTGCAGGAGCTTTCTCAGGTCTTCTTCGTAAAGCTGAACTTTCAAGAACCCTTGTGGTATTAAAATATACATAGCTGCCCCAACTATCTCACACCTTTTCTTTGCTGATGATTGTATCATTTTTAGAAGGGCTTCAGCTTAGGAAGTAAACGTAGTTCAGGAGTAATTCAAACCTATGAAGTTGCTTCGGGCCAAACAATCAGTCTTGAGAAATTTGAGATTTCTTTTAGCAAGGGTGTGGATCATGATTGACAAATGGAATTCGCACTTAGTCTGGGAGTGAAGCTAGTAGAAAAACATGGCATCTATCTTGGGATACCAGCAACAACTGGAAGATCAAAACGATCAGTGTTCAGCTCAGTAATTGAAAGAATTGAGAAAAAAACTAAAGAATTGGAAGAGCAAGTCCATTTCAGCTACAGGGCGACTCATTCTAATCAAGTCGGTTGCACATGCTATTCCCACATACCTCATGAGTTGTTTCCAGCTTCCAATATATGTCTGTAATTAAATCAACTTGATTATATGTAACTTTTGGTGGGGTCAAAAAGGAATCGAAAGAAAAATTCATTGGTGTAACTGTGGTAAAATTTGGCAAAACAAACTCAATGGAGGACTGGGCATGAGAGACTTGTTTTGCTTGAACTTGGCTCTTCTAGCAAAGCAAGGCTGGAGACTACTTGATAATGAGAATTCTCTGTTGTCAAAGTTATTGAAAGCAAGGTATTACCCAAACAAAATATATTTGGAGCTATACTTGGAGAAGTATGGTGGCTGGTAGAGAGGTTTTTAATGGGGGATTAATCTTGAATGTTGGGATGGGAATAACATCAAAATTTGGCAATATCTGTGGGTGGCTACGAATAGCTCATTTAGGGTGCAATCTCGGAGACCATTTGGTGACACTATAGAACTTGTCAATGAACTTATGGAGCCAAGCCATGATAAATGGAATCGGGAACTCATTGATTCAATGTTTGAAGCGGAGGAAGAAAACTTCATAAGTTTATACCTCGCAACACCCTATCAAGTGATCATTGGGTTTGGCACTACACGAAGGATGGTAGGTACTCTGTAAAAACAGGTTATCAGATTGCTCATTCAAACTACCCAACAGCAGAGGGGTCATCATCTTCTACTGAAGCCATGAAATAACTTTAGAAGTGGATATGGAACACAAGTTTTCCCAAAAAGATTCAGATTTTCCTATGAATATGTGCCAACAACATACTCCCTATAGGTAAAGCTTTAAATAGAGGAGGTATTTATGTGGTAGAGATATTCAGAAGTGTGGAGAGCATGATGAATCTACGAAACATACACTAAGAGATTGTGCTTGAAGTAGATCTTTTCGGGCAACAACCCCAATGCAATTCAAAGAGAATTTGTAGCAAAGTAATGCAACTATAACCGACTAGATGGAGCTAATTTCAAAGAGTTTTGAACCTAAAGATCAATGTTTATTTGCAGCTAACCTTTGGGCTCTCTGGTATTCTAGGAACTGTATTATCTTCAAAGATAAGGTGATGTCTGCTTCAGAATGTACTAAAGTTACATAGAATATTATTCTGCGAGTGTTTCTGCAAAGTTGCTAAACCAAAGTTCACATGGAAAAAGCTCACAGTAAATGGAAAGCACCTATACAAGGAAGTGTAAAGTTGAGCACATATGCATCTATTGTTTTCAAACAGTTGGAATGGGCCTCAAAGCGGTTATAAGAAATTGCAGCGGAGAAGCCATTACCTCATGCACAAGACGGATGAAGGATTGCTTGTCTGTTAATGTTGTAGAAGCATGGGCGTGTTGGGATGGGTTGAACATGGCCATCCAAATGCTGATGCATCATATCACAATCGAGACCGACAGCTCTTACCTATATAGTGGTTTGAAGTCTAACAAAGTGAACCTCTCATATTTTGGAAGCTTATTGATGGATATTCGGAATTTGCTACCCTTTTTCTCATCTATTGAGGTAAGCCTAGCTAGAAGAACGACAAATTCCTTTGCCCAGTACCTAGCTCAATTAGCTATATCTCTAAATTCTTTTGATACTGTGTATGGTCCTATACCAACCTCTTTGAACTATATTGTTGATTTGGAGGCCTTTGCTCTTCTTAATGAATAGTATATTATTTAATTTCTAAAAAAAAAGATTAGGATATCAGCTATTATCTCTTCTTTTAATTAGATAGATATTTTACTCTTTCTCTTATATTATATATACAGTAATCTTTCATAGATAAATACGAGTTCTTATCATTCCTTCACTTATAAGTGATCATAGGTATAGTTGTTAAATGAAACGAGCTACTCGAAAGCTCGGCTCGGCTCGTTAAGGCTCGAGCTCAGCTCGGCTCATAACTACTCGAGCTCGAGTTTGAGCTCTCCTTATGCTCATTTCCTTAACGAGCCGAGCTGAGCTCGGCTCGGCTCGACAAAGTTCGATTATTTTAATAATTATAATTAATAATAATAATAAATATTAAATAAAATAATAAATATAAGATATATTTATTATAAATCGCTTCAATAAGGCTCAATAAACTCGACTCGATTTTTTTAACGAGTCAAACTGAACTCCAGCTCGACTCAACTCGAAAACTACTCGAACCATGCTCAAGCTCATTTTTAAGCTCGTTTCCTAAACGAGCCGAGTTCGAGTATTCACTACTCGAACTCTCTCGGGTCGAATAACAACTCTAATCATAGCTTGTTGTTTTTAGTAGGGTTATTTTATATTTGCAAATTGCAATCAAGTTAAGAATAATTTATGTTGTTGGATATATCTAATTAGAGGAGTTGATCTTATACCTGTGATCATATCCTTGTGGTTTGTTCATTAAGCGACTCCCGTTTCCTCACGCAGCAGAAACATGGAAATAGTGATTAATATTTTTTTATTTTTTTAATGCAATGAAGAGAAGTTTTATATTTATTTATAGTTAAATTATCAATGAAAACTTTACATGTAGTTATTACCCCTCCATCACATTTCAATACTTACATATTTTTATTATGAGAGTATTATTTCAATCTATACATTTTCTTTTTTTGTATATGGGACCACCTAAAATAATTAATATATTGCCATATAACTCACATTCAATACTATTAGTACACCTATCCATTTTAAATTAAATATTATATCTTTCTACCCACTATCTCATAAAATACTATATTCCTTAATCAACGTGCAAAAGCAAACGTAAACATTGAAATGGGATGGAAGGAGTAAAATTTACATGGTTGGCCAATAAAGAATGAGTTAATATTTGTGCATATATAATTTATGCACCAATTTTTTTCTGTATTAGTTTTAATTCATTAATGTATACTCCCCTCGTTTCATTTAATGAGTTGCGCTAAACGAAGATTATGGAATACAATATTTTAATATGTAGTGGATTGATAGATATAATATTTTAATATATAGTTACTAGTTGTATTAGTGTTGTACGGACTTAATGAAGATATAATGGGTTTCATCTATCACAAAGGGGAATGCAACTCTTTTTGTGAGGCACCTTAGTTATTAAAATATAATTCTTGTGGCGGGATTGATGGAGTATACGTTTCTTAATAATGTATTAGTTTATTATGAGCAAGTATGGCGTGAATTCGATTCACCATGCACCATGTATTTGTAAAATTATTCTTTAAATCATAAAAAAATTACTTTTAAAAAATATAAATTATTACTTTTTTGAATAAAACAAGAATATAAAATATCCCAGTATATCAGAATTTGAAGAGTAATATTCCCCCTACTCCTTATAAAGGAGCTGTGAAAGTTCTAACGTGATGGAAGGAGTAATTTCATTAAAAAAAAAGAAGTCACAGTTCCTTTTTTAAAGAAAAATTTTTTATATACTAAATATTTAGGGTAAGTTTTGTGTGATTTCGTGAGATGAACTATCCACTTATCTCATAAATCCATTCAATAAGTAATATGCGCGCGTGAATTAAGGGATTAAAAGAGAAGGATGGTTGTTCGGCGTTAATTAAGGCTTCATATTGGATCGTCGGCTGTTCCCAATCAACCGTCTTTGTTGACTACAACATGTGATGGTCCATCGACACCAAATTCCCAATCTTATTGCACGAAGGTTGCCCCAAATTCTCATGCTAATGCACCTCCCAAGCAGCCGTCGTTGTTGACCATCACATGTGATGCTACTCCAGAAACAATATCACATGTGATCCCACTGACCAAGCAGCCCTTGTTGACCACCGTCCAAGAATCATGTGAGTAGTCTGCTTCCCTTCCCTCTCATGTGCAGAATTTTAATTTACAGCAGCCTACTTCAGCAGCATGTTCTTTCAAAGACGTGGTTAAAGGCACGCATCCATCCTCTACATGGTGACTTCCTCCATCGTTTGAACCAAGTATCCCTCCAGTTAATAACGATTATAAGCTCTTTATAAATGAGTTCGGGGATAAGGGACCTTTGACGACTACCTTTAAACCGGTTGTTTTCGATGGCAAGATTTTCATTACAATTGATGATGATTATTATTCTATAAGGATAAAGGCCTGCTCTTCTTTGATCATTGTCCGAACATTATTAGAGCGAGGACAATCTCCGATCACATCACTGGTACGTAATTTTAAATATTTATGGAACTTATCGATTTTCTATGCGGTGCCTCTGGGACGTGGGTATTTTTCTATTTTCAACCATGGAGTCTTGCATTTAATCCTTCTAGGGTTAAATCATCCATTGTTTCGGCATGGGTTAGGGTTTATGAGTTACCCCTAGAACTTTGGACAGAAAGGGTTATTAATTCGATAGCTGCAGCCATCGGCTCACCTATTCTAATTGATGAACGATCACTTAATGGATCATTGGGCCACTTTGCTCGTATCTTATTGATCTTGATGTGCAACAGCAGTTGCCAGATCACATCACTTTGGATATTTCCTAATCCAGCGTTACTATTTCCATTGGCTATGAAAAAATTCCTAACTTTTGTAGTGCTTGTTATACTCTTGGACATGTGGAATCTGATTGTCGTAAGAAAAAAGGAAAAATCCATCGTCTGTAGATGCTCGGAATTCGATTCCTCTCAAATAGGTATGGAAAGCGAAGGATACTATGGCTTCCAACACACAGACTGCCTCTCAAGCAGCCGAGATAAATTTGGATGCACAAGCTGAGGCTCTGACTCGCACAAGAGTGAAATCAGATGAGAGGTCCAGCTTAAGCAACTCATTACCCGTGGCGGATCATGGTCATAATAAGAATTGTTCTCCATTAGCAAATTTAACAGCATCTCCGGATGTTATCAGGACAGCCATGAATGTTATCTCGAGGGTTCCACAGGAGCGTGATGTGCATTCTCTTCATGGTGAAGACACTGCGAACAAAGACACAAGAGCAAAAATACTGGGTATTTCTCCCCCATTGGATATTTCAAATAAATTTGAAGCCTTTTTCAATGATGAAGAACTGAGTTCTGGTTATCAATCCCTCACATGCTCTCCTACTCAAACTCCTATTTTAATTCCAGAGCCTTCAAAGTCAGCTTCGCCGTCTATTGTAGACTTAGCTTTTGTGAAGAAAGGCAGTAGCATTGAGAATGTTCATGTTTCCTCTTTTGTGATGACATCGCCTATGACTAGCTTCAATGCTTCTCTAGAATTTGTAAATTCGATTATGAACAATTAAACAACTCCGATTCCGAGATCGTTGACTTATGGGTTGAAATCATCAATGTTACTAGTGAATGATGGATTCCTTAGATCATAAACTCGGGCATTGTACATGTAGATACTCAGCTTAGATATTCGGATTATGCTTATCCCTATGCAAAGGAGAACATGGAGGAGTTTCCAACTCTAGAAAGAAGTGTGGTGAAAAAGAAAAGAGGCAGGCCCAAGAAAGATTTTTACCAACCGACTACTAAGCGCAACACTCGTCTTCAAGCTAAGCTCAATACTCCATAGCTTAATAAACATGAGCATGAATATACCTGCGCTGAAATTTATGCGATAAGAACTAGATGATATTGACTAGCTTTATAAGAGGATCACCTGTTTGATTCATTTCCTTAAGTCGCATGTTTAGGCTTCTTTACTGCTTTTAACATTTTTTTAAACATCTTTTTTTATGTTCCCCTCCCCTTATTTTCCTTTTTCTTTATTATAATATGCCATCTATTAGCCTATTTCTTATAAAATTTAAATTAATTGTTTTACTAATTATTAAAAATATGGTGTATTTTCATTATATTTTTTTAATATAAAAATATAATATTTTATAATAAACTATATATAACTTTAATTAGTATAAATGTTATCACTTTTTATTCATTTTATAAATTATTAATAAAATAATTTTTTGAATTATTTTTATTTTTTAATTATCACACTCTTATTAAAAAAATTATTACTATTTCATGAATTTATTAATAATATAGTTCAATGGGATGATCATCACTTTTCATTGATCAGATGTCACTTTTTATTAAATATATTATCATGTTTTGTCTATTTTATTCATTATTCATGAAATAGTTCAATTGATAAATTATCATTTTTTATTGAAAATATTTTCACTTTTTATATATTCTATTAATAAAATGGCTTAATTGGATTGTTTTCACTTTTCATTGATCAATTATCATTTTTTATAAAAAATTTCTATCACATTTTATGGAATACTTTCTATTATTAATAATAAATCAAAATGGTTATATTGAACGATTATAACTTTTCTTTGATCATAAATAATATTTTATTAATTATCAATTAAATAATTTTTTTTGGATGATTATCACTTTTCTTTAATCACATATTCATTATTAAAAATGCTATCACTTTTTCTAAAATGTTATGATTATTTTTTATATATAAATTTACAATATTCAAATTAATAAAAATAAATTAATTTTGTAATAAATTTAAAATAAAAAATAAAAAGAAAAAAATTCAATTGTATTAAATAACTAAAAGAATGAAAATTTTTAAATTAAGAAAAATTAAAGAAAAAACTTAATTCATTTTAAAAGAAAACTAAAAATTAAAAGAAATTTATTACTATAGTTTAACACTGTATAAAATATTGAGAAAAATAATAATTGATAGAGGCTAATACTACTGTGCATCTGGGTGTACCCCATGATACACTTTTAGATCGTATACAATTATGAACAAAAATATATACAATTATAAACAAAAATGTATATAATTTGTTTGTTAGTTTTTTAATGAAAAATTGAGTGTAAAAAAATACAACTATTAAAAAATATGTATACATTATTGAATAAAAAGTTATACATATGGATGCTAGTTTTTTTTAATGAAAAAATGAGTGTGAAAAAAGTATACCATTATTAAGAAATATGTATACAAAATAGAAATACATGTATACAAAATGAAATAAAAAGTTATATACATATGGGTGCATCCTTGCACCCGGGTGCACCGAATATCAACTCATGGAAAGATACCCAAGTCTAGCGACAGTTTAATAACCATCGCCAATTACGCTAATAATTAAACAAACACCGCATGAAAGATAGCACGCGGGCAAGACTAGATCCGTCTGGATTGAGATTCCTAAGTGTTGATGCTCATTTTTGTCGTGAGGATTTAAACAAGATCAAACATGAGATAATCTATGGAAGATGAAGAAAATAGAACCTTAGCTTCACCTTTGAGTTATAAAACCTTTCATACCTTCTTTTGGGATCCCAAAATGACATACAATATTTTTCCAGAGGAAGTCTTCCATCTTTGCTTTAGTGATGGTAGCTAAATGTTCTGCCTCTGCCCATTTTGTGAAGTAATCTAGGGCTACCACCACGAATTTTACTCTACCTTCTCCCGGTAGGACCTCCACATTTATTTAGTCATTTGTAGTATGGATGACTAATTAAAGAATTTATCGAACCACAGGGAGGAAGGTACTAGGGTCTAAGCGATCTCGTGTTCGTCATAATATTATAGAGATGATCATGAAAGGGGAGGATTGATCAAGAAATGACAAAATAAACAAAAGGATAGATGAATGGGAGATGGATGAATGAGCCAAGTAGATAGAGAATGAGACTATCAATACTTATAGTATGGAGAATCTAGGTATCATGCAATGAATTCATATGTGTCATGGATTAATAACTAAGGGCCAACACGAATTCCACCTAAACTCCCTCTTGAAATGGATAGGTTGTAGATCCTCACAATGGTCTCAAAATAGCTCAAAGATTGGTTCTCAATCAAACAATTCCATTTAGGTACTAAGTTCAATTGGAGAGTCCTCTCACACGATCAATTGACCTCTCGATCTAACCAATCGAATGTTCTATCAAAGGGTTCTAAATCCTAAAGGATTTCTCAATCTCTTTACAATTTATAATGCACAGAAGTGTTTGATGAAATGATTCAATGAACTATCCTAAACATATAATTGATTTCTCAATCTAATCACATGCCCATGATAATTAATTACACAAATCAACAATATAAATCAAGCAATTAACAATCAATGATAGAAAATTAACAAATCCAATCAACATATGAATTCAATTGCAAAATACCCAAAATTATCCAATACAATTCATATTACTAATCTCACAAGGGAGATTAGCCTCTCATATTCTAAGAAAATTAATATAGACTTTAAAATCCTTACAATAAGGTTTCAATACAAAGTTTGGATGAAAACTCCCTTGGATATCTCCAATGGTGATCTTCTTCTTCCCTTTGCAATTCACCTCTCTTCCTTACTTCTCTAACTACTTGGATGGATTTGATGGTGGGATGAAGGTAGATGATATGGATGAAGAATGGAGGAAATGGATGGTGAAAAATAAAGGAAAATGTGTGTGATGTGTGTGCAGGGGTGAAACCCTCAAAAATCTACTCAAATATTGAAGTATTGGGTATTTATACCCTTGGGAAGCTTCTAGAAGAATTCTGATTTTTTTGCAGAAAAAACACCTACACGGCACGTGTACGGTACACGGCCACAGGGGTGGCCGTGTAGGCGTTTCTAGTGACGAAACTCGCCTAAAACTCACAGGGCCATGTTCTGTACACGCCCCGTGTAGTTGCTGGCTGCGCAGTCCCACTGTTTCAAGCATAACTTCCACATCCGATCTCCGATGGCAGCGCTCACGTGATTTTATTTTCCTTGGCTTTCTATCCATATAATATCTCACAAAACTTCAAATATTTGAAGGTGTAACAAGTCATGCAAAGTAGCACAACCGTGCTGAGTAGGAATAACTTGCGCGATGTCACTATTTTAATCATAACATTCTCGTTTGGGGTCCAATTGAAGTGTTTTTTATACCAAAACGATCTTCTTTTCTGTGACTTTCAAACCATGTATCACACTTCTAGTTTTGAGCAACAAAAGAGTACAGAAAAATTGTACAAGTTGGACGTGCATTTTTCAGCATTTTGCTTTGACTCATTCTCCCTCGTTTCAACTCCGAATTGATATCCGCTTTTTCCTACATCTTCCTTGTCATGTCTAGAATTTCTTTTTACCTGAAAATAATATATTTAAGCTCATTCTCACATATTTCCATAAAAACACAAAATACAACCAAATAGAATACAAATACGGATAAAATAACACAAAAACACATATAAAAAGACACTAAAATCTAGGTGAAAATATCATTCATCAGTAAAGGACCTATTATGTCTACTCCCCATTTGGCAAATGGCTAGGGACTATAGACTTACAATAATTCCTCGGGTGGTGATCTTGCTATGGGGGCAAACCTTTGGCAATTTTTTCAAGCTCTGGCATATTGCATTGCTTCCTTCTTCAGTGTCGGCCAAAAGAATCCCTGTCGCATGAGCTTATGTGCCAAAGCTCTTCCCCCTGTATGATTTCCACATATCCCCTCATGAACCTCCTTCAAAACATATTCTGCTTCTCTCGGGGATAAACACTTAAGCAATGGGGTTGAATAGCCCCTTTTATATAGAATACCTTCCAGTATGGTTTACCTTGCTGCCCTTAGCCTCACCTGTCTGGCTTTAATGATATCCCCTGGTTGTTCTCCTGTGTTTATGAACTTTACAATTGGTGTCATCTAAGTCTCTTCTTCCTGTGAGTCTTCATCTATTGTCAGGACCATATTGTCACTAGGCTTTTCTTGCCTAGTAATGTTGATGTTGTTTAATTTCTCAGCATTTATTGACGTTTCCAATCTTGCCAAAGCATCGGCCTCTGAGTTTCTTTCTTTTCCAATATTTTTGAAAAAAATCTTCTTGAATTTTGTCATGGCCTCCACCACCAAATTTCGGTATTTCTCCATTTGATTGTCCTTTGTAGCATAATCCCCTTTAATTTGGTTCACCACCAATTGAGCGTCACAGTAGACTATTAGGCATTCAACTCCCATTGACATAGCCATTCTTAAGCCACTCAGCAAAGCCTCATATTCAACTTCATTATTTGTTACCTGAAAACCAAATTTTATAGCTGATGAAAATTTTCACGATGTTTTGGTTTCAAGGACAATTCCTGCCCCTGATGATGTGGTCGTAACAGATCCATCTACATAGAGTTTCCACAGATCCCGGACTTTATCCTCGGGAGGAAGAGGTAAAGTTTGCTCTACCATAGAATCTGCCAATGCCTGAGCTTTGATGGTAGGTCTTGGAGCGTATATAATGTCATACTGCCGCAATTCCACATAATATTTTAAAAGTAGTCCTATTGCATTCGATCTTTATAACACCTGACGTAATGGCAACGCCATTAATACCTCGATCGTATGCTCTAGGAAACATGGCCTGAGTTTTTTGGCACTCATGACCTAAGCCAATGCCATCTTTTCCAAAACTGGATACCGGAGCTCACATAATAAATCGGGGTACATTCTTTATCCTCAGTCTTTACTAGGACATCACTTAATGCCATTTTCGAAGCTCCATTGTACAACTGCTTTCTCTTGGCGATGGTTTTGACAGTATTTTTGTGTTTGACAATTCCTTTTTAATATTGTCGAATGCCTCATGGCTTTCCTTGGACCATTCAAATCTCTTCTTCTTTAGGATGTCAAAGAAAGGTTTACACTTATCAGAGGCTCTTGATATGAATCGATTTAGTGCTGCCAATCTCCCTGTCAGATTTTGAACCTCCTTTCCATGCTTTGGTGGCTACATATCCATTATGGCCTTCACTTTACTAGGATTCATTTTAATTCCTCTTCGACTGATAATATATCTTAGGAATTTTCCCGAGGATACACAAAAGGTACATTTCTTAGGGTTTAAAGTCATCCCATATTCCCGAAAGATAGCAAATACTGTGTTAAGATGTTCTAAATGATCGGCTTTATCCAAGCTTTTTGCCAGGGTGTCATCGACATATACCTCCACAAAATTTTCTATTTCATTCTTGAACATCTTATTCACCAGCCTTTGATATGTTGCTCTTGCATTTTTTAAACCAAAAGGTATATTATACCAGCTATAAACTCCTATTTCTGCAAAAAAGGCAATATCCTCTTGATCATCTGGGTGCATGGGGATTTGATGATATCCCGAGAAAGCATCCATAAAACTTATGATTTCATGACCCGCCATTGAGTCTACCAGCCTATCAATAGCTGTTAGGGGATAACTATCCTTTGGGCACTGTCAATTAAGGTTTGTAAAATTGACACACAAACTCCAAGTACTTGTAGCCACCTTCTTGATTAACACCGGGTTTTGAACCCTCTTCGAATATTCCACCTCTCGGATAAGCTTTCTTGCCAGTAGATGTGTTACCTACACTTCCAAGGCTGCATCCTTTTCAGGGCTATACTTTCTCTTCTTATGGTAAAACGGTGGAGCTTTTGGGTCCATGTTTAGTCGATGACATGCATGTTTCGGGTCAACTCCCGGCTTTGTAGCTGGATCCCAAACAAAGACATCCGAGTTTTTTTGAGTAATTTTATCAACTAGTCTTTATATGGCCCTTTGAGAGTAACCCCTATCCTCACTTTCACTTCTGGATTATCTTGATCAATTTGAACTTCTATTATTTCCTCCCCTACCGTGGAGATATCTGGCAGGGTTACCCGAGGATCTACCTCTAGAATAATAGGATCTTCCATCATTTGCAGAATAACATGCACATATTCCATTGTGGTTGATGAGAGTGAAAATAAACGTGTTTGAGTATCCAATTTAACACCTTTTGATGTGAATTATTGTTATATATTAGCACAAGTGTCTTATATTCGATATACGTGAGAAAATATGCATTTTAGGTGTTTTATTGTGTTTTAGGTGGAAAAAAGATCAAAAGTGCAAAGTTGGAGAAAAGGTGTAACTTGTGGAAGAATGCTGAAAAATGCACGTCCAACTTGTATATTTTTTTTGTATTCTTGTGGAGCTCAAAACTAGAATTGTAATATATTTCTGGAAAGCCATAAAAGAGAGGGTCGTTTTGGAGTAAGAAACACCTCAATTGGAATCCAAACGAGAAAGTTATGATCAAAATGGTGATGCCGCGTAAGCTGCTCCTGCTCAGCATAGTTGTGTCAATTTGCATGAATTGTTATACATTCAAATGTTGGAGTTTTTGTGATCTCTTTATATGGATAGAAATCCAAGGAAGAGAGGATGTCGTGAGCGTAATAATTACTTAAATCGGAGTTTGGATGTAGAAGTTATACGTGAAACGGTGAGACTGCGCAAGATGGTTCGACATCACTGATCTGGTTCGACCATTTGTTCGGGTCGAACCAGGAACTTAAAAATGTGTTACAGTGTGGTTCGACCTCCCTGATCTGGTTCGACCAAGCCCAAAGGTCGAACCAAATTCCTGAACAGCTCTAGATCCGTATTTTTACAACCCCCAGTGCGTGTATATTTATGTTTTCCAAGAAAAAGCCCATCCAAGGTCCATAAGGAGAGCTTACAAGTATAAAAGGGTATATAGATCACACCAGGGACATAGTAACACAATCATCCTACACCCCACAAGGGGGGATCACCCCCAAACCATCATTCACATCCTTTCTTCCATCCATCCATCACTTTGAAGATCGTCTACTGAATCAAGAGGAGAACTAAGAGGAGGATTCAAGACGGAGAAGGATGCGACGAAGCCTACATCTAGAGTTTTATTCGTTTCATAATTTATCTTGTATTTTCCAGACATATGGGTAAGATCTATCCAACACCCATGATTGTTCTTCGTAACATCATGAGCTAGAACCTTTTTGGTAGATCTAGGGTTTTGAAGATATTTATGAATTAATTGAACTTTCGTGTATATACTCCGTACAACACTACTTGTGGAATTATTTTATATAAGACCATGCATTTTTAATTCATACTTAGAGTTTTTTTGTGCATCATTAACTGTTATGTAGTGTTTGAATACATATCTTAGTTATTGATTGAGTGCGTTCACTGCTGAGAAGGATTCCATGTTATGATTCTAAGTGAGGGGACTCCGAAGCTTCATTAGAACTATCTTATATGAATACTTATTAATCGAATTGAATTCGGGTTAGTAAGTAGGATAAAGAGGATAATTTTATAGTACCTATAAAGGGAGATCATATCGGGTTAGAGTACCAATTGGCCAGGAAAATTATTATTACTGATAGTACCTAGAAAGGGGGATGAAATTATATCTCTTGCTCCAAGGTTATTCACACGTGTTACACGCATATTTACTTGTGTCTATAGAGTAGATTTGCATGGTTTAATGATGCGTCCATAGTTCACAAGGCAGAGTTAGCCTGCACTTGAGAGAGAAGTTAAGTAGTAAAACTAGATTACCCTAGAGCTACCTATTTTCCATTCTTGAGACACTTTCGTATTCTTCAAGTGTTACTTTATTTTAATTGCTATTTAATTTCAGTATATTAGTTATTAGATTAAAATCCTCAATCTTTATTATCACTTGTTTTAATTAATTTAGTAAATAATTAAATTGAAAATACGCCATCCTTTAGGTTCTATATTTAATTTGGTCGCGTGCTTAAGCCGCAATTTATATCCTTAATACTTGGGGGATTAATTTTGCGTGCAAAGAAAATGTGCATCAAGTTTTTGGCGCCGTATGATAGGGCTTATGTGATTATATGATTTAATCTGGAAATAATTGCATGATAAAGCTAGGGTAAAGTATTTATTTTGTCCATGAAACCCTATCTGCTATCCTTTATCGTTGTTGATCGAACTTGAAGTGAAAGTTATTGGCATCTAATCTTGCTTATCATACACGCTGGATGGCACACAATCACAGCCTGATGGCTGAACGTGATGGTGGCCATGAACGACGGACCCTGATGTAAGCATGACGAGTCTTGGCGATGCTCGTCGTGACCTGGCAGCTGTGACTGTCGCTGACCGGTGCATCTGGCGAGGCGTATAGCCACGGCATGGGCTGACGTTGGCCGTTGGCACATCTCTCGCGTGGCGACGAGTCTGTCGACAGAAATTGGCCGCATGATGTGAAAGCTGGAGCAGTGTGATATTTCGGGGGCGGGTCTGAACGGCGACAGGAGGCAATCCGAACGAGACTAAGGTTGACCCGGTCGAGTTAGAGGCTGCTTTCGATCGGGTCTCTCCAACTTTCCAGTCGAAGACCTGAGTCGCTGCTGCATATTCCGAGCGAGTCCAAGGCGTTCCAGGCATGACTGATACAGGTCCAATCGCGTCCATAAAGCTTTCGAGTGAGTCCAAGTTGTTTCCGAGCGTGTCACAGGTTGCTTCCGGTGGAATCAGTGGCGGGTTTTGAGCGAGTCAGTTGACGCCTCCGTGATGGGTATGTCTTCTGGTCGCGATTTGAGCAGTTTCAGCGAGAAGCATATGCCGTCGACCAGCCTAGCGGGAAACCTTGATGATGTTGCCAACATGATTCACGGTCGGTGGTACCAGCAACTGCAACGGCAAGGCATGGGCGGCCGGCGAGGATGGTAGGCAGACAGCACGACTCCGGTGGTCTGACGACACGACTGCTGAGAGCAGCGGGCACCAAGTTATGGCGGTGAATGCTTGGCGACGGTGAAAGATTCGTAGTCGATTTCATGTCGTGACTGGCAAGAAGGGGCAGGGTTGCTAAACCCATTCTCTGGCTAATCGGCTGTTGGGCTCATTTTATTAATTGTGGGATTGATGCCTTGTTGGGCCATGTTTTCTAATTGGGCTGCATATTTCATGCAAGGAAAAGGCACGTTATTTAATGGGCTGCTCATTTTATGCTAATTCTGCTTGGGTCAGCTGGGCCCATTTAATTGATCCAACTATTTTTGCAATTAATTCATAATATATAACTTGTTTAGTTATTTTATTTGAAGATTAATTGTTATATATGTGGTATGTTCTATGTGATTTATTTTATTTTAAATTACTTAAAATAGAAGCATGCTAGGATGTATATTTTATTACTAAATATTATATGCATGTTAAAAACCCTCGGTGTTAAATAACTAAGTGGGAGAGGGGATTGATAATTAATTCCCGAGGCCTCCATTATTGGTTCGTAAGTGATGTGAATAAACAATAGTGTTGGCATAGACCTTCCTCCCCATCGGATGAGTTTATTCACGGATCACTGGTACGAACTTCTTTATGATGATCGTAGGAAGTTATCCGAGCACTTGTGTACTTCTCCATCTGTAAGGCACACAAGCTTGGGCCGCGGACTTGGGATTAAATAATGGTATACACTTAGATGTAAATAATAAGTATCCTCTCCATCAGAGTCACTGTTGTTATTTGCATGGCTAAAGAGAAACCGTCTTTTAATTATTTTGTCATAAAGTTAAGTTGACAAATGAAATTATTGGGTAAAACCTTCTCTTAAAATTATTGGGTAAAACCTTCTCTTATAAACGTCCACAATATCGTGGCATGCAAATTCAAGGTGCTTGAGATGTTGGTGAATTTTATTTTATATTGTTTTGAGGGATTCAATATAAATTGATAAATTCGAAGTGTTTGATCTATTTATTATTTATGATTCTCAGGTTTTTCAAATGGCACTCAACTCACTTTCTGTTATACTTAAAGAACACAAACTTACTAGCACTAATTATGTTGACTGGAAAAGGAACATGGATATTATTTTAACTGCTGAAGATTATATCTTTGTTCTCACTGAGGAATGTCCTCCGACACCTACTGATGACTCTACTGAAGAGCAAAGAGTTACTTATAATAGGTGGGTCAAAGCTGATAGGATGACTAAGTGCTATATTCTGGCTTCTATGTCAAATGTGCTTCAGACTCAGAATCAAGTTATGACCACCGCCTATGATATGATGCATAATCTTAGGGAACTCTTCGGGCATCAGAGCCGTCCTGCTAGTTCGTAGGGCATGTCTCTTCTAATGAACACTAAAATGGCAGAGGGCACTTCCGTAAGGGAGCATGTCCTTAGAATGATGGGCCAACTCAATGAGTTGGAAGTTCTTGGAGTTGAAATCGATGGGAAAACCCAGGTTGATATCATACTCCAAAGCTTGCCTAGGAGTTTTGAGCAGTTTTGCTTGAACTATGGTATGAACAAACATTTATACACGTTGGTAGAACTTCTGACAGAACTTGTGGCAGCGGAAGAAAATGCTACTCATCCTAAGCCGAAAGGCGGTAGGAATAAGAAGAAGCAAGGAAATTCAGTACCAGTGAACCAAGTGAAAGCAAAGACTGGTGCGGTTAAGAAGCCTAAAGGCAAGTGCTTCAAATGCAAGCAGCCGGCACACTACAAGGCTGACTGCCCTCTTTTGAAGGTGAACATGAATGGTAAGTCTTTTATACTAGTTGTTGAATCATGTTTAACAGCTGTATCTGCTGACATTTGGTGTGTAGATACGAGAGCCACTGACCATATCTGCAATTCTTTGCAGGGGTTCCATCAAACCCGACAGCTTAGAGATGGGAAAATTACCATACTCATGGGGAATGCTACAAGAGTAGTGGTTGTTGTAGTGTGAGACGTCTATTTATTTTTTAATAAGAATAAAACTCTTGTTTTGAGGAATTGTCTTTATGTACCTCATTTTAGAAAGAATTTAATTTCGGTTTCTAAATTGTTTATGGATGGTTATTCTATTTCTTTTAATGACAAGGTTGTTTTAAGGAAAATTAAATTTTTATCTGCGATGGTGCATTGATAGATAATTTATATACTCTTAATCCAATTTCTCCCACAGCGCAACAAATTGAAATGAATGATACATCTACTAATAAGAGAAAAGAACCTTCTAAAATAAACCAAACATATCTTTGGCATCTAAGACTTTGTCATATTAACTTGAGTAGGATTCAAAGGTTGATAGCTGATGGACCTCTGAGTTCATTAGTAGTGGAAAATTATCCAACTTGCGAATCCTGCTTGGAAGGAAAAATGACAAAAAGGCCTTTTAAGGCAAAAGGGTATAGAGCCAAGGATTTGTTGGAATTGGTTCATTCTGATTTATGTGGTCCTATGTCTGTCCAGGTAAGAGGGGGTTATGAATATTTTGTCACTTTCATTGACGATTATTCTAGATACGGATATATTTATTTGATGCGCCGCTAGTCTGAGTGCTTTGATAAATTCAAAGAATACAAGGCTGATTTGGAAAAGCAACTTGGAAAATATATCAAGACACTATGATCAGATCGTGGTAGCGAATACCTCTTGGGAGAGTTTATGAATTATTTATCGGAGGAAGGGATTGAATCCCAATTGTCTGCACCGGGCACACCCCAGTAAAATGGTGTAACGAAAAGAAGGAATAGGACTCTTATGGAAATGGTAAGATCAATGATGAGTTATTCGGAACTACCAAATTCGTTCTGGGGACATGCCTTAGAAACAACAACTTACATTTTGAACTTAGTACCTTCTAAATCCGTAGCCTCCACACATACAGAACTGTGGACAGGGCGTAAGCCAAGTCTAAAAAATATTCGGATTTGTGATGCCCCGTCACATGTGTTAAAGGCGGATGCTGATAAGTTAGAATCACGTACTGAAGTTTGTCTATTTATAGGATATCTTAGAGGATCGAAAGGTGGTTTGTTTTATAATCCAAAAGACCAAAAAGTGATCGTGAGTACAAACGCTATATTTTTGGAAGAAGATTTTATTATGAATCACAAACCCATGAGTAAAATTGTTCTAGAAGAAGTAAGAGATGAAACACCAAACATAATACCAACTGTACAAGAGGATATACCACAGGACACTGCACCGCGTCACACCTGATACACAATTGCCTGTGGAGCCTCGTCGTAGTGTGAGGGTTGTGAGACAAGTGGATAGATTCATGGGATTGGGAGAGTCATCCGACTTGGTCCCTGGTGAACATGAAATTGACCCATGGAATTACAACGAGGCACTGCAAGATAAAGATGCTCAATTATGGCAAAACGCAATGAATTCTGAAATAGAATCCATGTATTCTAATGAAGTCTGGGAGCTTGTAGAACCAACCAATGGTGTAAAAGCTATTGTATGCAAGTGGATCTATAAAAGAAAATGAGGATTTGACGGTAAGGTGGAAACCTTTAAAGCAAGGCTTGTGGCTAAAGGATATACTTAGAAAGAAGGAATCGATTATGAGGAAACCTTCTCGCCAGTGGCCATGCTTAAGTCAATCCGGATTATTTTGTCTATTACTGCTCATATGGATTATGAGGTATGGCAAATGGATGTCAAGACAGCTTTCCTGAATGGAAGTATTGAAGAAAACATCTATGTGAAACAACCAGAGGGGTTCATTGCAAAGGGCGAAGAACATCTTGTGTGTAAGTGTGTAAGCTTAAAAGGTCCATTTATGGATTGAAACAAGCTTCAAGATCATGGAACATCTGTTTTGATGAAGTAATTTAGTCATATGGATTTATTCAATGTCCGGATAAATCATGTGTGTACATGAAGTGTGACGGAAATGTAATGGTATTTCTTGTTCTCTACATGGATGATATTCTACTCATTGGAAACAATGTAAAGGTATTGTCGGGCGTAAGAGTATGGTTGTCCAAGCAGTTTGAAATGAAGGACTTAAGAGAGGCTAGACACATTCTTGGGATCAAATTAATAAGGGATCGCAAGAAAAGAATGTTGAACTTATCCTAAGCTTCATATATTGATACAATTCTGACTCGTTTTAGCATGCAAGATTCCAAGAAAGGTTTTCTACCTTTCAGAAAAGGATTACCTCTATCTAAGGAAATGTGTCCAAAGACACAACAGGTAATAGAAGCAATGAAGCTGGTCCTTTATGCTTCGGCAATAGGAAGCCTCATGTATGCTATGCTATGCTATGTACGAGACTGGATATCTGTTGTGTCGTGGGCATGGTCAGTAGGTATCAAAGTAATCCAGGACATGGGCATTGGACTGCGGTAAAGCATAATTTGAAGTACCTGCGAAGGACTAGGGATTATGTGCTGGTTTACCGGGAAGATACTTTGTTACCTTTGGGTTATACTGATTTGGATTTCCAGTCAGATAGGAATGCTAGTAAATCCACCTCGGGTTATGTGTATACTCTTGGAGGAGGAACCATAATATGGAGAAGTGTAAAGCAGAAATACATTGCGGACTCCACCATGGAAGCTGAATATATAGCAGCCTCTGAGGCAACTAAAGAAGTAGTATGGCTTAGGAACTTCTTAATGGACTTGGATATGATTCCAGGTTTGTCCAAAGCGATCACAATTTATTGTGATAACAGTGGTGCAGTAGTAAACTCGAAGGAACCACGAGCTCATTAGGCGAGTAAACACATTGAGCGCAAGTACCACCTGATACGAGATATCGTTAAAAGAGGGGAGGTCGTTGTTGCTAAGATTGCATCGGATGATAACCTGGCTGATCCTTTTACTAAGAGCCTTCCAGCGAAAGCGTTCGATGGGCATGTAGAAGGAATGGGGATTAGATGCATATCAGCAGATATGGCAGCATAGTCTTTTAGTATAAGTGGGAGATTGTTAGATTGTATACTAAAAGTCTAGCTTTTGTATTGAACAATGTTTTAACAATTTTATTTGAAATGAGAATCATATGATCAAATATTTTGCATATTATAAATTGTTTATTTATATGTTTGTGCAAAAGTTCATTTACTTTATACTATAGATAATATGTTGTGCCACAACACGCGGAAGATCATATTATCGATTTTCTTATAAAGTATAAACAGATGCTCACAACTGAGATAGACGGGGACTATTTATCGGGATGGTTGTAGTGTGATTTGGTATTAGTTTGTCTTGACTAAAGAATCACATTAGTGCACCTTGTGTGTATTGAGCCAGACCGCTTGAGATCGTTCGACTCATTCTATCTATATAGGAGAACTTGATCTCAGTTATTATGGATGTTCGTGCTCTTAATCCCTAGACAATAACCTCGACACGTGGGGCAGTATGTATTTCTTTGATTCATTAATGGGTGAGATTTACATGTATTAAATCAACAAACTCGGTGAGTTGGGAAATATTATTGTCTCTATGGTATTCTGTTGATTGTAGAAGGAATCCATGTCCGACATAGGTTGAAGATGTCCCCTTGAGGAGCTCATAAGGATTATCATGTAAATCTTGCAAGTGGATTAATTCCGGCATGATGATAAGGTTGAGTGGTACTACTCTCGGAAGAGATATTAATTAATTTGAGTTGTCAGTAGCTTAATTAATTAATGGACATTGTATATCTTAAACAAAGGGAGACTGTCAGGCTCATAATAAGAAGGAGTCCAAAACGTAATTTTGGGATTGGAAAGACAGTGCAGTAATAATATTTTAGTGGACTATATTATTATTATTGGACTTAAGTATAAGCTTTGGGCTATGCTTGGATACTTAAGCCCAATGGAGGCCCAACCCAATTTCTCCTCCTGGTCCCTGCTGTAGCCCAATATATAAGTCATCTCAGCTTCCTGGAACCCTAAGTCTGCGCCACTTTTGACGTGAGAAGAGGGAGAAAGCAGATTGAGAAATCCTGAAGATTGTTGCCCACACAACATCATGATTGGACTTGGGTCATACAGTAGAAGATCAAGAGGTAGTTCTCTGCAACTGTTCATCCTATACATCAACCATGAAGAAAGGTAAACTTTAATCATTGCTTCCGCTATTATTGTTTACTTGGATTCCTAACGGATCATGCTGAGCCAAACGATCGATTGCCAACACAATCAACATTCTCAAGCATGTAATTGATATGGCCTCATTCGCCAATGTGCTCATCGACTTATTATTCTCACTCCGGATTGTAGTCAACTCTGAAACATCGTATGGAAAAATAAAAGAAAAAGGCCTAGACATCCTAGTGTAAAACTAGTCTCCATTACGATGGTAAGCAAATCCAGCCTTCACACAAGCGCTCATGACTAGATCTGGATCCTCCAGAATAGATGTAATACTAGTGAAATCCATTTGGTGATGCTCCGCCACAGAAGTCAGCAATCCTCCAATATTCACTCGCTGAAATGTAGAACTCCAAAACTTGTAAAGCTGCTGAATCAAGTAAGAACCCACATTGAATCTCACTCCATTCATCATGCACCAAAGAACGTACAGCTCACCCCTCGATACACAACTCCCTTCAGACTGGGTAAACAGTGTGTTACCCAATACTCGATCTATGTATCGAATCACGGGGTTCCTAATCAAGGAAGCGCGAGCATCCTTGTTCTTATAATCCATGTCTCCAGAAATAGCTCTCCAAAAGTCATTCTCCTTGAAATACCTATTCTCATTCCTGGAGATCCCCCTCGGAGTTTCAAATAAGATGTTAAAATCTTTGGCTGACCACGTTCTTTTCTCTCCTCCAAGCAGAAACGAACATTCATAGAGAAGGCCACTCGAACCTTTATTAATAGTTATCAAGCACAGCACCTCAGCAGTCACATGGAAGTATGTCGGCTTCTTCAGCTCCATGAAATGATGTATCCCACTTTGGCCAAACATCCACATAATATCATCTCGGATGCGCATTGTGATCATAGCTCCATCATCCTGGTACCTCGTTCGGGCCATTTTGTCAGACATATCACGCCATCGCTCGTTGATTTCATCCCAATTCTCCATTTGAATCTTGAAGTCCTTAGGCAGCCTCTTGTTAAGCCTTAGCTTCTTTGTAACCTCATCCTCACAGGCTGGCCTGTCTTGCCTCTTCTTTAATTGAGCTTCAGTCACCTTTTCTTTTCCTACAAGAACTATACTTCAATACCAAACGGAAACAAGGAAACAAACTAACCAAGTTCAACACTAACTATACATGAAACTTTACTCAGGACTGCAAGTCTTCATGCATTATCATCTTCAAACAAGCATGCTTCCACTCTTTACGAATTCAACAATCAAAACATTCACATGCTAACTCAATTCCACTTCAATTTCAACTATTCAATAGAAACTATGAACAATACCATCAACCACTTCACTTCCTTATGCATGCATTCATCAACTAACACCATTCAACTTCAAAATTCAACATGCTTTACTTCACCACTCAAATTGCTCATCAATTTCATATAAACATCAAGGTCTATCAACAAATCAACAATCAAAATTGGACCCATCACTTAATCATATGAAATTTCAAACAAAAATTCAAATTGCACCATGGACTAACATGAAAACGAGTTCAATCACTTACCTACTCCAAAATTAAGCAATAAAACTTCAATTCTAGGGTAATAGGGTCATACCTTTTGATCCGGCCATGGCTCAATATGAACAAGGTGAAAAATCCTCAAATTCGTCGAAAAACCCTAGTTTTGCAACTAGAACACTCTAAATTGGTGATGAATCTAGTGTAAGTAGTGTGGAATGTGGTTTAATCTGAGCGAAATCGAGTGAAATCAAAGTTAGGAAGAGAGGAATTCTTAGTTCGGAGAGAATTTTAGTGTGGGTGGTGTGCAGGGGTGAAAATCTACTTAAATTCGCGACTTACATATGCGATTCGACCCGAACGGGTGGTCGAACCACCTCGTCGTGGTCGAATCGTGCTTCTGGATGATTTTCAGCATTTGGTTCGACTCAAACGGCTGGCTGAATTAAAGTGTCGTGGTCGAACTTGCCTGTTATAAACTTTCAGGTGGCTGGTTCGACCTGAACTCCTGGTCGAATCACCTTGTGTTTGGTCGAATCGACTTGTAATGATCTTACAGGTTCATGGTTCGACTTGGGCTGCTCGGTTTGACCACTCTTTTTGGTCGAATCGTGGTCGAATCGAGCTCCTGCTCTTTCAAAATTCACTATTCTCCATCCTCTGCACATTTCAAGCTCAAAAATAAATATTAGGTACCAATACGGAGCAAAACTAAGCTAGAGAACCACTAATAAGACTCTTAAATTATGTGTATATACTCCGCATACTACTCAATAAATAAAACACCACTAAACATTAGACAAATTGCAAAAAATCGACACGTCAAAACCGGTTAAAGTTTTAATACGCCAAAAAAATTAACTCTCCTTATATATGTTACAAAGAAAAGATTATAATCTCCGTGCTACAATGAGGTAAGTACATTACACACCCTAAACTTAGTAGAAAGTATAGTCGAAACTAAGTTTGTAAGAAGATGTAATTTCCGATTAGTAAGCAAGTCAAATATAAAAATTTCTTACTCACACTAAAGATATAAAACAATAAAACAGAAGGGAAAGCCCCCAACAAGCACTCTTGTTTAACGTCGGAGAGTCATGACGGTACCAAATCAATGCAAGGTACCCTCAAAGACGATGCAAGCATCATCCGGTGACTTATAATGCTTCAATCCATGTCTGTTCGTCGTTATGATGTCTCCATCTTTGTCCACGAGTTCAAAACTCCTCCTTCCGCAGGCTCTATAGATAATGAACGGTACCGTCCACTTCGATTTTAATTTTTCTGCAAAGAGCTTCAGACGAGAGTTAAAAATTAATACCTCATCACCTTGCTTGAATTCCTTGTAAGTGATATTCGAATCATGCAATTTCTTCATTCTTTCCTTGTAGATCACTTAATTCTTGTAAGCTTGATTCCTGAACTCGTCTAGATGATTAATTTGAATCATCCTCAACACCTTTTGATCCTTAAGACACAAGTTCAAGTTTCTCAATGCCCAAAAAGCTTTATGCTGAATCTCTACGGGTAAGTGGCACGACTTCCCATAGACGATTTGATACGGTGACATATCATGCACAGTCTTGTACGCAGTTCAAAACCCCCACAGCACATCATCGAGCTTCATAGCCCAATCCTTCCTATTGCTTCTGACTATTTTCTCGAAAAGTTACTTAATTTATCAGTTGGAGACCTCGACTTGCCCATTCGCTTGAGGGTGATAGGGTGTAGTAATCCTATGCTTCACACCGTAATCCTTGAGCACTCTCTCTAGAAGCTTATTGACGAAGTGGGAACCTCCATCGCTTACTAATGCTCGAGGGACTCCATAGCGGGCAAAGATATGTTTCTTCAAGAAAGACAACACCGTCTTTGAATCATTCAAGCGGGTAGGAATGGCCTCCACCCACTTAGAAACATAATCCATGGCAAGAAGGATGTATAGGAATCCATTAGATGGGGAAAAAGACCCCATAAAATCGATCCCCCACACATCGAAGATCTCTACAACAATGCTCGGCTGAAGTGGCATCTCATCTCTCCTACTTATATTTTCCATCCTTTGACATCGATCGCATGTCGCTACATAGGATTCACAGTCTTTAAATAAAATAGGCCAATAAAGAGCAGATTGAAGTACCTTAGCTGCCGTCTTTTGAGCTCTGAAGTGCCCCCCTTTAGGATGTGCATGGCAAAAATCAAGAACACTCTCCATCTCCATCTCGGGCACACACCTACGGACCATAGAATTCGTACAAATCTTATAGACGAACGGATCATACCATATGAATGTCTCAACATCCCTCTTAAACTTTGCAAGTTAATATATGTTGAGATCTTTTGGAATTTCTCCTATGGCTATGTAGTTGACATAATCCGCATACCATGGATCAATTCCTTGAGCAGCAACTACACACGCTTTTTCCGCTCCTTCAACAAACACCGCCATGATCTTCTCAACAGGAAACATCTCCTCAATGTATTCAAAAGAATCATCACAACGCGCCCTTATCTCCAACCTTGATAAGTGATCTGCCAAAACATTCTCCATTCCTTTCTTATCTCGAATCTCTATATCAAATTCCTGCAGAAGAAGGACCCATCTAATGATCCTTGGCTTCGCTTCCTTCTTCACCATTAAGTACCGAATTGAAGAATAATCCGTATACACAATTGTCTTCATGCCAACCAAATACTTTCAAAACTTATTGAATGCATACACAACAGCTAGAAACTCCTTTTCAGTGATAGTGTAGTTCTTTTGTGCTGCATCAAAAGTCTTACTCACATATTAGATGGCGGAAAACTTCTTTTCATTCATCTGCCCAAGCACCACTCCAAGTGCTTGATCACTTGCATCACACATAAGTACAAATGGTTGAGTCTAATCCGGTGTAATCAAGATAGGTGCAGTAATAAGTTCGTCCTACAAAACCTGAAAATCTGTTAGGAATTCATCATCAAAAACAAAAGGAAAATTCTTTTCAAGTAAGTGAGACAATGGTTTGAAGTATTTTGAGAAGTCTTTGATAAATCTCCCATAAAATCCTGTGTGTCCAAGGAAAGACAACACTCCTTTTTCATTCGTAGGTGGTGGAAGCTTCTCAATCGCCACCACCTTTACTCTATTAACTGTAATCCCTTAGCCGAAACATGATGACCAAGAACAATCTCATCTCTCACCATGAAATTGCACTTCTCCCAATTCAAGACAAGATTAGTTTCTTGACATCTCTTCAAAACAGTGGACAAGTAAGATAAACAAATATCAAAGGGAGAACCAAACACAGAAAAATCATTCATAAACACTTCCATAATTTTTTCTATCAACCCGTCAAATATGGCCATCATGCAACACTGAAATGTAGTAGGTGCATTATACAATCCAAAAAGGCATCTTTCTAAAGGCTAAAGTTCCATAAGGGAAAGTAAAAGTAGTCTTTTCCTGGTTCCCGGGTGCAATCATAATTTGATTATAACCCGAGTACCCATCCAAGAAACAATAAAAATCATACCCTCAAAACGATCAAGCATTTAATCCATGAAAGGAAGAGGAAAATGGTCTTTGCATGTATTTTCATTCAGTTTCATGTAGTCAGTACACATACTCCATCCCGTAGAAATCCTAATGGCTAGAGTCTCTCCATCATCGGCTTTCACTATAGTCATGCTCCCCTTTTTAGCTACAACATGCAATGGACTCACATGGGGACTATCACTAATAAGATAAATAATTCCTGCATCTAGCCATGTTAGAATTTGCTTCCTAATCACTTCTTGTATAGCGGGATTAACTCTCCGCTGATTCTGAATGCTACTCTTAGCTTCATCTAACAATCTTATCCTATGCATGCAATATGATGGACTAATACCTTTCAAATCATCAAGAGATCACCCAATTGCAGACTTATACTTCCAAAGCACATCTAATAACTCATTGAGTCTATCATCAGTTAGAGAAGAAGATACAATTACAGGATATATTTCATTATCACCTAAATAGGCATACTTCAAATGCTCCGGTAGCGGTTTCAACTACTCCTTCTTTTTTTCTTTGATTGTGCTTTCTCTATCCAAAGGCAAGTATTTTCTAGTCCACTTCACCTCTTCAAACTTGGTACTTTTTTATTCATACCGTCATAACCCAAAGCAAGTAGGTTTTCTAGAAAATCAACACATACCTCATTGGAAAGCTCATCTAGCCAGGTGGTGGGAAAAGTAAGAGACTCCGCTATGCATGTCTCCAAGGGATCCTTAGAAAGGATCAAAGACATATTTTCTTTCACAATCTCCTCCACCACATCGATGCTGTGACATTGCGTCTCCATTGGAATCTTTATTGCTTTATCAAGGTTGAACACCACCTCTTCTTTATCCATGCACAGCCTTAGCTCACCCTTTTGCTTAGCAATCATAGCTCCAGCAGTAGCAAGGAATGGTCACCCTAAGATAAGGGGAACATTATCCTTGTCATCCTCCATCTCAAGTACAAGAAAGTCCACTGGAAAGACTAGTTTCTCTACATTTACTAGAACGTCTTCAATCATCCCTTTCATAAAGGTCATAGACCGATCCACTAATTGTAGAGCAACCGTTGTGGGAGTTAACTCCCCCAAACAAAGCCTTTGAAATATCGACAAGGGCATCAAATTGATGCTTGCCCCCAGATCGCACAAGGCTCGTCGTCCCGGTCCCTTTCCAATCTCACATAGAATAGTTAAGCTTCCCGGATAATTTAACTTTACTGGCAGCTTCCTATGTATGATTGAGCTGCAGTTCTTAAACAAATTCACTGTCTCAATTCCGTTCAAGCTTCTCTTCTTCAAAAGTATATCCTTTAGGAAATGGGCATAATACGGCATCTCTAAGAGTGCTTCGGAGAAAGGAATGCTCAAGCTTATTTTGTTTATGATATCTGAAAACTTCTTGAACTTTTCTTCCAATCCCTTCTTCACTAGCTTAAAATGAAACTGAGGAGGTATCTTAGTTTTGGGAATCCCCAATCATCACGTTCAACCTTCTCCGCCTTATCCTTTTTGGCTCTCAATCTCTTTGTTCTTTCCCATATCTTTTCTGCAATAAGCTCAGTATTGTGCTCTTTGGATGGCACTGGAGTAGCATCAACATCAAGTAAATCATTCGGCATGGAAAATGGTGCTAAGAGGCATGGTTCAACCAGGGTTCGACCAAGTGTGCTGGTCAAACAAGGCGAGTAATGGTCGAATTGCGCTTCTGCAAGTTTGTTCTCCTTCGGGCAGACTGGTTCAACAACGGTTCGACCAACGGGGTTGATCGAACCATGATGATCGTGGTCGAACCGTGCTTCTGAAAAAATAGAGTGCTCTGGATAGGCCAGTTCGACCATGGTTCGACCAACTGTATTGCCCAGGTACCTGGTTCGACCTCCTCAGTGTGGTTCGACCATCTGAGTTGGCAGAATCGAGGTTGAATAGGGCTCTTGGAGCTTCAGAACTCATTTTCGACACCATCGGTCCCTCATACTGTGTTCCAGATCTCAACGTGATGGCATAGTACTGCTTTGGATTTGTTATACTTCGCAATGGGAAATTATCTTTCTCCATGATTTGCGTTAATTGGTTAACATTCTCAGCAATCTCCCCAATTCTCAGCCATTTGCTTAGAAATATCCTCATTATTTTCATCAATTTTCTTTTCAAACTTGGCCTCGAGACGATCTACTCTTGCATCATTGCTCGCCATGTACATGTTCACCTTATCCTCAAAACCAGGTTTTCCTTCTTCGACCTTAGTGTTGGCGTTCGATCGTTTGGTTAACGTGAGCCGTTAGGATTCCATACATTTCTAATTTAGCAAAAGCAAAATATCAAAGAAACGTATTAACTTTCACCAAGGTAAGTTGAAGAAGAAGGATTCTCACCGGCAGCCTGTGCAGCCTCACCGTTTTGGGCATAACTCCCTCGTCTGATCTTCGATTTGAGTGATCTATGTGTCAAAATGATCCTCTCTTCCGTGGCTTTCCGTCAGTATATCACACGTTGAATTCTAAATTCTGTACAGTTTTATAAAAATCGTACAATTTGGCGGACAACAGCAGCAAACGACCTCTTGATCTTCTGCTATATTCCCAAGTCCAATCTCGACGTCGTGTGGGCGACGATCTTTGAGATCTTCTCAATCTGATGTTCTCTCACCCTCCTCATAGTGTTAGGTATGATTAATCAGTTGATTAGGGTTTCTAGACAGCTGAGATGACTTATATGGGCTACAGCAGGGACCAGGAGGAGAAATTAGAGTTAGGCCTCCATTTGGCTTAAGTATCCAAGCTTAGACCAAAGCTTATACTTAAGTCCAATAATAATAATATATACCACTAAAATATTATTACTGCACTACCGTTCTAATTCCATAATTACGTTATAGGCTCATTCTTATTATGAGCCCGTTAGTCTCCCCATGTTTAAGATATAAAATGCCCATTAATTAATTAAGTAACTGACAACTCCATTAATTAATATCTCATCCGAGAGTAGTACCACTCAACCTCATTATCATGCCGGAATAAATCCACACGCATGATTTATATGATAATCCTTATGAGCTCCTTAAGGGGACATCATCAACCTATGTCGGACACAGATTCCTTCTACAATCAATAACACACCATAGAGACAGCACTATTTCCTAACTCACCGAGTTTGTTGATTTAATACATGTAAATCTCACCCATTGATGAATCAAAGAAATACACACTGCCTTACGTGTCGAGGTTATTGTATAGGGATTAAGAGCACAAACATCCATAATAACTAAGATCAAGTTCTCCTATAAGTCAGTATAAGTCGAATGTTCTCAAGAGGTCCTATTCAATACACACAAAGCGCATTAATATGATTTTATAGTCAAGACAAACTAATACTAAATCACACTACAACCATCCCGATAGAGAGTCCCCGTCTATCTCGGTTGTGAGCATATGTTTATACTATATAAGGAAACCAATAATATGATCTTCCGCGTTTTGTCGCACAATATATTATTTACAATATAAAGTAAGTGGACTATTGCATCATGTATATAAATAAATTATAAGATGCAATCATTTGATCATATGATTCTCATTTCAAATAAATTGTTTTAACATTGTTCATACTAACGCTAGACTTTTAGTATACAATCCAACAATATCCCACTTATACTAAAAGACTATGCTGTCATGTCTTCTGCCATACATTTGATTCTCAATCCCACTACACGGCCATCAAAAGCTTTTGCTTTAAAATCCTCGTAACATAATTTTACTAGGTTATCATCCGATGCAATCTAGGTGACAACAACCTTCCCCTCATCATACGATTTCTCGTAACAGGTTCACAATCCATGTGTTTAATTGCCTTATGGGCTCGTAATTCCTTCATGTTTGCAACTGCACCATTATTATCACAATAAATTGTGATAACCTTGGGCAAAGTTAGAAACACTTTGAAGTCCATCATGAAGTTTCTACAGTCATATAAATACGTTGGTTGCCTCAGATGCTCCAATTTATCACCTTTCCATGGTGAAGTCCGGTGTCCGAAATATATTTCTATATAACACTCCTCCATATTATGACTCAACTTCCTAAAATTAAATACATAACATTTGAGGTGAATTTACTGCCGTCCCTATCTGATTTGAAAAATCAGAACCTATGTAATCCATAAGAAGCAGTAAATCTATCGGTAAGTCTCACATTATATGTGAGAATCAAGTGCACTTGACGTGTTTTATTGTGTTTTAGGTGGAAAAATGATCAAAAGTGCAAGGTTGGAGAAAAGGTGCAATTTGTGCAAGGATGCTGAAAAATGCACTTCCAACTTCCATAATTTTTCTTTGTTGTTGTGGAGATCAAAACTCTTGATGTAATACATGGTTGGAAATCTACTGAAGAGAGGGTCGTTTTGGTATGAATAACATCCCAATCGGATTCTAAACGAGAGAGTTAAGATCAAAGAGGTGATGTCGTGCAAGCTGTTCCTGTTCAGAACAACTGTTCACGTTGCATGACTTGTTACTTATACAAATGTTGGAGTTTCTGTAAGTTCTTTATATGGATAGAAAGCCAAGGAAGAGAGGATCGCGTGAGCACAAGAATCACTCAAATTAGAGCTCAGATGTGGATGTTATACGCGAAATGGTGATACTGAGCAAGTCAATTCGACCCAATGTGCTGGTCGAATTGAGGTCGAATCGAATGGCAAAAGAGTCAATTTTACCACGACACCTCAATTCAACCTGCTGTGCTGGTCGAATTGAGCACCTGAAGCTTCCAGTAGGTCAATTCTACCTCCAATTCGACCTGGCTCTTTGGTCGAATTGACCTGCGGAAACTTACCATATCAGTATTTTTACACCTTCAATGCATGTGTTCACTCAAAAAGCCCATTCCAAGGCCTATAAGGAGAGCTTACAAGTATAAAAGGGGTGTAGATCACACCACAGGGGGACAACAACAAGAGAGGAGAAGAGAGGCCACAACATACTACACCCCACAAGGGGGATCACCCCCCAACCATCATCCACATTCGTTCCTCCATCCATCCATCACTTTGAAGATTCGTCCTTGGAATCAAGAGGAAAACCAAGAGGATTGAAGAGATAGAAGAGAGAAGGAAGGAGGCTTCCACACCAAGGGTTTTCCTAATTCTTTTCTTCTACTTTCTGAATTTTCCCCAAAAGATCTATCCAACACCCTTGATTGTTCTTCGCAACATCATGGGCTAGAACTATTTTGGTAGATCTAGGGTTTTGAAGGTTTCTATGAATTAATTGAACTTTCGTGTGTAAACTCTGTACAACACTACTTGTGGATTTATTTTATAAATGATTGTTCTTTCTTAATCCAAATTCACGGTCGTTTTGTGCATCTTCAATTGGTATATAGAGTCTGAATATATATCTTGGTTGTAGATTGAGTGTGTTCACTGCTGAACAAGATTTCATGTTATGATTCTAATTGAGGGGACTCCGAAGATTCATTAGAACTATCATATATGAATACTTATTAATTGAATTGAATTCGGGTTATTAAGTAGGATAAAGAGGATAATTTTATAGTCCCTAAAAAGGGAGATCATATCGGGTTAGAGTACCAATCCTAGGGGGAAATAATTGATACTGATAGTACCTAGAAAGGGGGTGGAATTATATCTCTTGCTCTGAGGTTATTCACACGTGTTACACTCATGTTTACTTGTGTCTATAGAGTAGATTTGCATGGCTTAGTGATGTGTCCATATTCCACAAGGCAGAGTCGGACATCAACACAGGGAAGAGAAATTAATGAGTGAAACCGGATTATCCTAGAGCTACCTATTCTCTCTCTTGATCCACTTTCGTATACTTCTAGTGTTTAATTTATTTTATTTGTTATTTAATTTAATTTTTCAGTAGTTAATAATTTTATCCCAACGTTAATGCCATCTTGTCTTAATTAATTTAGTTAATAATTAAATTGATAATACGCCGTCCCTTGGGTTTGATATTCACTTGGTCGCTTGCTAAGCTGCAATTGATATCCTTAATACTTGGGGATTAATTTTGCGTGCAAAGAAAATGCACATCACCCATATGTATTCCTAACCAGTAAAAACCAAAACCAAGATTATTTTCTAATCATTTAATTTTGGACAAGTAAATATGTTTCTTTTAGTAAACAATAAGCGAGATAAAACCATTATGAAAATTCAGAGAATCATAAATAAATATACCGATCAAAATTTTGAATTTATCCATTTATATTGATTCCCTCAAAACAATATGAAAATAAAATTAACCGACATCTCAAGCACCGTGAATCTGCAAGCCACGATAGTGTGGATGTTTACAAACTTGAACATTTACAAGAGAAGGTTTTATCCATTAATTTTATTTGTCAACCTAACCTCATGAAAAAATAATCAATAGTCGGTTCCTCTTTAGCCATGCAAATAATAGCAGTGACTCTGATGTGGAGGATACTTATTATTTATACCTAAGTGTACACCATTATTTGACTCCAAGTCCATTGCGCAAGCTTATGTTCTTTACAGATGGAGAAGTACACACGTGCTCTAATAACTTCCTGTATTCATCAATTATAAGTTTGTACAGTGATCCGTAAATAAACTCATCCGATGGGGAGGAAGGCACTATAACACGCAAGTTTACGTGCATCACATTACAAAATAATAATTATTTAATGAAGTCTGTACCAGTGATCCACAAATATACTCATCTGATGGGGATGAAGGCACTATAGCCAACACGCAAGTATACTTGCATCACATTACAAACCAATAATGGAGGCCGCGGGAATTATTAACCAATCCCTTCTCGCACTTAGTTATTTAACACCGAGGGTTTTTACATGCATATAATATTCAGAATAAAATAAGCATCCTAGCATGCTCCTATTACGGCAAATAAGGCAGTAAATCACATAGAACATGAATCTACAAATATAAGAATAATTAAATAATTAAATCAATTATAACAGTTATATATCGGCAAATTAGATTGTTCGCTACCAATCACGAATGCGAGCAACTGCGACTATACGGCGTTCGAAACCTAATCCTCCAAATTCCTTGCCCCGTTGCCTGGTCCACCATCCGGCTGTTCCCCCGTCAACATGCCCATCACCAGCATGCCGCCGTGTGGCTTTTGCAGGCCAAACGTGCGCCAGACACTCGAAACCGTATGCCTATCCGTGCACACCACACTGCGATCCGCATGCCTATACGCCAGCAGTCATGGACCATGTTTTCTCGCCAGCCAGTAAGCCAACTCACACACCTGCATGCTGCTACCCGTGCACCAAACAACCTTCATACGGCGCTGAACGAGCACCATCTCGAAACACGCTCGGCGCTAGCCCAACCGCCCGACAGGCTGCACATTCCAGTACTCCCATCACCCTGCCACTAGCACACCCAGCATGCCCACCAGTGCCGCACAAGTCGTGCGTCAAGCCTGCCTTCACACGATAGATAATGTGTGCCGTCTGCCCATAATCAAGAGCCATCTGCTCTCTACCATTCGCTGTGCACTCGCATGCTATCGCCATCAGATGCCCTTCGCCCGGCAACAACCTTGAAGTCATGGACCATAATCTTCTTGCACAACTACATGCCAGGTTCGCCGCACGCTCCGCCGCTCAAAAACACCCAGTAACCGTGCACCCAAGGCTACACATCATGTGTCACAATGAGCAACAAGTCCGTCACCTTAAACCAGCACCTGCCAACAACGTCCAGCGCAGTGCTTGAATCAGGCACTACCGCTCGGCAAGCTGCCTGGCAGCGTGCCCCGTCATACCTTGCTCCGTGTGTCCAGCCGTGCACCCTCCAAGTTAGTTACGAGCGTCTCGATGGATCTTTGATTGTCTAGCAGGGTGATCTGCTCGATTTCATGCCTGGCTTCACGTTCGCAATCGTGCGCCCCCAGCCTGGAAGATCTTCTCCACATGGCACCATGTCTGGCGCTCGTGAACCTGCGCTCGCCTTTCGTGTGCCATCACACGACAGTCAGCAGCCATTGTGTGATTCATGCACGCAATAGAGCTCTCATTCCCAACTAGGTGATTGCTTCTGTGTGACACAACGAGCGATCTTCGAGCGCCCTTCCATAATGTCACGCGCCAAGTCATCCTTTCACCAGACGTGATTTTGACGAACAAATTTTGACGATTCATCCACACTTTCACCAGCATCGTGTATTGCCGAATTAATTCATCCAACATATATAGGGTTTTCATGGATAAAGCAATTATACCAAAACCTAATATACTCATGCGATTCTATTCCGAAAGGAAAACACATAATCACATAAACCATAGTCTAACATGTCACGCTTCACCACGAAACCGAAGCTCTGATACCAATTATTGGAGTTCGATCGTTTAGTTAACATGAACCGTTAGGTTCCATACGTGTCTAATTTAGCGAAAGCAAGAAATCAAAGAAATGTATTACCTTTCACCAGGGTATGTTGAAGAAGAAGGATTCTCGACGGCAGCATGTGCAGCCTCACCATTTTGGGCATAACTCCCTCGTCTGATCTTCGATTTGAGTGATCTATGCACCAAAACGATCCACTCTTCCATGGCTTTCTGTCAATATATCACACGTCGAATTCTAACTTCTGTACAATTTTATAAAAATCGTATAAGTTAGGGAACAGCAGCAGCAAACGACCTCTTGATCTTCTGCTATATTCCCAAGTCCAATCTCGACGTCGTGTGGGCGACGATCATCGAGATCTTCTCAATCTATTATTCCCTCACCCTCCTCACAGTATTAAGTGTGATTAATCGGTTGATTAAGATTTCCGGGTAGCTGAGATGACTTATATGTGGCAACAGTAGGGACCAGGAGGAGAAATTATAGTTGGGCCTCCATTGGGCTTAAGTATCCAAGCTTAGCCCAAAGCTTATACTTGAGTCCAATAATAATAATATATACCACTAAAATATTATTACTGCACTACCCTTCTAATCCCATAATTACGTTATGGGCTCCTTCTTATTATGAGCCTGTTAGTCTCCCCTTGTTTAAGATATACAATGCCCATTAATTAATTAAGTTACTGATAACTCCATTAATTAATATCTCATACGAGAGTAGTACCAATTAACCTCATTATCATGCTGCAAAAAATACACCTGTAGGGTTTACATGATAATCCTTATGAGCTCCTTAAGGGGACATCATCAGCCTATGTCCGACATAGATTCCTTCTATAATCAACAGCACACCTTAGAGAAAGCACTATTTCTCAACTCACCGAGTTTGTTGATTTAATACATGTAAATCTCACCCATTGTTGAATCAAAAAAATACATACTGCCTTACGTGTCGAGGTCATTGTATAGGGATTAAGAGCAGGAACATCTATAATAACTAAGATCAAGTTCTCCTGTAAGTCAGTATAAGTCAAATGATCTCAAGCAGTCCTATTCAATACACACAAAGCGCACTAATATGATTCTATAGTCAAGACAAACTAATACCAAATCACACTACAACTATCCCGATAGAAAGTCCCCGTCTATCTTGGTTGTGAGCATTTGTTTATACTTTATAAGGAAACTGATAATATGATCTTCTGCGTGTTGTCGTACAACATATTATCTACAGTATAAAGTAAGTGGACTATTGCATCGTGCATATAAATAAATTATAAATGCAATCATTTGATCATATGATTCTCATTTCAAATAAATTGTTTTAATATTGTTCATACTAAAGCTAGACTTTTAGTATATAATCTAACACTTAGCACCCGGATCAACACCAATAGGAGATTTTATTGCTGTATTAGGATCTCTCCATGAAAACTCCGGCCTCCTTGGTTGTTTATAATTATCCCGGGGACCACGATTATTGTAGTTTCCTAGGTAATTCTGGTTTCCTTGATTTTGGAACCTCGTTCCTTGAATACTTTGTCCCATGGCATAGTTCGCCTCTTCCATCTCCTCTTGGCTAGATCCTTCATTACACACATCCTGCTGCATAATTGGTACTCGCTGAGCTATGTCAATAATCTCCTTTTACTGAGACTCAAGTAACTTTTTGATACTAGCAAAGCTAGAGATGATCTCATCCTCTCTACTTGACTTTATGATTGTGTGCTCAACCTGCACTACTTTTTCAAGAACATAAGTGCCTCTCACTCTATCAATTGGCCAATTTCTCGAATTCAATAAAATATCCTCGAAGACCTTTTCTGCCTCAATGGATGACTTTGTAAGTAATGCTCCATTAGAAGAAGCATCTAGCAACACTTGAGAATCACAGCCCAATCCATTGTAGAAAATACTGATGTATTGAGCTTTAGAAAGCCCATAGTGTGGACACTTTCGAAGCATGTCCTTGAATCTGTCTCAAGCCTCATGAAACTTCTCATTACCATGGATAGCAAATTGATTGATTCTTTGTTTCATCTTAAATACCTTTGCAGGTGGCATGTAACGCTTCAAGAATTTCAATTTCAATATCTCCCAGGTATCGCATTCAGTAACATTGAAATTATCGTACCAATCTCTTGTCTTATCATTCAGCGAGAACATAAACAAGATGATCCTCCTCGCATCTTCATGAGCTCCTGCATCTTTTTGTGTACTTCCATAACCAAGGAACTTATTCAGATGTTGCTGAGGATCTTCAAAAGTTCCCCCAGAGAAGGGACTCCTTTCAATCATACTGATAAGAGCAGGGTGTAGATCAAAATTAGTTCCGGCCCCTCTTGCTCCTAACAGCCCTGCATTGCCTCCTCTGTTGTTGTTAAAGACTTCACGGATGGCAAGATTATTCGAAATTGTCGTCATGTTAACTGCTTCTGCTTCCAAGTTAAATTTGGTTGCAGCTTCAGTTGCTTGCGGATTCAGCTCTTCAACTTCAAGTCCTAAATTAAGAGCCTCCATTGGTTCTACGTTCTTGTTCTTGTTCTTGTTCTTCTTTTTCTTCCTCGACGATGCTCCAATCTCCGGATTATAAGATTATAAATCTCCTACCTTTGATCTAGTAAGCATACACCTAATAAAAATAAGCATTAGAAAATAAAGACAAGAATAATATAGTCTCAATTAAACTAGAAATAATAAACTAATATTTAATGTCGTCCCCGGCAACGGACCCAAGAACTTGATGAGTGTTTTCTCAACACACAATATTAATCCCCAAGTATGAAGGATGCTATTGTAGTTTTGATATGCGACCAAGTGATTATCGAACCCAAATGACGTATTATTATTAATTTAATTATATTCTAAAGTATTAAGACTATTACGGCAAAATAGTTGTAAGATTAAGTAACTCAATTACTAATAATTAAAATACAATTAAAATAAATAATAGTAGAGATCGAACGAAAGTGAATAAATGAGAAGATAGGTAGTTCTTCGTGCCATCCAGTTTTATTTATAAATTTCCCTTCCATTTATCAATGTCCGACTTTGCCTTGTGGAATATGGAAGCTTCACTAAACCATCCAAATATACCCAGTAAATAAGCGTGTGACACGTGTGAATTTCCTTGGAGTAAGAGATATAATTCACCCCCCTTTCTAGGTACTATCAATATCAATTATTTCCCGTGCACTAAGTACTCTAACCCGATATGATCTCCCTTTATAGGTACTATGAAATTATACTCTTTATCCTACCCATTATCCCGAATATGATTTAATTAACAAGTATTTTTATAAGATAGTTCAAATGAGACTTCGGAATCCCTTCACTTAGAATCATAACTTAAAATCCTGCTTAGCAGTGAACGCACTCAATCAATAATCAAGATATGTATTCAGACTCTACATAACAATTAATGATGCACAAAACAACTCTGCGTACGAATTAAAAATGCATAATCTTATATAAAATAAACCACAAGTAGTGTTGTACGGAGTATACACACGGGAGTTCAATTAATTTATAAATCCTTCATAAACCCTAGAACTACCAAAGCAGTTCTAGCTCATGATCTATTGAAGAATAATCATGGTGGTTGGATAGATCTTACCCATAGTCTTGAAAATTACAAGATAAATTAAGATGCGAAGTAAATCCTAGATGCGGGCACCGTCGCGTCTCTCTCTGTCTTGAATCTTCACTTGGTTCTCACTTGATTCGACAGACGAATCTCTCTCCACAGCTCCATGTACGGTGGTAGGGTTTTGGATGTTGTGTAGAATGAAGATGGTGAATGGCTCTATTTTCCCTTGCATAGGGTCTTCCTTTTATACTTGTGACCTCTTCTTTTGGATCTAGGATGGTCTTTTTGAGCAAAAACACGCATTGAAGGTATAAAAATACAGATCCGGACGTGTCCAGTGCATCAGTTCGACTAAAGGCCTTGCTTGAACCGATCACACCAGGTCGAACCACAGGTCAAATCGGACTATAACACACTAGCAGATTGCCGGTTCGACCCGAATGGATGGTCAAACTAGATATTTTCCGGTCGAACTGCAATTGTGTCTGTTTAGGCTTTTGGTTCGACCATGGTTCGACCAAATGGCTTGGTCGAACCACAGTGTCATGGTCGAACCACACTTCTGCCAATCTTTCGATACCTGGTTCGACCAGGGATGCTGGTCGAACCAACTTCCTCTTGGTCGAACCATGCTCCTGCTTGGTCGAATCGGGCACCTGCACCCCCTTTTTCCGATTCTGATCACTTCTATCCTATTTTACTTCGAAAATCCACTCAAACGGACTCCAACGCACCTGATTCATGACTTTACACTATACCACACAATTTATCTTGACTTAAGATCAAATCTTACATCATTATTCCACGAATCAAGGCCCAAAACTTGTGAATTTACACACTCATCAATTGTGTACTAAAAGTTTAGCTTTTTGTATGAACAATATTTTGATAATATTTGAAATGAGAATCATGTGATCAAACGTTTGCAATTACATTGTTGCAAAAGTCCATTTACTTTATACTATAGATAATGTGGTGTGCGGCGTCACACAGAAGATAATATTATCAGCTCCTTATGAAGTATAAACAGATGTTCACAACCAAGATAGACAGGGACTATCCATCGGTATGGTTGTAGTGTAATTTGGCATTAGTCTGTCTTGACTATAAAATTGCACTAGTGCACTTTGTGTATTGAGCAGGACCATGATGAGATCGTTCGGTTTATACTGACTATATAATAGAACTTGATCTCTGTTATTATGGATGTTTATACTCTTAATCCCTATACAATAACCTCGACACGTAAGCCAATATTTATTTCTTTGATTCATCAATGGGTGAGATTTAATAGTTAATCAATATGCTCGGTGAGTTGGGAGATAGTGCTGTCTTTATGGTGTGCTGTTGATTGTAGAAGGAATCTGTGTCCTAACGGAATTGGTTGATGATGTCCCCTTGAGAAGCTCATAATGATTATCATGTAAACCCTGTAGGTGAATTTATTCCAGCATGATAATAAGGTTGAGTGGTACTACTCTCGGTATATATATTAATTAATGGAGTTGTCAGTAACTTAATTCATTAATGGGCATTGAATCTTAAACACGGGGAGATTAACGGGCTCTTAATAAGAAGGAGCCCACAATGTAATTTGGGATTAGGGTGACAGTGCAATAATATTTCTTTAGTGGACTGATTTATTATTATTGGACTTAAGTATAAGTTTTGGGCTAAACGTGGATGCTTAAGATCAATGGAGGCCCAAATCCTAATTTCTCCTCTGGTCCCTATTGTAGCCTATATATAGCCAATCTCAGCAGTTCAGTAACACTGAATCACACGCCAAAATTTTGAGAAACAAGTGAGAACTGTAGATTAAGATCGTCTTGTAGGTCGTTGCCCACACAACGTCAAGACGTGGCTTAGGAATACAACAGAAGAATGGAAGGTCGTTTGTTCCTACTGCGGATAATAAACCTCTACATCAACTCTGGTGAAAGGTATATGATTCTACTCTTGTGCTTCCGCTGCAGTAGAATTGCATGGAACCCTATCAGTTCACTCTAACCAAAAGATCCAAACACCAACATATATGATCAAAGATTGCTCTAAATGAAGGTTTGTGTGATCTTAGAGGAAATATTTATTCTATTTTAATTAAATGTTGATATTAATGTCTTAATTAACATGTGATGCATATTTAGTTTCACCTACTTGCATACCATGCATAATCATGACAAGTGTCCCTCAAAATTAATAAAATACTAATGGCGTGTGCGGCCACTATATATGCACTGAGTGGCGGAAGGGGAGACCTAGGAAGTAACGACCTAGGAAAAACCCAGAGTAGGCTATCTAGAGTAGGCCACCGTCTTAAATTATTGTGAGAGAGAGAGTGGTGTTCAGTGAGGCGACTTTTGAGCAGCAGTGGGTCAGCTGGTGATGGACCCTAGCAGGCTGTAAAGAAAGGTGGATCCTCGGACTGCACCACGTGGGACTCTATGGAGGGAGGTGATTCTTGGTGGCGAGACAAGTGACGAGCGGCAGAAAGCTTGTTAGGCCATGAGATGATAGTCCTCAAAGCAACTCCATATTTATATTATGAAATTGATAAATCGAGTGATGAGCTCATTTTCGGTGCACATCATAAGTGTGTCGTAGGGATCCCGTAACGTGAATAATTTTCAAAATAAAAGTGACCAACTAAAAAGATTAAGAAAAGGGCGATGGCCTAGAGAAATGCATTTTCGTGCAATGTCATGCATGATTTCTACTTACTGAGATTTTATCTCACTAGTTTATGTATTGTAGGTTAATTGCTTACGATGCTGGTGGTTGGAGTTTCATCAGATCCTGAGAGTTGTATACATGGATGATGACCTGTTTGGCAGGTGTAATGAGCTACTCCGTTATCAGTCTCGAAATTGTTTTGAAAAAAATGATACAATGAAATGGAGAAAAAACATTTATTTTTGTTTATTGGTTAGAAAAATGGGATCGTGATTGAGTGGTATCAGAGCACGGTCATGTTCCTGTAGACTATCCATATATACAATCTCGGAATCTGTGGCATTCCACCAGACTAGTAAGTTCTATTTAAGAATGTCATATATGTGATTTCGTGTTAACATGATCGTTGTCTCATTTATTACAAATGTGATGACTATAAAATGCTGAAGTAGAGTGAGATTAAATTTCTGGTATGAAATTTTTATAAGGTGGGGAGGATGTAATATCCGAGAATTATCCCTATTTATGTGATAATATAATTTGTATTTTACGCATTTTTATAATTATGTGATAATTATGTGATAATTGTTTCTACATTTTATTTATCTTTATATTTTTATTTTATACATCTGTGATAATAATGGTAATATTATGTGAATATATATATGCATAAATATTTACATGCATTAATTTGAATAAATAATTAAATTTTATTTTGTGTATACACTATTTCTTAATTATTAAGCATCACATGTATTCTCGTAATAATAATAGTGGTAAGGAAATGTACATGTATGTATAATAATTTGTAAAAGTATTATATCTTAGTTATTTAGCATCACACATATATTCGTAATGGATAATAATAATAATCATAATCGTAATAATAATAATATAAATAGTAGTTACTATAATAGAGTGGGCGGTGGAATTTACTAACCTTTCACACTGCCACCCACCACCTAAGTATATATGTATGTGCGATAATCCCTGTTGGGGTATTGGTGAGAAGCAGCAACCCTACGAAGAAAAAAAAAGTAGAGAGAAAAAAAGAGAGAGAGAAAGGGGGGAGAAAAGAGAGAGGGGAGAGTGAGAGAGAGGGCACCATCTTAAATTATTGAGAGAGAAAGAGTGGTGTTCAGTGAGAGGACTTCTGAGCAGCAGGGGGTCAGCTGGTGTTGGACCCTAGCGGGCTGTAAGGAAAGGTGCATCCTCAGACTGCACCACGTGGGACTCTGTGGAGGGAGATGATTCTTGGTGGCGGAAAAGTGACGAGCGGCAGGAAGCTTGTTAGGGCATGAGATGATAGACCTTACAGCAGTTCTATATTTATATTATGAAATTGATTAATTGAGTGATGAGCTCATTTTCGGTGCATATCATAAGTGTGTCGTGGGAATCCCACAACGTGAACAATTTTCAAAATAAAAGAGACCAACTAGAAATGTTAAGAAAAGGGCGATGGCCTTGAGAAATGCATTTCCATGTACTGTCATGCATGATTTCTACTTACTGAGATTTTATCTCACTAGTTTATGTATTGTAGGTAAATTGCATATGATGCTGGTGGTTGGAGTTCCATCAGATCCTAAGAGTTGTATACATGGATGATGACCTGTTGGGCCGGTGTAATGAGCTACTCTATGATCAGTCTCGAAATTGTATTGAAAAAATGATACAATAAAATGGAGAAAGAATATTTATTTTTGTTTATTGGTTAGAAAAATGGGGTCGTGATAGAGTGGTATCAGAGCACGGTCAAGGTCCTGTAGACTATCCATGTATACAATCTCGGAATATGTGGTACACCACCAGACTAGTAAGTTCTATTTAACAATGTCATATATGTGATTTTGTGTTAACATGATTGTTGTCTCATTTACTACAAATGTGATAACTATAAAATGTTGAAGTAGAGTGAGATTAAATTTCGAGGATGAAATTTTTATATGATGGGGAGGATGTAATATCCGAGAATTATCCCTATTTACTTGATAATATTGTATTTTATGCATTTTTATTATTATGTGATAATTATGTGGTAATTATTTCTACATTTTATTTATCTTTATATTTTTATTTGATACATCTGTGATAATAATGGTGACATTATGTGAATATATATGTGCATAAATATTTACGTGCATTAATTTGAATAAATAATTAAATTATATTATGTCTATACACTATTTCTTAATTATTAAGCATCACACGTATTCTTGTAATAATAATAGTGGCAAGGAAATGTACATGTATGTATAATAATTTGTAAATGTATTATATCTTAGTTATTAAATATTGCACTTATATTCGTAATGGATAATAATAATAATAATATACAATAAATAGTAGTTACTATAAATAGTAAGTAGAAGGGGCGGTGGAATTTACTAACCTTTCACACCGCCACCCGCCACCCACCACCTAAGTATATATGTATGTGTGAGAGAGAGAGGGTGGGGGAGAAAAGAGAGAGATGAGAGAGAGGAGTGGAGAAAGAAGAAAGAGAGAGTGTCGTGCCGGAACGGGAAGGAAGGGATTAGTTCTTCACAAGATTTACAATATTACTACTATTGGAGTTCAAGAAAGTAGAAGTCCAACTACAATGCATAAACATGCTGTGTGTGAATTATTTGTAATTAATATGTGTTAATTATGTTATGAATTATTTGTGATTAATGTGTGATACAAGTTGTAGATTAATGTGATTTGAGATATTATCGTTGTCTTATATTCGTTGGTCTATGTGATCAAAGCTTTAAATGAAGATTTGTGTGATCTTAGGGGAAATATTTATTCTATTTTAATTAATTAATGTTGATATTAATGTCTTAATTAATATGTGATGCATATTTAGTTTCTCCTACTTGCATACCATGCATAATCATGAAAAGTATTTTTCCCAAAATTAATAAAATACTAATGGTGTGTCTGGCCACTATATATGCACTGAGTGGCAGAAGGGGCGACCTAGGAAGGAGCGACCTGGGGAAACCCAGAGTAGGCTACCTCAAATGGGCCACCGTCTTAAATTATTATGAGAGAGAGAGTGGTGTTCAGTGAGGGGACTTCTGAGCAGCAGGGGATCAGCTGGTGATGGACCCTAGCGGGCTATAAGGAATGGTGGATCCCCATACTGCACCACATGGGACTCTGTGGAGGGAGATGATTCTTGGTGGCGAGATAAGTGACGAGCGACAAGAAGCTTGTTAGTCCACGAGATGATAGTCATCACAGCAGTTCCATATTTATATTACAAAATTGATAAATCGAGTGACGAGCTCATTTCTGGTGCATATCATAAGTGTGTTGTGGGGATCTCGCAACGTGAACAATTTTTAAAATAAAAGAGACCAACTAGAAAGATTAAGAAAAGGGCGATGGCCTTGAGAAATGCATTTCCATTCATTGTCATGCATGATTTCTACTTACTGAAATTTTATCTCACTAGTTTATACATTGTAGGTAAATTGCATACGATGATGGTGGTTGGAGTTCTGTCAGATTCTGAGAGTTGTATACATGGATGATGACCTGTTGGGCCGGTGTAATGAGTTACTCCGTGATCAGTCTCAAAATTGTATTGAAAAAAATGATACAATAAAATGGAAAAAGAATATTTATTTTGTTTATTGGTTAGAAAAATGGGGTTGTGACAGCCATTTCGGCAACATTGGTAAACAAATCAAAGAATGCGAGATTCAAAGCTCACACTTTTGAGAGTTACCAACATCTAGTAGAAATGTGCAAATATTTCCAGGAGAAGAGAAAAGTTTAGCCAATTTGGTTACTAAACAAGAGTGTATGTGGCATCAAAGATATCGAGCTAATTGGCTTCAATGTGGGGACAAAAATACAACCTTTTTCATAGAACTGCCATGGGGCGAAAGCAACGCAACAACATTGAAAAAATAAAGGATGTCGAAGGAAATTGGGTAGAGGAGGAAGAAGCGACTTTTATTTCTCAAATCTCTTCAAAACTGGTTTAAACATTGATATGAATATGGCTCTTGATGCGATTGATCAGAAGATAACAAAGAATATGCAATCCATATTACTTAAACCTTTAAAAAAAGATGAGATAGTAGCAGCGCTGGCTCAAATGCATCATACCAAGGCCCCGGGACCGAACGGTACGCCTGCTCTTTTTTTATCAAAAATTATGGGCTGTAATTGAAAAAGATTTGATTCCTATGGTCCTTGATGTTCTTAATGGTGTGTCCAACCCTATTGCTCTTAACAAAACTTTCATTGTCCTAATCCCTAAAAAGAAAATTCCTGAAATGCCCACTGATTTTAGACCCACTAGCCTTTGCAATGTTTCTTATAAAATCATAGCTAAAACTATAGAAAACAGGCTCAAAATCTTTCTTCCTGATCTCATTCACCATACTCAATCTGCTTTTGTCTTAGGTCGTTTGATCATCGACAATGCCCTCATCGCCTTTGAAATTTTTCACCACCTTAAATCCAATAAGGCTAAAACTAAGGGTCTTTTGCCTTCAAACTTGATATGAGCAAAGCTTATGATAGAGTGGAATGGTGTTTCTTGAAACAAGTGATGCTAAAATTGGGTATTAATACCAATTTTGTCAACTTAATCATGAAATGCGTGGAGTCTGTTTCTTTCTCAGTTCTTGTTAATGGGCAACTTGGAAACTACTTTCAACTCCTCAAGAGATCTTCGTCAAGGAGACCCATTATCACGTTACTTGTTTCTTTTTTGTGCAGAAGCTTTCTCAGGTCTTCTTCGTAAAACTAAACTTTCAAGAACCCTTAGTGGTATTAAAATATGCATAGCTGCCCCAACTATCTCACACCTCTTCTTTGTTGATGATTGTATCATTTTTAGAAGGGCTTCAGCTCTGGAAGTAAACGTAGTTCAGGAGATAATTCAAACCTATGAAGTTGCTTCGGGCCAAACAATCAGTCTTGAGAAATTTGAGATTTCTTTTAGCAAGGGTGTGGATCATGATTGACAAATGGAATTCGTACTTAGTCTGAGAGTGAAGCTAGTAGAAAAACATGGCATCTATCTTGGGATACCAGCAACAACTGGAAGATCAAAATGATCAGTGTTCAGCTCAGTAATTGAAAGAATTGAGAAAAAACTAAAGAATTGGAAGAGCAAGTCCATTTTAGCTGCAGGGCGACTCATTCTAATCAAGTCAGTTGCACAAGCTATTCCCATATACCTCATGAGTTGTTTCCAACTTCCAATCTGTCTGTAATCAAATCAACTCGGTTATAGGCAACTTTTGGTGGGGTCAAAAAGGATCCAAAAGGAAAATTCATTGGTGTAACTGGGAAAAAAATTGGCAAAAACAAACTCAATGGAGGACTGGGCATGAGAGACTTGTTTTGCTTCAACTTGGCTCTTCTAGCAAAGCAAGGCTGGAGACTACTTGATAATGAGAATTCTCTGTTGTTAAAGTTCTTGAAAGCAAGGTATTACCCAAACAAAACATATTTGGAGCTACACTTGGAGAAGTATGGTGGTTGGTAGAGAGGTTTTGAATGGGGGATTAATCTTGAATGTTGGGAATGGAAATAACATCAAAATTTGGCAATATCTGTGGGTGGCTACGAATAGCTCATTCAATCTCGGAGACCATTTGGTGACACTGTGGAACTTGTCAATGAACTTATGGAGCCAAGCCATGATAATTGCAATTGGGAACTCATTGATTCAATGTTTGAAGCGGAGGAAGCAAACTTCATAAGTTTATACCAATTCGCAACACCCTATCAAGTGATCGTTGGGTTTCGCACTACACGAAGGATGGTAGGTACTCTGTAAAAACAGGTTATCAGACTGCTCTTTCAAACTACCCAACAGCAGAGGGGTCCTCATCTTCTACTGAAGCCATGAAACAACTTTGGAAGTGGATATAGAACACATATTTTCCCAAAAAGATTCAGATTTTCCTATGGAAATGTGCCAACAACATTCTCCCTATAGGTAAAGCTTTAAATAGAAGAGGTATTTATGTGGTAGAGATATTCAGAAGTGTGGAGAGCATGATGAATCTACGGAACATACACTAAGAGATTGTGCTTGGAGTAGATCTTTTCGGGCAGCAACCCCAATGCAATTCAAAGAGAATTTGTAGCAAAGTAATGCAATTATAACCGACTAGATGGAGCTAATTTCAAAGAGTTTTGAACCTGAAGATCAATGTTTATTTGCAGCTAACCTTTGGGCTCTCTGGTATTCTAGGAACTGTATTATCTTCAAAGATAATGTGATGTCCATTTTAGAATGTACTAAAGTTACATAGAATATTGTTCTACGAGAGTTTCTACAAAGTTGTTAAACTAAAGTTCACATGGAAAAAGCTCACGGTAAATGGAAAGCACATATACAAGGAAGTGTAAAGTTGAGCACATATGCATCTATTGTTTTTAAGCAGTTGGAATGGGCCTCAGAGCGATTATAAGAAATTGCAGCGGAGAAACCATTACCTCATGCACAAGACGAATGAAGGATTGCTTGCCCGTTAATGTTGCAGAAGTGTGGGCGTGTTGGGATAGGGTGAACATGGCAATCCAAATACTGATGCATCATATCACAATCGAGACGGACAGCTCTTACCTATATAGTGGTTTGAGGTCTAACAAAGTGAACCTCTCTATTTTGGAAGCTTAGTGAAGGATATTCAGAATTCGCTACCCTTTTTCTCATCTATTGAGGTAAGCCTAGCTAGAAGAACGACGAATTCCTTTGCCGATCACCAAGCTCAATTAGCTATATCTCTAAATTCTTTTGATACTGTGTATGGTCCTGTACCAACCTGTTGAGCATTTTCTCAACACACAATTAATCCCCAAGTATGAAGGATATCAATTGTAGTCTCGAAAGGTGACCAAGTGAATATCGAACCCAAGAGACGGATAATTATCAATTTAATTATGTTCTAGTAGACTAAAACTATGTAGATAAATTCATTGATGGTGATATTGAGATTAAGTAACAACTATTAATTAAAATATCAAGTAAAAATAACTTGAAGAGATAAGTGAGTTGTGATCAAATAAGAAAGTAGTTAGTACTTCAGGTCATCCAGTTCCACTTATTAATTCATCTTCCGTATGACGGTGTCCGACTCTGCCTTGTGGTTTATGGACGCATCACTAAACTATGCAAATACACTCTATAGACACAAGTAAATATGTGTATGACACGTATGAATATCCTCGGAGGAAGAGATATAATTCACCCTCCTTTCTAGGCACTATTAGTATCAATTATTTCCCGTGCACTTAGTACTCTAACCCGATTGATCTCCCTTTATATGTATTATGAAATTATACTCTTTATCCTACTTATTAACCCGAATATGATTCAATTAACAAGTATTCATATAAGATAGTTCTAATAAGACTTCAGAATCCATTCACTTAGAATTATAACATAAAACCCTGCTCAGCAGTGAACGCACTCAACCAATAACCAAGTTATGTATTCAGACTCTACACAACAATTATTGATGTATAAAATGACCGTGAGTATGGATTAAAATGCGCAATCTTATATAAAATTAACCACAAGTAGTGTTGTACGGAGTTTACACATGAAAGACAAATTAACTCATGAAACCTTCATAACCCTAGAACTACTGAAGCGGCTCTAGCCCATGATTGATTTAAGAACAATCATGGTTAGTTGGGCCGATCTTACTTGAATCTCCAGCGGAACCTCTCTTGCAGCTCCTCCGGATGATGGATGATCTCTCTCCTCTTGATCGATCTCTCTTCTCTACGTCAACAATTACTCTCCATACTGCTGCATAAGTCTTTTTTATACTTGTAATAGTGCCTCCCGGACCTAGAATGGATTTTTTAAGTGATCACACGCATTGAGGGTGTAAAAATATGGATATGTTAAGTTTTCGAGGCTCAATTCGACTTTATCAACAAGTCGAATTTCACCCATCCAGGTCGAATTGGAGGTCGAATTAGCATACTGTAAGTCTCAGGTGCTTGATTCGACCAGATGCCCTGGTCAAATTGAAGTGTCGAAGTCGAATTGGCATCTCCGCCAATCAATTCGACCTAGATTCGACCTGATACCTAGGTCGAATCCCCTATCGTGGTCGAATCCACCTTCTGCTCGTGTTGTGCTGCCAATTCGACCAACAGGCCTGATCGAATTCTCCTCCAACAGGTTGAATTGACCTCCTGCTTCGCCCAAACGGATGGCCACGACTTCCTTTCTTCAGTTTTCAACACTTCCACTCCGATTTCCTTCCAAAAACCACCCATATGGCTTCAACAACACCTGATCCGTGACTTTTCACAATATATATCGATTTACAACCGATTATAACTTTTAAACACCTCATAATAACACAAATTCAGGCATAAGATTCGTGAATTTACACACTCATCAAACCATCCCCAAACTTACATGTTGCTCGTCCCGAGGCAACACAATTAAAACAAATAGTTGTGTATAATTCACGAAGATCACCAAGTACAACTCATATTACACATGCAATTTCACCAATTAAAAATAAGTATTTCCTGCATCATATATACCATTCATACAAAATATCACTCAATCATATTACCATTCGGAGTACTAATCATCTTGCTCACAAGATAAGTGTTTATTATCTCACTCAAGTGCTAGTTGCACTTAACAGATTAGTGTATACGCTCATACTCAATCCATACTCACGCGTAACCATAAGCTTGGCAAGGGTCTCAAAAATCAACTCACAATCAACTCATGACTAGGATCACAAAGGACTTATCTTTGGGTTGTAATGTTGGATCTTTGGAAAGGGTAGGAAAATTTAAATAAAATGACTCAAACACTACTAGAGAGTTACCTTGGAGGTTTTCGCTTTCTTCATTCGGCTACATATTCTCCTCCAATTTCTTCTCTTGCACTTGCAATTTTTGAACTTTCCTTCTCTTTCTTGCATCAACATCATTCTTCTTTTGATAACTCGGGTACCGGTTTTAGGCACTACCCTTTTTAAATAGCAATCGGGGTACCAATTTCAAGCACTACCCCTAAACAAGATTTAACCATACACTTCTCTTACTTTACTCAACCACAATTTATCTTCCTTCTTCTTCTTGCAACACTTATTCACCTCAACTCTCTACCAATGAATAGGGTATTTAAACAAAGCTCAAGTAAAGGTTAAATAAGGCTCTTTTATTCGGCTTGCCAAAGAAAAAGCTTTTTTAAGGCTCAAACGGGGCTACCAAAGATATACATAATCAATGGGAAGGTAAAATTTGGCTAAGTAACTCAAGTAATCATGTATGGCCTAAGATATATCCTAGCAACTTACCAATTGTAAGTCTCACACAAGACTCCAAGCCAAGTTCTAGAATACGTTCATATGAATGATTCTCTCAAGAATAAACTATCATGATCAAGCATGATTAAAAGGCTCAAATCCTCACATGGGTAAATAGAATCCTACGTACTCCTCATAGCACATAATCAAGATCAATTTCACAAGAACTCTACATACTTATCAAATTATACATGCTTCTCATCAATGAAAATTAACACATGAACATATAAATGCACAAAATACAGAAACCCATATATCAAAGTCAAACATATAATCATCTCAACAAATCCCAACTTATGCATCATAGTCACTCCTCACAATCCACATCCGAGATAATCAATTATGACACGATATAGTACATTCCACTCACACAAGACACACTCATTCTGTAAAGATAAAAAGAAGAATGAAGATGAGATGAATCAGAGAACAGAAAAAACCTGCAGTTCTACTCCTTCAGAGCATCATCATCCTCGCCATCATCACCATCACTCATCCCATCAAGCCATCGCTCCACAACCCAGTGCAGATCACTGGTATGTCTATCCAAAAAGTCAACAAGATCACTTATCTTACCAACCCGCTCATTCATGGCATTATATTGATCATTGAGCGTGGCATAGTTGGTATTCGTGAGCGCAAGCTGTCTATTCATCTCTTGCTGATTCGCGCTGATCGTGGCCAAATGCTCATTCATCAGACGAAACTGCTCTCGTATATACTCATCTGGACAAGCCCACTGCTGCTGCTGAGGTACAGCCAGAATTGGATGAGGAAACCTCTCGTGCTGCTCCGGGATATCCATCTCCTGATACTCATCCTTATCTCCATGATGCTGCTGTGGCTGCTACTATCTAGGTCGGAACTCACCTTGATCAACAATCTGCTACAGCTCCTCAACCATACCGGCCGCACACATCTGGGGCACTGTCCTCCAATCTCCTCTCGTCCAAACATTAACGGACAAGACAGTGTGTCCCAACGAGCTCATCAACCTATTCCTCTCCTCACGAATAGTAATCATGTTACTGACATCGAAGGGGAACATGAAAGTGGAGGACTTAGGACACCTCGTAAAGAACCAATCCCCATCTCGGAGATGCGCAAATCCTCCCTTCACACAAGAAAACATCACCAAATCAGGCTCTCCAAGAACAGGTGTGATGTCGGTGAAATTCATGCGATAATACTCAGCCACAGTCGTGAGCAACCCTCCAATATTCACCTTTTGAAACCCGAGAATCCTAAACCGGTTCAGCTGATAAATCAAATATGAGCCCACATTGAACTTCACCCCGTTCAGCATGTACCATAAAGCGTAAAGCTCTCCTCTAGACACACAACTTCCCTCAGAGCGGGCAAATAGAGTGTTGCTCAACACCCTATCCATATAACGGAGTACTGGATTCCTGATCACCGAAGCACGAGCATCCTGAGTCTTAAAATCTCCACCTTCCCCAGAAATCTCTCGCCAAAAACTGTTAGCATTGAAGAATCCATTCTCAACCCGAGCAATCTCTGTAGGAGTCTAAAACAGCATATTAAACTCCTCCATAGACCACGTCCTCATAACTCTCCCTGGCTAGAAGGTACACTCATACAGAAATCTCAGAGGATATTTCTTAATCGTGATAGAACATAGAACCACAGCCGTCACATGGAAGTACATCGGCTTCTTCAGCTCCATAAAACGATGGATCCCCACTTGGTCAAACATCCACATGATATCATCTCGGATCCTCATCATAAGCATGGCATCATCATCTTGGTACCTCATTCACGCTATCTTCTCAAAAACTTCAGCCCACTTCTCCTTAATCTCATCCCACTCATTCATTTGGATCTTAAAGTTTGCAGGCAACCCCTCTTTAAGTCTCAACTTCTTTGTCACTGTATCCTCACAAGTAGGCCTATCATGCCTCTTCTTGGATCGAACTTCAACCTCCTTATCCTTTCCTTTTCTTGAAAACTTCAATAACCACAAACAAGGAAAACAAACCAAGTAATTGACTAGCATCCTACTCTACTCAAGACTTCAAGTTTCAATGCATAATCACAAAATCAAACTTGTTCCATTCACATCCAATACTCAATCCTCTTGCTTATTCACCATGATTCCAACACCAATCAAGCATAATAATCAAACAATCATAATCAACAACAAGCATGCTTCATTAATTCAAGTAATTCGACATGAACAATCACAATGAACTGCTCAAATTCTACAATTCTAGTCTATAATCAACATGCTCATCAATCACACTCCCTAATCACCCAACAATTCACATAAAACTCAATGTTCTAACATAAATTAAGCAATCAAATCAAACCAAACAAGTATTCATATGAAATTGTTCACAACATTCAATTATCACTATGAATTCTCAATAAATCAAGTTTAATCAACTTACTCGTACCAAAATCAACACATAGACATCAATCCTAGGGTAATAGAGTTCAGAAAACATACCTTTTGTTCTGCCCATGGCTAAAATCGAACAAGTGAATGAACCAATGATATTTGCAATAAAACCATAGTTTGCAACTAATTACACCCAAAACGCAAAAAATCAAAAGAATTAAGGGTGAAATGTAGTTTAATCGGTGCGAAAATAAGTAGGATTGAAGATTAGAGGCAAGGTTTTTCGATTAGGAGTAAATTCGAGTGGAGGTGGTGTGTAAAGTGATCGAATAATTTGAAAATTAGGGTTAATAACACACTTACCTGGCCCAATTTGACCACAATTCGACCTGTTTACGAGGTCGAATTAACTTCATCATGGTCGAATTGACCCTCTGGACAACTTTCTCCTTCAATTCGACCTCGATTCGGCTTGCTCCCCTGGTCAAATTGACATGCCTCTAGTCGAATCCACACACTGTAAGATTCAGGTCCCCAATTCGACCTCAATTCGACCTGGGCCTCTGGTCGAATTGCCATGCCTCAGGTCGAATTGGGCTACTGTACAATTTTTACCCCTCAATTTGACCTGAATGCTTGGATTCGACCATACTCCTTGGTCGAATAGGCTCCCTGGTGCTCCAAAATCGAGTTTTCTTCATCCCCTACATACTTTAAGCTTAAAAACGAACATTAGGTACCAAAATAGAGCATAACTTCATCAAGAATCAATCCTAAAACTTAACATTCATGAGTGACTCCGCAAACGACACAAAACACGGAATAAAACACCACTAAACATTAGGCAAGATACAAAACATCGACACATAAAAACCGATTAAAGTTTTAAATATGCCATAAAAAATTAACTCCCCTAACAAACGTTACAATGAAAATATTATACTATTGGTGCTTATTGAGGGAAGTACATCACACCCCCCAAACTTAGTAGAAACTATAGTCTAAACTAAGTTTGAAAAGAGATGTAATTGGCAATAAGAAAGCACTTCAAAATATAAAAATTTCTTACTCACACGAATGAAATAAAGTAATAAAACGGGAGGGAAAGCCCCCAACAGGCGCTCATGTTTAACATCGGAGAGTCACGACGGTACCAATTTACTATAAGGCATCATCAAAGATAACGCAAGCATCATTCGGCGACTTATAATGCTTCAATCGATGCCCATTCGCCGTGATAATGTCCCCATCTTTGTCCATAAGCTCAAAACTCCCCCTTCACAGGCTCTATGAATCATGAACGAACCTGTCCATTTTGACTTCAATTTCCTTGCAAAAAGCTTCAAACGAGAGTTAAAAAGTAATACCTCATCACCATGCTTGAACTCCTTGTATGAGATCTTAGAATCATGCCACTTCTTCATCCTTTCCTTGTAAATCTCTGAATTCTTGTAAGTACGATTTCTAAACTCATCAAGTTGATTTATGTGAGTCATCCTCAACTCCATTATATTCTTAAGAGACAAATTCAAGCTTCTTAAAGCCCAAAAAGCCTTATGGTGAATCTCCACAGGTAAGTGGCACGGCTTCCCATAGACAATTTGGTACGGTGACATATCCAACACCGTCTTATAAGTAGTACGGAACCCCCCACAAAACATCATCGAGCTTCATAGCCTAATCCTTCCTATTGGTTCCTACCACTTTCTCCAAAATCTGCTTCACTTGACGATTAGAGACCTCCGCTTGCCCATTCTCTTGAGGATGATAGGGTGTAGTAACTCTATGCTTGACACCATAACCCTTAAGTACCTTCTCCAAAAGTTTATTGACGAAGTGAGACCCTCCATCACTTACTAGTGCTCTAGGAACTCCATAGCGGGCAAAGATATGCTTCTTCAAGAAAGATATAACAGTCCTTGAATCATTCAATCGAGTAGGAATGGCTTCCACCCACTTAGAAACATAATCCATAGCTAAAAGAATGCAGAGAAATCCATTAGACGGGGGAAAAGGCCCCATAAAATCGATACCCACACATCGAAAATCTCTACAACAATGCTCGGCTGAAGTGGCATCTCATATCTCCTACTTATATTCCCCATCCGTTGACATCTATCGCATGCCGCCACATAGGTTTCATAATCTTTAAACAAAGTAGGCCAATAGAGAGCGGATTGAAGTACCTTGGTTGCTGTCTTTTGAGCTCCGAAGTGCCCCCCGTTAGGTTGTGCATGGCAAAACTCGAGAACACTCACCATCTCTATCTCGGGCACACACCTACGGATGATAGAATCCGTGCATATCTTGTAAACAAATGGATCATACCATATAAAAGTCTCAACATCCCTCTTGAATTTAGCAAGTTGATATCGGTTAAGATCTCTCGGGATTCCACCGATGGCAATGTAATTGACATAATCCTCATACCATGGATCCATCCCTTGTGCAGCAACCACACATGCTTATTTAGCCTATTCAACGAACACAGCCACAATCTTCTCATCCGGGAACATCTCCTCAATACAATCAAAAGAATCATCACAATGCTCTCTTGTCTCCAACATTGATAAGTGATCCGCCAATACATTCTCCGTGCCTTTTTATCTCAAATCTCCATGTCAAACTCTTGAAGAAGAAGAATCCATCTTATGATTCATGGCTTCGTTTCCTTCTTCTCCATCAAGTACCAAATCGCAGAATGATCCGTGTACACTATAGTTTTCATGTCAACTAAATACTGTCGAAACTTGTTTAATGCATACACCACAGCTAAAAACTCCTTTTCAGTCAAAGTGTAGTTCTTTTGTGCTACATCAAAAGTCTTACTCGCATTGTAGATGGCCCAGAACTTCTTCTCCCTCAACTGCCCAAGCACCACTCCAAGTGCTACATCACTTGCATCACACATAAGTACAAACGGCCGAGTCCAATCTGGTGTGATCAAGATAGGTGCAGTAGTAAGCGCCTCTTTCAAAACCTAAAAAGCTGTTAGACATTCTTCATAAAAAAAAAAAAGGAACATCCTTTTCAAGTAGATGAAACAAGGGCTTGGAGTATTTTGAGAAGTCTTTGATAAATCTTCTATAAAATCTAGCGTGTCCAAGGAAGGACCACACTCCTCTTTCATTGGACGGTGGTGGAAGCTTCTCAATTGCCACCACTTTAGCTCTATCCACCTGCAATTCTTTGGCAGAAACATGATGCCCAAGAACAATCTCATCTCTCACCATGAAATGACACTTCTCCCAATTCAAGACAAGATTAGTTTCTTGACATCTCTTCAACATAGTAGCAATGTTAGATAAACAAATATCAAAGGAGGAACCAAATACAGAAAAATCATCCATAAACACCTCCATGATCTTCTCTATCAACCCATCAAAAATTGCCATCATTCAGGGCTGAAAGATAGCAGGCGCATTACACAATCCAAATGGCATCTTTCTAAATGTAAAGGTCCCGTATGGGTAAGTAAAAGTAGTATTTTCCTGATCCTCGGGAGCAATCATGATTTGATTATATCCCGAGTATCCATCCAAGAAACAATAGAACTCATATCCTGCGAGACGATCAAGCATCTGATCCATGAAAGGAAGGGGAAAGTGGTCTTTGCATGTATTTTTATTTAGTTTCCTGTAATCAGTACACACACGACATCCCGTTGGAATCCTAGTGGGTATTGTCTCTCCATCTTCGGCTTTCATAATAGTCATGCCCCTCTTCTTAGCTACGACATGCAATGGACTCACATGGGGACTATCACTAATCGGATAAATAATTCTAGCATCTAACCACGGTAGGATTTGCTTCCTAATCACTTCTTGAATCGCGGGATTCACCCTCCGCTGATTTTGGATACTATTCGTGGCCTCATCTAACAACTTTATTTTATGCATGCAATATGAAGGATTAATACCTTTTAAATCATCAAGAGACCACCCAATCGCAGACTTGTACTTCCTAAGAACATCTAACAACTCCTCAAGTTGATCATCATCAAGGGAAGAAGATACTATTACCGGATATTTTTCATTGTCACCAAGAAAGGCATACTTCAAGTGTTCCGGTAATGATTTCAGCTCCTATTTCTTTTCTTCCATCAGAGTGCTCTCTCTATGCAACGACAAGTACTTCCTAGTTCACTTCACTTCTTCAACCTTAGTTCTTTCCAATTCATACATGTCATCACCCAAAGCAAGTAAGTTTTCAAGATATTCAATACATACCTCATTGGAGAGATCATCAAGCTCAGTAGTGGGATAAGTAAGAGACTCCATCAAACATGTCTCAAGAGAGTCCTTAGATAGGATCAAAGATATATCTTCCTTCACAATCTCCTCTGCCACATCAATACTATGACATTGTGTCTCCATGGCATCTTCATTGCTTTGTCAAGGATGAATAGGACATCTTCTTTATCCATCCGCAACCTGAGCTCCCCCTTTTTAACGTCAATCATGGCCCAGCAGTAGCAAGGAAAGGTCTCCCCAAGATAAGAGGGATATTATCCTTGTCATCTTTCATCTCAAGTACAAGAAAATCCACAGGAAAGACTAGTTTCTCTACTTTGACAAGAACGTCTTCAATAATACCCTTCGGAAAAGTTATCGACCTGTCCGCCAATTGTAGAGAAACTATTGTAGGTGATAACTCCCCCAAACCAAGCCTTTGAAAGATAGACAATGGCATCAAATTGATGCTTGCCCTAAGATCGCACAAGGCTCATCGTGCCAGCCCTTTTCCAATCTCACACAAGATAGTGAAGCTTCCCGGATCCTTCATCTTCTATAGCAGCTTCCTTCGGATAATCGAGATACAATTTTCAGACAAGTTCACCATCTCTACTCTATTCAAGCTTCTCTTTTTCAATAGTATATCCTTAAGGAATCGGGCATAGTACGGCATCTCCAATATTGCCTCAGAGAAAGGAATACTCAAGCTTATTTTATTTATGATATCTGAAAACTTCTTAAAATTCTCTTCCAATCCCTTCTTAACCAGCTTATAAGGAAATGGCGGGGGTATCTTTGTTTTGGGAATACCTCATTCATCATGCTCGACCTTCTCCGCATTATCTTTTTCGGCTCTCAACCTCTTGGCTCTTTTCGACTCCTTCTCTGCAATGATATCAGTATTTTGCTCTTTTGGAACTAATGGAGTAATGTTCACATCATGAGGAGTATTAGGTGAAGAAACAGGTGTTGTGGGAGACGATTCGACCTGGATTCGACCAGGAGACCTGGTCGAATTGGGTACGTAGTGGTCGAATTGTACACCTGGAACTTTATTCTCACACTGTATGCTCGATTCGACTAGGATTTAACTTGATGGTCTGGTCGAATTGAAGTCCCCCTGGTCGAATTAGCTCTCTATAAGATTTCTGCCCTTCAATTTGACCTCAATTCGACCTAAGGATATGGTCGAATTGAATGGCTGCTGGTCGAATTGGCCTTCTGATGAAACAGAGTGCTCCGGAAGGTTGGATTCGACCTCAATTCGACCAGGTTCCCTGGTCGAATTGAGTTGGTTTTGGTCGAATCGAGGCACTTTTGCTTCCAAATCACATCCAGACGTCCAATTCGACCTCCCCTGCTGAATTCGACCTGAAATGTTGGTCGAATTGAGGTCGAATTGAGCCCTTAAAGTGTCTAATTTCAATTCCGGCCTCATAGGTCCCTCGTACTGTGTTCCAAACCTCAATGTGATGACATTGCAGGACTTTGGATTCTAATATTTGGATTCCTTAGATCATAAACTCGGGCATCGTACATGTAGATACTTTGCAACGGGAGTTTCCCTTTCTCAATAGTTTGAGTGAGCTTGTTAACACTTCCTGCCATCTCCCCCATCAAGAATGTAAGGTCCTTCACTTGCTTGGATAAATCCTCATGGTTTGCATCAATCTTTTTCTCTAAATTGGTCTCAAGACGATCCACTCTAGCATCATTCCTAGCCATATACATGTTCACCGTATCCTCGAAACCTGGCTTTCCTTCTTCCACTTTTGCACCCGGATCAACACCTATCAGAGCTTGAATTGCATTGTTAGGATTACTCCATGAAAACTCCAGCCTCCTAGGCTGTTGATAATTACCCAGAGGATCACGATTGTTGTAGTTCCCCTGATAATTCCGGTTGCCCTGATTTTGAAACCTCATTCCTTGAATACTTTGGCCCATAGCGTAGTTTGCTTCTTCCATCTCCTCTTGGATCATTCCATCATTAGTAACTTCTTGCTGCATGATTTGCATGCGCTGAGATATATCACTGATTTGCTTTTATTGAGACTCAAGTAGTTTGTTGATATTCGACAAGCTAGATATGATCTCATCTTCTCTACTTGTTTTCACCATAGCATGTTCAACCATAGCTACTTTTCCAAGGACGTAAGTGTCTCTCACTCTATCAGTTGGCCAATCTCTTGAGTTCATCGAAATATCTTTAAAAAGTTTCTCGACCTCTACGGATGACTTAGTAAGCAATGCTCCATTAGAAGAAGCATCCAATAACACTCGAGAATCACAATCCAATCCATTGTAGAATATGCTGATATATTGAGCTTTAGATAGCCCATGTTGTGGACACTTACAAAACATGTCCTTGAATCTGTCCCAAGCTTCATGAAACTTCTCTCCACTACCGATAGCAAATTGGTTAATGTCTTGCTTCATCTTGAACACCTTCGAAGGTGGCATGTATCTTTCCAAGAATTTTAATTTCAATTGCTCCCAAGTAGTGCATTCAACTGCATTAATAGTATCGTACCAATCTCTCGCCCTTTCAGTAAGAGAGAATTTAAACAAGAGGATCTTTCGTGCATCTTCATGTTCTCCTGCGTCTTTTTGAGTACTTGCATAGCCCAAGAACTTGTTTAGATGTTATTGCGGATCCTCGAAAGTCCCTCCTCTAAAGGAATTTCTTTCTATCATGCTAATAAGAGCGGGGTGAAGATCGAAGTCCGCATTAGCCCTCCTTGCTCCTAGAAGCCTAAGGTTTCCAGCCTTATTAATTTTGAAGACTTCACGGATGGCTAGATTGTTCTGATTGGACACATCGTTGGCCATGTCGACTTCCTCTGCTGCTGCGTATGGATCAACTACAGTTTCAGTCGCTTCTGAGATCGGTTCGTCCACTTCAACTCCAAAATTTAGAGTTGTAGTTGGTTATTCTTTCTTGCTTTGAATTTTACTCTTCTTCTTCTGGGTTGACACTCCGATCTCAGGATTATAAGTTGCTAACTTTCCAGCCTTTGATCTAGTAAGCATATATCTGAAAAGATTAAGAGTTAGAACACAAAACACAAATTAAAATAGTCCTAATAAAACTAAAAATAATAAAAAGATATTTTATGCCGTCCCCGGCAACGGCGCCAAGAACTTGATGAACGTTTTCTCAACATACAATTAATCCCCAAGTATGAAGGATATCAATTGTAGTCTCGAAAGGTGACCAAGAGAATATCGAACCCAAGTGACGGATAATTATCAATTTAATTATGTTCTAGTAGACTAAGACTATGTAGATAAATTCAATGATGGTGATATTGAGATTAAGTAACAACTATTAAATAAAATATCAAGTAAAAATAACAAGAAGAAGAGATAAGTGAGTTGTGATCAAGTAAGAAAGTAGGTAGTTCTTCAGGTCATCCCGTTCAACTTATTAATTCATCTTCCATGTGACGGTGTCCGACTCTGCCTTGTGGTTTATGGACGCATCATTAAAAAGTTGGACCGCCTCACCAAAGGAAACATAGAGGAGGTAATGATGGCTGGAGATGAAGAGCAATTCGAGGATGCAAACTATGCTATAGGATAGAATTTTCAAGGGGAAAACAGAAATAGACAGAATTTCCAACCTAACAATCAGTTTGGGGAGAGGAATGACCAAGGGAACAACCGTCAATTTTAGCAAGGTTGGAACCATGGAAATTCAAACTTCAACAATCAGAGAAGGGATGGGAATCTGTCTTACTTCAATTCTAATGGCGCAGTTGCACCACCTTCTGGATTTGAGCCAGCTCAGAACCTGCTGAAGAGAAACCATCAATGGATGATAAGCTTGATTTGATGCTCAAGATGATGGTCACAAATAAAGAAATAGATGAAGCAAGGTACAAGGAAGCAGAAAGAAAGCAAAAAGGGACAGATCTTGCTATCAGTCAATTGAATGCTGCAGTTGGTAAGTTGCAACAGCAAGGAAAATTTCCTGCTCAGACTGAGTTGAATCTGAAAGAACATCAATGCTATGCTATTACTTTGAGGAGTGGTACACAGTATGAAGGACCCAGGAAGCCGTATGATGAACAGTATGCAGAAAACTAGTCAGGCATGCACACGCAATCGGGCATCTGGAATTGGCAACCGGGCAACGACAATCAACAACCAAGCGCTAGCCGCTCGTCATCGGGCGACCAGTTGAGCATGCCTCCTCCAAAATCGGGTGGCCTGCCGTGCAACCTGCTGGGCGATATGGCACCAGGTTCCATTCAAGTGCGCCCGCCGATGAGCCCGATTACCCATCCGGGCAATTCAAATCCCATTCCAGATTCTACTCTTCATGATACAGTGAGTTTTCAGAGTGATATAGATCATCCAGTTGTTACTGAAAAGAAGTGGGAAAGAGCTAAGAGAGAAAGGAACAAAAAGGATGAACTTGAGAGAAACAGCTTGGGTATTCCGAAGATAAAATATCCTATTCCTTTTCCCTCTAGACAGTTGAAGAAGGGTCTTGATGAGAAATTTCAGAAGTTTATAAACATTTTCAAGCAGATCCAGATTAACATGCCCTTTGCTGAAGCACTTGAACAGATGCCACACTATATGAAGCTTCTTAAGGAGATCATATCTAAGAAGCGGAGTTTAGTGGACAAAGAGACAGTGAATTTGACTAAGGAGTGCAGTGCCATCATTCAAAAGAAGTTGCTAGCCAAAGTAAAAGATCCAGGTAAGTTCACAATCCTAATTCAAATTGGAAAGAATGTTACTTGCAAAACTTTGTGTGACTTGGGGGCTAGTGTAAATCTTATGCCCTTAAGTCTGTTCAAGAGTCTTAGTTTTAAGGAACTGAAGCCTACTTTGGTTATACTGCAGTTAGCTAACAAGTCTATTACGCACCCTAGAGGAGTTTTTGAAGATGCACTTGTGAAGGTGGATAAGTTCTTCTTCCCTGTGGATTTCCTGGTGCTTGATATGGAAGAGGACAACAATGTGACTCTAATTTTGGGTAGACAATTTTTAGCTACTGCTAGAGCTTTGATTGATGTTGAAAATGGAAAGCTGAAGCTTACAGTGGGAGATGAAAAGATCATGTTCTCACTTGATTGTTTGAAAAGTTATTCTGAAGAGGTAAACTGCAAGTCTATTGATGTTGTTGATAAGAGTGTTGAAGAGAAGCTACCATTGATTCCGACTTAGGATTATTGGAAAACTTGCATAATCAAAAGTCTTTCTTTCCCTACTCCTGCTACTAATGTTGAGTTTGATTTTTCATTTGATATTTTATCTAATGAACTAACAGATTGTTTGAGTGCAGAGCATGCTTGCAGGAATGATAGAAGAGAAATTTCATGGATTGAAGGAGGAACGTGGACACAAATTCCACCAATCCCTCCGGATATATATGGTTTTCATTGGTCTGATCTTGATGTTGATAGGAAAGAAGCGTATAAAGATAGAGATCCAGATAAGTTGATCCTTGAGAGTAAGAAGGGAGAGATGGTTTGGATGGATCGAAAGATGGCGAAACAACACTTCAAAGTTAAGATGAAAGATGAAGAAGAAGCATTGATGCATGAGTCTGAACATCCCTAAGTATACATTCCGTCAAGCTCCTCAACGTTAAACAAGAGCGCTTGGTGGGAGGCAACCCACCATTTTTTTGTTTTTATTTTATTTTGTTTGTTGTTTCTTGTGCTAGGTGAATTATACTCAATGTGTGTGCTTACACTTAAGGTAATAACATCCTTTTAAACTTAGATTCAACTCATGTTTTCATCTAAGTTTGGGGGTGTGATGTTCTTCCCTTGTTTCATCCGCACCCAGGTATGTTTACTCTGTATTGTTTTAGTGTCGTGTGCTTGGAGGTCAATTTTTTTTAGAATTTTCAAATTTTATTCAATCTTTTGATTTTTTTTGCGACTACCCAGGTATCTTGTGTGTCCTTTAGTGCTCTGTTTTCGATTTTTATCTTTTCGATATTTTTATCTCTCATGTGATTATGAGTTTTGTTTTGAGCTTTTATGATTGAAAAGGTATTAAAGGCAATGAAGAGGAACTTGCAAGATATGAAGGAGATTGAAATCAGGTTACTTCATTCCTTATTCTAAATTTTTCTCTAAGTTTTGAATTCTTAAGAGTAAGGAGCATGAATTTAAATTCTATAACCTGAATTTCATGGAGATCTGTGTGCTTTTATTATGCTTACGCTAAGATTTTGATTATAATTAATAAGGGAAACACGCTTCAATTATTAAGTACTTGAAATTCTTGATGTGCTTGTTATGATGTATGCGTAGCCTTGAAGCGTGCTCATTCATTCTATGAAAAAGCCAAGAGAGATTTGAGCATTTACATCATGTTACATGGATGCATGATATTTTTATTCTTGAGCGTATCGTTCTTGTGCATGTATTCTAGAACTTGTCTTGAGTCTCCTTAAATATTCAAGAATAGTATAGTGGTTTATGGAAATGATTTAAGGTCATCTTTTATTTATGAGTCACTTAGCTAAATAATTCCCTACCTAATTATGTTTATCCGTAGTTAATCCCTTTGAGCCTAAAAATCACATTCTTTGGCTGCCTACGAGAAATAACCACTTTGAGTAATCTGAATTTTTTTTGCCTTGATTATCCTTCTAGAAGAGAATTATAGGCTTTTCAAAGTGTGCTGATGGGGCTTGATAACAATTTAGGAAGGAATTAAATTGGTGATGAAAGAGTGATTGAGTCAGAAAATGCATCTAAGGGAGAGTCATGGAGTATTGCTTAAGTCTAGTATTCCATGGAATCAAATACCCTAGGGTAGTGCTTAAATCTAGTACCCTATAGAGGATGTGAGATGTAGTGCCCAAAACTGGTACCTTGAGAAAATGAATAAAGAGAGAGAAGAAAAATATTTGTGGGGTACTGTACATACTCTTAATGCTGAAAGATGATGAGCGTTTTCTCAACACACAAAATTAATCCTCATGTATAAGGATATCAATTGTAGTTTCGAAGGGTGACCAAGTAATTATCGAATCTAAGGGACGGATTATTATCAATTCAATTATATTCTATTTAACTAAGATTATGTTTGCAAAATTGATTTGGTTTGTTTATTAAACTAAATAACATAAATTAAAATTGCAAAGTAATTAAACAAGCAATAGAGAAACTTGGGTGGTGATCAAGTAATTAATAGAGTAGTTCTTCAGGTAATTCAGTTTTACTTATTAATTTCCTGTCCATGTGTTGTTGTCCGACTCTGCCTTGTGTTTCATGGACGCATCACTAAACCATGTAAACGTACTCTATAGACACAAGTAAGCGAGCGTATGACATGTGTGAATATCCTCGGAGCAAGATGTATACTTTACCCCCCTTTCTAGGTACTATCATAATCAATTATTTCCCGTGCACTTAGTACTCTAACCCGATTTGATCTCCCTTTTTAGGTACTATAAAGTTATACTCTTTATCCTACTTATCAACCCGAATATGATTCAATTAACAAGTACCTATATAAGATAGTTCTAATAAGACTTCGGAATCACTTCACTTAGAATTATAGCATACAATCCTGCTCAGCGGTGAACGCACTCAATCAATAACCAAGAGATGTATTCAGACTCTACATAACAGTTAAAGCTGCATAAAATGACCGTGAGTATGAATTAAAAAGGGACAATCTTATATAGAATAAACCACAAGTAGTGTTGTACAGAGTTTAAACATGGAAATTCAATTAACTCATAAAACTTTCATAACCCTAGAACTCCCGGAGCGATTCTAGCCCATGATTGATCTAAGAACAATCATGGCTGGTTGGTATGATCTTACTTGACTCGCCAGACGAACATCTCCTCACGACTCCTTCGGATGATGGTAGGGCTTGGTGATGGATGGATAATGAATGCTTGATCCCTATTCTCCTGCGAAAACTCTTCTTTTATACTTGTAAACTCTCCTTATGGGCCTTGGATTAGATGATGCCCTTGAAAATTTTTATAATTTATATGATGCAAGATCTAAAAAACGTGCAAGGGCTATATCTAATCCTTTTCAAGAACTTGATTCTTATTTTACTAACACTTTTGAGTTTGATACAAGTGGAACAAGTTATGATATATTGATGTGGTGGTCAAGGAGAACAAAATTCTTTCCTATTTTATCATTGATTGTAAGAGAGGTATTTGCATCTCCCACCTCTATGGTCGTCGTCGAACAAGCATTTAGTCTTGGTAGTCTCACTTTGGTTCCGACGCGATCCAATTTCAGTGTGACAAATTTAGAAAATCTATGTTTGTTTAATGATTGGTTGATGAGAGTGTAAATTCACGTAATTTGAGCTCTGATTTCTGTGATAATGATGTGTGATTCGATCTTAAGTTGAGATAAATTCAGATATGTAGTGGAAAGTCATGAATGAGGTGCGTTTAAGGCCATTTGAGTGGATTTTCGAAGGAAAACAGGACAGAAGTGCTCAGAACCGAAAAAGGGGAGTTAACGCATCTAGTTCAACCAAGACACGAGTGGTTCGACCATCGATTCGAGTCGAACCAGTAATCTGCGATTCTGTTATAATGTGGTTCGACTAGGCATGAAGGTCGAACCGTGGTCGAACCAAATGCCTAAAGTGATGATAAGATTGATTCGACTCCGATGCTTCCGATTCAACCAGTGGTTAGAGACAAACCAGCCATCTGCCAGTTTCTTACAGGCTGGTTCGACCAATGTGTTAATGGTTTGACCAAGGGCTTTGGTCGAACCCACACGCGAAAAGTTTTTGAATCCGTATTTTTACACCTTCAGTACATGTTTTCGCTCAAAAAGCTCATTAGAGGTCCATTGGAAGAGCTAAAAGTATAAAAGGAAGACCCTACGTAGTAGAAAGATACCACCTTCATTCTACACAACATCCGAAATCCTACCATCATCCAGAGGAGCTATGGAGAGTGATTCATCTGTCGAATCGAGTGAGAACCAAGTAAAGATTCAAGACGAAGAGAGACGCGACGGCGCCCACATCTAGGGTTTACTTCGCTTCTTAATTTATCTTGTAATTTTCAAGACTATGGGTAAGATCTATCAAACCACCATGATTGTTCTTCGATCAATAATGGGCTAGAACCGGTTTGGTAGTTCTAGGGTTTATGAAGGTTTTATGATTTAATTGAACTTCCGTGTGTACACTCCGCACAACACTATTTGTTGTTTATTTTATACAAGACTGTGCCTTTTCAATTCATACTCAAAGTTGTTTTGTGCATCATTAATTGTTATGTGGAGTTTGAATACATATCTTGATTATTGATTGAGTATGTTCACTGCTAAGCTGGATTTCATGTTATGATTCTAAGTGAGGGGACTCCAAAGTTTCATAAGAACTATCTTATATAAATACTTATTAATTGAATCTGATTCGGGTTAATAAGTAGGATAAAGAGAATAGCTTCATAATACCTATAAAAAGAGATCATATCGGGTTAGAATACTTAGTTCACGTGAAATAATTGATACTGATAGTACCTAAAAAGGGGGGTGAATTATGTCTCTTGCTCCAAGGATATTCATACGTGCTACATGCTTATTTACTTATGTCTATAGAGAAGATTTGCATAGTTTAGTGATGCGTCTATATTTCACAAGGCAAAGTTGGACATTGATACACGAAAGAGAAGTTAATGAGTAAAACTGGATGGCCCGAAGAACTACCTAATTTTTCACTTATTCACCTTCGTTTAATCTCTACTGCTTGTTTACTTTATTTGTTATTTAAATTACTTGTTTAGTAGTTAATTAATTATTCCACAAATTTATTGCCAAACTAGTCTTAATAAGTTAGATTATAATTAAATTGATAATAGTACATCCCTTGGGTTCGATAAATCACTTGATCGCTTATCAAAGCTACAATAACATCCTTCATACTTGGGGATTAATTGTGTGTTGAGAAAATGCTCATCAAGTTCTTGGCGCCATTATCGGGGATGGCATTTATTATTAATTTATTATTTCTAGTTTAATTGAGACTATTTCATTCTTGTCTTTATTTTCTAACGCTTATTTTTCTTAGGTGTATGCACACTAGGTCAAAAGCAGGAACATTAGAGTCTTTTAATCTAGAAATTGGAGCATCACTGAGGAAGAAGAAGGCGAAGAAGAACAAGAACAAGAACGTGGAAGCAATTGAAGCTCTTAATCTAGGAGTTGAAGTTAAAGAGCTGAACTCGGAAGCGGTTGAAGCTGTAACCGGAGATAAATTGGAAGCAGAAGTAGTCAACATGGTCGATTTAGACAGGCTAAATCCAGATAATGTTGTCTTCTGTAAAGTCTTCAAGAACAATGGAGGAGGCAACTTGGGGCTGTTAGGAGCAAGAGGGGCCGATGCGTATCTTGATCTTCACCCTGCTCTGTTCAGCATGATAGAAAGGAGCCCTTTCTCTAGGGTAACCTTTGAAGATCCTCAACAGCATCTGTATAAATTCCTGGGGTATGCAAGTACACAAAAGAGCGCAGAAGATCATGAAGATACAAGGAGGATTGTGTTGTTTAAATTCTCGCTTACTGAAAGAATTAGAGATTGGTACAATACTCTTAATGCTGCTAATTGCACTATCTGGGAACAATTGAAATTAAAGTTCTTGGAGAGATACATGTCACTTTCCAAGGTGTTTAGGATTAAGCAAGACATCAATCAATTTGCTATCGGTAGTGGAGAGAAATTTCATTAAGCTTGGGACTGGTTCAAGGACATGCTTCGAAAGTGTCCACAGCATGGGCTATCTAAAGCTCAATACATCAGTATTTTCTACATGGGTTAGATTGTGATTCTCGAGTTTTACTAGATGCTTCATCAAATGGAGCACTGCTTACAAAGACATCGGTTGAGGCCAAAAATTTCTTTGAGGATATTTCAATGAATTCAAGAGATTGTCCAACTGATAGAGTGAGAGGCACTTATGTACTTGTAAAAGTAGCACAGGTTGAGCACACTATGGTTAAGTCGAGTAGAGAAGATGAGATCGTCTCTACTTTGGCTAATATCAACAAGTTATTTGAGTCTCAGCAAAAGCAGATTACTGGTATAGCGCAGCGAGTACCAATTATGCAGCAGGATGTTGGTAATGAAGGAGCTACCTAAGAGGAATTAGAAGAGGCAAACTACGCCATGGGTCAAAGTATTCAAGGAACGAGGTTCCAAAATCAGGGAAACTGGAATTATCAAGGGAACTATAATAATTGTGGTCCCCTTGGTAATTATCAACAACCATGGAGGCCAGAGTTTTCATGGAGTAATACTAATGCAGTAGTACAACTTCTTATTGGTGTTGATCCGGGTACTAAGATCGAAGAAAGGAAACCTAGTTTTAAGGGTAAGGGTAACAAGTACATGGCAAGGAATGATGCCAGAGTTGATCGTCTAGAGGCAAAGTTGGAGGCGAAAATAGATAAAAATCATGAGGATATATCTATGCAGATGAAAGACTTGACGTTGTTGATGGGGCAAATGGCCGGGAATGTGAATCAGTTAACACAAACGGTAGAGAAGGGAAAGTTCCCATCTCAAAGCATTACGAACCCAAAAGAGTGCCACGCCATCACGTTAAGGTAAGAAACACAGTATGAGGGACCGATGATGCCGGGAATGGATTCTGAAGCTTTAGGAGCTCGATTCGATCATGGTTCGACTAAAACATCAGGTCGAACCACACCACCTAAGTCGAACCAAGCACGTGGGCAACTTTCGGAGCATCCAAAAGGTCAGTTTGACCAACACCAACCTGGTTTGACCAACTCTGAAGGTCGAACCACGGTCAAACCAGCCTGTTCAAGAGACTCTGAATTTTCTGATGTTGGGTTCGACCAATACCATCATGGTTCAACCAACCCTGAAGGTCGAACCATGTTCGAACCGAACTATACGAGGGATGCCGAACTTTTTTATGCTAAGTTCGACCACTACACACCTGGTTCGACCACCACTCATGGTCGAACCGAGGACAAACCACCTCATCTAGTATCGTTTTCCGTATAGAATGCTTTACCTTATGTTAATGCTACTCCAGTATCATCCAAAGGGCAGAATACTTAGCTTATAGCGGAAAAGAAATGGGAAAGAGCGAAGAGATTGAGAGCCGAGAAGGATAACGTGGAGAAGGTTGAGCGTGATTAATGGGGAATTCCTAAGATAAAAATACCTCCTCCATTTCCTTTCAGGTTAGTCAAGAATGGATTGGAAGAAAAGTTTAAGAAATTTTCAGATATCATAAACAAGATAAGCTTAAGCATTCCTTTCTCTGAAGAAATCTTGGAGATGCCATATTATGCCCATTTTCTGAAGGATATACTTTTGAAGAAGAGAAGCTTGAACATAATTGAAATGGTAAATTTGTCTGAGAACTGTAGCTCGATCATTCAGAGGAAGCTGTCAGCTAAGATAAAGGATCCGGGAAACTTCATTATTTTATGTGAAATTGGAAAGGGGCCAGCAAAACGAGCCTTGTGTGATCTTGGGGTAAGCATCAATTTGATGCCCTTGTCAATATCTCAAAGTCTTGGTTTGGGGGAGTTAACTTCCACAACAGTTGCTCTACAATTGGTGGATAGGTCTATGACCTTGCCAAAGGGTGTGATTGAAGATATTTTAGTGAAAGTGGAAAAACTGGTCTTTCCTGTGGGCTTTCTAGTACTCGAGATGGAAGATGACAAGGATAATGTCCCTCTTATCTTAGGAAGATCATTCCTTGCTACTGTTGGAGCTATGATTGATGTTCAAAAGGGTGAGCTAAGGCTGCGGATGGATAAAGAAGAGGTTCTTGTCAACCTTTATAAGGCAATGAAGATGACGTTGGAGACACAGTGTCAAAGCATTGATGTGGTGGAGGAGATCATAAAGGAAGATATGTCCTTGATCCTTTTAAAGGATCATTTGGAGACATGCTTGGCGGAGTCTCTTACTTTTCCCACCACAGAGCTAGATGAACTCTCTAATGAGGTATGTATTGAATTTCTTGAAAATTTACTTGCTTTGGGTGATGACAGGTATGAATCAAAAAGAACCAAGTTTGAAGAGGTGAAGTGGACTAGGAAGTACTTGCCATTGGATAGGGTGAGAACAGCAAAAGAGGAGAAGAAAGAGGAGTGGAAACCACTACCGGAGCACTTGAAGTATGCCTATCTAGGTGACAATGAAACATATCCAGTAATTGTATCTTCTTCTTTAACTGATGATCAACTCGATGAGTTATTAGATATGCTTAGAAAGGCATTAATTTGAAAGGGTGACAATGAAGTCTGCGATTGGTTGGTCTCTTGATAATTTGAAAGGCATTAATCTATCATATTGCATGCATAAGATAAGGTTATTAGATGAGGATAAGGGTAACACTCAGAATCAGTGGAGAGTGAATCCTGCTATTCAAGAAGTGATTAGGAAGCAAATCCTAACATGGCTAGATGTAGGAATTAAATATCCAATTAGTGATAGTCCCCATGTGAGTCCACTGCATGTTGTAGCTAAGAAGGGGGGCATGACTATTGTTAAGTCTGATGATGGTAAGGCATTAGCCACTAGGATTCCTATGAGGTGGCGTGTGTGTATGGATTATAGGAAACTAAATAAAAATACACGCAAGGACCACTTCCCACTTCCTTTCATGGATCAAATGCTTGATCGTCTTCCAGGGTATGATTTTTATTATTTCTTGGACGGGTACTCAAGGTATAATCAAATTATGATTGCACCCGAGGAGCAGGAAAAGACTACTTTTACTTGCCCTTATGGAACTTTTGCCTTTAGGAAGATGCCTTTTGGGTTGTGTAATGCCCCTGCAACATTTCAGCATTGCATGATGGCTATATTTGATGGTTTTATAGAAAAGATCATGGAGGTGTTTATGGATGATTTTTCTATTTTTGGTTCCTCCTTTGATATTTATTTGACTAACATGTCTACTATGTGGAAGAGATGTGTTTATACTAACCTGCTTTTGAATTGGGAGAAGTGTCACTTCATGTTAAGAGATGGGATTGTTTTGGGACATCAAATTTCAGCCAAAGGATTGCAAGTTGATAGAGCAAAGGTGGTGGCGATTGAGAAGCTTCCACCACCCACTATAAGAAGGGAGTGCGGTCCTTCCTTGGACACTTAGGATTTTATAGAAGATTTATCAAAGACTTTTCGAAATGCTCCAAGTCGTTTCCCACTTACTTGAAAAGGATGTTGCTTTTAATTTTGATGATGAATGTCTAACAGTTTTTCAGGTTTTGAAGGAGGCACTTATTACTGCACCTATCTTGATCACACCGAATTGGACTCAACCGTTTGTACATATGTGTGATGCAAGTGATTTAGCACTTGGTGTGCTGCTTGGGCAGATGAGAGAGAAGAAATTTTGAGTCATTTCACTATGCGAGTAAGACTTTTGATGCAGCACAAAATAACTACACTATAACTGAAAAGGATTTTCTAGCTGATGTGTATGCATTCAATAAGTTTTGACAGTATTTAGTTGGCATGAAGATTATAGTGTACACGGATCATTCTGCGATTCGATACGTGATGGAGAAGAAGGAAGCGAAGCCAAGAATCATTATATGGATACTTCTTCTGTAGGAGTTTGATATGGAGATCCAGGATAAGAAGAGACATAAAATGTGTTGGCGGATCACCTATCAAGGTTGGAGACAAGGAAGAATTGTGATGATTCTTTTGATTACATAGAGGAAATGTTCCCTGATGAGAAGATAATGGTTGTGTTTGCTGAAGGAGCGGAGAGAGCTTGTGTAGTCTCTGCTTAAGGAATGGATCCATGGTATGCAGATTATGTTAATTACATTGTCGTAGGTGAAATTCTGAAAGATCTCAACAGGTATCAACTTGCGAAGTTTAAAAGAGATGTTGAGACTTTTATAAGGTATGATCCATTCGTCTACAAGATTTGTATGGATTCTATCGTCAGTAGGTGTGTGTGCGAGATGAAGATGGAGAGTGTTCTTGATTTTTGCCATGCACAACCTAATGGGGGGCACTTTGGAGCCCAAAAGACTGCAGCAAAGGCACTTCAATCTGCTCTTTGTTGGCCTACTTTGTTTAAAAATTGTGAATCCTATCTAGCGACATGTGATAGATGTCAAAGGATGGGAAACTTTAGTAGAAGAGATGAGATGACACTTCAGCAGAGCATTGTTGTTGAAATCTTCGATGTATGGGGAATCGATTTTATGGGGCCTTTTCCCCCATCTAATAGATTTCTCTACATCCTTCTAGTAGTGGATTATGTTTCTAAGTGGGTGGAAGTCATTTCTACTCGCATGAATGATGCTAAGACAGTGTTATCGTTCTTGAAAAAATATATCTTTGCCCGCTATGGAGTTCCTAGAGCACTTGTAAGTGATGGAGGTGCCCACTTTGTTAACAAGCTTATTGAAAGAGTTCTCAAGGAGTATGGTGTTATGCATAGGGTTACTACACCCTATCATCCTCAAGATAATGGGCAAGCCAAAGTCTCCAACTGATAAGTGAAACAAATTTTGAAAAGGTAGTCGGAACTAATAGGAAGGATTGGGCTATGAAGCTCGATGGTGTTTTATGGGGGTTCCGAACAGCGTACAAGACTATGCTGACATGTCACCTTATCAAATTGTCTATGGGAAGCCGTGCCAATTACCCATGGAGATTTAGCATAAGTCTTTTTGGGCCATGAGAGGTCTGAACTTGTCTCTTAAGGAGCAAAAGGAGTTGAGGTTGACTCATATCAATCAACTAGACAAGTTCAGAAATCAAGCTTTCAGGATTTCAATGATCTACAAGGAAAGAATGAAGAAATGACATGATTCGAAGATCACTTATAAGGAATTCAAGCAAGGTAATGAAGTATTACTCTTTAACTCTCGTTTGAAGCTTTTTACAGGAAAATTAAAATCAAAGTGGACGGGACCGTTCATTATCCATAGAGCCTGCGGAGGGGGAAGTTTTGAGATCATGGACAAGGATGGAGACATCATAGCGGTGAATGGGCATCGATTGAAGCATTATAAGTCGTCGGATGATGCTTGCATCGTCTTTGAGGATACCTTACATTTATTTGGTACCATCATGACTCTCCGACGTTAAACAAGAGCACTTTTGGGGGGGGGGCTTTTCCTCCTAATCTATTGCTTTACTTCATTAGTGTGAGTAATAAATTTTTATATTTGACTTGCTTACTTATTGAAAATTATATCTCTTTGCAAACTTAGTTTCGACTATAGTTTCTACTAAGTTTGGGGGTGTGATGTACTTACCTCATCTTAGCACCGAGATTATAATCTTTTCTTTGTAATGTTTGTTAGGGGAGTTGATTTTTTACGACATATTAAAACTTTAATCGGTGTTGATGTGTCAATTTTTTGTAATTTGCCTAATGTTCAGTGGTGTTTTATCTATTGTTTCATATGCAGAGTATATATACATGAATTATTAAGTCTTAATGGTGGTTCTCTAGGTATAGTTTTGCCATGTTTTGGTACCTAATGATCGTTTTTGAGCTTGAAGTTTGCAGGGGTGAAGAAAAATCATGTTTGAAGGTTCAACAGGCTAGTTTGACCGAATGTAATTGTCGAATCAGTTGGATCGGGTCGAACCGGGGGTTAGATAAATTGTTATAGGCTGGTTTGACCCCATTGCCTTGGTTCGATCTGTGGTTCGAGTCGAACCAGCCATCTGAAAATTTGTTACAGGCGGTTCGACCTCGACGTTATGGTTCGACCAATGGTTAGAGTCGAACCAAACCCAAGAGCTGTCCAGAAGCGTGGTTCGGCCACGATACTATAGTTCGACCATCTGGTTCGAGTCGAACCAGCCCAGGTAAGTCGTGTTTAAATCTGATTCCGGCCCCTATTCCGTACAATCTTAACACCACCCGCACTCGAATCCTTTCTGAACCAAAAACCCTCTCTTCCAAACTTTGATTTTACTTCTTTCTACCCAGATTAAACCACTTGCCATCCTTTCCACACTTGATTTATCACGAATTTGGAGATTTTTAGTTGAAAAACTAGGGTTTTCAATTCAAATTAGGGGTTTTCGTTTATTGTTCATACTAAGCCATGGATGGATCGAAAGGTACGTTCTCTTGACCCTATTACCATAGGATTGAAAGTATATTGCTTGATTTTAAGTGGTAAGTTGATTGAACTAGTTTTATATGTATTCATGGTGTAATTTGGATTTTTGTCTGAAATTTATTATGAACAAGTGATGGGTCCGATTTTGATTGTTAATTTTTGTTTAGACCTTGATGTTTTAGGTGAAATTGTTGAGCAATTTGTGTGGTGAACAGAGGCATGTTGGAGTTTTGGTGGATTTGTAAAGTTTGATAAATTGCATGCTTAAGTGAATTCTTGTTGGAGTGTTGAGTTTGGAGTGAGAATGTATAGCATGTTTCTGGATTCATTGTTTAGATGGAGTTGGGAGCATGATTATTTGAACTTGATTATACATGAATAACTTGAAGTCTTGAGTAGAGTTTAGTGTATGATTAGACTTGGAATCTGGTTGGTTTGCTTTTCTTGTATTTGTTTGGTGTTGAAATATTATTCTTGTAGGAAAAGGAAAGGCGACTGAAATCCGCTCCAAGAGGAAGGAGGATAGGCAACCTCGTGAAGATGAGGTTACTAAAAAGTTGTGTCTCAATAAGAGGCTGCCGAGGAACTTTCATATTGAGATGAAGAATTGGGAGGAGATTAATTAAGGATAGATGGGGTGCGATGTCTGACAAGATTACTCGCACGAGGTACCAGGATAATAAGGCCATGAGGACGATGAATATTCGTGATGACATAATGTGGATGTTCGATCAAGTGGACATCTGTCATTTCATGGAGCTGAAGAGGCCTACGTACTTTTATGTTACGGCGAAAGTGTTGTGTTCGATCCCTATTAAGAAGGGTGCAAGTTCTCTTACTTATGAAAGTTCATTTCATCTTGGTGGCGAAAGGAGAACGTGGACATCTGAGGATTTTGGTGTGTTGCTAGGAACTCCGAGAGGGATTTCTATGTATATGTTGAGAGTGTAAATTCACGTGTTTTGGGCTCGAATTTATGTGGAAATTGAGTACGGTTTGATCAATTATCAAGAGGAATCGGATTGTTTATAGAAAATCCATGAATCAGAGGCTACTGAGGCTTTTTGAGCATATTTATACAGGAAAGCATGTCTTAAGGGCTTGGAATTGGAAGATACGATTTTCGAGGTATTTTTCGAAGGTTGTTCGACCTTGGAGGCTTGTTCGACCATCATCATTATGGTCGAACAAAGTGGCCAAGTCGAGCAAAATGTCCAAAAACTTACAGAAGCATTGCTCGACCAAGGGAGTCCTTTCGACAAGAATCATCTTGGTCGAGCGGAAGAAGACTGGTCGAATGAAATGTGCAAAAACTTACAGAAGGGTTGTTCGATCGGCGTTCGACCAGGAGGTATTGGTCGAGGAGAATGGCGCTGATGCTATTTTTGGTAATTCCGAGTTTCTTTTACCAGATTTGACGTGTGTCTCAAGTAAAAGCCCATCAAAGGTCTGTGAGGAGCACTTTACAAGTATAAAAGGGATGTAGAGCATATGAAGAAGAGAGTTAGATTCCACATCCATCCTACACCACATCCAAGCCCTAACTCCAACTACGGAGCTGTAGAGATAGGTTCGTCTGTCGAACCAAATGGAGATTCAAGACGGAGAGAGTCACGACGGTGCCCGCAACTAGGGTTTACTTCGCTTCTTAATTTATTTTGTAATTTTCAAGACTATGGGTAAGATCCTACCAACCACCATGATTGTTCCTAGATTAATCATGGGCTAGAACTACTTCGGTAGTTCTAGGATTATGAAGGTTTTATGAGTTAATTTATCTTCCATGTGTAAACTCCGTACAACACTACTTGTGGTTTATTTTATATAAGACTATGCTTTTTAAATTCGTACTCACAGTCGTTTTGTGCATCATTAATTGTTATGTAGAGTCTGAATACATATCTTGTCTATTGATTGAGTTCATTCACTGCTGAGCAGGATTACATGTTATAATTCTAAGTGAAGGGATTCCGAAGTCTTATTAGAACTATCTTATATAAATACTTGTTAATTGAATACTATTCGGGTTAATAAGTAGGATAAAGAGTATAACTTCATAGTACCTACAAAGGAAAATCATATCGGGTTAGAGTACTAAGTGCACGGAAAATAATTGATACTGATAGTACCTAGAAATGATGGTGAATTATATCTCTTGCTCCGAGAATATTCAGATGTGTCATACGCTTGTTTACTTGTGTCTATAGAGTGAACTTGCATGGTTTAGTGATGCGTCCATAAACCACAAGGCAGAGTTGGTCATCAATACATGGAATTGAAATTAATGTGTAAAACTAGATGACCTGAAGAACTACCTAATTTCTCACTTGATCACAGTCGTATTATCTCTACTGCTTATTATTTTAATTTTTATTTTAATTATTCGTTACTTAGTTACTTAATCTTCACAATCATATTGCTATAATAGCTTAATAAATTAGAATTTAATTAAATTAATAATAATCCGTCCCTTGGGTTTGATAATCACTTGGTTGCCTATCAAAACTACAATTAATATCCTTCATACTTGGGAAATAATTTTGTGTGTTGAGAAAACGTTCATCAGCATGAGAACGGATACTTCAGACAAAATGATTTTTGGAGATCTATTTCAGGGGAGGATATGGACTTCAAGTCTAAGGAAGCTCGTGTTGCATTGATTCGCAACCCAGTCATTAGATCCATGGATATAGTTTTGAGCAATACGTTGTTTGCCCGATCTGAGGGAAGTTACTTATCCAAGGGAGAGTTGTATGCTTTTTGGTGTATGATGAATGGAGTACAGTTTAATGTGGGTTCATATCTGATTCAGCAGCTTTACAGATTCAGGAGCTCCTCTTTTCAAAGAGTGAATATTGGAGGATTGCTTACTCCCGTGGCTGAGTCATACCACATGGATTTCACTAGCGTTACCCCTATTTTGGAGGATCCCGATCTAGTGATGAGTTCATATGTTCGAGCTGGATTTGCTTTTCATCGAGATAGAGACTGGTTTTTGATTAGGGGTTCTAATCCCTATTCTTTAATGTTTCCATATGATGTGAGGGCTTTGATTCGAATTCAAGGGAATGAAAACATATTGATGGACACTTTAACATACGAGGCGATATCAATAACGTGCTTGAGAAGAGTAGATTGGAGGACTGTTGCTCAGACGTATGTTGTGGGGATGTATCAAGAGCTGTAGAGGATAGTGGATCAAGGGCAGCAGCAGCAGCAGCAGCAAGAGCAGCAGCAGCCTCAGCAAGAAGAGCACAGTGAGAAGATGCAGGTAGAGGAGTCTCTCACGCATCTGATCGTCGTCGTTTTCACCTAAATTTTAGTGTCTTTATTTATGATTTTTAGATGTTTTTATTCGTATATGTATGACTTTTGGTGGAGTTTCATGTTAATCAGGAGAAATGTGTACAGGTTGACAAATGTGTGGAAATGAGTTTAAATGTGTATAAAATATATAGAAAATGGAGTTAGGAGCTAAAACAGATAAAGAAGGACAGGGCAAGCTCAAACACGCCTCGTGTGCAGAACACGGGCCTGTCCGATGTGGCCATGCGCCAACGTCAGAAAATGCTACACGCCTAGAAAGAAGCCGTGTGCAGCTCACGAGCCGTGTCCGGAGACACAAAGAACATATCGAACTGCTTGCACACTACACGGGCCGTAAGCTGCTACACGAGCCGTGTAGGTGCAGATTCCATATTAAGTTGGCTGATGTTCTAGAAGGTTCCAAGGGATATAAAACCCGAATGGGACGAAAAATTAGATGGAGAGCTATATTTAGGAGCAGTTATCAAGTTCTAACACACAATTCCTCACCACCTTTTCACACACACATTCTAGATCATCCATTTCCACACTTTTCATTCATTCAATTCATATGCTCTCCCAAAATTCATCCATCACTCCATCATTCCATCAATTTAAGAAGAAAAGATCATAAGAGATTGAAGAATTGAGCATGTTGAACGGAAGGAAGGCCATCTTCAAAAAAGGAAAGTCGATCTACTTTTCAATTGTTATTTTTCTTCATATTTTGGCTCAAATGGAGCAAGCTATTGGATGTATTAATCTGAACATGATGTGTAGTGGCTAGTCTTATAGTAGGGCTAATCATATGATTGGTTGAGAAGAATGTTAGATATATAGAATTTTAGATGTTGAATTGAGTTAATTTTGGACTTCCTTTTATGATTAATGATACATGCTTCATTTCATTATTTGTGTGATTAATTCTTACTTACAACATGTTAGGATAGCCAATCCGATATTTTGTAGGATGAGTTAATTAATCATGTATTAGGATGAGCATGCATGTTAGTGTGAGGGGAGGTAAGCCATACATTTCTTATTGTTAGAACATTCATAAGGGGACACTTAAGAAATTGAGTGAAAAGAACCAAACTTATTATCATAGTACCTTAAGGAAATTGAGAGTAAGAACAATCTTAGGAGATTTAGACTTGTCAAAGAGTCGAGAACCTAATCACCTTGGCCATAGGGGTTAGGGGTAATAATATTATTGCTTTTAGTCCATGATTAATGAAGTTCAATGTTAAAAGTCATGCATATCTAGCTAGTTTCTTAACCATGAGTATGATTAGTCTTGCTCTCTTCTTAAATACATTCTATCCATTCCATTCACCTTGTTACATAATTGATAGTTGATAATCTTAGTTGTTAATTGATTTCTTTAGATAATTGTTAGCATAATCATTAGTATAAAATAAAACCTCAAACTTGATCACTCTTATAAAGCATGTTTGAACACATATCCGGATACACCACGATTTTGCTTTCACTTGTGACAATAAAACTATAAATTTTGTTACTTGGTCATTATGTGCTATACACGATAGGGTCTCTTACTCTAAAATCATTTTACAAAAAATGGGACTAAGAACATGGCGCCGCTTGCAGGAGAAATGTTAAAATCTGGGTTGTAACGAGTTTGAATTTGATTAGTTTTGATAAGAGTATTTCTTTTATTTATTTACTTGTTTACTTGTCTTGGTTATTTGGAGAACTAATTTGGAAATTCTTGTAGGTACATGCAAACTCTTTCAAGGTCTCAATCTATTGAACCTTTGAATTTAGAATTGGAAGCTACCTTAAAAAGATAAAGAAGAGGAGTGTTAGACCCTACGGAGGAAGTTATGGAAAACGTAATGGATAATGCCAATATGATTGATGAAGAAGGTCATATGAGGAATTTTCAACAAGGGGTTGATAATGGTCAAGGAGGACATGTTAATCAGGAGTTTGTGCCACAAGCTAATGCTCAACAAGTGCACTTGCAAAATCAACAAACGCAAACGATCATTCAACAATTGATGGCACAACAAGAAGCTAGGAATAACCAACAAGCTCCTCCGATGGTGCAAAATCAACCTAGAGGCCATGTATATAATGGAGTGGGGATGAATATCCGAGACCATTTCCAACCTCAATATGGGAATTACGCTATGGGACCACCATTAAATGTCAACAACTTTGAGATAAAGACGTGGTTGATTAATATGGTGAAAGCGAATCAATTTGGAGGTGGTGCAATGGAGGATCCAAATGCTCACTTATCTCAATTCATGGAGTTAGCTAATACCATCAAGATTAACGGATTGAGTGACGATATTGTCAAGATGAAGCTCTTTTTCTTCTCATTAAGGGATTGAGCTAAGGCTTGGTTTCATACTATACCTCCGGGATCTTATACCACATGGAGAGAGTTGGCTCAAAGGTTCTTAAGAAAGTATTTTCCACCATCAAAGATGTTGCATCTAGATGGTCAAATATTACAATTTAAGCAAATGCCTCTTGAGACTTTTAGTGAGGCTTGGGATCGATTCAAAGAAATGCTAAGGAAGTGTCCACAACATGGATTTCCCAAATATCAACAAGTAGGATTTTTCTATGCCGGTTTGAATGGAAGTGAAAGAATGCTTATTGATTCTTCGCCGGGAGGTTCTATATTGGGGCAAACTCCGAAAAGAGCTAATTTCTATATGTGAAAAGATTGCTTTGAATATGGGTCAATGGCCTATGGATATAGTTGCGGGGATGTATGAAAGGGAAAGAATTACTAAGATGGAAGAAATGTGCATGCAACAAGTGAAGAAGGAGGAAGCACCCAAGGAGGATGTAACTGAAAAGGCAATTTCGGAGATACTTAAGAGAATGAATTCTAATTTGCAAGTATCTCCGAATTTTACTCTATGGTGAATCAACAAATGCTTCCGAGTCCTCAACAAAGTATGCTTATGCCTTTGATAAATAAACAAGTGTTTCCAAGTCTTCAACAAGGCGATTCTATGCCTAACATGGGTCAATCTTCCCAAAGTTGTCAAATGTCTACCCCTATGCCTCAACAAGGTATGTCTCCTAATTTTGGATGTCAAGATACTTGGTTCCAACTGAAAATGTCGCTTGAGAAAGTTGCCTTCATGCAAGGGATGAACTTTCAAGGGAATTATGGTGGTAATTTTGCTAACGATGAAGGGGGGTATCAACAAAGGCAATGAGGATCGGGGCAAGGTAATTTTCAAGGAAATTTCAATCAACTTCGTAGGCATGAGAACTTGTCATATGGGAATCAAAAGAATGCCCTTACTCTTCCACCGGGCACTAATCTGGGGGAGAAAGCTCAAAATGGTGAAGGGAAGCCTACAATGGAGGATCAAATGGCCAAGATGTTTGACTTTATGAAATAAGAAAAAGAGGTGAATGATAAGAGATTTAAAGCATTGGAAACATAAATGAGCCAAAAGGCAAGTGAAAATGGGGAAGTTCATCGTCAAGAGAAGTTTCCTTCTATAACCATTACTAATCCTAAAGAGCAATGCAAGGCTAATGAACTTCGTATTGGAATAAAGTACGAAGGGCCTTCGATGCCAACAGAAGTAGAAGGAGTAGAATGTGAACTTGAGCCCATGGAAAGTTGGGATGAAAAAGGGAAAGAGAAAGAAGTTGAAATTGTTGAAAAGAATGAAAAGTCCCCAACACTTGAAGAAGAAAAAGTGAAGTCTCTAAAGAAGTAGGAAAGATGTAAGGAATCAAAACGTAAAGAGAGGGAAGAGAATTTTGAAAGAGATGAATGAGGAATACCGAAGTTTCCGTGGCAATTTCTTTTCCACAAAGATGCTTGAAAAAAGGATTGGAGGAAAATTTTGCTAAGTTTGTTGAGATGTTGAAAGAGATCCATATAAATATTCCTTTTGCGAATGCTTTGCTTCAAATGCCCAACTACTCCATGTTTTTGAAGGATATATTATCAAAGAAAAGAAGCTTGGGTGAGTTTGAAACGGTTAATCTTGCGGAGGAATGTAGTGGTATTTTACAAAAAAAACTCTCTCCTAAATTTCACTATTCCATATGAGATGGGAGAGCATGAAAACTACAAAGCTCTATGTGACCTAGGGGTAAGCATTAATTTGATGTCTTTGTCAATTTTTAAGAAGTTGGCATTGGTGAGGTTAAACCCATATCGGTGACACTTCAAGTAGCCAATCGGTCTTTGACACACCCAAAGGGAATTGTGGAAGATGTTTTTATCAAAGTTGGCAAGTTTGTATTTCTTGTTGATTTCGTGGTATTAGACATGGATGAAGATGCAAATGTCCCATTGATACTTGGACGTCCATTTCTTGCCACGAGAAAAGTATTGATAGATGTGGAAAGAGGGGAGCTAACCTTAAGGGTGAATGAGGAAAAGGTGATATTTTCATTAAGAGGGGCTATGAGGTATCCTAGGAACAAGGAGGAATGTAAAAGATTGGAGGTTGTGGACAACAGTGTTGAAGAGAATATGTATCATCTTCACTCCAAGGATCCATTGGAAATTATCATAAGTCACTCTTACTCTATTGACTCTATAAAATCTAACTCTTCTTGTTGTTTAGAAAATAATGAAATAATTGATGAATTGCATGGTTTAAATGCTTGTAGGGAACTCACAAGTGTGGAAGCAAAAGTAGAGAAACTCGATGAAGAAAAAAAAGTATAGGTGCAAGAGAAAAAGAAGGTGGAGTTAAAATCATTACTGGATCATTTGAAGTATGCTTACTTGGAAGAGAATGAGACGTATCTGGTAATTGTATCTTCTTCCCTTAATGATTTAGAATTGGAAAAGTTGTTAAGAGTGTTAAGGGAGCATAAATCTTCTATTGGTTGGAGTATAAAAGACTTGAAATGTATAAGCCCATCTTTATGTATGCATAAGATTCACTTGATTGATGATGAGAAGTCATGTGTGCAAAATCAACGTATATTAAATCATATAATGCAAGAAGTAGTAAGAAAAGAGGTATTAAAATGGCTTGATATGGGAATTATCTTTCTAATTAGTGATAGTCCATACGTGAGTCCTTTATATATAGTGGCGAAAAAGGGTGGCATGACAATTGTTCGATCCGATACAAATGAAACAATTTCCACCCGAACTATCATGGGTTGGAGAGTGTGTGTTGATTATCGTAAATTGAATGAAAATACTCGTAAAGATCATTTTCCATTGTCATTCATAGACCAAATGTTGGATAGACTTGAGGGACAAAAGTACTATTGTTTTCTTCATGGATATTCCAGATATAATCAAATATTGATTGCCTCGGAAGACCAAGAGAGGACAACTTTCATGTGTCCTTGTGGTACATTCTATTTAGGATGATACCTTTCGGTCTATGTAATTCCCCTGCCACTTTTCAGCATTGTATAATGTCAATCTTCGATGGTTTAATTGAAAATGTCATGGAGGTATTTATGGATGATTTTTTCGTGTGTGGTTCCTCTTATGATATTTGCTTAACTAATCTCACTTTGTGTTGCAGAGGTGTGAATAATCAAATCTTGTGTTGAATTGGGAAAATGCCACTTCATGGTGACCGATGGGATAGTTTTGGGACACCATATATCGAAACATGGTTTGAAAGTGGATAGGGCCAAAGTGGTAGCTATAGAACGTCTTCCCCCTCCTACTAGTAAGAAGGGGGTGAGATTGTTCAAAAGTCATGCGGGTTTTATAGACGCTTCATCAATGATTTTTCAAAAATTGCTAAACCACTTTGTAAATTACTTGAAAAAGATTGTTCATTCAACTTTGATGATGAATATCGTGTTTCATTTCAGGTGCTAAAGGGTGCTCTCACTTCTTCTCCAATACTCGTTACCCTGTATTGGAGCCTACAATTTGAATTGCATTGTGATGCTAGCGATCAATCCGTAGGAGTGGTGTTGGGCCAAACGAGAGAGAAAAAGTTTAGAGCAATCTATTATACCTCAAAGACCTTGAATTCATGCCAAGTAAATTACACCACAACGGAGAAGGAGTTTTTGGCCGTAATGTATGCTTTTGAGAAGTTTCGACTGTGCTTGGTTGGCAAGCAAACTATTGTCTACACGGATCACGCGGCAATAAAATACCTCATGTGTAAGAAAGATACTAAACCATGTTTGATCCGTTGGGTGTTACTTTTGCAGGAATTTAATGTGGTGATCAAGGATAAGAAAGGGGTGGAGAATGTGATCACGGATCATTTATCTAGATTGGAAAATGGAGAAGAGAATGAGGACATGAAGCCGATTGGGGATGAGCTCCCGGATGAAGAAATTCTTCAAGTTAAAGTTGAGCAAGTGTGTACTTTCATGGTGAATATACCTCCTTGGTATGCCGATTATGTCAACTTCCTTGTGTGTGGAATCAAGCCCACGTTGCTAAACAAATATAAAGTAAAAAGGTTTTATGTGGAAGTAAAGAAATACTTGTGGGATGAGCCTATTTGTTTAAGATTTTCAATGATAGAGTAATAAGAAGGTGTGTGGCTAATGAAGAAGTTTTGGTGATTCTTGAGCTATGTCATTCGTCTTTGTGTGGGGGTCACTTTGATCATCAAAAGACGGGGGCTAAGATCTTACAATCGGGTTTCTATTGGTCCACGTCGTTTAAAGATGCAAAGAAGTTTGTAGCAAAATGTGATAGATGCCAAAGAGTAGGGGGAATAGGTAAGAAAGATGAGATGCCCATGAGCTTAAGAATTGATGAGGAGATTTTTTATGTATAGGGCATTGATTTTATGGGACCGTTTTCCTCGTCTCAAGGATATATGTACATCTTGCTAGCCGCGGATTATGTGTCGAAGTGGGTGGAGGCAATCCCCACTAAGACAAATGATGCTTTTATTGTTCAACAGTTTTTGAAAAAGAATATTTTCTATAGGTTTGGAGTTCCACGTGCATTGGTGAGTGATTGAGGATCTCATTTTGTAAATAAGTTGATGGAAGAATTGTTGAAGAGATATGGAGTGAAGAATCAAGTGACTACACATTACTACCCTCAAGCAAACGGATTGGCAGAGGTCTCAAACCGTCACAAGTTAGTTTTGGAGAAGACAATCAATGGGGGAGGAAGGATTGGTCGGAGAAGCTTGACGATGCCTTATGGGCATAACGGCTTTTAAAACAATCCTTGATGTGTCACCATATCAATTGGTTTATGGAAAGGCTTGTTATCTTCCCATAGAATTGGAGCACCGAGCATTGTGGGCTATTAAACGTCTTAATATGGATGAAGAAGAGAGTGGCAAAGCAAGGTTGTTGAAATTAGTTGAGCTTGAAGAGTTTAGAGGAAGAGCATTTGATAATTCCCTCATTTACAAGGAGAATATGAAAAAATGGCATGATACTAAACTGAAGGAAAAGACGATTCTTGTATTCAATTCAAGGCTTAAGTTGTTCCCCGGAAAGCTTAAGTCTAAATGGATGGGGCCATATAAAGTGCTTGAGGTGTTGAGTGGAAATACATTGAAGCTTAAGGGTCCCAATAATGAGTTTGTGCTAAATGGTCATTGAGTGAAACATTACCTATCTCCTTCTCAAAAGGACATAGAGTATGTGGAGACCCTTTCTTCTTTAAACTCTTTGATTGTTTAGTAGAGTAGGTTTTATTTTATGTTTGCTTTTAATTTTTTTTTCTTGAAAGTTTGGTATGTATGTGGAAAAGCTCATTGAGGAAATTGCATGTGAAGAAAGACAAGGGTGCTAAAGTTGGAATGAAGATGTATGCCACACCACTCTTTACAAACTTAAATTTTAATACTTATCTTAATTTAAGTTTTGGGGGTGCGTGGTGGTCATACTTGGATTTTGGAAGTGCAAATGAGTCATTACAAGGTAATCCAATGAGGATCATTGGTGGAAATTACAAGGGTAAGTCTCACCACTTTGTGCAAACTTAATTCTCAATTTATTTTGATTTAAGTTTGGGGGTGAGCGCGTGGTGTGACTCACTACTTGTATATGCTTGATGTATCATGTTTTGAGAGATTGCCTTGTGCAAAATTGGTCAATTTTGAAAATTTTCTAATGAGTTAGGTTCGTTTTGGTGCGTTTGGTGGTTTAAAGTGCATGATAGTCCATTATTTTATCATAAATTGTGGAGCTGATGTTGTGTTGAATTTTGAGCATGAATAGGGTGTATTGGAAGTGTAAAAATATGACAAAAATGAGGTTTGAAGTTAGAAATTGGAAGAAACAGAGAAACGGCTATACAAGCCGTGCTCAGTACACGTCCCTGTAAGGATTGGCCGTGTACTAACATCAGAAACTGCTACTCGCCAGGACCAAGGGCGAGTTCCTCACACAGCCCGTGTAGGAGGCAGAGGCACGCCCCGTGTAGTGCGCACGGGCCTATAAGTTATGGCCGTGTACGGTGATCAGAACATGCTACCGCCCATAACTGAGCTCGTATACGGAACACGAGCTATGTAGCATTCAAAGTCAGAATTTAAAAGCCCGATTTCAGAACAGTTTCAAATGCACCCATTCACTCCGTACGCATCCAAGGTTTATCCCTACCACAAATACTCCACGAATCGTTAGTTTTAAGGTGAGTTTGAGTGATTTAATCATCTTTCCTGCTATTCCTCACAATAATTCTATCAATATTTTCCAAGATTAACCAAGGTATGATTCTTGAACTCTAGTTTTCAATTGGAGATTTGTGAATTGAAATTCTTGCATGAGATTTGAATAGTGACTTAATTAAAGCATGTTAAGGGGTGTGAAACATAGATTTGCACGTTTTGATTGAGAAATTGTTTGAATAGAGTAAGAATTAGGATTCATGAGAAATAAATTGGGGAATTTTTTAGTTTTGATTAAATTGAATGACGTAGATGTGATACATTGATTGGGAATGCTTTGTATGATGATAATATGACATGAAATAGGACTTAGGTGTGTAGGATTTGGGCATGAGGCTATGTGAATTGTATTAGAAAATGTAATGAAATGTTGTGTATGCCAAGTATTCGATGAAATGCCTAAGTGATAATTTTGTATAATTTTGAAGTTATATTTGCATTATGAGTAGTGATAGTCTACTTGAGGATTTACATGTGAAAAATGTATGCAAACATGATATGGAATTGAGGTGTAAATTCATGGATGATTGAAGGGATTGGTAAGTCTAAATAGAAGCATATGTTAAAGTGAATTGTTGGTTTGGCTCATTGCTTAAAGTGAGTTTGAAATTTTTTTTTTTTGAAATGTAATATTTTTTGGAGATGCTTGAAGCTTTGGTTATGAGATTAGATAATACTAATGCATGGTATAAGTTCACACTTAGTTGAATAACGAGTGAGGATTTTAATCTTAAAGCATTATCATTTCTCATAGTGAAATTGAATATAATTTGAGCTTGTTGTAAAATTGTAGATGGCCGAGAGGAGAGTAAGAGCAAGGAATGAGGATTTCATCATCATCACGGATGAGGGTGAACTTGCTAATCTAGATGCGCAATTGATGCAAGATAGGATTCACCTGGACTATTTTGGGGTAGAATTCGAAGAGTACTGTGGAAAGTATGTACTCCGTTGGCAAACACTATTTCCTAAGATTAAGCCAACCCATTTCCAAGACAACGTGACAATGGAAGGGCTAGGAATAGAGGGAGACTTGAGGAAGTTGTTTAGGTTTGCACAAATGGAGAAGTTTTTCGATAAAAGGCCACCTACTTATCTTCATCTCACTGCCAAGTTCATGGGTACACTCCAGGTAAAGAATGATAGAAATAAGTTCTCCATTTCCATTACATTCCAGTTGGATAACGTGATGAGAAGGGAGATTCATCTACATGTTTTGAATGGACTCTTGGGGTGTCCACCATGTCGGGGTCATAGTAGCTTCTATGAAGGCGGGGGGCTTCAACCCGCAAGATTGGTGGAAGAGATTGGTAAATGATGGGACAGAGCAGGCAGGATATGTTCACAGTGCTTCAAAAGGAACTGTGATAAGGAATCCGGTGATGAGATACTTGGAAAAATTGTCTAGAACACTTTTTTATGAAGGTTTGAAAGTGGAGAAGTGGGGGAGAAGCAGCTGTATAATGTTTTACCTATTTAATGAGCTACCACTAAACATGGCGGCTCATTTTGTTTAACATGCAGAGAGAGTTTCCAAGAGACAGACATCTCAAGGATTAATGTTAGGAGGTATGATTCCGATGATAGCTCAAGGCTTGGGAGTAAATCTTGCAGGGATGCAGAATAGGATGGTAAGTGAAGGGTTGAATTATCAATAATTGATGAGAATGGAGTTTTTGTCTGTGGTTGCGAACCAATATTGCCTAAGGCAAGAAAAAGGGGCCCATTTCCTTTACCAGCTCCGGAGCTCACTACAGTTTACACTCGAAGGAAGTTTGCCAATTTGGCCATGGCTAGTACTCACCACTCTAGGGTGGGTTGTCAGAGCATTCTACAGGAGAAATAGAGAAGAAGTGGAGGAGGTTCTTCGACAGATGAGAGTTGAGGAGAACCTTGAGCTAGCCAACTTGCGAGCAGAGCTGGTACCAATGGAAGGAGATGGGGAGGAGAAGAGCAAGCTCCTGAGCCACCATAGTTTGAAGAGAAAGAGCAACAGCAACCAAGGGGTCCCGGATATGGGAATGAGGTGGAATTATATGTTGGACGAGGTGAGACAGATAAGGCAAGTTCAATAGGTGCACGGAGCACAGATGAGAGAGATCCGAGAGGTGCAGCAGATGCATAGGACGCACATCCAAGAGCTCCGAGATGGACAGTGTCGTCGTGAGTATTATGAAGAGCAGTCTCGTGTGCACTCAACCAACATGGAGGAGATGATGATGATGATGTTCAATTTCCAATTCCCAGTATCTCCTCGTGCGTACATACCATGGAACATATATCATCCACCTCCACCTCCGGAGCCATGAAGGGAGTAATTTTGGTGCTAGGCACTTCTTCTAGTTTATTTGGATTATGTTAGGGATTTGATTTGACATTGATAGATTGGATTGCACTCTATTTGTTTTTAATGTTGGGAGGTTTTACTTTTGGATTTATCTTGGTTTTATGCGATTTAATTTCCTTTATTTTTTGGTATTTTGGTTTGATTTTTATAATTTGGATGTGATGGGTATTTGAGTTTATTTATTATGAATGTTGAATTGATGAGCTTTAATTTCTTGAATGTATGATATTTGGTGATGCATTTTATATGTTTGTGCTATGTTTTTTTTTGTTGTGGCAAAATTTTGCTTATGTGTTGTGATTGAGTTTTTAGTTCTTGTATAGGTTCGGATTGGTGGTATGTTTCGGGAAAGTGTAAATATTTTTGAATATTAGCTATGATGCATTATTTGTGATAGGTGATAGCAAGCTTGTTAAAGGTTCCTACTAGATGAAATTGTGACGTGAATTACATAATAAGTTCAATTTTGAGAAGTATGACGGTTAATTAGGTTTCTTTTTTATCCAAGCAAAAGCTTGTGAGAATTGAGCCTCAGCCGTGCCTCCATAGTTAATTATTGATGAGAGGACCAGTTGAACTTAGACAAACTAGAATTTGCTCATGGACTATAGGAACGAAGACCGAATAGTGGATCTTTATGAAATGATCTTAGGCCATCCTTGTTGAATGAGTCATAGCCATAAATTTCCTTACCTAAACATCATCCTTAGTTAACCATGTTGGGCCTTTAAGCCTATTCCTTGTGGTATGAGCACAATACAAGCCATGATGACCCATTTAAGCCTTGTATATATACCTTTTTGTGCGGGTAATTGAGGAGATGATGGTATGCAAGGGTTGATGAGAAGTTATGCAAAAAGAAAGAAGGAAAAGGTAAACAAGCAAGAAAAGGATGAAAGAGTCAAAGCAAAAGGTACATGCATCCTCAACATAAGAAAAAGGAGCAAACCAACAAAAACATGCTCAAAGAATTCAAAAGTCAAAAAAGGTAGCATGCAAATCAAAAGAAGTTCAAGAAATCTATGCTAAGATAATGTTAGTACTTAAGAGTATTTGAAAAAGAAGGGAGAATGAGAAGTGAAGGTAATAACATAGATTATCATCTCTTTGATTACTTACACATGTATAGTCACAATTATGCATATTTTCCCTACCTTACTAAAGAGCCTAAACATTACATCCGAAGATAAAAGACCTTTTTGATCACTTTGTGAGACTAGGGTGGCTTGTGAACATAGTCCATGAGCAAGCCTATGGTGAGACGGTTCGATCGATTGATGAGAGTTGATTTACCCTACCTCATAGAGTGTTGAGTGCAATTTATATCCTATGAGAGGCTTGGATTGAAAAGAACTTGATTGCTCTTTTGATGTCTTAAAATTGAACTTGTTAATTTTTTATGTTATGAATTTGATGGTGTAGAGACATTTATTATGATCTTGTAGTCCTTATTATTTGTGATGTGTTATAATTTATGTTCTTTAGATGTTTTCCTAGGTGAAAATTTCTCCTCTTGATTATCAATTTTAGTTGTTTGAGGACGAACAACACTTTAAGTTTGGGGGTTGATCGTCATCATTTTCACCTAGATTTTAGTGTCTTTATTTGTGATTTTTGAATATTTTTATCCGTATTTGTTTGACATTTGGTAGAATTTCATGTTAATCAGGAAAATGTGTACAGGTTTACAAATGTGTGGGAATGAGCATAAATGTATATAAAATAGGTCAAAAATGGAGTCGGGAGCTAAAACGGAGAAAGAATGACAGGCCAAGCTCGAACATGTCCCGTGTGCGAAACACGGGCCTGTCTGAAGTGGCCGTGCGCCAATGTCATAAAATGCTACACGCCCAGGAAGAAGCCGTGTGCAGCGCACGAGCCGTGTCCGGGGACACATAGAACTCGACGAACTGCGTGCACACTACACGTGCTGCTACACGAGCAGTGTAGGTGCAGATTCCAAATTAAGTTGGATGATGTTCTAGAAGGTTCTAAGGGGTATAAAAAACTAATTGGTGCGAAAAATTAGATGGAAAGCCACATTTAGGAGCAGTTATCAAGATCTAACACAAAATTCCTCACCACCTTTTCACACACACATTCTAGATCATCTATTTCCACACTTTTCATCCATTCAATTCATATCCTCTCCCAAAATTCATCCATCACTCCATCATTCCATCAATTTGAGAAGAAAAGATCATAAGAGATTGATGAATTGAGCATGTTGAAAGGAAGGAAGGCCATCTTCAAAAAAGGGAAGCCGATCTACTTTTCAATTATTATTTTTCTTCATATTTTGGCTCAAATGGAGAAAGCTATTAGATGTATTGATTTGAACATGATGTATGGTGGCTAGTCCTATAGTAGGGCTAATCATATGATTGGTTGAGAAGAATGTTAAATATGTAGGATTTTAAATGTTGAATTGAGTTAATTTTGGACTTCCTTTTATGATTAATGATTCATGCTTCATTTCATTATTTGTGTGATTAATTCTTACTTACAACATGTTAGGATAGCCAATCCGATATTTTGTAGGATGAGTTAATTGAACATGAATTAAGATGAGCATGCATGTTAGTGTGAGGGGAGGTAAGTCATACCCTTCTTATCCTTAGAACATTCATAAGGGGATACTTAAGAAATTGAGTGAAAAGAACCAAACTTATTATCATAGTACCTTAAGGGAATTGAGAGTAAGAACAATCTTAGGAGATTAGACTTGTCAAATAGTCGAGAACCTAATCACCTTGGCCATAGGGGTTAGGGGTAATAATGTGATTGCTTTTAGTTCATGATTAATGAAGTTCAATGTTAAAAGTCATGCATATCTAGCTAGTTTCTTAACCATGAGTATGATTAGCATTGCTCTCTTCTTAAATACATTCTATCCATTCCATTCACCTTGTTACATAATTGATAGTTGGTAATCTTAGTTGTTAATTGATTTCTTTATATAATTGTTAGCATAATCATTAGTATAAAATAAAACCTCAAACTTGAGCACTCTTACAAAACATGGTTGAATACAAATCCGGATACACCACGATCTTGCTTTCCCTTGGGATGATAAAACTATAAATTTTGTTACTTGATCATTATGTGCTACACATGATAGAGTCTCTTACTCTAAAATCATTTTACCAAAAATGGGACTAAGAACAGCATCCTGATATGGGTACGCCACAGCTGCATGAGATTCCACCACCACCACATCCACAGCAGACACAGCAACAGCATTGGGGTGGTCCTGATGAGTTCTATAGGGAGCAGTTTAGTTTGATGCATGAGCACCTTGTCAACCTGAACAACAATTAGAGAGAGATGATTCGCCAATTGGGCCTGCTGACGACGAGCTATGCTGCACTAGATATGCGCTAAAATGTATTGCATGCCAACTATGTGATTATGGATCAGAGGTTGCGAGATTTGAATGATAATTATGAAGCTTTGGATAGAAAGGTGGATAGCCTACAGAGAGATTTTGATGATTGGCACAGGGGAGATAGTGATGATGATGCTCCATAGGAGTAGAAGGCGCCAGCTTTTCATCTTTTCTGTTTCATCTCATCCTCTTTTCTCTTTTCTCTTGACAGGTTAGGTATTTGGTGGTGTGAGTGGCATGTATTGATATTTTATACTGATTCTAATATTGGATTGATGTGTGAGATTGGATTTGGATTATGATGATGGGTAGTTGACTCTTTGATAAGTATGTTGCATTCGTATTTTGCATGTGTTGATTTTGTTGATGAGAAGCATGTATAACTTATTAAATATGTGGAGTTCATTGTGGAATTGATCTTGATTATATGCTATGAAGAGTGCTTATGAATCTATTACCCATTCGAGAATTTGAGCCTTATAAAATCATGCTACATCCATGCATGATAGTTTATTCTTGTGAGAATCGTTCGAATATCCGTATTCTAGAACTTGGCTTGGAGCCTTGTGTGAGACTTATGATTGTTAGTTATTAGGACATGATCTTAGGCCATTATTGTTTATTTGAGTCACTTAGCTAAATTTTACCTTCCCATATATTGTATAAATCATTGGAAGCCCTGTTGAGCCTTTAAAAGCTTTTTATTTGGCAAGCCTTGATAAAAAGCCTTATTCATCATTTACTTAAGCCTTGTTGAATACCCTATTCATTAGTAGAGAGTTGAGGTGAATATGTGCTAGCTTGAATGTGAAGAAGAAAAGGATGAAAAATTTGGTTGAAGTGGTATGAAGTGAAGAGAAATAAATGGTTAAATCTTGTTTAGGGGTAGTGCCTAAAACTGGTACCCCGACTACTTAGAAGGCTAGTGCTCGAAATTGGTACCCTTGTACTTTAAAGAAAGAAAGATGTTGATTTCAAGGAAAAGAAGGAGAAGATGAATCGCAAAGATCATGAGAATAAGATGGAGAAAAGGAAGTTGTTTGATGAAAAGCAAAGCTCCAAGGTAATTCTTTACTAGTGAATTAGTCACTTTATTTATATTTTCCTACCTGTACCAAATTGCCAACATTACAACCCAAAAGCAAGTCCGTTGTGATCTTAGTAATGAAACGATTCTGAGTTAATTTTTGAGACCTTTGTCAAGCTTAAGGTTACGCGGAGATATGAATTGAATATGAGCGTATACATTAAACTTTTTAAGTGTAATTCACACATGAGAGCGAAAGTAAACACTTATCTTGTGAGCTAGATGACTTAGTACTCCGAAGCGTATTATAATTGAGTAATGTTTTTACATGAATGAAATGTATGATGCGAGTGGTATTTGTTTCAAATTGATAGAAATGCATGTGTAGGTATGTATTGTACTTGACTTGATGGCCTCGTATTTTGCACTTACTCTTGTGGTTTTGATTTTGTTGCCTCGGGACGAGCAACATGTAAGTTTGGGGTTTGATAAGAGTGTAAATTCACATAATTTAAGCTCTAATTTCTGTGATAATGATGTGTGATTTGATCTTAAGTTGATATAAATTGATATATGTAGTGGAAAGTCATGAATCAGTTGCGTTTGAGGCCGTTTGAATGGATTTTCGAAGGAAAATAGGACATAAGTGCTCAGAACTGGAAAATGGGAGTTTAAGCATCTAGTTTGACCAAGGCATGAGTGGTTCGACCACCGGTTCAAGTCGAACCAGCAACTTGTGATTTTGTTACAATGTGGTTAGACCACGATGATGTGGTTCGACCAGGCATGAAGGTCGAACCATAGTTGAACCAAATGCCTAAAGTGATGTTAAGATTGAATCGACCCCAATGCATCTGATTCGACAAGTGGTTCGAGTCGAACTAGCCATCTGCCAGTTTGTTACAGGCGAGTTCGACCAAGTGCTTTGGTTGAACCAACACGCGAGAAGTTTTTGGATCTATATTTTTACACCTTCAATAGGTGTTTTCGCTCAAAAAGCCCATTAGAGGTCCGTTGAAGGAACTGAAAGTATAAAAGAAATACCTTAACACAGCAGAAAGGTCCCACCTTCATTCTACACAACATCCGAAACCCTACCATCATCCGGAGGAGCTGTGGAGAAAGATTCTTATATCCAATCAAGTGAGAACCAAGTGACGATTCAAGACAGAGAGAGACGCAATGGCTCCCACATCTAGAGTTTACTTCGCTTCTTAATTTATCTTGTAATTTTCAAGACTATGGGTAAGATCTATCCAACCACCATGATTGTTCTTCGATCAATCATGGGCTAGAACCGCTTCGGTAGTCATAGTGTTTATGAAGGTTTTATGATTTAGTTGAACTTTCGTGTGTATACTCCATACAACACTACTTGTGGTTTATTTTATACAAGACTATGCCTTTTTAATTCATACTCAGAGTTATTTTGTGCATCATTAATTGTTATGCAGAGTCTAAATACATATCTTGATTATTGATTGAGTGTGTTCACTGTTGAGCAGGATTTCATGTTATGATTCTAAGTGAAGGGACTCTGAAGTTTCATAAGAACTATCTTATATATACTTGTTAATTGAATCTGATTCGGGTTAATAAGTAGGATAAAGAGAATAGCCTCATATTACCTATAAAGGGAGATCATATCAGGTTAGAATACTTAATGCACGAGAAATAATTGATACTAATAGTACCTAGAAAGGGGGTGAATTATGTCTCTTGCTCTGAGGATATTCACACATGCTACACGCTTATTTATTTGTGTCTATAGAGTAGATTTGCATGGTTTAGTGATGCGTCCATATTCCACAAGGCAGAGTTGGACATTGATTCACGAAAGGGAAGCTAATGAGTAAAACTGGATGGCTCGAAGAACTACTTAATTTCTCACTTGTTCACCTTCGTTTAATCTCTACTGCTTATTTACTTTATATATTATTTAAATTACTTGTTTAGTAGTTAATTAATTATTCCACAAATTTATTGCCAACTTAGTCTTAATAAGTTAGATTATAATTAAATTGATAATAGTATGTACCTTGAGTTCGATAAATCTCTTGGTCGCTCATCAAAGCTATAATAACATCCTTCATACTTGGGGATTAATTGTGTATTGAGAAAACGCTCATTATTGATCAAAGGCGGAAAGACGGATTCAAAATCAAAGTAAGGAAGACCGTACGGATGATGAATATACAGAATATGGAAGCGAGGGAGACTAAACAAAAAAGGCCATCACCTCTACCGAGCCAAAGAGGTAAGTTGAGGTAAGTTAAGAGAACTACGTGGGTTTTGATTCCTTTCGAGGATACATAGGCAACTTAAATTTAAGTTGAACTTGAATTTTCAAGCTGAACCCTAAATTTAAGCTCAAGTCTTTTTTTCCCTCTTTTATTTTGTTGTATTTTATTTTGTAAAGTTTGTATTTTTAAAATTTTTAAATAGTAACAATAGATTAGTTGTAGTGTTATACATTTGTAAATTGTAATGGTTTAGACTTTAGTTACAACATTTTAATATTGTATGATTATAAATTTAATATCAACTTTCAAATTTTAATTTGCATTATTGCATACAGCATGTTTTAAATTTTAATAATGAAATCACACATATTCAATATTTCAATTACACATGTTTTAATAAATAAATTACACATGTATTATTTTCATAAAAAACCAAAAGAAAATAAATAAAAAACATAAAGAAAAAAGAAAAATATCTTGGAACCAGAACCAGAACCGACGGTTCCGAAATCGTAACTGAAACCTTCCTACCCCAGGTTCGGTTCCAGTTCCCCCTACCTTGGAACCAGAACCGGCGGTTCCAAACCGGTGTGCGTGTATATATTGCTCCCTCATATGCTTACAAAAAATGAGGTAATATATAATGCTTCATATGCCTATGATGCACATTTATCACTCTAGTTTTTAAATGATGTGCACCCAATGAATGTGTGAGAATTTGGGAAGAAAGTATACAAGGTATGTGTAAATTTGTTTTACAGTCTACTGAAAAATATACATTAATTTTTTTATTTTTACATGCCCCATGAGTGTATTTATTTATTAAAATACAAAAAGATACATTCTACGATTTTTTATGTGGTAAAAAAATAGGCCGAATAGGCAAATTTGTATAGGCTGAATAGAACAACCATTGTAACCAAATAGAATACATGTTGGTTGAATAGAAGAAAAATTTTATCTGTATGAAGTTTTGTCCTTATTTTTGTGGAAAAAATAATATAGACCTAATAGGAAAATCTGTATAGGTCGAATAAAATAACCATTTGAGCCGAATAGAATACAGTAGGCTGAATAGAAGAAAATTTTATCTATATGAAATTTAGTCCTTATTTTTGTGAAATAAAATATTGGCCGAATAGGCAAATCTCTATGGGTTGAATAGAACAACCATATGGCTGAATAGAATACATGTAGGCCGAATAGAAGAAAAAATTTATTCGTATGAAATTTGTCCTTATTTTTCTAGAAAAAAAATATAGGCCAAATAGGCAAATCTGTATTGACCGAATAGAAAAACCATTTGAGCAGAATAGAAGTAACTTAGGCCTAATAGAAAAATCAAATTTTTGAGATTTTATGAGGCATCATAAGGTAGGCCGAATAGCGAAATATATTTTGGGCCGAATATACTAATTTATTGGCCGAATAGAATAAATTATGAGCCGAATAGAATACTTGCACCTAATTTTTTTAAGTTATGGTTTTAAACGATTATTTTTTTAACGTTGACATCATTTATGTTTTTTGTAAAACTGTGCAGATGAGTTATAAAAAAGTTGGGATGTGTTGGGGTAGATTTTGGGAAGGGTTACTATATAATGGTAGAAAGGTGAACTGATTATTCTTGCGAGATGAAGATCTGTATTATAATAGTTTGCTAATAGAAATTCATAGCATAATACAAGTTGATATGAGTTACTGGGTTATGATGTGTATTCTCTGCTTGAGTACGATGGCCGTTTATCTAAATATAAGATAAAGAATTATGCACATGTGTAATACATTTTCAACTATGTTGATGTAGGAATGGTCTACGTTACACTCCAGCATATCGCGGGCAATGCAATCAATCAACATTCTGCATAAGGTTCAGGGATTAGTTTGGGTTTAGGGATGAGTTATGAAGATGGAAGTTCTAGTCTGAGCAATGATCCAAGTACGAGAACACTTTTTAGTGCTAGGCCTGAATTTGATTTGAATGAGAATTACATTCCTGCGTCAGAGATGCGGTGATCTGGTTTTAGGGAATCGCTAGATGTTGATGACAAAGATGCTGGTGAGGATGAGGATGATTATGATGATGTTGAATCCGGGAATGGGACTGATGAAGAAGAAGAGAAAGTAACGAAGATAATAGATCGCATGAGTCTAATTAGTCTTCTGGCGATAGTGATGATGGTAGTGAAGCCTCAAGAATCCAATTATATGAAGATATTTGTCATTACATACGTGAGAAGGTGTCCCTAGCTTTCTAGAGCCAATTAGTCGCGACATGCCCCGATCTGAAATGCAGCCAATAGAGTATCATAGACGAGGGCCGACCACCCATCCTTGGTTGATTCCAGGTATCAAAATTTTGCTGTTTGAAAATAGAACTTACAGCAATTATTAAATACTAATGCACATTTCATGTTCATAGGCATTCTGGATGACGCTGACAGAGCACATCATGTGACTAGCCCTGTATTTCATACATCTGGCGACCTTAACGCGAACGGTGTATTTGATACGAAAGAGAAGTTGCAGATAGCCCTAGGAATGTATAACTTGCAGAACGGAGTGGAGACCCATGTTCAAATATCTAACTCCAACAGGTTTAACGTGATATGTAAGCTAAAGGCTAATACACGCATGCAAGATTGAGCTTTGCGCTGTGGAGAGTGATTAAATTAGTTGAACCTCACGGTTGTGTAAATGATCTAGATAGGACCGCTCCAACACATGTGTCATCCAAGCTAATCAGGTAATATTTTGCTACTAGGCAGTTTGATAAGATTACTGGACTCCGACCCCCCAGGGGATGAAATCAGAGATCATACAAGACTTCGGGTTTGTCATTAGCTACAATGTAGCGTTAAAGGCCAAACACCTGGCTGTTGGGCACACGTACGGGGATCACAACAGCTCATTTCATATGCTCCCTGCGTATATGTATCAATTAGAATTGGCAAATCCCGATAGACACACAGTATCGCCATCGGTGAAGATGATCATTTCAAGTTTGAATTTTATGCACTTGGAGCATCCACGCGTGGATTTCTTGAGTTTGGTCGGCTAGTCATTGTCATAGATGGTACTCATATGAAAGGACAGTACAGGGGAATTCTGTTTGTCGCAGTTTCAAATGATCCAAATCACCAGATTTTTCCTCTTGCCTTAGGCGTTGGTGACATTAAGAACAACACGTTGTGGACGTGGTTTTCAACAAGGCTGCGAGTGACATATGGATGTCCACGAGATCTGTTGATAGTTTCCAATGAGCATCAAAGTATCACGCATGCTATCTATAATGTTTATCCTGATGCACATCATGGGCTATGCGGCTATCATTTAAAAAACAAATTGGTTCGTTTTGGACAGACCATTATATTTAGATTCCAGAGTGTGATGGATGCATACCTTGTGAAAGATTTTGATCAGTTAGTCTTCCATCTACTTCTTCGTAATTTGAAATTTATATATCATTATAATGGATTTTTACTCATGTTCCCCCTTCCCACTTGTTATTTGCAGTTGCATGACCTCCTTGCGAGCTGCTGGTGTGCAAGATTTAATGGACTTAGTTGAGTCGTGGGGATACGAGAAATGGGCAAGGGTCCATTGCCCTGTCAGACGGTATGAGTTTATGAACTCTAATGCAGCATAATCGTATAATAATGTCATCCTCTAGGCGCGCAAGTTACCTGTATGAACACTGCTAGAGATTTCCCGTACAATCACTGAGAGGTGGTTTTACGATCGTCGAATTCAAGTTGAGTAAAAGAGTATCATTCTCTGCAAGTGGATCCATGATGAGTTAGTGAAACTTTCTTATGCTGCCCAAAAGCTACACATATTGAAACTCATTGGCCATAAGTATTCAGTCAAGAACGATGATATGAATTTCAGAGTGGATTTGAATGCTCATAGCTGCCCATGTGAGATATTCCAAAAAAACTAGTTCCATGTATTCATGCAATGAAGTCAATCGAGTACGTAGTTATATATTTTACTTGTATAGATCGTATGAATCACTGGCCTTACATTCTATTTTGTTCAGTAATTGTAAGTTGGCAGCTAGTGTGTTCGCCTCTATTATATTCCATCGCAGCAATGTAATTGGGATGTGGGTCGATCTTGTTATGCCTGTTCTGCACTATAGTCAATGGGACACTCTGACAGAGTCCACTCACAGCATGTCATACCCCTGCTAACACACAAGAAGGCGGGCTGCCCACGAGAATCATGGATAAGGTCAGGTGTAGAGTCATCCAGAAGACATCACAAACAACATGTATGTTCACGTTGTCAATAGTCAGGTCACAATCGAGTAAACTGTACTCCAGCTTCATTATCGAATAGCGATCCAGCACCGTCTTGTAAAGCTGAGCCTACTCCCCATTTCCTGAGACAGAAAAAATGTGGGCTTTGCAGTGAATCTAGACATACTCGTCTACGTTGTCTGATGCGCATTTTCTTTGCATGCAAAATTAATCCCCAAGTATTAAGGATATCAGTTGCAGCGTAAGCAAGCGACCAAGTGAATTATAGAACCCAAAGGACGACGTATTATCAATTTAATTATTTACTAAATTAATTAAGATGAATTGTGGTAATAAAGTTTGGATTTAATTATTAATCTACTAACAATTTAATTAAAATAACAATTAAAATAAAATAAACACTAGAAGAATGCGAAAGTGAACAAAAAATGGAGAATAAGTAGCTCTAGGATAATTCAGCTTTACTCATTAATTTCCCTTTCGTGTATCAATGTCCGACTCTGCCTTGTGGAATATGGACGCATCAGTAAGCCATGCAAATCTACTCTATAGACACAAGTAAATATGCGTATAACACGTGTGAATAACCTTGCTTTATAGGTACTATAAAGTTAACTTCTTTATCCTGCTTACTAACCAGAATTCAATTCAATTAATAATAAACATTCATATATAATAGTTCTAATGAAATTTCGAAGTCCCTTCACTTAGAATCAAAACATGGAATCCTGTTCAGCAATGAACGCCCTCAATCAATAATCAAGATGAACATTCAGACTCTATTCAACAGTTAATGATGCACAAAACGACTCTGAATATGGATTAAAAATGCATAATCATATATAAACTAAACTACAAGTAGTGTTGTACGGAGTATACACACGAAAGTTAAATTAATTAATAAAAACTTTCAAAATCCTAGATCTACCAAAATAGTACTAGCTCATGATGTTGCGAAGAACAATCATGGGTGTTGGATAGATCTTACCCAAATGTCTGGAAAATACAAGATGAATTAGGAAGCAAAGGAAACCCTAGATGTGGGCATCGTCGCGTCCTTCTCCATCTTGAATCCTCCTCTTAGTTCTCCTCTTGATTCAACAGACGAATCTTCAAAATGATGGATGGATGGAGGAAAGGATGTGGATGATGGTTGGGGGGTGACCCCCCCTTGTGGGGTGTAGGATGATTGTGTTGTGTTCTCTAATCCAATCTAATCAATCTAATGAATAATGATGTGATATGCATCCCCTTTTATACTTGTAAGTTCTCCTTATGAACCTAGGATGAGTTTTTTCTTGGAAAATATGAAAATACACGTATTGGGGTGTAAAAATACGGATCTGCACGTTATCAGGCTTCTAATTCGACCATTAGGCTTCTGGTTCGACCACAATATGAGTGGTTCGATCACTGGTTCGGGTCGAATCAGCTTGCGCAGTCTTACCGTTTCGCATATAACTTCCACATCCAAGCTCCGATTTGAGTGATTCTTGCGCTCACGCGGTCCTCTCTTCCTTGGCTTTCTATCCATATAACTAAATTACAGAAAATCCAACATTTGAATGTGTAACAACTCATGTAAAGTGGCACAGCCGTTCTGTTCGGCACAGCGTGCGCGACATCACCATTTTGATCATAACTTTCTTATTTGGAATCCGATTGGGGTGTTCTTTACGCAAAAACGATCTTCTTTTCTGTGGCTTTCCAACCATATATCACACTTTTCATTGAAAGCTCCACACGAACACAGAAAGATTACACAAGTTGGACATGTGTTTTTTAGCATTCTTGAACAAGTTGCACCTTTTCTCTAACTTTGCACTTTTGATCCTTTTTCCACCTAAAAAACAATAAAACACCTCAAGTGCACCTTTTTCTCACATATATTAAATAGAAAAGTGATAATGCTATTTCATAACCAAATTATAGTATAAATGAAAAGTGATAACCTTTTATAACAAAAGTGATAATATTTTATAGCAAAAGTGATAAATATTTTAAAAAATGTAAAATGGTATCACATGAGACGGTCTTACGCAAGACCTACCCATAATTATTTAATAAAAAATTTGTAGAATAAATATAAGGCAAAGACTTGTGTGAGACCGTCTCATTTAAGGTCTTACGTGAGACAGTAAGAAAGTGATAATTTTTACAATAAAAGTGATAGTAAATTAATGAAAAGAGATAATGTTATTTTATGAATAATTTACAGTATAAATGAAAAGTGATAATATTTTATAGCGAAAATGATATTGTTTTTGTAGCGAAAGTGATAACAATTTTAAAAGTGTAAAATGGTCTCACGTGAAACGGTCTCACGCAAGACATACCCTAAATATAAAATAAAAATATTTTTAATAAAAAGTAATATTTGAACATTGAAAAATAATATCCATCCATGTTAATGATTTAATTAATAATTTATGTAAAAAATCAAATGTGATATCATTTTAAATAAAAAGTAATAAATAATCAAAGAAACGTAATATGCAGTAATCTAAACTATTTCACGAATTATTTACTGGACAAATAAAAAGTGATGCCTATTAAATTAAAAGTGATAACATTTTTTATTGAGCTATTTTATGAACTAATGGGAAAAATAAAAGTGATAACATTTCTAATAAAAAGTGGTACTTGATTAATAATAAGTGATAAAATCTTAAATAAAAAGTAATATTTAATCAATTAAAAATATAATAACAATTCAATTAAACAATTTCATTAGAAGTAATTAATAGAATATATAAGAAGTGATAACATTTTCAATAAAAAGAGTTAGTTAATCAATAAAAAATGATAGCTTGATAAAAAGTGATAATATTTTTAATAAAATGTGATATCTAATTAATGAAAAGTGATAATTATTCAATTGAATCATATTATGAACTAACTCCATTAAATAGTAATAAATTTTTTAATAAAAATTATATCTTACAATACAAGCATTCAAATATTATGAACAACTCCATTAAATAGTAATAAAAATTTTAATAAAAATTATATCTTACAATACAACCATTCAAATAAAATTATTTTATGAATAACTCAAAATAAATAAAAAGTTATAGCATTTATTATAATAAAAAAATTATACATACATAATTATAAAAAATAAAAAATATATGCAACATTTTTTAATAATTAATGAAACAACCAATATAAATTTTATTAAGAAAAAATAATAAATCACATGCTTCGCAACAGGTAGTGGTAGTGGCAGCCATATTCCTCCTCTTTTAAAATGTATATTCACGCGGTTTTACTAACAAAAGTATATTCACGCGGGTCTTTGTCTAAGCGGATAATCCGTCTCACAAAATAGAATATGTGAGACGGTCTCGCACAAGACCTACCCTTAATATATATATAATATATCATTAGAAAAAATTTAAAAGGAAATAGGTGTGAGCATAGAAAGAAAAAATGAAAAATGCGCTGAATATAATGAATTTTCCAAATATTTGAATACTATATACTCCATATAGTATATAATTTTTTTAAAAAATCCATATTTTATATAATTTAAAAAAAAAATAGGTGTGAGTATAGTTAGAAAAAATTTGTTGAATATAATAACCATGAATCCATATGTAAATAAATTTAGTACTCCATCCATCTAAAACTTAAACTTGCACTCTTTTTTTCATTTATTCTCAATTCAAATTTACGCTTTTATAAAAAAAATTATATTATCTAATTTATGACATCACGGTACTATTTAAATTCAAGTGTTAGTCTCGAATAGTTTAAAGAATTTTTCGAATTTTCAAATTGATCTCACAAGCAAATTATATTTTAATTATTATCAACCTTATATTTAAAATTATGTTTTTCATTACACAAAATTACTAATTTTTAAATTAAAATTAATAATATTTAAAAAAAAATAATTCGTGCATCGCACGGGCGAATTACTAGTATATATATATATATATATATATATATATATATATATATATATATATATATACTAGTACAAATCTCGCTGAGTGTATAAACTTTGTAAGTATTTACAGTTTTTATTTTATTTTGTTTATTTTTAATTTTAATCATGTTCAGGTTTAGCCTCATAGGTTAAACTATTTATATGTTGATCCATGGCTATCTGTTATAATAACCTGGTAATTATATGATTCATGTCTAGGTTATACTGTATTCATGACTAGATTATACTGTAGTGTATTAAGGTAGGATTATTTATATGGACTGGCCTTATCATTCATGTTTATGCTTTGTTGTTTTCTGTATGTCCGTTTTAGCCGTTTGAAAGGCGTTTTAGGACTGTTTGAAAACGTTTTTAAGCATAATTTGTTTAATAGGATGCCGGTTAATTTCTTAATCCATAAAATCCTTGTTATCATGTAAACCAGTCAATCAAGTCATGTTAATCATAGTAGATCTTGTTTCTGTATGGTATCAGAGCCTTGGTAATTAAAATAGATATGTCTTGGGTCAACATATAATTTATCATGAATAATATCATGAACTTGATTAATAATAACAATAATAATGTTAAAAATAGCATGAATGAAGAGTATGATATGCCTAAGAACTTAGATCTACTTAATAAGTGGACAATTCCTAAAATTGAACCCAGGTTAATATACAAGTTGGATACATTCGAAAGAATAGGTTTTCTTCAGGTAGTTAAGACTACTGAAGAATCAATTTCATTAGATAATAATGAAATGATTATAAAGTTATTATCAGATAAAGATATTAATAAATATAGAAATAGCTACAATTTCCTTCATATAGGATTGGTTCAAATTGCATTCAAACCTTTAACTTTGAAAGGTTTACCAGAAAGCTTTATAGCAGCTTTACGAGATGGTAGAAACCTCAATTGGAGACAATCTTTGATGGGTATAATACAATTCAGTCTGGCAAATGGTCCAGTATATTTTAATGTTTATCCCAATTTGCAATTATCATTATCTGATGTCAACATACTTGATGCATTAACATTAAATGTTAAAACAAATGGATATAATTATCTTCCTGGAACAGAGACTATTTGTGTTTGTTATAGGATATATTATAAACCATTGATTACACTGAATCCTCAGTGTAAGATGATGGATTATAAAAATGAAACTATTATTATTGAAACTAATTTCAACAGGTCAAATATTATGACCAGAAGACCTATTAAATGGGAAGAAATAGAATTTCCAGATAATTGGAAGATTGAACAGGCTGTACCAGTTCAAACGCAAGTACAGAATCAGAATAATATTCTGAATATTATACAAAGCTCAGAAGGAACTGTAGATATACAGTTTGAGCCAAATAAGATACAAAAAAGTAATTCAATGAGAAATTATATTTCTCCAATTAATTACAGGGTGGAAACACCTAGAGCTTCTACTTCTCAAATAAGAGAAAATAGAACTCAAACATCTCAAATAGAAGATTATACAGATGATATGGAATCTGTAATAGGATTAAATCCTGAAATAAGAAAATTATACAAAAATAGGAACAATATTATTAAAGAGTCCAATAGGATGGAACCGACAATGTCGGAAATGTATGAATCTATATAATTTATGGATTTTGAGGAAATAATAGATTTTAGACCTGGTTCTAAAGCCAGAAAAATTATTTCTGAAGAATTTAAAGATGAAGGTTATACACCTTTCAGAAATTGGTTTTTTTATAATTTTACTAATATTGAAATTAGTAAATTTCAATATGAGTTTTATAAAACTTGTGAAAAGAAAAATATGATAATACCATTTGTAGCATGGTTCATAGAAACCTATGTTAAGAATTATATTCTTATCCTGGAAAGGAATTATACCTTACAAAATGGTTCAGTGGTTACAGGAATGCATCCACCACAACAACCATTTAAAATTAATGATTTGAATTTTTTAGCATTTGCTAAATTAATTGAAGATGATACACTTCAAGTTACCAGCAAACATATTAATAATATGTTTAAAGGTCAGAATTATACTAATTTATCATTAGTAGTAATGAATGAACAAGTTCAATCTATCAATGATAAATTGAATTTGATAATTGAAAAGATTAATGAGAAATCTCTTGATAAGGGAAAAGAGGTTATAGAAAATAAGGAAGAAGCTTCTACATCAGAAGTTTTCAATACTCCTATAAAAAAGGAGATATTTCCTAGTTTTCAACATCCTCCAATAATTTCAAATTTTAAGACTCAACCAATATATGAGTTGGAAAAATATTTGGAAGAAAGGTTTAATAAACTGAGTATAAAAACTCTAGATAAAGAGTTAGATTATAATTTGATAGAAAACCCAGATTATAAAGAGGTTTTTCAAGATCAAATAAATAAACTCCATAATAAATGGGCAGATAAACCCATTCAGAGTAAGTTCTATTATAATAGACCTACTCCTATGGATGTATTACATGAAGAATACACTGATACTATAGATATCAGTTATTCTGGCAATAAAATTTATGAATGGAATATTGATGGATATTCTAATAAGCAGATTTATAATACTGTCCATAGAATGTTGATGTATTCTACAATATGTAAGAATAGTCAAAATGGTGATAAAACTATTGCAGCCATGATAATAGCTGGTTTTACAGGCCAACTTAAAGGTTGGTGGGATAATTATTTAAATTTGCAAGATAGAGATAATATTCTCAATGCTAATAAGCAAGAAGATAATAAAATTATTGAAACTGCAGTTTATACATTAGCAGTAAATGTTATTGAACATTTTACAGGGAGATTTAGTGATAATAGTGATACTATTAGAACATTATTGCAAAATCTACGATGTAGAACACTCTCTGATTTTAGGTGGTATAAAGATACTTTCCTAAGCAGAGTAATGAAATTACCAGAGAGTAATAATACTCATTGGAAATCCAAATTTGTAGATGGATTACCAAGCTTATTCGCCGAAAGAATAAGAAAAACAATAAAAGGTAATAATATTACCATTCCGTATGAAAAATTTACATATGGATCTTTAATAGACACTTGTATTCAAGAAGGATTAGCTTTATGTAATGAAATAAAGCTAAATCAACAATTGAAAAGACAAAGTTTCTTAGAAAAGAAACAATTAGGAGAATTTTGTCAACAATTTGGACTGAACAATGTTTCATCCAGTAAAAAGAAAAAGGAGAGGATTTATAAGCCTAAAAAGAAGAAATATTCTTCGAAATATATTGAAAGAAAAGGAAAAAGGAGAGAAGAAAATTTCCAAAGGAAAAATGAATTCCAAAAGAAATCGTATATGAAAAGATTCAATAAGAATCAAAAAAGATATTGTACAATATGTAAAAGAAAAGGTCATACCAATGAATTTTGTTGGACAAAGAAAAGAATTTCTAATTTAGAAATTCCTGATGATATAAAAGAAATTATAATACAATCTTTGATAGAAAAATCCGAATCTGAAGAATCAGAATCAGAAATTTCTACTACTTCTGAATCAGAAGATGAGATTGTAAGAAATTTAGAAAATGAAGAATTTTATGAAACAGAGGAATGTGAACCTTGTAAAGAATGATTGATATGTCCTAAAGAAATAAATAATATTGATAATAATCAATCTGAATTTTATAAAATAATGTCACAATTCTCTAATATGAGTATTAATGTTTTAGATTCTCAAAATATTTTTGAGTTACTAAAATTGATAAAGGATCCTCTATTAAGGACCAAAATAATTGATGAATTAGGAAATGAAAATGGTGCTTCAACATCTACTTCTAATAAAGAAGAAGAAAAAATAAAAGAAATTCTTAATAAGAATAAATCTTATAATATGTCAGAGGTGATGAATCAATTAAAAATGAAATATCAAAGTCAAAGAGATATATCTCTACCAGATATATATAAAGAGATTAATAATCTGAAAGAAGAAATAAAATTCTTAAAAAATAAGAATTTTATCCAAGAATCTAGACTATCTAGATTAGAAAATAGTATTAAAGGAAAGAATGAAATTCTTCCAGATTACATTGATAATTTACCAATAGTAGAAAAAGACAATTTTCTTTCTACTATAGAAACAGTCATATCTCAAAAATGGTACATTAAAATATCATTATTGATTGATAATTATTATACAAAATCATTTATTGCTCTTGTTGATAGTGGAGCAGATTTAAATGTCATACAGGAAGGATTAATTACTACTAGATATTTTCATAAAACAAGTCATACATTATGGCATTCTGGTGGTGATAAACTCCAAATAAATTATAAAATTCCTAAAGCATATGTATGCATTAATGGTAAATGCATTGAGCAAAGTTTTATACTTGCAAAAGATATTTCAAACCAAATTATACTTGGTACACCATTTCTAAATAATATTTATCCCATAAAGAATATTGATAATAAAGGGATAATGGGTACTTTTCAAGGAAAAGAGATTTTTCTTGAATTTATTGTGGAACCAATTACAAGAAAATTGCATAGTCATTTTGATAATATCAAAGCTAAGCAAAATCAGATAGGATTCTTGAAACAAGAAATTAATATTATTAATATTGATGAACAATTGAAAAATCCTAAATTACAGGATAAGATTAGTATTTTGAAAAATGAACTTTCATTAGAAATATGTAATGATCATCCCAATGCTTTTTGGGATAGAAAAATGCATATTATCTTTCTTCCTTATGAGGAAGATTTTAATGAAAGAAATATTCCGACAAAGGCTATACCTTGTCAAATGAATTCAGAATATTTAGAATTATGCAAAAAGGAGATTGAATCTTTATTGCAAAAAGGACTAATAAGTCATTCTCAATCACCGTGGTCATGCACTGCATTCTATGTTAATAAACATTCTGAAATAGAAAGAGGAATACCTAGATTGGTTATAAATTATAAACCTCTTAATAAAGTTCTAAAATGGATTAGACATCCAATTCCTAATAAAAAGGATTTATTAGACAGACTTTATAATGATCTAATATTTTCAAAATTTGATTTAAAATCAGGATATTGGCAAATTCAGGTCAATAAGTCTGATAGATATAAAACAGCATTCAATGTTCCAATTGGACATTATGAATGGAATGTTATGCCATTTGGTCTTAAAAATGCTCCTTCTGAATTCCAGAAGATAATGAATGATATATTTACTCCATATAGGAATTTATAATTGTCTATATTGATGATATTTTGATTTATTCAACAACTATTGAAATGCATTTTAAGCATTTGCATATCTTTAAACGTTTGATAAAACAAAATGGTCTAGTTATATCTAAACCAATGATGGATTTATTCCAGACTAGAGTAAAATTTATAGGACATTTTATTGAAAAAGTAAATATAATTCCTATTAATAGAAGCATAGATTTTGCTGATAAATTTCCTGATATAATAACTGAAAAAACTCAGTTACAAAGATTTTTAGGAAGCCTTAATTATATTGCTCCTTATTATCATAATTTGGTAAAAGATACATCTATTTTATATGATAGATTAAAGAAAAATCATAAACCATGGACTGATAGTCATACTAATGCAGTCAAGAATATTAAGAAAAATGTTAAATCATTACCATGCTTAATGATTAGTAACCCTAATTGGGAGAAGTTTATAGAAACTGATGCTTCTGATATAGGATTTGGAGGGATTCTTACCCAGAAAAATCCAGATAATAAACAAGTGCATTTAATTAGATTTCATTCTGGAAAATGGAGAGATGCACAGATTAATTATGCTACTATTGCAAAAGAAATTCTTGCTATAGTAAAATGTATATTAAAATTTCAAGATGATTTATACAATCAAAAATTTACTATTGTCACTGATTGTAGTGCAGTTAGATTTATGTTTAATAAAGATTTTAAACATGATGTTTCTAAGCAAATGTTTGCTAGATGGCAGGCTCATTTAGCCCCTTTTGATTTTAATATTATACATAAAAAAGGAGAAGATAATAATCTTCCAGATTTTCTAACCCGTGAATATTTCAATTGCAGAAATGAGACGGGGTAGTGGGTCTTCCTCCCCATGGAGAGGAAGAGGTGGAAGGAGTAGGGGTTATACTCCTACAGACAAAGGTAAATCTCCTGAGATCATATCTCAGCATGGAAAAAGAAAACTTGTGAACAAAAATTTGTCACAAGAGTTTGAAGAAATGGAAACAGAAAGGAGTGATACTCCTACTCATACTACCTTCGCCAATATTGTGGCAAATATTCAATACAATGAAAAATATTTCAGAAAAGACTAGGAAGAGATAATCTTCAAATTAGAAGACAGGGATCTCAAATGGAATAATGATCCATGGTTTTTAATGAATAGATATTTGGATAATGGTTCCAATGAAATGAGGACTTATAAGTCTCGAGGATACTATGAACAGATATTGATAAAGAGTGAAAGTTGTGATATTAAACATTTCACTACTGGTAATAATGAAGAAATTTATAGCTTCAGTAAAGTGTTGATAAAAAAGATTATATCTTTGGAAGAATGGGGAATTTCTCCTTTAAGAGAGAAATCAATGCAACATGATGTCACAAAAGCAGTTATTAAATATAATTACTGGGATTATTGTGATGCTTTTTGAAAAATATCTAAACTATGAAAATGATAAAAGACATCATACATGGTTTATCAAAATATGTTCTAAGATTTATAATCTTGAAATACCAAATTGGTTTATCCATTGGTGTAATTGTTATGGTCCCATACCAGAGATATTGCCAGTAGAAACCAAATATTGTTTTATAAAATGGGTAGATGTTTCTCCCAGAATGATAGATAGACAGAATTCAAAAATTGTAACAGAAGGAATAGCTTCCTGTTACTTTTTTATAGAATTTTCATTACCATGAATTTTGAAGTGGAAACCAGAATTTGGTTATACCAAAACGGGTATCCCATGCTTATTAAGAACTTATCATGTAAAGTTTTGGGAGAAATTGGTGGAAATTGATCCCCTAACTGGAAGAATGAATGGTGATGAGACATTTTCTTTGATAGAGAAACAGGTTTGTTCATATGAAGAACAACTAAAAAATAATCAGACATCCTCGCCTTTTGATTACATAATTAATAAGGCAATAATGAGATCAGAGAATTTGACTAAGCAGCAGATGATAGCTGAATATATTAAAGAAATGAAAAAGAGTCTTCTATCTCAATTTAAAGATGACAAAGATGACTCAGTAGCATCTGAGGAAATGCAGGATGCTCAAGATCCAAATGAAGATCTTAATGAAGTCAATATAGATGATATATTTGACTCATTAAATGATACTTTGGTGGAAAAATTGGCACCAAGAAAAGAAGGATCTTCTTCATCAAAGAAATCTAGAGGAAAATAGGCCTCAGGTCACAATCATAATAACGTCATTGCTTACGTTATTAACAGACAAGATACTATTCATACTGTAGCAAAATAACGTCATTGCTTACGTTATTTGGCAGACAAAATACTGTTTATCTTTTGACTTTGTTGCAGGAATATTACTGCACATGCCGAAAATTTCGGCTTTTCACTGAACATCCACGCGTTTTCTACTATTGGGACGCGTTTTCATTTTGTATAAATAGATTAGAAGTTTTCATTTACAGACATCGATCAGAACACTCTCTCTTCTCTCTTCTGATCACCCTTGTAAGTTCATGTGCTGAGCACCCCCCCTTATTTGTAATATATAAATTTGTAATAATAGAAATATCATTCTGAGTGTATAAACTTTGTAAGTATTTACAGTTTTTATTTTATTTTGTTTATTTTTAATTTTAATCATGTTCAGGTTTAGCCTCATAGTCTAAACTATTTATATGTTGATCCATGGCTATCTGTTATAATAACCTGGTAATTATATGATTCATGTCTAGGTTATACTGTATTCATGACTAGATTATACTGTAGTGTATTAAGGTAGGATTATTTATATGGACTGGCCTTATCATTCATGTTTATGCTTTGTTGTTTTCTGTATGTCCGTTTTAGCCGTTTGAAAGGCGTTTTAGGACTGTTTGAAAACGTTTTTAAGCATAATTTGTTTAATAGGATGCCGGTTAATTTCTTAATCCATAAAATCCTTGTTATCTGCAATTGAAATATTCACGGGTTAGAAAGTCTGGAAGATTATTATCTTCTCCTTTTTTATGTATAATATTAAAATCAAAAGGGGCTAAATGAGCCTGCCATCTAGCAAACATTTGCTTAGAAACATCATGTTTAAAATCTTTATTAAACATAAATCTAACTGCACTACAATCAGTGACAATAGTAAATTTTTGATTGTATAAATCATCCTGAAATTTTAATACACATTTTACTAATAGAATGATCTGAGGATATATTAATAAATATACTTCATGTATTTAAATAAATTAAATTTTATGTTAAAAATATCTTTTAGCATATTAAAAAATAAGTCCAACAATCTATTATACCCTAAAACAAATCAATTAACTTAAATACATTCCAAAATCATTCTGAGCAAATAAATTTAATATTACATATATATTAATAAAAGAAATAAAAAATATAACAAAATTATTATAAATTTTTTTAAAAAAAAGATAAATATTACAAGTTATAACGAATCAATACCTATATTAATAAAAAATAAAAATAGATAATTTAATAACTATGTTGATTAAAAATTATAAAATAATAAATAATTTAATATTTCTATTAATTAAAAATAATAACGAAATCTATCTATATATGTATTAATTAACGAAATAAAATAAATAAATTTAAGAAATAAAATAAATAAAATTGATAAATGTGTTAATAAAAAGAATAACAGAAGTAACAAAATAAATAAATAAAGTGTATTAATATAATGATATGAGGATATATTCAAATTTCAGAATAACTATATATACTTCATGTATGTTCAACAAAAGTGTGATTGGGACACCTATGCACCTAACGATCTTAATCATTAGATTAAAATTTTAATTTAATTTATTATTAAAATTAAATTTAATAATTAAATATTTTAAAAAATAACTATCTATCTATTATACACAAACATATCAATTAACCCTAGAATTATTCTGAAAGAAAATAAATTTTAATATTATGTATTAATAAAAAGAAATAAAATATATATATAACAAATTATTATAAAATTAAAAAAAAAAAAAAAAAGAGAGAGATAAATATCACCAATTATAACGAATCAATACATATATTAATAAAAAAATAAAATAAATACTATAATATTTCTATTAATTAAAAAACAATAACGAAATCTATATATGTATTAATTAACAGAAATAAAATAAATAAATAAATTTTGGAAATAAAATAAATAAAATTTATAAATGTGTTAATAAAAAAAGAACGAAATTAACAAATAAATAAAGTGAATTCAAAAGTTAAAAAAATTATCACAAAATTAAACAAAATAAAAATAAATAAACTAAATTAATATTAATAAAAAAAGTTAAAAGAAATTTAAAGAAAAATTATAACAAAATTAATCAAAAGATATTTAAAAATAAATAAACATCAATTCTTTAACACTTGAAGAAAGCTTAAAGAGAATAATTTGCGTACAAAAAAGTTTAGAACATAAAGAATGCTTAAAGAAAATAATTTCTGCTTGTAGTTAAATGACAAAATCATAACAATATTAAAGGAAATAAATAATAAATTGGACATCAAATATAAATAAAATTCAAAAGAAATAAATTTGTATGAATCAAAAGAAATTAAAAACAAAATATAACAAAATTAATTAAAAGAAATTTGAATAATATAAATAAAAAATTGAATACGAACCTGAAGAAAGAAAGCTTGAGGAAAATAATTTGTGAAGTAAATGAATAAAAATAATATTATTTATGGGGCGGCTATTTACAACCCCAAAATTGTTAAATGAACTCTAATTACTAAATGTACCTCACTGAAATTAATAATTACCTATTTAAATTACTTAATACACTCCATACAAAGACAACTTTACCCTTTTTAACTATACCCAAATTAAAAAAAATCTAATGTTAATCTTAATATATATATATATATATATATATATATATATATATATATATATATATATAAGCAGAATAAATCAAATCCTAACCATCTATTTTTAAAACGAATCTCAACTACCCATTAAAATAATTAAATAATTATAATTATGACATTTTCAAATTAGGAAATAATTTAGTATCTAAAATAATTAAATAATTATAATTATGAAAGCAGAATAAATCAAATTCTAACCATCTATTTTTAAAACGAATCTCACTCACCCATTAAAATAATTAAATAATTATAATTATGACATTTTTAAATTAGGAAATAATTTAGTATCTAAAATAATTAAATAATAATCTTTTCAAATTAGGAAATAAGATTTTATTTTTAAAAAATTAATGTTATTAAATAGAACAATCAAATTGCAGGGATAAGCAGAATAAATTCAATCTTGACCATCTATTTTTAAAACGAAATCTCAACCACCCATTAAAATAATTAAATAATTATAATTATGACATTTCAATTCAGGAAATAATTTAGTATCTAAAATAATTAAATAATTATAATTATGATCTTTTCAAATTAGGAAATAAGATTTTATTTATTAAAAAATTAATAATATTAAATAGAACAATCAAATTGCAGGGATGAAAAGGCTCAAGCCCGTTGAATTAGGTCAAATCATCCATTGACCAATCAAATTGCGAGTTATATATAGGACTTCCTCACCCTTCACCTATATAAGGAGTCCTTGTAACACCCTAATATTTTATAATTTATATTTTCGTAAATTTTACTTTTAAACAAAATTATATTATTTATTTTAATGTGTTATATTTTAATTATTAAGTATTATATATATTTTTTATTTGGATTCAAAAGTCTATATTAAAGATTTTAAATATTTGGATCTTATCCAAAACCTGGGTCTTTGGATTCAAAGTATTATTTATAATTTTTAAATATTTGGATGTTATCCAAAACTTGCTCTCCAACTTTATTAATGACGTGAGTCACTTGTCCAACTTTAATTAATTAAAAATGTATTTATCTTGGACTCGAAGTTTCCCAAAAATATATATATAAAGAACTTTATTTGACCAATACTCCATATTCATACAACCCATTCAATCTCCCCCGAATCATTAAGAGAAAGAGAAGGTTTCAGATATTTTTTTAATGTACTGTCACTCAAATACACTTGCAAGGTAGGGGTAATTTCTACTCTTTACCGAGTATTATTACATTTCATGTTTATGATTGTTATTGTTAATGTGTATACGTAATAGACATGTATATACAATTGGAAAATATTTCCACATTTGCAGCTCGATACTAATTAATATATTGCTGGACGCAGTCGGAGTCGAAGCTAATTGACATATTGGCGGACCTTGACCCGTCGTTGACACATATTTATCGACTGCCACATTATTTTATTTTATACATTTTTCTTACTTATATATATTAGCAAATGCAATCATTAAAGTCACTCCTACTGAGCGGTGGTTTGCTCACCCTTTTCACTTTAAACTCTTCTCAGGTTGAGGCTACGTCAGAGTACTGGGGGTGGATACGTTGTGTGACAGTTTTAATGAAAATTTCAAATGATTTGTAACATTTATTTATTTTATTAAATTGTTCACGCCCTCATTGAAGGATAATATTATTTAATAATTACGAATAAATCTCTCTTTCTAATTATTAAAAATTGGGGCGCGACAGATGGTATCAGAGCGGGTCTACGTTTCTGTGGACTCGTATTTTTAAAATAAATTATTTGCGAATCTATATATCTGTAGACTTTCATTTTCAAAATAAAATAATTTTCTAATGATACTCGCTATGCATCTACCTTGTACACGACGTCAGCTTCAAGGTACATAAATATTTATTTTATTATTACACTAATTCTTTAAAAATAAGAAGTTTTTCTGAATTTCGAGTACGAAATTATTTTAGGGGGATAGATTTTAACACCCTAAATCTATATTTTCGTAAATTTTACTTTTAAACAAAATTATATTATTTATTTTAATGTATTATATTTTAATTATTAACTATTATATATATTTTTGGCTTGGATTCAAAAGTCTATATTAAAGATTTTAAATATTTGGATCTTATCCAAAACGTGGGTCTTTGGATTCAAAGCCTATTATTTATAATTTTTAAATATTTCGATGTTATCCAAAACTTGCTCTCCAAGTTTAGTAGTGAGTCACTTGTCCAACTTTAATTAATTAAAAATGTATTTATCTTGGTCTCCAAGTTTCCCCAAAAAATATATATAAAGAACTTCATTAGACAAATACTCCATATTCATACAACCCATTCAATCTCCCCCAATTCATTAAGAGAAAGAGAAGGTTTCAGATATTTTTTTAATGTTCTGTCACTCAAATACACTTTCAAGGTAGGGGTAACTTCTACTCTTTACCGAGTATTATTACATTCCATGTTTATGATTGTTATTGTTAATGTGTATACGTAATAGACATGTATATACAATTAAAAAAATATTTCCACATTTGCATCTTGATACTAATTGACATATTGCTGGACGCAACCGGAGCCAGCGCTAATTGATATAGTGGCGGACCTTGAGCCGTCGTTGACACATATTTATCGACTGCCACATTATTTTATTTATACATTTTTCTTACTTATATATATTAGCAAATGCAATCATTGAAGTTACTCCTACTGAGCGGTGGTTTGCTCACCCTTTTCACTTTAAATTCTTCTCAGGTTGAGGCTACGTCTGCGTACTGGGGGTGGATGCGTTGTGTGACAGTTTTAATAAAAATTTCAAATGATTTGTAATATTTATTTATTTTATTAAATTGTTCACGCCATCATTGAAGGTTAATATTATTTAATAATTACGAATAAATCTCTCTTTCTATTTATTGAAAATTAGGGCGTGACAGTTCTCCTCCATTCATTTCAGACACATCGAAAACGATTCTCAAAGAAGATCAAAGACTTCAGAATTGCCTGAATAGTTCTTCAATTTCTTCAACGAGAATACATCTGAGATTTAGGTTCTAAACCGCCCGGATTAAGTGTTCTACAGTCAAAAATTTGAACGACCTATAATCTGGTTCTAAACTACCCCGATTAAGCGTTCTACAGTAAAAAAATTAAATGGCTTATAATCTGGGATTCAGGTGCTAAACTACCCAAATTAAAGTCTGCTTAAGCTAAAGTTCTTCCTACAATCTGGGATTCAGGTGCTAAACCGCCCGGATTAAGTATTTTTAAGTTGAGCACTCATTAAAATAATTATAATTATGATTTTTTCAAATTAGGAAAATAAGATATTATTTATTAAAAAATTAATAATATTAAATATAAATCCAATCCTATCTATCTATTTTTCAAAACAAATCTCATCCAAAAAAATTCCAATCCTGGTCATCTATTTCTCAAACAAATCCCGGCCATCTATTTCTCAAACAAATCTCAGTCATCTATTGAAATAATTAAATTAAATAATTGTAATTATAACTTTTTCAAATTAGGAAATAATTAAATAATTATAATAAATTCAATCATGGCCTTAACCATCTATTTCTCAAACAAATTTCAGTAACTCAATAAAATAATTAAATTAAATAATTATAATTATGACTTTTTCAAATTAGAAAATAATTTAGTCCAATTTAGAATAAATCCAATTTTGGCCATTTATTTATTAAACAAATCTCAGCCACCTCTCAGCCTCATTAAATTAATTAAATAATTATAATAAATCCAATCATGACCATTTATTTTTCAAACAAATCTCAACCAACCAATAAATAATTAAATAAATTTAATTATGACTTTTTTTAAATTAAAAATAATATATTATTTATTAAAAAATTAATAATACTATTAAATATAAATCCAATCCTAACCATTTATTTTTCAAACAAATCTCAACCACCCATTAAAATAATTAAATAATTACAATTATGATTTTTTCAAATTAGAAAATAAGATTATTTATTAAAAAATTAATAATATTAAATATAACAACCCCATACCTAATTTTTACGGGCGATGTCTCATGCGACCATGACTACAATTACACTTTCGACTATACACAATTTTTTCATTGGATCCTATACGCGACTATATATATGTGCGACTATATATTTAATTATATAATGAAGAAGGATAAAAAAGTGAAAAAGTATACTCCCTCCGTCCCATGAAAAGAGAATTTTTTGCTTTTTACACGTAGATTAAGGATTATTGTTATAATTTAATGTGTAGTGGGTAGTTGTATTAGTGGAAGTATGGACCCTACATTTAAATTGTATTAGAGGATGTGTGTGGGTCTCATGTGTGTAAAAAGGGAAAGGGGACCTTTTGGGTGGGACGCCCAAAATAGAAAAAAATACCCTCTTTAAATGGGACGGATAGAGTATATATATATTATTGAGTAACATTTTTCAAAATCAACTATTAAGATGATATTTTACCATTTCTCATTAAGTAAATTTTATTTATTTCTTTGAGCAGCATTTTTTATTTCAAACAATGCAAAAATATCATTTCTATTTTTTATTTTTTTATTTCTTTTTAAGATGAGAAAATGAAAAAACTCAAAAGACGTATATTTTCTTAAAATCTTAATACGTACTTTTATTTTTCATATAATTTGACATAAAAAGGGGATAAATGCACAAAATATTACTTCCAAAATTAATTTAACTAGCTAGCTATACTCTTCCGTAACATTAACTAATAATAACAATCATAATACTTTTATTATTTTATTTTTAAATAATAATATTAATAAGCCTGCAGAATTATGTCAAATCATCCATTCACAAATGAAATTACAAGTTATATATGGGGCTTCCTCAAACTTCACCTATATAAGGAGTCTTCCTCCATTCATTCTAGACACACCGAAAGCGATTCTCTAAGAAGATCAAAGACTTCAGAGTTGTTTGAATAGTTCTTCGAATTCTTCAACGAGAATCAACTCAAAAATGGAATACATCTGAGATTTAGGTTCTAAAGCGCCTGAATTAAGCATTATACAGTCAAATTTTTCAGTGAACGGCCTATAATCTGGGATTCGGGTGCTAAATAATTAAATTAAATAATTGTGATTATGATTTTTTCAAATTAGGAAATAATTTAGTCTAATCTAGAGTATATCCAATCCTAACCATCTATTTCTTAAACAAATCTCAGTCACCTCTCGGCTCCATTAAAATAATTAAATAATTATAATAAATCCAATCCTGGCCATTTATTTCTCAAACAAATCTCAGCCACCAAATAAATAATTAAATAATTATAACTATGACTTTTTCAAATTAGAAAATAATATATTATTTATTAAAAAATTAATAATATTAAATATAAATCTAATCCTAACCATCTATTTTTCAAACAAATCTCAATCACCCATTAAAAAAATTAAATAATTATAATTATAGTTTTTTAAATTAGAAAATAATTTAATGTTTCCAAAGGATTTAGGGTTTAGGGTTTGCAGGGTTTTAGGGTTTATCTTAAACAAATATTAGTCACCCATTAAAATAATTAAATAACTATAACTATGACTTTTTTAAATTAAAAAATAAGATATTATTTATTAAAAAATTAATAATATTAAATATAAATCCAATCCTAATCCATCTATTTTTTAAACAAATTTCAATCTCCCATTAAAATAGTTAAATAATTTTAATTATAACCTTTTCAAATTAAGAAATAATTTAATGTTTCAAAGGGCTTAAACCGGGTTTAAGGGACTTTTTTAAAATTAGAAAATAATTTAATGGCTCAAACAAATTTGAGTCACCCAATTAAAATAATTAAATAATTATAATATAACATTTTCAAATTATGAATTAAGATATTATTCAAGCAGAATAATTGACCATCTATTTTTTAAACAAATCTCAGACACCCATTAAAATAATTATAATTATGAATTTAGGGCCACCCATTAAAATAATTATAATTATAACCTTTTCAAAAAATAAGATATTATTAAAGCAGAATAATACAATTCTGACTATCTACTCAGCCACCCATTAAAATAATTAAATAATTATAATTATGAATTTAGGGTTCGGGGTTTTAGGGTTTATGGTTTAGGGACCATCTATTTTTTAGACAAATTTCAGTCACCCATTAAAATAATTAAATAATTATAATTATGAATTTAGAGTTTAGGGTTTTAGAGTTTAGGATTTTAGGGTTTAGGGTTTAGGGTTTAGGGTTTTAGGGTTTTAGGGTTTATGGGATAATGTTTGCAAATGATCAAATCCTGACCATCTATTTCTTAAACAAATCTCAACCACCCATTAAAATAACTAAATAATTATAATTATGACTTTTTTAATAATTAAATAATTATTAACCCATAAAAGTAGAATAAATTTAATCCTAACCATCTATTTCTCAAACAAATCTCAGTCACCCATTAAAATAATTAAATAATTATAATTATGACTTTTGAAATAAGGAAATACTCCCTCCGTTCCCACCCAAAGGGTGGTGTTTGCTTAAACACATATGAAATAATTAAATAAATAAATAAAGAAATAATACGACAATAAAATTCAAACCACACCAAAACTGGATGAGAGAAGCTCAAACAAATTTTAATCACCCATTAAAATAATTAAATAATTATATTTATAAATTTAGGGCTAATACCAACCTATTTTTTAAACAAATCTCAATCACCCATTAAAATAATTATATAATTATAATTATGAATTTAGAGTTTAGGGTTTTAGGGTTTAGGGTTTAGGATTTAAGATTTTATGGTTTAGGGTTTTAGGGTTTAGGGTTTTAGGGTTTAGAGTTTAAGGTTAAGGATTTTAGGGTTTATGGCCATTTATTTCTCAAACAAATCTCAGTCACTCATTAAAATAATTAAATATTTATAATTATGACTTTTTTAAATTAGGAAATAAGATACTCCCTCCGTCCGCTCCAAAGAGTCTCATTTTTCCATTTTGGTCGTCCGCCCCTAAGGGTCTCATTTCCTTTTTTACACATATAGGTCCCACACCTACTCACTAATACACTTAAAATATGGGACCCACTCACCCACTAATACAACTACCCACTACACATTAAATAATAATACTCCTTAATCCGCGTGCAAAAAAGCAAATGTAATCCTTTGGAGTGGACGGAGGGATATTATTTATTAAAAGCTTAATAATATTAATCAAATCTTGTCATCTATTTCTTAAACAAATCTCAGTTACCCATTGAAATAATTAAATAATTATATATATGACTTTTTTAATATTTAAATATTAGGTTAGATATAATTCAAATAAAATTTATTCGGTTCAAATATCATAAAATTAAGTGAAGTTATTCCCCTAAAAATAACACATCCCACGCAACACACAATATTAATTCAACCCTGACCATCTATCAGCTAACCATTAAAATAATTATTTAATTTAATGTTTCCAAAGGGTTTAGGATTTAGGGTTTAGGGTTTTAATTTATCATATTAGCAGACTTTAATATTAAAACATTAGGTTAGATAAAATACAAAGAAATATTATTCGGTTCAAATATCATAAAATCAAATGAAGTTGTCGCCCCAAAATTAACACATATCGTGCAACGCATGAGTTAGCTACTAGTCTAATTAATAACAAAATAAAAACAAAAAATTAGAATACGTTGCTGAGTTTTAAAAAAGAAAAGGAACTAACGATGTTGTCTTCTTCTTTGTCGCGATTGTTCAGGCTTGAAAGGAGAGGGAAGAACGTCCATACCTTCTATTCACTGTCAAGGCTTCGTCAATGTCAAGTAAGTACCATGTCTTCTTTGTCATTTCGCTTCTTCATTCTTCTATTGACACGAGGGTTGGTTTCAAAATTTAGAAATTAAGCATGGCTAATTTGAATTTGTATTTCTGTAGTGTGCGGTTGTACTTATCTTGCAAATTTGTGTTGAATTTCCTTTGAAATAGAAGCAATTAGAGAGGTTTCTGAGTAGGTATGTGAATTACAAAACCAGCTGCACTGTGTTGTGTTCGATCACTGCAGTCGAACACCTTAGGTTGTTCCGTTGCTGCTACCGAACGCCCTGCTTCTGTTTCTGTTTTTTTATTTTTTATTTTTTTATTTTTTTTACACGTTTGTTGCTAATGGATTAATGTTTCTTTGAATATTTTATCAGTTGTGTCATTTACATGTGCTTAATGAACAACATTTGAATTCCTACTTTCAGTTGTTCATCTTATTACTAATATATCAATATTTTGGTTAATTTTTGTAAATTAAAAAAATTAAAAAAAAAGGTCGAAGGATGAGGTTTGTAGAAGATAAGAATTGGATAAGTCCCTAGAAATCCATGTGGCATAACATGAAAGGCAGATTCCAATGGGATTAATCCTTATATATTAATCACTATAATCAAGAATAAAATTAAAAGACAACTTCAATATTACAGAATTCATTCTTTTAATTAATTTTAATTTCTTGCGTGTCCACCTTCCATGTGTTCAGTTCGCCAGTTGTTGTTGTAAGAAAGAAAAAAAGGAAAAAAAAAAGAAAAGAGAATAGTGTGTTCGGTTACTACAACTAAACACAAGGAAATCTGTTCGGTTATAGGAAGCGAACGGTGAGAAAATGACAGCCAGCTGTTCGCTCACAAACGTCGAATAAATTTAAGTGTTTAACTGTTGTCATCGAACATTATGCTATAGCGGGCTATCAACGAAACGATTCAGCATGTTCCTATTGATTGAATTTTTTTGTTGCAGTCGAATATGATAATTCTTAGAATAAAAAATTACAGATCACGCAACGTATACAATCTACTATTCTACAAACTAAAACCCTAAACTCTAAACTTAATTTCAAAAATAAGCATCGACTTCATCGCCCTCATCATGATTATGCTCCTCCTTTACAATTATTGTTTATTCCAAATGATTATCATTCTCAGTTTTTGTTTGTTCCATGATACTACGCTAATGCAAAAGGATTAAGGGTTGATCGTGGCTTAGTGATTATATCAATGGGGTGCATTAAGAAATCTGATTGGGGTGCATTTAGAAATTTAATTATAATTTATTTTATTTTATTATTTATAAAAGGGTATTTACGTCTTCTTATATTATCATATTTAAATTCTATTAATAATTGGGGTTCATTTAACAATTCTGTGGGTGCAAATAGCCGCCCCCATTATTTACAAGTGAATATATTTTTTTTATGATTCTAAATATGATTTAATTTTGATTTGATCACATCCATATTCAAATTTTTAAGTAAATACATGTATTTATCTACACTAAATTTTAATTAATAATTAATTTTGATTTGATCATATTCCTATTCAAATCTTAAATAAATATATGTAATTATCTATATTAATTAATAATAAAAATAATTGAAAAAAATTGTAGAGATGACACCTCATCAAAATTAAACTCTCCATTAGTATACTATATTATATATATATATATATATATATATATATATATATATATATATATATATATATATATATATATATATATATATATATATATAGTGCATCCAGGTGCACCCTAAAACGTATAAAAATATAAACAAAAATATATACAATTATGAACAAAAATGTATACAATTTAATTATTAGTTTTTTTAATAAAAAATTGAGTGTAAAAAGATATACAATTATTAAAAAATATGTATACACTATTGAATAAAAAGTTATACACGTATGGATGCTAGTTTTTTAATGAAAAAATTAGTGTGAAAAAATAATACAATTATTAAGAAACACGTATACAAAATAGAATAACATGTATACAAAATACAATAAAAAGTTATACACATATGGATGCACCCTTGCACGCGGTGCACCTAATATCAACTCTGTATACGTAAATGAAATATTGCAAATATTACTATCCTCGGTTGAATTGTCCTACAATAACCTCCAGCACAATCCTATCTATTCCAGCAACATTAATCTGGTCTTCTTGCTGATCCATCTGATCCATATTAATCTGGTCTTGTTGCTGCAGACCATCAACTACCAAATTTCCAAAAAAAAAAAGTAAATACTCGTTACTCTTACTTTTTTTTCTCGTAAGCCTTCTTCCAGTTGAAGTTTGGAATTTTTAAGGAATGCAAATTTGGAGGATTTATTGAAGTTTGGAATTTTTAAGGAATGCAAACTTGGAGGATTTATATATAAATGAAACTAAGATATTAAACAATGTAAAATTGGTTCTGATTTATGGTAGTGATTTTTTCCGCGTTCGATATATATAATGCTCATATCCGTTCTTATAAAAAGTAGCCTTCGATATTTCTAATGCTCATACGTTCTTATAAAAAGTAAATACTCGTTACCCTCTACTTTTTTCCGTAATCATTCTTCCAATTGAATTTTTAAATTTTTAAAGAATGCAAATTTGGAGGATTTATATATATAAATGTGTTGGGCTTGCCCCAAATAGTAGGCTCAAAATTGAAGAAAAGAAGCCCAACAGGAATTATAGGATATGGCCCAAATTGCATTTTAGTTGATGGCCCATAATTAAGATGAATTGTGGACCAACAGCATGACCAAGTTTTGGTCAATTAATTGAAATGGAATGCTGGTGGCGTGATGAGCATCCCAAAGAAGCAGAAAAGAAACAAAGAGTGAGAGAGAAAGAGTAGGGTTTCGGAAGAAGCTATTCAATTTGGAGGTCCGTTTCTTCACTGTTTCACTTCAAATTTCAAGGGGAAGTTCGTGGCGACGTTCTCTACACATTGATTGGAGTGGATTTCGAAGAAACATCTCCGAGTGGTGCAAACGAGAATCGGATGATTAGTATTCTCTTTTTAGTATTTTATTCTCTTTTCTCACCATTGTTGTCTTGTATTCCAAAAGGGGTTCTCTTGAGGCTATTCTGGTGATTCTGTTGTATTCCCCTAATTATGATAGGGATGGTATTCCCCTACTTGTGATAGGGAGTTGTATTCCCCTACTTGTGATAGAGAGTTTGAACTGTGTACTTTATTGTGCATTAGTAGATTGTTTCCTAGACGAGAGGTCCCGTGGTTTTTACCCTCAGGTTGAAGGGGTTTTCCACGTTAAAAATCCTGGTGTTGATTCTGCATATATTTTTCCTGCATATTTATTTGGTTTGTGATTTCTGCGATATTTGAGTGGAAGGATTTGTGCATTGATATTATTTGGGATTTATTGTGTTTCCGCTGTGCCGATATATCATTGCTCGTTGTCCATCTTAGTTTTGGATAGGTCCCCCTTCCACAACAGTGGTACCAGAGCTTGGTTATACAGAAACCATGGAGGGTATTGGTTATATGATTAAGCTGAATGCTAAGAATTATTCCATTTGGAAGCCTATGATGGAGGATTTACTTTACTGCAAAGATTTGTATAATCCTATTAGTGGGAAAGATGATAAAGAAGCCAAGCCAGAAAAATTGATGATAAAGCATGGGAAAAGCTTGGTAGAAAGACAATTGTTACAATCAGACAGTGGGTAGATATCAGTGTAATTCATTATGTGGCTACGGAGACCAACCCAAGGGAATTATGGAAAAAATTGCAAGAATTATATGAGAGAAAGAATGCCCAGAACAAAGCATTTATTATCAGAAAGTTAGTGAACTTGAATTATAAAGATGAGAGTTATGTGGCAGAGCACTTGAATGTATTTCAAAACTTGGTGAATCAGCTTTCTACTATGAATATCACATTTGATGATGAAGTGCAGGCGTTATTTTTATTGAGTTCTCTACTTGATAGCTGGGAGACTATGGTGGTGACACTCAGTAATGCAGCTCCGAATGGAAAATTGACATTGAACATGGTCAAAGAAAGTATTTTCAATGAAGAGACAAGAAGAAAAGAAGTAGGAGTCAGTTATTCGCAGGCACTTATTACATAAAACAGAGGTAGATGCTGGAGAGGAGGACACAAAGACCATGATAAATCAAAAGACAAAGACTATAGGTCTAAATCCAAGGAGGTTTTCAAGTGTTATCATTGTGGTGGACCCAACCACATGAAAAGAAATTGCAGAATCTGGAAGGAAGAAAAAGAATTGAATTAGAAGAAGTCAGAGGATAAGAATACAGCAGCCTTTGTCACGCATTATAATGATGATGATACTGTAGTTTGTGTGAGCGATGAATGTCTTCATGTGGAGGATCTCGATGTTGAATGGATTGTTGATTCGGGAGCTTCTCATCATTGTATTCCAAAGAGAGAGTTGTTTGCAAGCTATAGATCAAGAGATTTTGGTCACTTGTTCATGGGAAACAAAAGTGTTGCACCTATAGTTGGTATTGGTGACATGGCTGTTAAGACTGAGTTGGGACACAAGACTGACTTTGAAGAACGTGAGACATGTCCCAGAGTTGCGCCACAACTTGATTACTGTTAATGTTCTTAATAAAGAGGGGTTCGAGCAAAAATTTGCAAATGGTAATTGGAGGCTTACCAAGGATTCTTTGCTTGTTGGCGAAGGAAAGCTTTGTTGTACACTGTACATGACAAAGCTTAGGATTACTCGGGACCAGTTATTAGCAGCTATTGATGATTCATCTCCGAATTTGTGGCACAACAGATTTGAGCATATTGATGTGAGGTGTCATTGGCTTAGAATGGTGCTAGAGGAGCAGTTTTTGAAGTTGGGAAACATTCACACTGACGGGAATCCCGCGGGTATGAAGACTAAAGTGGTTATCCGTAAGAAGCATGAATTGTGTGCCGGGCTGGCCGGCATGAGCTCGGGATAGTGTGATGTTGCAGCCAACTATTTGGGGAGGGGGAGATTGTTGGGCTTGCCCCAAATAGTATGCCCAAAATTGAAGAAAAGAAGCCCAACATGATTTAAAGGTATGGCCCAAATTGCATTTTAGTTGATGGCCCATAATTAAGATGAATTGTGGCCCAACAGCATGACCAAGTTTTGGTCAATTAATTGAAATGGAATGCTGGTGGCGTGATGAGCATCCAGAAGAAGCAGAAAAGAAACAGAAAGTGAGAGAGAAAGAGTAGGGTTTTGGAAGAAGCTATTCAATTTGGAGGTCCGTTTCTTCACCGTTTCACTTCAAATTTCAAGGGGGAGTTCGTGGCGATGTTCCCTATATATTGATCGGAGTGAATTTTGAAGAAACATCTCCGAGGGATGCAAACGAGAATCGGGTGATTAGTATTCTCTTTGTAGTATTTTATTCTCTCTTCTTACCATTGTTGTCTTGTATTCCAAGAGGGGTTCTCTTGAGGCTATCCTGGTGATTCTGTTGTATTCCCCTACTTGTGATAGGGATGGTATTCCCCTACTTGTGATAGGAAGTTGTATTCCCCTACTTGTGATAGAGAGTTTGAACTGTGTACTTTATTGTGCATTAGTGGATTATTTCCTGGACGAGAGGTCTCGTGGTTTTTACCCTCAGGTTGAAGGGGTTTTCCACGTTAAAAATCCTGGTGTTAATTCTGCGTATATTTTTCCTGCATATTTATTTGGTTTGTGATTTCTGCCATATTTGAGTGGAAGGATTTGTACATTGATATTATTTGGGATTTATTGTGTTTCCGCTGTACCGATATATCATTGCGTGTTGTTTATCCTAGTTTTGGATAGGTCCCCCTTCCACAACAAAATGAAACTAAGATATTAAACTATTCAAAATTTGGAGGATTTTAATTATTTTATATAAATGAAACTATGCAAAATTGGTTTTGATTTATGGTAGTGATTTTGTTCGTGTTCAATACAATACTCATACCTGTCATACGTTCTTATAAAAAGTAAATACTCGTTACACTTACTTTTTTTCGTAAACCTTCTTTTGGAGGATTTTAACATTATATATATATATATATATATATATATATATATATATATATATATATATATATATATATATATATATATATATATATATATATGAAATTATGCAAAATTGGTTCTGATTAGTGGTGGTATTTTTTCTGTGTTCAATATAATGCTCATACGTTCTTCTCTGGCCTTCTTCTGACTATCAATTTTGTTATTTTCCCTTCCTCCGAAAAAAGAGGATGAAAAAAATATATGAATGACAAAAAAATAAATAAATAAATACTCGTTACTCTCACTTTTTTTCGTAAGTCTTCACCCAATTGAATTTTGAAATTTTTAAGGAAATGCAAATTTTGAAGATTTATATATGAGGTAAGCCTTCTCCCAATTAAATTTTGGAATAGTTAAGGAACACAAATTTATTGAATTTTGAAATTTTTAAGGAAATGCAAATTTTGAAGATTTATGCATGAGGTAAGCCTTCTCCCAATTAAAAAACTCCTGTGCACCCGGGCGCACGGACCACATTTCGTGCGCCTTTAGAATTTTGTGTTAAATTATATACCTTTTAGTATACAGATGTGTACCCTTTATTTTCTAAAAAAAATTATTGTGTGTATCTAGGCGCATGAACAACACTCTGTGCGTCTTTAGAATTTTGTGTTAAATTGTATAAACTTTAGTATAAAAATGTGTACCCTTTATTTTCTAAAGAAAAAAAATATTATGAAAAGTGTATACCCTTTAAAACAAAATGTGTACCTTTTATTAATTAAAGTGTATACCCTTTAGACCAAAGCAATGTAGCCTTACCCATAATACTAAATTTCTAAAAGCGCATGGAATGTGTTCCCGTGTGCCCGGGCGCACGCAAGCCTCACTCTTAAATTTGGGTGAGTCTTGTACGAGACCGTCTCACGGATCCTTTTATGTGAGATGGATCATCCATCAACTAATAAGTATAATATAGAAAATAAAAAATTAAGAAAGGCGCGGCTGTGGCCGGTCTCGCCGTGCATATTCAAGTGACTGCAATTAATTAAGGGTGATAGTTTTTACTTTTCTTATATTTTTTTAAAATCAATGATTTTATTTTCTGCCAAAATTTTTTTTAATGATTTTATTAATTACTATTTAAATTGCAAGTAATATTTTAAATAAACAAAGATTTGTGTGGGATCATCTTACATAAAGGTTTACGTGAGATGGATAAAAAATAATAATTTTTATACTGAAAAGTGATCTTCAATTAATGAAAAGTAATAATATTATTTTAGGGAGGATTACTACTAGGTACACAAAAAAAACCCTAAATTACTATGAGATACAAACACATAAAAATATTACTACTAACTACAAAAATATATAGTGATATTTCAATATTACCCCTACAATGTGCTGCATATAAATATTGTGTGCAGCAAAAGTACGTGTGCAGCAAAGTGTGTGCAGTAAAAAAAGTGTGTACATTAAAAAAGTGTGTGCAGCAAAAAAGTGTGCTGGTCCGGCGAAACTCCGGCGGCGGCGGTCCGATAACTTTTTCGGCGGCCGACCGGCGATCCGACAGTGCTCTGGCGAGGTCAGATTTCCGGCGGCGGCGGCATTTTCCCGCGACCGGCATCAATTTTTCGGCGACCGCAGGCGGCAGCGGTGGGTGGGGTTTAGGGTTTGTGGTTTAAAAGTGTATGAGTTTAGGGTTATATTTGGTATTTTACTTAAATATTTTGTATGTGATAGTAATTATTTTAAATCAATGTATCTAGTAGTAATTAAGGGTACAAAGTGTGTATCTATTAGTAATTATTTCGTTATTTTATGAACAATTTATAATATAATGAAAATGATAACATTGTATAACAAAAGTAATAAAATTTTATAACAAAAAGTGATAACTTATTTAAAAGGTGTAAATTAAGAAAAATTATACTCGTGTGATAGTGGAAAATTCAAAAGTGATACTTATATAAAAAATTAAAAAAAAAGTGATACACTTATTATTGAGCTATTTAATGAAAATTTCATAAACTAAAAGTGATAACATTTTTAATAAAAAGTAATATTTGAACAAGAAAAAGTGATATTGAACTAATCAAATTATTTCATAAATAAAAAGACAAAAAAATGATAACCATTTAAATAAAAGATACACTTGATTAAGGAAAAGTGATAAAACATCCATTAAATTATTTAATAAAATTTTTACAGCACAGATAAAAAGTGATAACATTTTTTATAAAAATGATATTTGATCAAAGAAAAGTAATAAATGTATAATTAAGTTATTTAATTTAATGAATATATTTAATAAAAATAAAAGAGTAATAATATTTTGATAAAAAGTGATACTCAATAAAGAAAAGTAAAAATCATTTATATAATTTTTTTCATGAGCTATTAGTATAATAAATAAAATGTTAAGTTATTATCCAAACATTTTATCACTTATATATTTCATTTTTGAACATAATTTACGTTAATGGGATTTCTTCTTTATTTATAAATAATAAGTAATATAGATATAATAAATAATGATAGTATTATTATATTAAAATAAAACAAGCCCAACTAAAAAATGCTTTAAAAAATAAAAAGTTAAAACGAAACAAAACAAAACAAAACAAATGATTTAATTATGTTGGGTGGGCTTAATTACATGCATTCAGCCGATATCAAGTAACAAGTTGCATGCGGATCCGCGAATTTTCAAATTGTTTATATTTGATACATCTCACCGAATGAGATCCGTGAGACGTTTACACAAGTCTTTGCCATTAAATTTTGAAATTTTTAAGGAATACAAATTTTGAGGATTTATATATGGGTGAGTTTTGTGCATACGAGACAGATACTCCTCCTATCCATTTTATAATATAAATAAAATACTAAATATATTAAAAAATGCGCTGGGGATACCCTATACCCTCGCTGAAATCCCTGCATCCACATTCAAACCATGTACATAATAAAAATATACTTCATTCCTCATAATAAAAATATACTTCATTCCTAATACCTGCCCATCATCTTCCAGGTAAATGAGTTGTGCAAAATTATACATTAAACTATATAAAAGTAGAGTAGGTCTTGTGTTTAAAAATATACTTCATTCCTAATACCTGCCCATCATCTTCCAGGTAAATGAGTTGTGCAAAATTATACTTTAAACTATATAAAAATAGAGTAGGTCTTGTGTGAAACCGTCTCGCAGATCTCCTTACATGAGACAAAGCTCCATCTAAATAATTTGAACTTGAAACGAGATCTCCTTAAATGAGACAAATCTCCTTACAGACAAAGCTCCATCTAAATAATTTGAACTTGGAGCGATGAGATCAGCGCTAATTATTAATTAAATTAAAAGATAAGTTAATGGTCATTGCTTCCATTCGTTATTTTTTTTTTTTAACATGAGATGTCTCACCCAAATATTTGCCAAGAGAATCTCAATCACTTGCGAACTTCGGTGATGAAAGCATGGGTACAGACGCATGCAATATGGCAATAAACTGCATAGAACATGAATTTTCATAATTTTCTTTATACAGTAAATATCCTCACATGGAAGCAGATCTCAAAATATATGAATTTTTTTTGACATGGACATCTTCAATGGGACACAATACGCAAACTTCAATCAATTGCCATGGGGATAATTCGTTTCTTGGTAGCTTTACTTGGAGGTTCTCCTACACTAGGCGAAGCGACTTCTGTAACCTTGTCATCAATCTTCTCCGTTGGGGAATTTTCTTCTTCAATTCGACTACCTACTGTAGCATTGTTACTACAGTGTTTATCTTCTGGAACAAGGCTCTTATTTTCATCAGCAACATTGACAAGCTTTACTTCTACAGATGGTAAAGAAAATAAAAAATAAAGGTGTAACTTTGTTATCTTATTTAACAAAGAAATCGTTGGACAAGTGCGAACCTGGTGAGGGCAAAGGAGAGCCGAGTTCCTGATTTTCGAACTCAAGTAGAGTACAGTAACCATCTTGAGAGGACAACGCCAAATAATTACCAGAAGGTGACCTGCATGATAATTTGATTCTTTAAATGGAGAACGTGAACTTGTTAAAAAATTCTCTTAATTTTGTATTACCATGCAATGTCTGTTATAGCAGCATAGTGAACTCCAGCTACAATTACTATTGGTTGAATGCTTTCGGTGTCAAAGACGTACAAGGAGTTCAAAGTGGCCACTGCAAATATAAGCCGATAGGGGAGCTTGAATGATGAAGCTGTACACATAAAAGAAAGTTTTGCCGACTTCATTTAGAAAGCAGCAGATTTGTTAAGTCGAAGACAGAAAAGTAGAGTGAAATATTACACGTGTTTGTTCCCAATAATTTAAATTTTATGGGGCAAAAGCGTACTGCCACGACAGGTTTACTTGCACCAGGGAGCATAAGTGCAGGCCTGATTCAGAACATAGAGAGATCATTTAACAGTAGCAATGATAGAAAATCTGAATACATATTTTGCATTCATCAAAATGGATATGATGCAGAGTATCATAAAAACTTAAGCAAGTTTCATATTAGAGAACTGCGAAAGAAGAATATATAAATTGAATTTATGAATTATTGATCTATCAAAGTACAATATAGTTATACTTGCCTGGAAAGATCATTTCTCGAAAACACATAGGCAGTATTCACAGGTTCAGAAGTTGGTGTACTTTTGTGAGAACCTGAAATGATTGAAAATCAATGAAACCGCTGCTATAACATTTCCATCAATGAACATTAAAAAAAATATTATTAAATTAAGATGTTACAAACTAGTGGCTTAACTTTCCCACTCTTTACTTAAAAAAGTATATCATGCTGCGGAGTCACTGAACTAGATTTGAAAGATAACATTGGAGGTTGGAATACCTGAAGGGACAAGTAAGAATGATCCGTCAGGTGACCAGGATAATCTTCGAAAGAAAGATGGCAGTGTCTCATCATGGAAAAGATGGCTTCTAGAAGACTGAATTACAGAGCCCAGTTAAACCAACTATATAGTGTCTTCATTGATGGTGTGTAATGCAAGACACTAGAAGATAAATTATATTCAACCTTGGATTCATCAGCCATTGGAGACTCTGCCTTCGAGATGACATGTTGACAAACATAATTTAATTTCTCAACACCTTTAGATTTAGATGGCTTGCTAATATAAACACGACAAGTTCTATCTGAACTCAGTGATGCTGCATATTTCCCCAATGGATCCCATGCTACACCTTGAACATAGTGAAAATGTGCATCCAGAATTTGGTGTACAGAACCTGTATCAGCATGATGACATAAAGAGTTTAGATTTACATTATGTATGATACCATCATTGAAATTTATGTGTTGCATTTACCCTTTATAGCATCCCATATGATACACGAATTATCAACTGAACCAGAAATGAGATATGCCCCATCATTAGACCATTGTAAGTCTAAAACATCCTTACGATGAAACCTGAAAGCAGTTCGGTGTATTTACCAATTGAGTTGAGACTTTCTTCATATACATGCAATAATACATTTCATTCATAACATTTTCAGGCAGCACAAAGCTAAGATATTTCAGGAAGAAGAAACATTAAGTCACTCACACCAAAGACTTGTGTACTTTCCATGCGTCACCAGCATCAGTATTATGCAATTTGCATATAATTAGGTCGCCACCTGCAATATAAAGAAATGGATTCAATATGCTGGCAGCTTTAGTTTTGAGAAAAAGAAACAGCATGCAAATGACTAATCTAGTTTGAGGAAAAACTAATTACCATCAGCACCAGATGCTAGATGCTCTCCTGCAATGTTTGAAGATAGTTAAACCTCTACACATGCACCGACAAAATAACAAGCATTCATACATAACAAAAATTCGCTGAACAGCGCTTTTGATGGAATTAAAACAGAGAACATATTATGGCTCTTTGTGCCTCCAGCTAAAAAAAAATTCACATTATATTCGACCACATCTGTTTTGACTCTATATATGATGTGGATATACATAAATTAAATCATAACAAACTAACATAAGGAAGACAGATATCCTCATTAATCACCCCATTCCATGTTATTATAGGTTAACCACCACTAATTCAAGAGCAGTCTCTCCATATTAATACTAAAATTACATCATAAATTGAAAGCGTCCAAACAATAATGATCGCCTACAAGCAGTTCATCTTCACAGGGATCACTAAGAAAAGTCATGCATATTCTCTCTCAGTTTCTTTATGCCAATTATTGCCAATTAGCCTTTAATAATCAAACAATGATCTCATTAACTCCTATACTTCAAGCACGAAGAGAATAAAGGTTAAGCTTAGAAGAAGCTTAGATGCTATAGTCAACATGACCTCATCTATGATGCCTAATCAGTGTGCAGATAGTTGCCTTAAATTGAGAGTTGTAACTCTTACAAAGCTTTTCTAAAAGAAAAGGTTCACTTAAAGTAAAGAGAAACAATCACGGTAAACATTTCACAGAAAACAGAAGATACAAATCATACACATAATTTACCAAACCCTCCAGTTGTGACCTTCAAAAAACAGAACAGATCACTCGCGAAGACAAATGTTTTACATCAATTCTTGCCCAAAGCCTAACAACTCATCAAATAGTTCCACTCACACTGCCACATGCCAAGTAAGGGAATGTCATTGAAAGTTAAGTTGTTACTGTGCAGATTGCAATTATCAAGTTAGATTTAGTTGCATGATGGCAAAAAATAGGGCCCTTACACATCTAAGAGAAATAACAGGAAAACTACCTGAAGGAGAAAACCGAAGAGCATTTACAGCAGAACTATGGTAAGACAAATTAGACTGATAAGTAACACCAGGTGCCTTCTTTTGATCTACACAAGAAACCATTGCCCAGAGCTGCATATCAACATACAGTTATAGCTAAAAACCACCAGAAAAAAACAGTGGATAAAACTCAAACGCTTATCTTTTACAATAGAAAATACACATGATTCACAGTTCTAATTCAAATTGGTACTTACTGAATTTAGATAACTACAGAAAAAAAATCCAAGTGAACCAATCCAAAGTGAAACAAACTTCTCAACTTCTCTAAGGTCATCTACAGCCTTGTTCTCCTGTTTAGAGTATTCTATTCTTAAAAAATAAAGAATTTGCCTTCTTTTTCTTTTTTTAAGAAAAAAAACTTCTCCAATCTTACTTGAATATATATAGAATAAAAGAAAAAATAAAGCTAATGAGGAAAATACTGAAAATGGTAAATTTAGAATAATGTATTCTCATACTTGTCTGTCATTTCTTTATTTTGAATTTGGCATTCTGTAAAAGTCTAATCGGTATTCAAGCAATGAAGAATGGTTGGATGTGGCCATTCTTTTAAATCACACTTCATATATGGCTTCCACAGCCGTACTATAAGGCTACAGCTATCAACAACGTTTCTGAATAATGCAGATAATATCTTCAAACCTCAAAACTGAAAACCTAAATTCTCAGGCAGCCAAACATCCCTATACAGAACGCATATTACCTTGAAGACAGGAGGTGAAGAGATCCTGCGACTGCGAGTAATAAAGAAATCTAAACACACAAAACCCAGTATAGACTAACGTTGAATCAATAAGGATAACGAAAATTACAAGTACCCATTGCTGTTGAAACTGTCAAATAATTAATTAGCACAAAAAAGGGGGTAAGAATGCATCACTTTTCGCAAATAGAATATATATAACAGCATATGATTTTTCCCTAGTAGTTTCATACTTATAATCCATCTCTCAAACAAATTTAGTGAAAATGAAGAGTACCTTGATATCGTAGTCAGCGCCTCCGGTTGCAAGAACACCGGAGGTGGGATGGAAATCGCAAGCCAGTACGGGCTTTGTTTCGTGCCAATTGATCTGAACAGTTCCTCCCTTCATTTTCTCTTAACCGCGAGTTTCTAACTAAGATAAAACCCCCAACTAAAAACTAAAAAAATATGCAACGGAACCTTTAAATCTATCAGGGGCGGAGGGAGGGGGATACAAGGGGGTACAGCTGTACCCCCAAATTGAAAAATATGAGGCGTATGCAATAAAGTTCGCCAAGATATCCTTCATCGCAAAAATAACACAACATAGTATTCTAAAATCTAAAGTAAGCTATCATATAAAAGTTTTATAAAGCCCATACAAAAAATGCAGAACAAGTTAATATGATTGAATAAGTGAAACCAGCCTTTGAATAAAGAGGAATTAGCAAGGTTTATGATTTATTAAAGCTCGTTCATTCAGTTAGTTAACCAAGAGTATAAAGTTGCACATTAGAGATGCATGACTCCCTGGGATCTAACCGAGCATCACCGTATGCATACTCACAAATTCACAGTTAGGCATTTAACCAAGCATCACGTATGCATGATTTAAACAAGAAATCCTTCACAAATCGTAACAATTGCTAACCACAATTTCCTGTAGATCAACTACCAGTTTTCATCACATAAGCTCATCGAGAGCAAGTGACCCAGTAAAATTAAAGTGATAAATTAAAGAGCACAGACATGCAGTCAAACTTCAAAGCTGAAAACAATAATAAATTTTCTAGTAAGCTTACTTCGATTAAAAAAAGAAGGGGCCAGTTGCCTACCCGGAGATCGTGGTAGAGAGGAGAAAGAGGTGCACTCAAGAGTAGAATTCACGATAATCAAACGGTGGTCTTGAGGCGGAGGCAATTGAAGTCGCTGGTAAAGTGGGAAAAAGGGCAGTTGTAGTAAACTTCCAATGCAATGAATTATTGAGCTCAGGCGCAAAAACTTTACATACAAAATATAAGAGCTTACCAATGTCGGCGTGAATGCAGAAGAATTAGGTGCAGTGGAACTTGCGGATATCCTAACAACCTGCTGTCCAAATAAGGAATGAGGGAATTATTAGGGTTTCATGAACTGTAGAATTGGAAACATTGTACACAAATCAAAAGGTAAAAAAGAGGAGAACTCACCTTAATCTATGTTTCTTCTCAAAATGTATGATGCGACACACCATGCTAGGGTTTGAGTAGTGCATCAGACGAGGCAAAAAGCTGAGTGGTATTGGCGGGAAAATGGATTGCTAGGTGCGGTGGGAAGGTAAAATCTCCCGCGTACCCAAGATACCCGTGTCCTCATGGAAACATAATTCTCCCACCTTCATATTCTAGGAGTTTAAATTGTTAATAAAATAATTTAAATTAGAAAATTATCACTCTTTGACAAATATCACTTTTATTAAAAGTAAGTATTATCACCTTTTATTAGTCATATTAATTATTAATGTAATTTAATTGGTCGGTTATCACTTTTTATTAATTATTTCATTATAAAAGTTATTACTTTTTGTTCATTTTACGTAATCTCTTATTTGAGATTGTCTCACACATGTCTTTGTCATCTTTATTTTGTTGTATTGTAAGCCTATACCTTAAATTATGTTTCTTCTTTTTTATTGTTGTAAGAAAAAGAAAAGTTTATCCTCTTTCATTAGCATAGAAAAAATATGATTATCTATATATTTTTTTTTTAAATTTTATTTTTATTTTTAATTTTGGTTCAGTTGTGATCTTTTAATTTTAATATGTGGTTAACTTTAATGATAAAGTTAATTTAACAACACTCTAAAGTTAATTAGAGTCATTAACTTAATACAAGTGAACTCTAAAAAAATAGGTTGAAAAATAAAAAAAAGTGAACTTTCTTAATCTCCATGTAAAAAAAAAAAATGTGTTAATACTTCCAAGATGAGTACTAATTTCTCATTTCTATTCTATTCATTAATTTCACTTTATCATAATTTCACAATTTAAGAAATACACAGTCTTTCAGGTTAACAGTATTTTAATGAAAGAACTTGCAAGCAGTTCCAACCATTTTGATATGATTCAGGGAGAAGGCGAACACAGACCATGAAAGCTGGCTTCAATTGGATAAATAAGGAAAGAGGGATGAAAAGCTCTCATCAATTGCATATATAGCATCAAGATAGAAGTTGTTAGACCTGGGGAGTAATTTACTAATGTTTGTTTTCTGTCGTTGTAAATTAGCGGTCACTCTTGTTTCTTTTTTGGGTTGAGTAAGTAGTATTTTTTGTTATTATGAATATATTTATCATTTTCAGAAGAAAATACAAAAGAGCTGGTTTTATTCTCGTCCAATTTACATCATGACATTTTATTGTTTTATGTTTCACAATGTAAGTTTAATGGGATCAATAAATTCGTAAAGCAAACTAGAGATTTATGGATATTACAAGTGCATCCTCACCAGGATCAACCACAAATGTCTTGATCACTTTCTTCTGAGATAGATTATCAATCTCAATCTCATATGATCCATGAAATCCTCTGAAAACAAATTGATCTTGATCATCAAGATGGCCATGAGCATGAGACAACCACTCTTGCTTTGCCGGCTTCATTAATATCGCCTTCCGCATTAACAAGGTGCGCGTTATCTCGGCTCATGAAGAGCTCCCAAAATCCCCACAACATCACACCTTCCACTGCAGGGTGGGCAAAAGCTTCTCGGAGCATGACTTCCAAATCTTCAGCTCTAACATACTCGTTCTCAGAAGAGACATCTAGTTCTGTGAACCATATCGGGAGGCCGAGAATTCCCAACTTATCCAGAGCTGAACTAACAATGGGCCCAACTGGATTATCTATATGTCCCTGAATACCTATACCTCCAACAGGAGCTCCCTGCTCTTGGAGATCAAGGGTATGCTGAATGTACTTCTCAGGTGATGAGCGGGAGTCACAACCATCCTCAACGTGGTAGTCGTTTACAAAGAGAGTGGCAGAGGGTTCCAGTTGGTTTGCAATCTTGAACATGTTGGCCCTTGTATCTTTCCCCAAACGATCTTGATAGAATGATCCATGCATCATTTCATTGTTCACATTATAGTGCTTGAACATTCCCTTGTAACGGGTTAGTAGACCTGTTAAACGGTTTTGAACAGCTGTAGTCAGATCGTTTTTGCTCAATGCACGTACCCATGACTGCACTGTCGCCTCCACCTCCCAGAAGATACAGTGCCCACGCAATGTGATGTTATGGCTTTTACAAAAGTTCACCATCTCATCAGCATCTTTGTAGTTGAAGTTTCCTTGCTGTGGTTCCGTCCAGTACCACTTTTAACTCGTTTCCAAAGACAGCCCAATTAAAGTTTTTCGTAAAGAAATCAACAAACTCTTCATTATCCAAATTTGTCCTATTCACACATGAACCAAATGGAAAGCTATTCTGAGTTTGCCTGATTTTCACATAGGTACCAAAGAGTGAATCAGAATCTGACATGGTGAACTTTAAAACAACATCCCGTTTGCAAGGTTAAACATGTGTGAATTCAAGCAAACACATAATGACATAATGGATACTAGATATACCCCCAACAATCAGGTGGCCCAATTTTCAGTTAATTTCCCCTATTAAAATATTTAATCCACCGTCCTAAGACCTGATAATATATCTCTATATTTTAGAAATTGGAGGTTTTTATCATCTGTTTGAGAGATGAAAATGTAAAGATCATCATACTAATCGGGGTAGGGAGAGAACACAGTCTGACAAAAGAACCAAAAAGAAACCATATTTCTAAAATAATTACAGTAACATTTACAAAGTAGATTTATATAATCCAAAGAATTCTGCAATGAAATAAATCCATTATTCAAACCAGTCATTAAAATTTTCTGTATACCCAGGACAAAAACTCAGGAACGTACCTTTTCAGTTTGCTTTTTCAGGTGTTTAAATCTTGCTAGTCTGTTTACTGGAAAGATTTGAAGCCCTGCAACCATTAAATCAATTCCAGCATCAGGACCTTGTACGTAAACCATTATCTTTGCTGGTTGCTTCTCAATTCTGAAAGATCCACCAATTTCATGCCATTCATCATCACTAATCTCAACTTGGCCCCCATTTCTCCATTGGCCATCCACACTGAGAGCCACATTAACAACCTGAGGTCTAGTTGCTCCAGTTCCAACTCGAACCCAGGCAGATACATGTCATATAAAGTTTCACTTTATCCGTAATCATCTGAGCGGGGCCCATCCATGACTGACTACGATTCACCACAAGAATGTAGGAACCACTCAACGGCTCATGAGGACCAAGCGTATGTTCAGCCATGGGAGGAAGGATATGCGGTGAACCTTTGCTCACACTAAGAGTGCAATTTCCAAGGAGGAACCAACCATTGGTGCCATCACTAAGGTTGCTATTTGCGATAACATTAACTCCAAAAGCAATATTCTGGTTAAGCAGGAAAAAAACAATTCTGCATGATTTCATTCTTTCTAGATTTTGTATTCTGATAAACATTCCACTTGTCCTAGAAAAAATTCTTTTGTTCCAAAAAAAGTTATGTTTCAAGTCTGAAATTTTAATCAAAATTACCAATGTCCTTATGACCAATAAGCTTATGATATATATGTGGTTGAATAAGTTAATCCAGTAGATAATGAAGGGCATATAAGTGAGGACTAATTACTTATAAAGGTTTCAACATCATTCATCAGACCATATTTGTACCCCAGAGAACATGACTAATTTTTTTTGTGAGTAAATACTATTTTACTTATTAGACTACCTCAATGAATGGAGGAAAAGCAGGTGGCACTTTAGCAGCATGCTTCACAACTAGGTTATCAAGAAGGATATCAGTGCCTGCAGATGGACCTTCTAAATAGATAATTACCCATTTGGGGGAATCATTTAATAGAAATTTTCCATGCAGCTGCACCCAATCATTGTCCCTGGCCTGCACACTACAAATCCAGTGGACTTATTACAAAAGATATATAATACTCCAATAGAATAAATAAATTAAAATGATGATCATCAGTTATTATAATAAGTAACCTACTTTCATTTTCATAATTGAAGCTGAAAAAAGGGTAAAGAAAAGGGAAAGCCAAATCGGTAACATATAACTCAATGTGCATTAATCTTGCCACCTCTCATGTATCTTATGCAAAAAAAAAACATAGTAAATAAAAGATAAGTTTGATGGAAACTGAAAACTAGATCCAAAGTTGGAATTCCTTGCCAAACAAGATAGCTTAACTCTCAAATATATTTTAACATTAAACTAATAAGCTGTACCGAAAATCCACTTTTCCTGAAACTGAAAGATCATCCCATTCCACATGCATTGTGCAAATATGGAGTTCCAAAGCATAATGTTTAGTTTTGACAACAACAATTTTAGAGAGGGATATCATAGAACTCAAAAAGCTGAGTCATGGGTACTTCTTTTCCCAAGTTGGAAATGAATCCATAAAATATAAATGTTTATTCAACATTGATTTGCATATGTAATACCTGGTAATCCCGATGTATCGTTCACGTAGATCTGCTGTTTGTACCCACAGTGTAGCTCTTACAACTGCACTGCTAGTGTTATTACCAAATATTCGAACTGTAGCAACAACCGCGTAGGCAAGCTTCCATAGCACTCTCCCTGTTATCTCCTGCTGAATTCCATTCCAGATTTGTTTACGATTAACTGTTGACGCAAAATACTTTCCCGATTGTGGAAGAATTCTTCCATCTGCCATAGACTCGTTCACTGTAATTTTGCAACCTCTCCCAGACCAATTGATAAGGCCGTCATCAAATCTTGAGTTCTCTATGATGTTGTCATTATCGCTGTCATCACACACAGGGCCTATGTTTTGGATCTATCAGATGCAAACAACCAGAATCACATCAAACAACATAATTAATGAAATGGAAGAGCTACTTCTAGTGAAATCAGGAGAAGACAATTTTTTTTTTGTATGCAAACTTTTGAATCAGTAAAGTTCATGATAGCTATTTCCTGACCCAATCTTCTTATTATGTAGTTATAGAAGTGCACATGGCTCAAGATGTTACTGGTGTTTCATGTAGATTAAAATAAGTCCATCTATTTTTACTTTGAATACTCTTGATGGCAAAAAGTAAATTGATAATCAGATGTCGACTGCTACATTTTTGGCAGAGATTAGTTACTAAACAGACATTAGCAAATCAATATACAAATGGGTATATATTGTATGATGGTATATATTCTATATCTTATACTAATACTAATCCTAGCTCAAACAAGTACAAGATCTACATATAACATAGAATCTCTTGATTTACATAATGTTTTGTGATCATTAAAAAAAATCAATATAAATATTATTAGTACATAATTGTGCTAAAAGATAAACTTAACACAAAAGAGAACTCTAAAAGTATATATACAATGCAGCAAAATATAAATATCTTTTCAAACACTCAATTGAATAAGTGCAAAACTCTGGCTAAATATGGGGGTCCACACTAGTGGATGGTTCCCAAACTAGTAGATGTACAGATCGAATAGTGCATCGGAAAATAAAAAAAGGCTATTATCAAGGAGCACAGAAAATAAATGTTAATTTGCATTTTAACTTACATCACAGTAACTGGAATTGGCACAGGTAACTTCTACTGATCTTATGAGTAGGTCAATGCCCGGCAAAGGACCTTCCACATAAAATAAAACCCGGCTAGGCATAGTCAATAGACAAAAAGTACCGTTTATCTTCTCCCAATGCTCCTTGGAAGCATATGTTCTGCACACAGCTAATATAATCAAGAATTGCTTCCTCGTTTAAGAAACTAAAGTTCAAAGAAGGAAATAAATTACTTTCCAATGAACAAATAGCTAACTGATGAATCATGGTATTCAAGTTTAAGAGTGGCTTGGATAACTGCAGTGCCTTGACTAGCACCATAATGAATCATCTTATAATATCATAAAATCATACTTTAATTTATCATCCATCATACTTTACAAAACATACTTTAACAACCATTAAACATGTTTTATCTATATAATAAACAAACTTTAACACGTCTCACAAACGGTCTCACATAAATAGCATCTTACAAGAGACTTTCTCAATATATAAAACTTTATTAGTTAATACATAATTATTTTTAATCATTAATAAATACGTTCTCAGGCTATTTAATGAGCGGATTTCAAGTCATCTTCTGCAAAAATCTGTAACTATGAATTAATCGATTAAACGCAAACCAATAAAACAAATTGGGTACTGTAAATCATGAATGGTTAAATTTGTATTTTGATAAGCTTCAAATTTAATTTCAACTCTTCGACGTGAAGGAACTATGCAAATGTCAAGTAGATCAAGGAACACAAGTATTGGTGAAGGATGAAATCTACAATATCTGCATAAACATTTATCTTCTCCCGAGTCCAATGTATTTTACGATTATCTTCTCTCGAGTCCAAGGTATTTTACGAGAAGAGTTAAGTGAGTGTATTTTAACTTTCTTCTCAATCAATTTTGAATAATCTCTTTATTGTAGAATGATGATGTTTATTGATATTTTGCTGCGGTTACAATCGAGAATGGGATGGTGATGATGAGGGTTGAAGCTGATGATTGGGTTGAATACGCCTAGTGAATCATTTATAACACCCTAAAATTATATTTTAATGTGTCATAATTAATTATCATCCTATAAAATTATATTTTACCTACCTACAAACATATTTTACTCTAGTTTTAAGTCAATATTAACTAGATCGAGGAGCACACGTATGATGAAAGATGACTAATAAACAGTTATTTCTCTCTCGTCCAAGGTATTTTATGAAAAGATTTAAGTGAGTGATTTTACTTTTTTTCATTCATTAATTACTTTTCACTAATTCTATCAATTTTGAATGGGTATCATCTTGCTGCAATTACAATCGAGAACGGGTGATGAGGATGACTGGATTGAATTCTTACGAAGTATATATATATATATATATATATTAATTAGGTTATTAGGTTCTGTTTCCCGTTCTTTCTTCCTCCTTGCTATTCGGTTCATGCAAGCGTAGTTAAGAAGGTAATACGATCTTTTAATTAGATATATTTAGTAAAGTATATACAAATTAATCTTTAAATTAAAGGATATATTTAATAATTAGAGTAGCTTTAATAGAATAGAAGTTGATGACTGGATTGAATTCGCCTATTTTTGTTACGAAGCATATATATTGTCATATGATGGATCATTAATATATTCTTTTTCATACCTTTCGCGTTCCACTATTCGGCGTAAATTCGCATATATATATATAATCATCGATTTTTTACATATTTTTCGCCTTCTTTTCTCCCTCGCTGTTCAGTTCTGTTCATGTGAGCGTATTTAGGGAGGTAATACGATCTTTAATGGAATATATTTAATAAAATATAGGGTAATTTTGGAATGTACCTGTGCACCGGTTCATCCCTAAATTTATAGGTTAAAATAAGTAGTGGGGCAGTTTTTTTTTAATAACTATTTTATATTATTTAATGGTGGAGATTGATTTAAAAATTATAATGTGTGTTGTAAGTGCACCCCTACTACTCGGACTCTAAAATATATGCGAAATTTTAATTTTAATAGAATATATTTAATAATTAGAGCTTGTTAAATAGAATTTGGTTACAAATATATCACTCTTATAACAAATGAGATCATCTATTCCATTTTATGTTTCATCTCCTATTGTATGTATTAGATTCTTGACACGTGTCGTAATCAATGACCAAATTTCCACCACATGCCCCAAGAGTTTAATAGTCATTAACTAGGGTATAGTATTTTAGAGTCCGACTACGGTGCACCTGTGACACCGGTGCACTTGGATGATTTGAACCGTTAGATTATACTTTAATTTAATCTATACCATTAATTTAATATAATAATTAAAAATTATATTATGGAAACTACCCATTACCCATGTATTTAGCCTATAAATTCAAATGTGCATCAGTGCACCAGGTGCACCCCAAAATAATCCAGTATTTTAATAAAAAATAAGTTATGGAATAGGAGGTGGAATGGTGGATTCGGACCGCTCTTATAAAAAATATGAGAGTTAGTTACATTCGATTCCCACGTTAATCAAATTCAATAGTGCACGTGTCTATGCCTGCTGATCGAGTGTAATATATGTGGCGTCATATTACTTAGCACAACAAATGGTTATTCAATCGAGATAATTATGTTCTCAGTAAAATTCAATTGTTTAATTAATTAATTAATCATTCTTTTAGGTAATTAATCAAAGTTTGCGTTTCAAATTCCTGGCGAGATTAACTGTGAACCCTGGTCAATATATAGGAATGGGAGAAGGAGAATTTCGAAATCAAAAACAAAAAATAAAAAATCCGACTTCATCCGCCGCCATCGTGGAATGAATTGTCGGAAGATATCACCACAAATATCCTGAAACAGCTTGGCGTCGTCGACATTCTGGAAGGTGCAGAGAGGGTGTGTACTACTTGGTGGAGGTTCTTTCGCGATCCCGCCAAGTGGCAAGTTATTCACCTCCGATACCTTGGTGAGTTGACTCAGCAGAAGCAGAACCTGTGCCATCGAGCAGTGGATCCCAGCCAGGGCAGCTACATCTTTGATCGGTATATATTCCTTCTCCATACACAAGCTCTTCTTATTATCTGCTCAATTTTTGCTGTATTTTCCCTTAAATTTCACTTGTTTTTTTGTTAATTTGATGATTGTATCACTATTTCGCGATTCCTCACCTGAATATTTTCAATCCGCGGTAATGAATTTTGAGATGTTATTTATAATATGATTGACGGATTATGCATATAAATAATGTTAGTGAGATTGCAGTGTTTCGACAGCTACATTTTTTCTCATTCTGTGAGACGAGCTTTTAAGTCAGCTGAGCCATTATCAGCCTTTCAGAATTTTAAATCTGTTTGGACTAATATTTACGAATTAGTATCCACATTATTTATAAATTTTTATGTGATTTATGAGTACCCACACTTAATTATGTGATTTTTGGATGATAATATGATAATAGGTGTGAAATGTAGAGTATCTATGGTGAAATATTTCTTTTTGGAAAGTAGAAATGATTTTGTTGATTCTTGATTTTGGTTCCTCCTTGCTCATTATTTCTCCAGCTGATTGCTCATGTTAATTAATGTAGATGAGAGTAAAATCTTTTTGGCCACTGGTTCGTTGCATTCCAAATTTTTACGACTTATATACTTTCTGAACAGGGCAAGTCAGCTCAAGCGTCTTACTCTCCATTACTGCACCCGAATAACGGGGGAAGGTTTTACTGAAGCGGTTAGAAAAGTTCCACACTTGGAAGAGCTACACCTTACAATGATGCCATCATTCTCTCCTAATGACATTGAAAAGATAGGCGTTCACTGCTGCATGTTGAATTCATTTACATTTAATCAAAATGGGTGTGCGCGGATTACTATGCAAGCTGAGCGTCGTTTTTATGATTTTATTGAGTTCATGTACGTAGAGGCCAGCGATTTCGATTCCGACTCCGATGATGACGATGATGTCTATACCACAATGATTTCAAAAAATATGTCTGAACTGCGCTATCTTTCCCTTGTTAATGCTTTCTGGTTGAATAATGCGGGACTAGAAGACATTCTTGATGGTTGTCCCCATCTCGAATCGCTTGATATCCGACAATGCTTTAAGGTTAAAATAACGAGGTCTATTGGCCAAAGATGTTGTTAGCAGAGATTTTGTTAGCAGATCAATCATCTAAAACATCCCGGTGACCCCATCACAGATATTGAGTGGCGCCTTGATCGATTTCCACGTCGCAATCGTTTATATTGAGTGGCGCCTTGATCAATTTCCACCCAAATATCTTTTGAAGATAATACTAAAGAGGAAGATGACGGTATTGAGGAGAAAGACGAAGATTCGAGAAGGAAGATGAACTAGGTGGTGAAGGTGAAGGTGAAGGTGAAGATGATCGTTAACCTTGTTTGAACTGGTTTCATCATCACATAATGGGTGTATTCCTGTAATGCACTCTCTTAGTGATTCACTCTTTTTTTTTTCTTTTTGAAAAAAATGTACTCTATTGCTCTGCTTAATCTTGTTGAATTAGAGTTGTGGAATATGAATCAGAAATATAAATCCTTCTTTTGTCGAAAGATATTGCGACTTCGTAACTAGCAATGATTTTCTGTTTTCTGATTTAAAATTATAAATGTGCTTAAAAATTGCAATAAAGCTATTTTTCTGTAAAAGAAGCAACAAGTTAGATTCTGAGCTACTGAGATTATGTGATTGATAACTAGTTTTATATAAAACTACTCACAATATCAATATAATTACGCACTTCAAATTAAAATATTAATTTTTTTAAACCCTATTATATATTAAAATATTATCCGCTTCTAAGGTGCCCATTATACTATTTTTAGCGTCCGATTCAAATGTATCAATTTTCCCTATTTAATAAAAAAATACACAATATAGTCCACCACTTCCCTCTAATACAACTACCCACAATATAATATTTAGTAATATTCCTTAATCCACATGCAAAAAGCAAACGAACTTAGAACCAGACGGAGGAAGTATTTTTTAATTTATGTATAAAAAGCAGTAACCTTTGCTCATGATGGAGGGAGTAATATGGATACACCAAAATGAACATGTGTGAAAAACATGAAGTAAATCTGCATTAAACACGTGTATAAAAAAATTACTGATTCTTTCTGATGCTTCACACCCATAATCAATCGGAGTTGTGTCCAGGAGTATATGCCATTGAGATTATATGAAATTAAAGTAGGAAATATTTTGAAAAAAATTACCATAAATTCCCCCTCGGTTGCAATCATGTTTACAGGGTACATATATATGAGAAAGTAGATGAAAGGGCCCGATGCAACTTAGGGTTTATCGGTTCATCTGGATAATTTTAAATGTTGAATCAATTTTTAATTTAATCACTACCATAAAATAAAATAAAATAATTAAGTTTTTAAAAATAAAAACTACCCCCACTAACCTATTTTAGTCTAGTGCAGCACCCTAAAGTCAACTAAGTTAAATATTAATAAGATTTGGGAATGTAAAAATTATGGGACAGCGCTTATATTGCCCTATTTCACCCATGCAACATCTATTTTGCCCTAACTTTTTAAAAACAGTTAATTTGCCCAATTTTTGGTGTATATACCTGATTTACCCCCTTGACACATGTCATTTCTTTTCCCTTCTTTTTGGAATCTTCGAATAGTGGCCTAGCAGGTACTTTTTTACCGCTTTTACTGGCGTTGAAATCGGGATCAGTATCTTTGACCCCTTTATCTCAAAATATCAATTTGTTATTTACTATCTCTCTGTGTGTCGTCGCATATTTTTCTATCTCTTAAAATCTCGATTTTTCTCGCGAACACAGCTCTCTGTTCGGGCCTCCGGCCGTATCGTTCAATCCCTCCTCATCTCCACGTCGAAAAGTAGCAGAAGCAAATATGGATAATCAGGTACTCCGTCCAGCCGTATATCAATTTGGGGGTTTAGGGTTTTAGTGATTTGGCGGATTTTCGATTAACTAAATTATAGTGAATTATTTTTCTTACGTAGTCGTTTGTATAGATCTGTGTTGATGTAGTGTAAATTATATTCGAGTATAATTGAGGGTAGACTGCTTGTCCGCCAAGGAACTAGTTTGTGAAAATAGATCTCTGTGAAGATAGTGCGATTGAGTGTGTGTAGAAGTATTGTAATTGAGTATAATGTTCTTTGTCCCCCGAGTAAGTAGTTTGATTTTAGAATTGTATCTGTAGGAATTTGTCGTGTCCGCCGAAAATAAATAGTATATAATTACATGTTTGACGATAATTTGAGTATAATTGGAAATTTCAGCACCCTATCTTAGCAAAATTTAGCTTGTCCGCCAATATTTCTATTTTAATTGAGCGTGTCCGCATATTTTTCCAATCTTATTGAGTTTGTCCGCGGATAATTCTAGCTTAATTGAACATGTTAGCCGAGATTTCTAGCCTAATTGAACATGTCCGCCGATATTTCTACTGTAATTGAGCTTGTCCGCCAATATATGTAGTATAATTGAGCATGTGTGCTAATTTTTTTTAGCATAATTGAGCATGTCTGCCATTTTTTGGCCATAAATAAGCATGTCCGCCGATTTTGTGTAGCTAATTGATTATGTCCTCCGATATTTGTAGCATATTTCAGCATGTCTCCCGATATTTCTAGCCAAATTGATCAATCTCGCCTATATTTGTAATGTAATGGAGGTTGTCCGCCGAATTTCTTAGCATTGTTGAGCATATTTTGCCATTCTTTGTGCATAAATAGCTTGTCCACCGATTTTGTGCCTTAATTGAGCTTGTTCGCCGATGAATAAGTGTTTAATTTGCATCACCATTAACTTTCAGCTTTAAATAGCCAGTCCACCGAATTTCTTAGCATTATTTTGCTTAATTTGCTATTTTTTCTACATAAAATAGCTTGTCCGCCGATTTTGTAGCTTAATTGAGCTTGTCCGCCGATTTGTGCCTTAATTGAGCTTGTTCGCCAATGAATAAGTCTTTAATTTGCATCACCGCTGATACGTTAAGCTTTAAATTGCTTGTCCGCCGAATTGATGGTACATTATTTAGCATAATTTGCCATTTTTCTGCATAAAATAGCTTATCCGCTGATTTTGTAGCTTAATTGAGCTTGTCCGCCGATGAATAAGTGTTTAATTTGCATCACTGCTGATACTTTAAGTTTTAAAATAGTCTGTCCGCCGAATTTCTTAGCATTATTTAGCATAATTTGCCATTTTTTCTCCATAAAATAGCTTGTCCGCCGATTTTGTAGCTAAATTATGCTTGTCCGCCGATGAATAAGTGTTTAATTTTCACCCCCGCTGATACTTCAAGCTTTAAATAGCATGACAGTTGGTAAATTAAGGCATAATTTTAGTGTAATTAGATACCTATTCATAAAAATATGTACTTTATTATTTAAATTGTAGGAATATAATAATATTTTTAATTATTTTAGGCCTGAAATTTGTAGTATAAATGTAGTCACGTCTTATATCTAATTGAATTGGCATGCACTGTAGTGGAGCTGGAAATGACATGGACTTCAATCACGAAAAGTTGGGATTAAAGGGTATTGTAGGCCTGCGAAAGTTTTGAATTGCATACGCGAGGTGCTTACAAAAAGTGGCGATCAGACAGTACGGATGTTCAAAAGATCGTGTTTCGGTCATTTCTGGGATTTGGATTCTGATTATGGGTATCCTAAAGCGTTATTTCAGCTGATGACTCAGAAGGTTTTAATCCCTGGTTCACATATGTACACCCGGTACTTCAGGGTGTCTGATACAATTCTTAGATTCACACCACTGGATTTTATGCGTGTTATGGGACTAGTGTTTGAGGATGGTGGGGATATTTACCTCAAGAGAAGCTACAAATTCTGGATAGATGGTGGAATGGAGAGTTGTGTTACTGGAGGCCTCCGCAATGGACATGTGGCCATAGAGACTGGGATAAGGCTGAACGGGTGAGTATTTTGGGAATTTTTTAATTTTTCTGGAAGAACTAGATCAATATTGTTCTAATCTCCTTATGGTCGTATTTCTGATTTGCTTCTATAGCTGCTGTTCGTAGTTCATCCGCATTCGCACCATTTCGCTGTGTGTGTATACATAAGATATTTAAAGATCGCTGTGTTCGATTTGTTGTTTCACACGTGGGTAGATACTCAAGCTGATGAATACAGTAGAAAGGAAAGTGTATTGCACTTGCACAGGTTGCTCCCTATCATGCTCCATCGAAGTGGTGCCCTATATGACACTCCAGAGCAGAAGTTCAGAGCCACTCTGAAGTGGGCTAGACCATTTCCATCCATGTGCTACGTTCAGATTGACAGTTGGTGTTGTGGTCAGGCTAATGTTAGAGAAATACAGTATCTATTCACAGGCGATGATTCATGGGGAATTGATGAACACCTGATGGAGTACCGGAAAAAATGGGCAAGGGATATATTTGCGTACAACCTTTATGTGAGAAAGGGTACGAATACGAACCTTTCTTTTTGTTAATATGTTCGTCTTTACCCTTTGTGTTATATGAAATTAGTGTACTAAAATATTTTGAGAAGGAAAACAAGGGACATTTCACATGTTCTCATGATAGATCATACTTAAAACATAAAAACAAACACCAAGTCCAAACTGTTTTTTTCCACCAACACTGCATTTCAATCATTTGATCAATAGTTCCCCATTGGGTGAAACGATATATTGGCTCGACATTTCACTTTGTTGTATCCCGGCTCTCCGCATCTACTGCAACGCTGACGTCCACGAGTACCCCTCGAAGTCTCTACTGCAGAACGCATACGGGTGGTACAAGGTCTGCCTGCTTGTCGATGTGCTGGTGGCTCGTTCACACGGACACTACTCACATGCTCTGGCGTTGACCATAATGAAAGGATAGTCGTTCGATGATACCACGGTGCAACAAATGCACTTGTCGCAAGTTTGCAATGGCTGTTACATGCACACATTGAGACCGGAGTATTATGAAATAGATAATTATCATATTACTGTAATTACTGAATTTGAAAGCTTATATTATAAGCATAATAACATTTCAACTTACTCTATCGCCTTCAATGTGTGAATGCATGGGTATTGATGGTACTGGAATCTGCCACATGAGCAAGTACACTCCCTTAAATCAACAGTGAAGTTTCTTGTGGTGGAAGTGACCTGGAATATTGTCGCTGTAAGATTTTCCACTTTAAGTTTCCATGCCTCACCATTCAACGATGCCAACTCTCTGTGTACTCATGCCCAAAGTATTTCCCAACTATTCTCTGCACTCGTTCTTCTATCATAAAATCATCTTTGAATGAGAGCACGTACAACATCTAATAAACTACAAATGGGTAGTGTCTTGGCCCATAGGATGGCCTTGTTAAAGGTCTCAGCTGCGTTCGATGATGTAAACTCATAATGAGTGATCGGGCAGTGAAACCTCGACCATTTATTATAGCCCCACCCCTCCAGCAAAGCCATCAATCGAGCATTATTATGGTTGCGCAGCTTTCCTTCCCATCTGTACAGTACGGTAATGTGATAAATCAAATAAAAACTGCATACTAATACTAAAAAGTGCCCGTACCTCTTGAATTCACGCTTCGTTTGCCTCCACAACCATATTGAACTGATGCAACACATCCTTTCCAAATCCTTTGAGCCATTTCTTCAGATGATAAGAACATAAACCATGGTGTGCCTCAGGGTACACAGTATGTAAGCATGGGAGATACTTTTATGCGTGTATTTACTTACTTGAAATAATTGTCATCTACAGTTGCCAATGTTGTGTACATGCCTGGGTTTTGCAACTTAAGGTGATGCAAGTACGAAGGTAGGGAACTGAAGGAAGAACGATGGTCTCCGTACGTGTGTCCCACATCAATATGTTTTGATTTCAGGGCCAAATTACAGGAGATGTCGAAACCAAATTCTTTACATATCTCATCTGTCATTCCAGCAGGACACAATGCTGTGGTTTTATTGAACTGTCGAGCTGCATAATATCTGCCAACAGTTTTCGAACCAATTTGCCTTGGCGCATTAGTGTCTGGATTCAAACGACATACATGTGGAGGTGAGAACTTGATTACCCTCCATACTCCACCTAGGCCACTGGAATGCATTTCAAACATACAACCCTGCTCCACTCCGTACTTGCAGATGATGTTGAGCCTGTACTTGTCAGATTTCTTGACCCGTGTCTCAACTTGATTCCGCAAGTTGTACATACCCAACGCAAACTGGCAATCAGCTTTGTTATCGAAGGCACTTTTTCATATATGTCCACTGAAGTATCAATATTGTTGTTGTCTTCAACTTCAACGGCCACATTACACTGTTCCAAGAACCCTGCAAAAAAGGATTAGTTATTCTTCAATTGGTATTAGAATACAATAAGGTTCAGTAAATTAACGGGTACTATATTGAACATATACTTGGAATGCTCCATGGATGGATGCAAGAACTATATATATCTTGACTAGGACGTACCGGTGTGGGCATCTGCATGTTTGTCGTAACGGGGTCTAAGAAACTCATTCCTCCTTTAGCTCTGATGTAGGAACAGAACCTCTCGAACAGAGCAGTTTTAGGATCCTCATCTTCAGCGTTGAGTTGATCACCATCTCTCCCCTCATCTTGCGAAGCCTCAGCACCCTCAGAATCCTCACGCTGCGGACCCTCAAATGAATCATACCCATCGCCTTGCGATCCATCAGACCCATCATCTTGAGAACAAACAGAACCATCAAACAGATCACCCTCTGAACCTCATACGCATCACTTAGAGAACATTCATTTGAATTGTCCTCATCTTCATTTTCTTTAGAGAAGCACATGTTATCTCCGTTCTCCTCCTCTTCCTCAACCTGTTCTTCGCCAATGTAATCACTGTTCAAATTAATATTTGTCGTACGACTCGAAAGGTTCACACCAGTACTCCTACTTGGTCCGGAAAAATCTACGGGACTAGGATTATTGACAGATGAAATTTGTGAACGAAGCAAGTTGGTCCAATAACTGCTCCCAGACGGCACCGAACTAGGGCAACAATTATCAACTGAATGCTGTGGTATGGCCTTAACTGTGACAAATAGCATCGGCTCATCAACCTGGTGATACAAGCCCCTAATATCCATATCATCATTCACCTTATGTTTTGTTATACAACCACCAATGTCCACAAGTGTGTGTATAACATATTTTCAATGATTCACATTGGCACGAACTACACTGTGCACATGCCCAATAATAAAATCCAACTTCACTGATCTAAATTTAAAACTAAGCTCGTGTATTGGCCACGCACGTACTCTAAACCTTGCCACCAGCCAGCCACCAGATATAAAAATTTCTCATTTCCAAGCCAAACCCTAAACATTTCAACAAACGGTAATAAATTGTTATATTCACACATGATTAACCTTCATTAAAGTATTTTTATGATGGGTCTATTACATAAAAGTATAAACTTTTATGAATATGTACACACAAATTAAGCCTTAAAGTATCAGCAGACATGCAAGTTAAACATTGAGTCGTACGCGGACAAGATCAATTAAGCTCCCATAAATCGACGGACAGGTCTACTATACTAAAAAAAATTGACTTACATGCTGAATTATGCTCAAAGTTGATGGACATGCTCAATTACCCAAATATACTAAGAGGACATGATATAATATGATTAAAAAATGGCCAAACATGCTCAATTATGCAATAAAAATCGGCGGACATGCTCCAAAACTGTGAAAATTCGGCGGACATGCTCCATTAGGGAATCAGTTGACATGCCCAATTACACTAAGAATATCGGCGGAGATACTCAATTAGGGCCAAATAATCGGCGGACATGCTCAATTTGGGTTAAAAAATCGGCGGACATGCTCAATTAGGATTAAATAGTGGCGGACAGGTTCAATTATCTTAAAAAATCAGCGGACAGGCTCAATTAGGGTCAAATAATCGGCGGACAGGGTCAATTAGGCCACAACATCGGTGGACATGCACAAGTATGGTCAAATAATCGGCGGACATGCTCATTTATGGTCAAATAATTGGCAGACGTGTTCAATTATAGTCAAATTTTTGGCGGACAGGCTCAATTGGGCTACAAATTTCGGCGGACACGCTCACTTAGGCTAAAAAATCGGTGGATATGCTCAAATTAGGGTCAAATAATACGCGGACACACTCTATTAGGCTACAAAATCGCAGACAGGTTCGATAAGGCTCAGATAATGGGCGGACATGCATAATCGGCCATGCATAATTAGCGGACAAGTCTACAGTGGGTGTATGTAGTGGTATTCATGCATATTACATGCATACTTGACCTTTTCCCTCGGCGGACATGCGTAGTACATGCATACTTGACCATTTTCTTCAGCGGACGCGCATATTTAGGCAATTACATAGGAAGACATGGATATATATACCATTTTACTCAGCGGACATGTATTTTTTAAACCCAAAAATCGTAAAAAAACCCTAAAACCGATAAATATTATAACCCACAAATAATTCAGCAAGATTGAAAGAACGGTTAAACCACTAAATAAAATACAATGCAAACAGTGTTCGTATCTTACCTTTCCCTCTAACTATGGATTCGTCGACAAAAACGGTGGGTAAATAGGGGAGCCGAACACCTTTTTATGCTCAACTAATTTTTGGAACAAGAGGAATGAAGTTTGAATCCACTGTCTCCAATCTTGTTGTTTGTTGGTGGTGTAGTTATTTTGTTGATGGGGATAGGTGAGAGTTTTAACGAGAAAAAAATTTACATAAATGAACTATTTCTGAACAGTACCTTAATTCCTAAAATTCAGTCCCTTAAATGAACTGTGTTTGAGTGACAGTGGTAACTAATTAATGCACGTGTTTAATCACCTAATTAGTGCATGTGTTTAATTTAAATATGCATATTATGTTCCCTTATTTTGATAACAATTTAAGGAATTTTGAAATGAAATTTGGTTGTCCGCCGAGATTTTATATTTCAAAATTATTTTCTTGTCCGCCGAAAGTTTTTATTTATTTAGGAAGTGACAACAATTTATAGATTTCCCATTTATTTATTCCTTTTGTACTTAATGTGTCATAAAAGAATCTCATATTATTCTGACACATGTATTGTGCCTACAAGTGTACTTGTCATCTCATTCCCAATACTAAAGGTGGGTCACTCCATAGGGGTATTCATGACATTGCATGTTTTTTTAGATCAAATTAGATGTATTACAAAAGATAGGGCAAATTAGATGTTGGTCTAGGGAAAAAAGTGACATTTATTCATAAATTGTGGATAGAGAAAAGGATTTCTCAATTGAGAGGTGGCCATATTTTTTTGCATGAAAAAATAAAAAAGGCAGTAGAACACAACAGTGCAGAGCAGCTACCACGTGGCATTTGCGCCAGTGCATGCATAAGCCACGTACCTCCACCCACCCCCACCCCACCCCACCCCCTTTTCCTCCTTCAAAATCCAAACTCAAGCTCTGTACGTGGATTAATGGTCAAAAAGAAATATGTTGAAGAGAAGATGCTACATCTTGCTATTAATTTGTGTATGGTTTGGGATTCTGACAAGAGTAAGTAGTAATGGTGTTGGTGGAGTGGTGAAAAGGGAAGAGCGAAGGACATTGGTTTCGACGGAGTTCGGAGAGATCACGGCCGTTGAGGTGGTGGCTGATGACATCAACGGCTCTTATCTTCTCCACTTCTTCACCTTGGATCCCAATTCACTCTTCCTTCCAGTCATCTTGCATGCTAATATGATTTTCTATGTCCACACAGGTGCCTCTCTAACCATCCTTCTCAAATCTTGTTTCTTGTTTTGTTCTACCCTTCATATTTTGTATCAACTATTTATTAATAATAATATCTCATTTGAATATACATATTGTTGTTTTGTGCTTCGACTTGAGTTTAAGTTTTGCCATTAGATCAACTTGACAGTATAATGGCTTGTTTTTAAGGAGTTCATTGTCCTTTCTTTCAAATTGAAAGAATCGGATTAGTTGAGGTTTAACAGTTGACTCTCTTTCCTTTTAAATAAAAAGGGTGACTAATTCTTTAAGATGTACCCATATGAAAAGGTTTGATAGCTTTAAAGTAAATTATAATCAACTTAAGGATATCCCAATTCAAAAAGACCGCCAATATTGTTCAATTTCCTCATGTTGAAAGATGGGGCTAATTAAACTGAAGTACTATTTCTAAAGAAAAAAACTATTGGGGCTTGGTTCATATTGAGTATATTGAGCAATATTAGTCAATAGGCTGTAAAAATTCTTAAAAATAGGAGAGTTAAAACACCAAGTGTATACCAATTGTCCATAAAATAATTCATAAAATTCTTAAAGTAAGGGAGTTTAGGCACAGATGGTACGCCAATTGGCCTTAAAATTCTTTAAAATAAGAGAGTTTAGGCACAAACAGTACCAATGCGGGTGTTTTTTTTTTTTTTTTTTTTCTTTAAACATGAAACTAACAAGAAATTAAAGAAATTATCGTGCTCATGTCTTGTATATCTTATTTACAAGCTTTATTAACCACTATTTATTAACCTTAGTGAATCAACCCACTCTGGATACATACACGCTGATGTATAAATGTTGTGTGTGTCAGGAAGTGGCAAGTTAAGCTGGACGGAGGGATACGAGGTGAAGCGCGCAGATATAAAGCGAGGAGATGCTTACAGACTTGAAGAGGGAGCTGTTTTCTTCATAGAGAGCAATTTGGAAACTGAGACGGAGCGACAAAAGCTTCGAATTCATGCTATATTTGCTAATTCAGACAACAAAATCCATGTACCCTTGTTATAATTTATCCTCACACAATGCAATTACTTTAGTTTGGTAGTTTGAAAAGGTTGATTGATTTGTAGGGCGGAGCAGCAACTGCACCATACTCCAGCATCCGCGATATGGTTCTTGGCTTCGACAAGAAAGTGCTGCAAGCTTCTTTTATGGTATATATATCTCCATCCACTACATGTCACACAAGTCTTAAATATGTTGTAGCTTTAAAAACATATGATTCTAAATAACATGAACATTAACTTTGTAAGGTCCCCGAGGAAAAGATCGAAGAATTACTCAACGAATCGAAGCTGCCAGCTATTGTACATGGGGTTCCAGAGACCAAAACGAGAGCGTTGGAGAAGGAGGCTCTATTGCTAGAAAGATTAGCAGAAAGTAGAACTTACAACTTACTCGAATTGACTAAGAAAAGGAAGAAGGGTGGTGTGAAGTTGTTCAATCTTTTCAAAGAGGATAAAGATTTTGAAAACTGCAATGGATGGAGCACAACGGTAACGCGGAAGAAAATGTCAGCGTTGAAGGGTACCAACATTGGCATTTTCATGGTGAACCTAACAGCAGTAAGTTTATTAATTAAGAAATGTATTAAGCAGAATGTTGGTAGTTGAAGATGGACAATCACTTATGTTTTCATATTAGATTTATGAGCGAATGTTATCGTGTACAGGGCTCGATGATGGGGCCGCATTGGAATCCTACTGCAACAGAGATAGCAGTGGTCCTGCAGGGTCGAGGAATGGTTCAGGTGGTGTGCAGTGATATTTCAAATGAAGTAGGATGCATAAACACGAGGTATGAGGTTCGAGATGGTGACGTGTTTGTTGTGCCAAAATTCCATGCCATGGCTCAAATGGCTTTCAACAACGAAACTTTGGTGTTCGCGGGATTTAGTACTTCAGCAAAGAGAAACCATCCTCAATACTTAGCTGGACAGGCATCAGTGTTCCGAACGTTGGACAAAAATGTTTTAGCTCTGGCATTCAATGTCACAAATACAACAATGGATCAGCTGTTTGCTTCGCAACAGGAATCAGTGATCTTGGGTTGCATATCCTGCGCAGAGGAAGAGTTGAGGATCGTGGAGGAAGAAATAGAAAAGGAAAGAGAAGCAGCTAGAGAGAGGGAAGAGGAGGAAGCCAGGAAGAGAGAGGAAGAAGAAATGGAAAGGGAAAGGGAGGAGGCCAGAAAGAGGGAAGAAGAGGAGGCCAGAAAGAGAGAGGAAGAGGAGGCTGAAAGGCAAGAAGAAGAGAGGAGAAGGCGGGAGAAAGAGCAGGAAGAGGAAGAAGAAAGAAAGAGACAAGAAGAGGAAGCTAGAAAGAGAGAAGAGGAAGAAGAAAGAAAGAGAGAAGAAGAGGAGGCAAGAAGGAAAGAAGAAGAGAGGAGAAGGCAGGAAGAAGAAGAAAGAAAGAGGCAAGAGGAGGAAGCTAGAGAGAGAGAGAAGGAAGAAGAAGAAGAAGAAGCCAGGAAGAGAGAGGAGGAGGAAGCAAGAAGGCAAGAAGAAGAGAGGAGAAGGCAGGAAGAAGAAGAGGAAGAAAGAAAGAGACAAGAGGAGGAAGCTAGAGAGAGAGAAGAGGCAGCAGCTATGCGGGAAAGGGAAGAGAGGAGAAGGCGGGAAGAAGAGACGGAGGATGAAGAAGAAAGAAAGAGACAGGAAGAGGAAGCTAGAAAGAGAGAGGAGGCAGCAGCTAAAAGGGAGGAAGAAGAGAGGAAGAGGAGGTGGGAAAAGGGAGAAGAGTACGAGGAGAGTATAAGGCAGGAAGAGGAAGCTAGCGAGGAAGAAGAGCAACAACATGGGTTGAGTGAGGAAGAATGAGCAGAGTAAAAGAGAAGGCAACGAGGATGGGTGGAGACATGGAGATGCTTAATTCTAAATATTTAATTTCTTTAATGTATGTCTGTATTCTGAACGTGTTTTTTTCCTGCAACTTTGCCACTCTTTTGTAATAAGTTGTATTAAACCTTTTCTACTTCATTGTAATAACTAATATGCAACTTTGGTTCCAATGAAGTTTCTTCAAGCTTCCGTTTCTTGCCATGATTCTAGTCTCTACCTCAATTTCTAGGTTTCTAGAGCATCTTATATTCTTATGAAACTATTGGCAGCAATACTCATTTGATAGGAAATTCTTTTTATAAAAAAAATTATTATACCAACAAACATATTCAGCACATAAATAACTTGAAAATTATGTCATTAGGGGGAAACATATGAGACAACAACGGTTAAGTCATCAAGTTTACCACCATAATAAATAAATCCAGCTTGTTGAGCTGCCTTAGAAAATGGGCTAGGATGCTTTCTGTCTAGAGCTCTTACACGTGCAAAAGCCGCAATCTTCTCAGCTGCAGCATCAGGGCTCAGACCTTCTTTCACAGCATCACCCACCACAGCTGCTACCTCTTCACTAGATAAGTTGTCAAACAAACCATCCGTTCCTGCTACGACCACATCTCCAGCCACGACTGAGATCTTGAAAACCTGAAAAAAGTTGTACGCAACAAATTGTCGATAAGCTGATAATTTAATTTTTCTATATCAAAGTGATTATATGATGGCAAAGACAAATAATGCATAATCCTACTAAGCCGCAAGATACAGGCTCGAGTCATGTATTCTATGTTGTACAGTAAAGTTTGTTCCGACAAACCTGCCCAGAACTTGGTAGGTCAGCTCTGTTTCCTTTTTCAAGTTGATAGGTGAAATTAAAGCCATGTTGTTGCACAGGCGACTCAAATATCGTAGACCCATCTCTGACTACTATAAACCCACTATCTCCGAGATTAATAGCGTGTAGATCCTGTTCAAGAGAAAAGAATTCTGTTAAGAGGCACAATATTAACTTTCCTATAGCATCAGAAGCCAATGATACTTAAAAAGATCCAAACAAGCTAATTCAGCAGTGTTTGATAGTTCACTAAATCGGTGATCACTTTATAATTTACCATCCTCTAATATCAGGAATATAATTGAATGTGGTTTAGATGAAAAGTTTGTGTCTACTGTCTTTAGATTTTAAAACACAGTGTCAATGTTCCGGCAAGGAAGGGCAGTGAAGCAAGACCGTAATAAGTCGAGAAAAAAAAAATAGAGCAAGAATATAAAAGAACCATCAGCAAATTATATGTTTCTTGGTTTTCTTATAGTAACAAACATCGACAAAAGTTGTGTTTCTTGATGTCCTTGAGATAAGGAAAAAAATAGATATCTACAATTTCAAAGAAAAAAACTGTTCCACGTAAAAAGTTCCAATCACTAATACATGTACTACATTTAACTAAGCAAGTCGAAAATGAATTAATTAAGGAAACTAAACCTGGTTCTTTAGAGCAACAATACAGGCTGTTGATGAACCCATGGCAGTAGCTGTTTTATGTGCTTTTTCCAACACTTGCAAGAGATCAATATCACCATGTGGAACTTCTCTAATTGCTTTAACTGAATTATGCATAAGTTCACGGGAAAATTCTCCAGCATTAACGCCAACGTCTGCCCAACCACCGACACCATCAGCTACGCCAATTACTTGCTCATCAGCACAGATAAAATGAGCATCCTCTCCTCCTGTTTCTTCTTTAGCTGGGTGGGGTAGGTAGCATGCTCCTGAAAGGAGCTTCCGAGAGCTATGGCTTGGGTTCCTGCTTTGAAGAAATTGAGCTTTATCAATATATACAACATGAAAGTATATAAAGAGAAAGCAATAAAAGCATTTCCTTCACATAATTATGAATATTCATACAAAAGAATGTATGATCATGTATAATTTGGCATATTGTTCCGTAAAATCACTGGAATAGAATTAACAAACAGTGAGAAATTCTATTCTGTATCTTGTATTAAAAATATTTTACGGCTGGCTTAAAGCCTCATCCCAAGCTCCAAAGCTACTAATGAAACAAGCAGCACATTAATATTCATAATTGGCAAACACTTCCAGGCAACCGATTCATACAACTTTGTGAGTCCCCTTATAGTTAATGTTTAATTTAACTTAGTTTCAATCTATATTTTCTAAGGGCAATATCATGAATTCACCATTGGGTTCATATAACATTCTATCCTTGTTGTTAAAGTAATAATTTATCCTATGGTTCATTCTATCACTGTGGTCAATGTAATATTTTAACCTACGGTTCATTTAATGTAAATTCTCATGACACAACTGTAATTTCACTCTTGTGATCATGTAACATTTTACTCTCGTAGTTCATGTCAACATGTTGACCGCAAGTATCAGTCATCATTATCATATCTTGAAAACATGCATACAAAATCAAACGATCGTCATACTGTAAGTGCAAGCAGAAACAAGAACAAGAGCAACTAAATGAACCCCAAATGCATATTCGTGTCAAGTGACTTTACACACAATAGACTAAGAAATTCCGTGAGCAAATGCAGTTTTGAGTTATATATCAAATACAATTAAACAATGAAATAGATTAATAAAAAAAAAACGTACTGCGTAGCTGAAAGTGGGGCGGTTGTAAGCTGTTCAACACTCAAAGATCCATCCGTTGACACCTTCGGCACAATGCCATCAGAGTAACACGACGCGTAACCCGCAGCTAGCCCGTTCGAGGAAAAAAGAGCAGACTTATTACGACTCTGCTCGTAATTGTACACAAGATATGGTCGACCGCCATGGTAGCTTCTCAAGCTCAATTGAACTCGCCTACGCATCCTATCACCGAAAAAGACACCGCTAGGTTTAATTAAACCGCAATTAGAGACTGACGTATCCACCATAAGATCTGCGGGGGCGGCAACAACGGAACAAGAGGACGCCATGGATTTTGTGGCGGCTGAACCAGATTCACAGCCACTGAAGCTCTTGTTCGAGAAAAGGGATTGTACCAATTGATGGTTTACTCCGAAAGCCCTTGGATAGCGAATACAAATCCCGCGATTCGAAAGCAAACCAAACGGCATCGTATCACACCAACAAATTGCAAGCGCTCAATTTAAGGTAGTCGTCTAACCCCATTCGTATTACACTGCAAAATAAGTTTAAGACATTGCGGACAAGGGGTGTTCATCGGTCGGTTAATCGAAAATCGAAAATTGAACTTTTAAAATCAAAAATCGAATCGAATTTTTTTACGAAACCAAAATAAACCGAACTTTTACAAAACCGGTATTAACCGAACCAAATTATTTCGGTCGGATATTTTGGTTAACCGAACCGAAATTTATTAATTTTTTTTTAAAATAAATAATCTTTTTTAAATCATTTTATTATATTTTCACTATTTAAAAAAATATTTTTAATATAACATACACTATAATAATATATATAATTTTATATTATATAACTTTATATATATTTCACTTTTTTTGTAGTATAAATTAATACAATTTAAAGAAAATATATTGAATAGATGAAATTATTTTAAGTTTTAATTAAATTTTGATATTGAAAATTAAATTTAGTTAATTAAGTAATTTTGTTTATGATGAAAAAAAATATTATTGAATATATATAAAATAAAATAATAAAGTGAATATATTAATATATATATATATATATATAATATTAATAAATTAAAAGTTCGGTTCGATTTTCGGTTAATCGAAATTTTAAATTTTAAAACCGAAAACCGAACCAAAATTTTAAAAATTGAATTTGCAAAACCGAAAATCGAACCGAATTTTAAAAAACCGAACCAAATTGATATTTCGGTTTGATTTGGTCGATTTGTTCGATTTTAACCAAACTTTGCACACCCCTCGGTGTTCAAAATGACAAGAATGACATTCGGAAAAAGAAGGGGGGAATACCTAAAATGGACGATTGAGAAAACAGAGGAGAGAGAATAAAAATGCCCTCCCTATTCTTATAAAAATAATAATCATATTTTCAATTATTTTAAACTAGTAGCAATGTATGGAATTAATTAATTAAATTATTTTAAATTTCATTATTAATTTTTCTATTTTAATTTTATATTTATAATTTTATTTATTTACTAATATTTTATATATGGTTGAATCTATTAAATTATAAATTAAAATTTCATACAATTTACATGGTAATCTTATGCATGTAATTTATGAGATACTCTGAGACGGTTTTTTTGAGATGATTGTGAGACGGATTGACTCGTTATTAAAATATGTTTATTATATAGGTAAAGTATAATTATTTATAGTTAAAGTATGTTAATGATAAATCATATTATAATACTCTAAAATCATACTTTACTTTAATACGTCTCACAAATCGTCTCATCGTATGTAACGTCTCACAAGAGATTTTGTCGTAATTTATTATATTTTTTTAAGTTTTGTATTATACAGACCTTTAGGCTATATCAATTTTTTTTTACAAACTTTTATTTATTAAATATTTCATATATGCACACACAAACCCGTGATATTTTTTTGCCTATGCACCCACCATATGTTATCACTCTCAATTAATACTTTGCACTTCTGTATCTTCATTTATCTCTTCTCTCATTATAAATTAATATAGTTATATACTCACTCCGTCTCAGGCTAAGAGGGCCAAAACTTTTGTGCACGTAATTTAAGGAGTGTTATTGTTTAATTTGTAGTGGATATGTGGTATTTGTGAATTACCTTTCTACTCTTCTACCTAATTAATCCATTAATTGTAGTGGAAAATTTTTGTCTTTTTGGAAATATAAAATATTATTATGAAGTGTTAGTGGTAGGGCCCTCACATTCCTAATATAGAAATGACCCCCTACGAAAATGGTAAAATGACCCCCTTAACCTGGAACGGATGGAGTATTAATTTAACATAAAGTTTATTGATCTCATGGGTGAGGAATATTAAATATAATGTATGATTATTGAGAGTTAATAACTAACCAAATATATGTAAATTTTTATTCATTAACAATAGATACTTAAATCACAAATAATTAATTAAAAGCAAGGAAATATATGTTCATTGTGGAGTGGGGTCACTTAATTAACAAAAAAAATACTTTATTTCTTTTATCAATATTTACCAAAATTAAATATCTAATAAAGATAATTGAGAATTAACATGACAAATATAATTGTAATTTATACTCCCTACGTCCGCCACAAATGTGGACATTTGCTTTCTGCACGTGGATTAAGGAGTATTATTATTTAAGGTGTAGTTAGTAGTTGTATTAGTGGGGTGTATGAGTCCCATAAATTTATTTGTATTAGTGATGTGTGTGGGTCCCATATGTTTAAAAAGGAAAATGTGGACCTTTGGTGCGAACGCCCAAAATGGCAAAATGTGGACCTTTCGGGCAGACGGAGGGAGTATATATTTGATATGAGTTGATATCCGGTGCATCCAGGTGTATCTATATGCGTATAACTTTTTATTATATATTGTATACATGTTTCTTAATAATTGTATACTTTTTTCACATTCAGTTTTTTATTAAAAAGCTAGCATCTATATGTGTATAACTTTTTATTCAATAGTGTATACATGTTTTCTAATAATTATATATTTTTTTACACCAATTTTTTATTAAAAAACTAACAAAAATATTCACAAACAAAGTGTATACATTTTTGTTCATAATTGTATATGTTTCGTTCATAATTATATACGTTTCTGAAAGTGAGTGCATCGTATCCTGGGGTGCACCCAAATGCGCAGTAGTATTAGCCATTTGATATTAATGTAATTATTATTTTTTATTATAATTACTGGATTGAAATATATATCTCGATATACTCCATCTTTCACAGTTATTAACATACATATGTTTTGTGCCGAAAGATAAGAGAAATATATATATAAATATATATATATTATTTTTTTTAAGCACAAAAAAAAGGCTGGTTTATTGATTGAGTTCACATGAACAAAATATATTGAGAAGGCCATCCACAAAAATTGGAGGCTCGACCCAACAATAGGGGCTAACGACAGATCGTGACGCCCGAGCAATATAATGTGCCAAATCATTGGCAGTATGACGAACATGACAGATCGAGTAAAAATTATTTTGTAAAAGCAATTGTTTGCAACTAGAAATAAAATCCCCAAACACTAAAACCTCTGTTTGAGCTGATGAGACTGCATCGAAGGCGACTTTAGAGTCAGTCTCAAAAATAACTCGTTGAAGTCCTAACCCCTTAATCCAAGACAAGGCTTCATGAAGATCCATAGCCTCACCCTCATCCACTCGAAAATTCCCGGGAATCAACATCGATCGACGTGCAATAAATGCTCCTTCATCATCTCGAATGATCATCTCAACACCTATCTCCGCCGTATCAGGAAAAAAAGCAGCATCAACATTCACTTTTGTATAACTTGCAAGGGGTTTATGCCATGCTTTACAAGATGCAATAAGATTCTTCTTCTCATGTGTTTTCCTATCTGTTTTCCATTCTCTCAAAATGTTGGCAGTTGAATACACTGCTCTCGAAGCTGTATTCATATCTCCATTCCGCACCAGACAATTTTGTTCCTTCCAAATCTGCCATAATGTCATGGCAAATGCTTCCTTCTTCTACGTTAATAATTCTTGGAGTAACAGAAGCACAATCTCACGCAAACTTTCAACCCTTACAATTGCATTTGATAACACTTCATAACAATCTGCCAACCTCCAGCAATCTTCAGCAAACTAGCATGAAACAAATATGTGCCACCCGTCCTCCGTATCCACTGAGTATATATCACATATCTTGTTCCTACGACGCCTTTCTTGAATAAATTTTCTTTGCATGGGAGAACATCTCTACACACCCTCCACAAAAAAATTTCACCTTTGGTGGAATTTTTAGATTCTATATTGCTTTCCAGTTTCCATCCACTCCCAATTGCGGATCGTGTGTAAGAGCAGAAGCAAGCTTATACGCCGTCTTTACCGAGTACTTTCCATCACGTGAGTAGTGCCATATCAGTATATCTGAAACACCTGCTGGTGGAAGAAGTATTTTAAGAATACTATCAACGTCTTCTATATCAAACAAGTCCTTCAACAATTCAACATCCCAAATACGGCAGCCTGGAATGAGCATGTCAGAGACTCTCAAATCTGCAAGCGGAAGAATAGGAGGGGTACGAATGAAGAAAGAAGTGTCATTACATAGCCAAGGATAGCCCCATACCTTCACATTGGAACCATCTCCCGCCTTCCACCTGGTACCCCTTCTGACTAAATCCATAGAAGCCCAAATACTCCTCCACGTGAAACTGGGATTATGACCAATTTCTGCGCTCAAGAAATCACCCTTAGGAAAATATTTAGCTTTGAGGATTCTACAGACAAATGAATATGGGTCAGATATAAGTCTCCATCCTATCTTTCCAAGTAACGATAGGTTGAACAGATGCAAATCACGAAAACCCAAACTACCAGCTTCTTTCTTAATGCAAATTTTCTCCCACTTTATCCATTTAATGCCCTTTGACGTATCAGAACCATTCCCCCACCAAAATGATTCAGCATTCTTTGGAGCTCGTAAAGCAAAGATGTTGGGAGCAGAAAAATGCTCATGCAGTATGTAGGAATGGCTTGCGCTGCAGATTTTATGAGCACCTCTTTTTCTGCTTTAGAGACTTTCTTGTTCCTCCAGCTGTGTAGTTTCCTCCAAAGCCTATCTCGGAGGTAATTGAAAATTTCTCTTTTCTTTCTACCCATAAGTGAGGGAAGACCGAGATATTGCCCAGTGTTTAAATGTATAGAAATGTGTAAAATTATTAGGATGTAGGTAAAAAGTGAATATTTTAAATACTCAATCAAGACCCTAAACTTATACCTTAGGATCGAACAAGCCCTTAAACTTTCAATTTGTTCATCCAAGCCCTTTATACCTTTTAAAACAAGGTCAAATTTACCCTCTATTTTTTATAAATTAAATAACCTGACATTTTGGCTATATACAAATCAAACTTTAAACAACACATCACTTTGCAACACATATTTTATAACACAATATATATACTTAATTTTCTAACCAATTTTCATGATATTGAATACAAATACCAAACACTCAGAAAATTAAATTTATGAGATATCCTTTGAAAAATTAAATTAATAAAATATCTACGCATAAAATATTAATTATATATTTTGTTTTAGAGCACTCAAATTAAAAAAAAACTAATATTACTGAAATTTCTAACAAAACACAGATTTTGCATGCATAAGAATTATATGACTTTTGAATAAAAGATCTATTTAGACATTTTAAACTTTTGTATTTATACTAACAGGCACTTTATTTTTTTCTTTAATCAAATATTTTGTTATTTAAATTTGCCTAGTTTTCACTTTTTACTTATTGAAGTGAAAAAGGAAAAAATAAAAATCTGTCACATGTTGCCTAAGTGTAATTATTACTATAAAAATAGATAAACACTTATGTAAACCGGGTTTACATATAAACCCTGATACTCTATAGTATTGGACACATTAATTATTACTCTTCTAAATTAAAAAATTACTCTTCAAATTCTTGTAAACCTTGATTTATCAATTACTTTTTAGTACATGAAAAATTACTCTTTAGATGCATATTTATTTATTAAAATATTATAGTTTTGAGAAGAGTTGAACCAAATATCGTTGTTGCATGGACTGTCAATAGAATATGTGAAGTTGCCATTAGGAATGGCGCTTGTGTTGTTGGTTCTGCGAAAAGCGCCGGTGGAATTAGCGATTTTTAAGAAACGCCACTACAAGTGGCGCCTCTTGCATTTACAGCTATACGTCTCAATTAACGAGGTGATGATAACCCATTAATACTAAGTACACATGCAAAGACATACACCCCAATTAATGAGGTACTACGTATTCATCAACTAACTACATGCACTAAGATATATGCACCCAAATGATGTAGTATATATTTGTCAACAAGTATATATGTTAATAAAACAATCATTGCGTTAATTATATATATATATATATAAAAAAGCACCTAAAGTCAACTTTTTTTTCCCGCTCAAAATTTGGGTCAAAATCTCTTCAATTTCTCACTTCTTCTCAACTTATCTTCAATTCCTCACCACTCATTTTATTCTTATTTCCTTAAATAAATACATTTAGGTACTTTATTATCATATTTTTTTAACCCTAATTATATTATGTCCAACAAAATAATTAAAATTAAAGACATTATTTTTGTATGCATATTTTTTTATCAATTAACATGTTGAAATTTATTTCAATTTTGAGTTAATTATTGGAAAAAATTTGGGTTGTATTTGAAAATAAGGTTAAGTAATTAAGACATTATTTGGAATTGTTTATAACATATGATTACGTAATGAAATATAAATATTAATAAAAAATTTAAAATTGTTGGTTTTTTATAATGAGGTTTCATTGGTAAACCTCATACGTATGTATTTCATTCGTCTCATTCTAATAGTAATATGCTTTTTCCACGAGGATTAAGAAATTTAGTATTTTAATGTATATATTGAGGTGAGATAAATAATATTTTAATGTATAGTGGATGGTTGTATTAATATGACGGATGAGTCCCTTTGAGATATTTTAATTACTTAATTGTGTGGGTCTCATATAAAAAAATATAACAGTTAGAATAAAACACCCGATTTAAAAATATGTAATTATTAGAAAGGGACGAAGGGAATACATATTTATATGTGTTTACTATTACAAAAATATATATATTTATATAATTTTATTTTTTAAAATCTATCACGTGCAGCGCACGGGTTAAAATGCTTGTTAATAACAAAAACATAAAAAAATCATTGCGTTAATTATTAATAACAAAAGGTGATTTGAAATTAATAAAACACAATCATTATTCAATTATTACCTTTATCCCAAATTAAATTTATACTTTCCATTTGTTTCCATTCCACATTAAATCTCATCACCTAAAAAAATTATATTAATATTTAACTTAAAAATACATCTAATTAATTATAAATGACTACTCTTGCCTAACGGCTAACACACATAACATACTATATAATTTATTTATCGCTTAAAAATATTGTGTTGACCTCCAAAGTTCAATAAAGTTGATCAAAAAAATTCTTAAATTATGTGTCTACATTAACAATATAGAATAAGTTGAAATTGAGGGAATATATAAATAAGTTACATACATATTTTTAATGATTTATTTAGTACTCACTCTATTCATTGGTAAAGTATTTATTTGAATTTTTATATGGATTAAAGGTATTATAACCCCTAATTTCATAGATAAATTCACACTTATTATTTTTGTAGTGTCATTATCAAGTTCACACCTCCTAATAAGAAAATGACACACAATCTTACAACCTTATAACACACTCAATTAATATCAAAATTATAACTTTTTACAACTCACATAACTTACTTTAATTTATATATTAGCTAAAAATAACTAGCCCAAAATGCAAGTAAAAAAAGTAAAATTCTAGAACTTCATATCTACAATAACTCTAAATTTCAGCATCTGATTGAGGTAATATTTTATATGAAGTGGTAAATAATGTGTCATATGTAAAAATTGATACTTTTAGATGTGTAGACAAATAAAGAATGAATAACTATAAAAATTACAAACGAATTAATATATTTCTACTTAAAATATAATTGAAGTTTAATATTAAATTATTTAATATTAATAGTACAGTCTTACTAAATTATTCAATTCTAATATCTATGGCCTCCTGTGCCACATCTAGGATGTTGCTTCTGTTTAGTGCTTCGACAACTATTAGGCTCTTCAGGCTCATTTTGGGTTGTATTTTTATTTTCATTCATAGCGGCAAATGATGAGCCTTGTAGTCCCTTGGAGCTCCAATCAAATTGAAATTCAAAGGGTAGAGTAGATATAACATGTCGTGGAGGTTCACCATTACCTGTTTGTAAAAGTGACGTGAATGATGACCAATATGGAGAAATACCCTGAAAATCAATGTTTTCTTGTACTATTGGCGGCACATAGCAATCAGGTGTTGAGTAATCTGTCATATATAATAGAACAACAAAAGATTAAAAACAAAATTTCTTTAATATGACTAAAAATATACTAATTTTATAAATTACCATTATGTTGGTGAGATATGTGTACAGAAGATCTCGACATATCAGGGTGAGGTGATGTGTCCATAGGTGAAATATGTTTAGACTCATTATTTGGTGCACTACAACCTCTTCTGGCTCCTTGAATTATCTTATTGTGCATTTTGATTCATTCTTTGGTTTCTAGATGTAGACGGTCCAGCACTATCAAAGTATGGATTACTCCGTCTCCTCTGGCTTGTAATGGTTTCATCCACATGTGTATCTTCTGTTGAGTGTGGATCTGTAAGATATGGAGGACGTTGTACCATTAGTCTATCCATATTTTCAACAAGCTCTATACTACTTCTACGTAATTTTTCAAATGAGTGAGATCTTCAAATGTAGCCTCAGCACTACAAATCCTAAGTTGTTCCAATTATAAGATCTGCAAAGTTAGAAAATGAAAATATAAGATATTAGAACAGTAATTTATCTCAAAATAAATTTTTAAAAAAAATATAAATTGTACCACATCATCACAGACAGCTATCTCTGGTGGTTGGTACCCAAAGTCACAAGAGTAATAGTTAGGAGATATCAAACGTCTTGTGATCTTACGATACCATCGCATATATCCTCTGGACATGCTACAACCTGCTTGAATTGGCACTACATTATTTCTATTCCAATAACTTATCCAACTTTGATTTTATTGTCTCCAATCAACGTCATGACATCCTCTCCGATCTATGTCATGTGCTGTGACATGAGAGTTGTCTATATCATGGGGAATACCTTGCATCATCCCAAATTGCCTCAACACCTTATTAGGATGATGTATCTCCGCAATCGCTATATTAATCAAGGGACATTCTGACATCCAATTTGCAGTCAAACATATGACATCAAGAACTGCTATTTGAGGTTATGTCATATCGTATGGTTGCCATATAAACTACAAAATGGTCAAATTCACGTTATTTTTTATTATAAAAAATTAAAAATATTCATTGTATATGTATAGTTAACCTACCTCTACCTCTGACAAACGATCAAATATATCTCTGTAAATTCGTACAGAGTTACTTGTACTATGAGTAAATTTGTGATGTCGTACCCATCTGTAATATAACCAACAAAATTATATTTGATATTATGTGTATAATAAATAACAGGCATATGTCACTTCAAAATGATATCGTGCACCATATGGCTCTGGCCCTAAGTCCCGATTTTTCTCTCCGTATAATGATCCACGTAGAATCATGTTATGAATATTACCAGGCAATATGGTTTTTATTCTGGACCACGCCCAAATCTGTCATAGCAAATTATACAAATATAAATATATTAGATCTAATATTTTTTTAATTGGAGATAACTAAATTCATATTAACTATGATAAATTAACTGCAAAACAGTGATCGGTCCACTAATGACATCTTTTCTGTAATCAGATGCTGCCGAACAAAGTTCATGATATAAAAAAGACTAATGCTGCACCACCACAACTAAGACGCCCACCTCCCCTCACATCCTCAAGAAATTGTAAATATAATAATGAGACACTACTTCGAGAGGAGTCGGGCATTATTAGTGTACCCAGCAATATAAGTGCATACCCTCTTGCATACTAATCAACAATCACTTGATCTATATCATCGTTGATAGGATCAATACTTACGAAATGATTTCTCAATGCAGTTAGGTGGATACATGTTTTACCTCTCATTTGTTCTTCTGCGGGAACGAATCCCAAAATCGAACAACAATATTCTCTCCACTCCTCATATGAACGAGCGAGCAGAAGCAGAACATACAACCGCTTCACCTTCTATAGGTAATCCCCAAATAAGTGACATGTCATGTAATGTGACAGTAGCCTCTCTGACAGGAAGATAAAAAGTGCGAGTCTCTGGCCGCCACCTCTCAACTAGAGTAGTGATAAGATGATGATACAATTTTCATCCTATTGATGAAGATGAAAATAAGCGTGTTTTAGTGTCCAATTTAATACCTTTTTGATGGGAATTATTGTTATATATTAGCACAAGTGTCTTATATTCAATATATGTGAGAAAATGGTGCATTTGAGGTGTTTTATTGTATTTTAGGAGGAAAAAGGGTCAAAAGTGCAAAGTTGGAGAAAATGTGCAATTTGCGCAACGAACGCTGAAAAATGCATGTCCAACTTTCGTAATTTTTCTGTATTTCTATAGAGATCAAAACTAGTTGTGTGATATATAGATGGAAAGACACAGAAGAGAGGGTCGTTTTGACATAAAGAACACCTTAATCAGAATCCAAATGAGAAAGTTATGAGCAAAGTGGTGACGTTGCGCGAGCAGTGCCGAGCAGAACAGCTATGTCACTTTCCATGGCTTGTTATACAATCAAATCTTAGAATTTTTTGTAAGTTATTTATATGGATAGAAAGCTAAGGAAGAGAGGATTGCGTGGACGCAAGAATCACTCAAATCGGAGCTTGGATGTGGAAGTTATACGCGAAACGGTGAGACTGTGCAAGGCTGATTCGACCCGAACCAGTGGTCGAACCACTCGTGTCGTGGTCGAACCAGCAGCCTAAAAATCATAAAAGTGTGGTTCGACCACGATGATGTGGTTCAACCAGCCATGAGGTCGAACCATGGTCGAACCACATGCCTGGAGTGCGAAAAATCGCATATTTCAATTCGACCATGGTTCGACCTATGGGCTTGGTCGAACCAAAGGCCTGGGATAGCTCCAAATCCGATTTTTACACCCCTAGTGCATGTTTCTGTGTGTTTTCATCGTAAAAAGCCTATCCAAGGTCTATAAGGAGAGCTTATAAGTATAAAAGGGATGTACATAACATCATAATTAATTGGATTGGAGAGAACAACACAATCATCATACACCCCACAAGGGGGGATCACCCCCCAACCATCATCCACATCCTTTCCTCCATCCATCCATCACTTTGAAGATTCGTCCGCGGAATAAAGAGGAGAACCAAGAGGAGGATTCAAGATGGAGAAGGATGCGATGACTCCCACATCTAGGTTTCCTTCGTTTCCTAATTTATCTTGTATTTTCCAGACATATGGGTAAGATCTATCCAACCCCCATGAACGTTCTTCGAAACATCTTGGGCTAGAACCATTTTGGTAAATCTAGGACTTTGAAGGTTTTATGAATTAATTAAACTCTCTTGTGTGTCCTCCGTACAATACTACTTGATGATTTATTTTATATATGATTATACTTTCTTAATCCATATTCACAGTCATTTTGTGCATCTTTAATTGGTATATAGAGTCTAAATATATATCTTGGTTGTAGATTGAGTGCGTTCACCGCTGAACAGGATTCCATGTTATGATTCTAAGTGAGGGGACTCCGAAGCTTCATTAGAACTATCATATAAGAATGTTTATTAATTGAATTAAATTCGGGTTAGTAAACAGGATAAAGAGGGTAATTTTATAATACCTATAAAGGGAGATCATATGGGGTTAGTTCCAGATGTGGGAAATAATTGATACTGATAGTACCTAGAAAGGGGGTGAAATTATATCTCTTGCTCTGAGGTTATTCACACGTGTTACACGCATATTTACTTGTGTCTATAGAGTTGATTTGCATAGTTTAGTGAAGCGTTCATAGTCCACAAGGCAGAGTCGGTCTGCACTTGAGAGAGAAGTTAAGTAGTAAAACTGGAGTACCCTAGAGCTACATATTCTCCTACTTGATCTACTTTCGTATTCTTCTAGTGCTATTTTATTTTATTTGTTATTTTAATTAATTATTTAGTAGATTATAATTTAATTCCACAAACTATATTTCCACAATTCGTCTTAATTAATTTAGTAAATAATTAAATTGATAATACGCCGTTCTTTGGGTTCGATAATTCACTTGGTCGCTTGATTAAGCTGCAACTGATATCCTTAATACTTGGGGATTAATTTTGCGTGCAAAGAAAACGCGCATCAAGTTCTTGGCGCCGTTGACGGGGACGGCTGTTATTATTAATTTATTATTTCTAGTTGATTAAGATTTTTGTTTGTGATTATTTAATTCTATCTAACCTTGAATTTTTCTGAGGTACTTGTGCATTAGGAAAAAGGAGAGGAAAGAAAGGAAGAAGTAACACACAGAGCTAAATATGACCGGAACAAGGCAGAACCCAGATAATGTTGCTCTTATTAACATAGTAGAGAAGAATCCCGCTCTTATTATTGACAACATGGGTTTGATAGGAGCAAGGGGGAAGATGATGATTTTGAGATACATCCCGCTCTTATTAACATGATAGAGAAGAATCCATTTTCTGGAGGTTGCTTTGAAGATCCATATCAGCATCTCAAAAGATTTATTGGTTATGCAAACACTCAAAAGGGTGCTGGAGCTAATGATAATGCTAGACGGATCACCTTATTCAAGTTCTCTTTGATTGATAAGGCAAAAGTTTGGTATAAGACTCTTGTTGCTACAGATTGCACTACATGGGACCAATTGCAGCAGAAGTTCTTAGAGAGATACATGCCACCCTCAAGGATCTTAAGGATGAGGAAAGAGATCACCCAATTTGTTATGAAACAGGGTGATAAATTTCATGAGGTGTGGGATAGGTTTAAAGATATGCTCGGGAGGTGATCATAGCATGGGATGCCTAAGGCTGAGTACATAAGCATTTTCTACTATGGATTGGATTGTGAGTCGCGTATTCTTATTGATGCATCATCAGGAGGAGCGCTGTTATCAAAGATAACACTTGAAGCAGAAAAGTTGTTCGAAGACATCTCTATGAATTCACGTGACTGGCCTACGGAGAGAGATAGAGGATCATATATACTTGGCAAGGTGGCGCAGGTTGAACATCACGTGGTGAAGCCGAATAGGGATGATGAGATCGTCTCTAGTTTAGCTGACATCAACAAGCTACTAGAATCCCAGTAGAGGCAGATTACAGAGTTGACACAAAGGAGGCCTAGTATGAAGTAGCACGAAGTGAGGAGTGTTGAAGATACCTCCAATCGATACATGGCAAGGAATGATGCAAGGGTTGACCGCATCGAGGCTATTATAAATGATAAACATGTAGATTTATCTAAGCAGTTGAAGTACCTTACTTTGATGATGGGGCAGATGGCTGGGAACGTGAATCAATTGACACAAACGTTGGAGAAAGGAATGTTCCCATCTCAAGGTATAACGAACCCAAAAGAATGCAAGGCCATCACATTGAGGTCTGGAACACAGTATGATGGACCAATGATGCCAGAAATGAATTCTGGAGCTCTAGGAGCTCGATTCAACCATGGTTCGGCCAAGACATTAGGTCAAACCGCACAACTGTAGTCGAACCAAGCACCGAGACAACCTCCGGAGAATCCAGATGCCCAGTTCGACCAACACCACACTAGTTTGATCAGCACTCAAGGTTGAACCAGCCTGTTCAGAATTCTCAGAAGTCAGGTTCGACCAACACAGTCCTGGTCGAACCAGCCTGTTCAGAATTCTCAGAAGTCAGGTTCGACCAACACAGTCCTGGTCGAACCAGCCTGTCCTCAACACTTTATTTTTTCTGAAGCACGGTTCGACCACGACCAGTATGGTTCGACCAAACCTGTTGGTCGAACCATAGTTAAACTGACCTGTCCGGGAGAGAACATACTTTCTGAATCACGGTTCGACCACAACACACCTGGTTCGACCAGGACTCATGATCGAATCGAGGTCGAACCATCTTGACCGACCCCCGTTTTTATGCAGAATGCTACACCTATCGTTCGGAACATTCTAGTACCATCTAAAGAGTAGAATACTGAGCTTATAGTTGAAAAGAAATGGAAAAGAGTGAAGAGGTTGAGAGCCGAGAAGGATAAAATGAAGGAGGCTGAACGAGATGAGTGGGAAAGGCCCAAGACTAAGGAACCTCCTCCATTTCCTTCAAGATTGGCAAAGAAGGGATTGGAAGAAAAGTTCAACAGATTTCAAGATATCATGAGCAAGATAAGCTTGAACATTCCTTTCTCTGAAGCAATCATGGAGATGTCATACTATGACCGATTCCTCAAGGATATTATATCGAAGAAAAGAAGCTTAAATTGAGTGGAGACGGTGAACCTGTCAGAGAATTTCAGCTCGATCATTCAGAGAAAGCTGCCTGCAAAGTTGAGGGATTCGGGAAGCTTCACCATTCTTCGGGACATTGGAAAAGGGCCGACACATAAAGCCTTGTGTGATTTGGGGACAAGCGTCTACTTGATGCCCTTGTCCATATTTAAAAGGCTTGGTTTGGGGGAGCTCACTCCCACAACAATTGCTCTACAATTGACAGATAGATGCATGACTTTTCCGAAGGGTTTAATTGAAGATGTTTTGGTGAAAGTGGATAAGTTGGTCTTTCTCGTGGATTTTCTTGTAGTTGAGGTGGAAGATGACAAGGATGACATTCCCCTTATTTTAGGGCGGCCATTCCTTGCCACTGCTGGAGCCATGATAGATGTTCAGGCAGGAAAACTTAAACTGCGAATGGATAATGAAGATGTGGTTTTCTCTCTTGATAAAGCATTGAAGATTCCCATGGAGACTCAATCATGTGAGTGCATAGATATTGTTTCTAACTTATTTAATCTTAATTTTAATAGGACAGATGACTCTGAATTTGAGTGGAAGATTGACAAGAAGGTGTCTAGACAGCAATGGGAGAAAGGTAATCCCAAGGATCACATACTTTTTACCAAGAAAGGTGAGGTGTTGAGTGTAGACAAGAATAGGGAAAGAAAGTATTTGAAGGTGAGGATGCGAGAAGGCCGCCCTCTAATCCAGTAGTTCAAAAGGTTACATCCGTCGTGACTCTCCGACGTTAAACATGAGTGCCTGTTGGGGGCTTGCCCTTCCGTTTTAATGCTTTATTTATTTCATGTGAGTAAGAAATTTTTATATTTAAGGTGCTTTATATTCGGCTATTACATCTCTTTTCAAGCTTAGTTTCGACTTACGTTTTTACTAAGTTGGGGGAGTGTGTGTGTGTGATGTTCTTACCTTATTGAAGCACCAAGAGTATAATCTTTTCTTTGTAATGTTTGCTAGGAGAGTTGATTTTTTGCGGTATGTTGAAACTTTAATCGGTTTTGATGTGTCAATTTTTTGTAATTTGCCTAGTGTTCAGTGGTGTTTCTAGTAGATTAGATAGTCAATTGAGTCTTTTTGATAGTTCTCATATTTTTTTATTGATGAATCATGTGATGATGAGGTGTGTTGAGTTTTGATGATAGAAAAGGTAACTAGGTGGCAAGATGAGTTCTACGTTGAAGCTTGACTTGATCGACTTGAACAACTCGAGGAGCTCATGCATACGTTGAAGAAAAATCGAGTGCCTGATTAGCCATAACTTGTAGTCGGTTGACCAATTCAAGAATTTATCGAACCACATGAAGGAAGGTACTAGGGTCTAAGCGATCTTGTGTTCATCATAGTATTATAGAAATGATCATAAAGGGGAGATAATCAAGAAATGACAATAAAATAAATGGATAGATGAATGAATCAATGGATGAATGAGCCAAGTAGATAGAGAATGAGACTAGCAATACTTAAAGTATGGAAAATCTAGATATCATGTAACGAATTCATATGTGTCATGGGTATAAAACTAAGGGTCAACACAAAGTTCACCTAAACTCCCTCTCAGAATGAATAGGATATGGAATAATCCCAACATAGCTCAAACGATTGGTTCTCACTCACACAATTCCAACTAGGTACTAAGCTTGAAATGAGAGTCTCTTCACACGATTAATCAACCTCTCGATCAAACCAATCAGAAGTCCTATCAAAGGGTTCTAAATCATAAAGGACTTCTCAATCTCTTTACAATTTATAATACACATGATGAGTATGACAAAATGATTCAATTAATTATCCTAAATATGCAATTGACTTCTTAATCTAATCACATGTTTAAAACAACAATCCACACAAATCATCATAAACATCAAGATCTAAAGCATCAATGATAGAAAATCAATAAACCCAATCAACATATTCATTCAATTGCAAATACAGAAAATTATCCAACACAATTCATATTGCTAATCTCACAAGGGAGATTAGCCTACCATATTCAAAAGGAAATCAACATAGACATTAAGATCCTTACAAAACATGATAAACAATAAGAAACATGATAAACAATAAGGTTTCAATACAAAGTATAGATGAAAACTCTATTGGATATCTCCCATGATGATCTTCTTCTTCCCTTTGCAATCCTCCTCTCTTCCTTGCTTCTCTAACTACTTGGATGGAGGATTTGATGGTGGGATGAAGGTAGATGGTATGGATGAAGAGTGGATGAAGATGAAGGTGTAAAATGGATGAAATGGTGTGTGATCTAGGTGTAGGGTTGAAACCCCTTGTGTGGAATCTCCAATCTCTCTTCAAATGTTGAAATTAAGGTTATTTATACCCTCTCCAAGTTGGGCCACGAATTTAACATTAGTTGGGTTTTTTACAAACACTTACACACATTGGAAGGTGAAAATCCAAATTTTTGGCCCAAAAACATGCAACTCGAGTTGGCCTTACCCAACTCGAGTTGCAACACGAGTCGAGTTGGATGTGTGTAACTCGAGTTGACCTAGCTCGACTCGTGTGGGCAACTCGTGCATCCGCCTGTTTGGTCGTGTTGCGAGGCTCTAAAACTGAAAAACCTTCGGAAGGCAGCTCGACTCGAGTTGCAAGTCGAGTAACGACTTGACAACTCAAGTAAGCTCACTGTATGATTTTTGGTCGCTGCCCTGCTCCCAACTCGACTCTAGTTGCAAGTCGAGTTGGGCCTTGCAACTCGAGTAAGCTCTCTGGATGATTTTTGGACCCCAACTTGACATTCTCTCAACTCGAGTTGCAAGTCGAGTTGGACCTTGCAACTCGAGTTGGGTCTTTTAAGCCCCGTTTCTTGCTCATTTCAGCTTCCGTTCTGTTTTTGCTCCGTTTTCACCTGTTTTACATACGTTTAAGCTCATTCTCATACATTTCATAAAAACACATAACACAACCAAATTATGTATAAAATACGGATAAAATAATATGAAAACGGACATAAAAAGACACTAAAATCTAAGTGAAAATATCATTCATCAGTGCCCTCGTTTTCTTATTCTAATTTTTATCTGTGCTTTTAATTAGTAGGAGTGAAAGGATTTAGATCTTGGTTTTGTAATCCATGTGAGCTTATATTGTTTAAATCGTGCTTGAAATTCATATGCTTTTGAAATTGATGAAGGAAGTGTACTTGAGTTATATTGTGGTATGAAGTTCTATGTGTACTTTTGGGATATTGCTTACCATGAAAAGTGCTCTGTTACTTGTTAAAATCCATGTGAGATTTTGAGCCTCATTGATCATGTACATAATCGCATGATATTTTCTTTTCTGGTGAGTATCGTTCTTGTTCATGTATTCTAGAACTTGCCTTGAGTCTCCTTCAATATTCAAGATTAGTATAGCGGATTATGGAAATGATATTAGGCCATCTTTGCTATTTAGCTCATCTATTCCCCATTTACTTTACATGTATTCATTAAATCCCTATTCAGCCCATTTGAGCCCTTTTAAATCCATTATTTTGATAACCAATAATGCTTAATTGAAGAGAGTGGTGAAATGAGGGATGATAAGGATGATGAAGGAATAATCTTAATGATCAAAAGGAAAATTTCTGGAGTAGTGCTCAAATCTAGTACTCCATGGAAACAAAATACCCTAGGGTAGTGCTTAAATCCAGTACCCTATGGAGGATGTGAGAGGTAGTGCCCAAAACTGGTACCTCAAAAGAAAGAAAAAAAAAGAGAAAAAAAAAGTTGAAGAAAAGGAGATTGATGGAGTTGAAGAGCTAGAAAAAATTGAAAAAGAAAAATTGTTGTGCTTGAAGGAGAAAGTTGGGAGAGTTTGAAGAGGATGTTGCGCTTGATTGGAGTGATGAGGAAGAATGAAAGATCGAGAGAGACGGCCGTTTGATCGATCCAAATTTTGAGCCACTTATCCATAAATCTCCTACCTTTTCCAAAGAGCCTACATTACAACTAAATTAAGACCTTTTTGATCCATGATTTGCAAGCTACAAGAAAAAGGAGAGTTGAGACAATAGGTAAGTTTATGGTTACGCATGCACTTGAATTGAATTTGAGCGTAAACACCTTAACCCATAAGTGTACATCTTTTACACTTGAGTACGAGTGATATATACTTCCCGTAAGAACATGCCAATGGATCATATGAATTGGTGGTGACTGTCTTATCTTGTATGCTATGAATTGATTATTGCATGTAATGAGAGTTGCATGACCTAAGTTGAGAACAATTGTATTTTGCATGGGGTATGTATCATAGTTTTTGTTTCCCCACTAATTTTCTCGCTCTCTCTCTCTCTCTCTCTCTTTATTTTTATTTTGTTGTCTCGGGATGAGCAACGGGTAAGTTTGGGGGATTGATGAGAGTGAAAATAAGCGTGTTTTAGTGTCCAATTTAACACCTTTTTATGGGAATTATTGTTATATATTAGCACAAGTGTCTTATATTCAATATATGTGAGATAAAACTGCATTTGAGGTGTTTTATTGTGTTTTAGGTGGAAAAATGATTAAAAGTGCAAAGTTGGAGAAAATGTGCAATTTGTGCAATGAATGCTGAAAAACGCACGTCCAACTTTTGTAATTTTTCTGTATTTCTATCGATATCAAAACTCGTGGTGTGATGCATGGTTAGAAAGCCACAGAAGAGAGAGTCGTTTCGACGTAAAGAACACCTAATCGAAATCTAAACGAGAAAGTTATAAGCAAAGTGGTGACGTCGCGCGAGCTGTGCCGAGCAGAACAACTATGTCACTTTCCAGGACTTGTTATACAATCAATTTTTGTAAGTTCTTTAAATTCATAGAAATCCAAGGAAGAGACGATCGAGTGGGAGAAAGAATCACTCAAATCAAAGCTCGGATGTGGAAGTTATACGCGAAATGATGAGACTGCGCAAGGCTGATTCGACCCGAACCAGTGGTCGAACCACTCATGTCGTGGTCGAACCAGCAGCCTAAAAATTGTAAAAGTGTGGTTCGACCAGCCATGAGGTCGAACCATGGTCGAACCATATGCCAGGAGTGCGAAAAATTGTTGATTTCGATTCGACCAAGCTCATAGGTCGAACCAAAGGCCTGGGACAACTCCAAATCCAATTTTTACATCCCTAGTGTGTGTTTTTGCATGTTTTCATCATAAAAAGCCCATCCAAGATCCATAAGGAGAGCTTACAAGAATAAAAGGGGATGTAGATCACATCATAATTCATTGGATTGGAGATAACAACACAATCGTCATACACCCCACAAGGGGGGATCACCCCCCAACCATCATCCACATCCTTTCCTCCATCCATCCATCACTTTGAAGATTCGTCCGTGGAATCAAGAGGAGAACCAAAAGGAGGATTCAAGTCGGAGAAGGACGCGATGACTCCCACATCTAGGGTTTCATTCGTTTCCTAATTTATCTTGTATTTTCCGGATATATGGGTAAGATCTATCCAATCCCCATGAACGTTCTTCGAAACGTCATGGGCTAGAACCATTTTGGTAAATCTAGGGCTTTGAAGGTTTTATGAAATTAATTAAACTCTCTTGTGTGTCCTCCGTACAACACTACTTGTGGATTTATTTTATATATGATTATGCTTTCTTAATCTATATTCACGGTTGTTTTGTGCATCTTCAATTGGTATATAGAGTCTAAATATATATCTTGGTTGTAGATTGAGTGCGTTCACCACTGAACAGGATTCCATGTTATGATTTTAAGTGAGGGGACTCCGAAGCTTCATTTGAACTATCATATAAGAATCTTTATTAATTGAATTGAATTCAAGTTAGTAAACAGGATAAAGAGGGTAATTTTATAGTACCTATAAAGGAAGATCATATCAGGTTAGAATCCAGATGTGGAAAATAATTGATACTGATAATACCTAGAAAGGGGGTGAAATTATATCTCTTGCTCCGAGGTTATTTACACGTGTTACACGCATATTTACTTGTGTCTATAGAGTTGATTTGCATAGTTTAGTGAAGCGTTCATAGTCCACAAGGCAGAGTCGGTCTGTACTTGAGAGAGAAGCTAAGTAGTAAAACTAGAGTACCTTAGATCTACCTATTCTCCTACTTGATCCACTTTCGTATTCTTCTAGTGCTAATTTATTTTATTTATTATTTTAATTAATTGTTTAGCAGATTTTAATTTAATTCCACAAACTATATTTCCACAATTCGTCTTAATTAATTTAGTAAATAATTAAATTGATAATACGCCGTCCTTTGGGTTCGATAATTCATTTGGTCGCTTGTTTAAGCTGCAACTGATATCTTTAATACTTGGGAATTAATTTTATGTGCAAAAAAAATATGCATCACCTATCGCAACGGATTACGCCATAAAATCCAATGTCATACAAAATATCTAAAACACGAGCTTTCAACATAAAATTTGAATCTAATCGATAGCTCCAGAAAATGCTTCCCGTGTTGTGATTTATTCTCATCACTTCATCTGTAAGTAAAGACTGTGAATATAGCCTCTGAACGATGAGTTTTTTGATGAGTTAAGACAGAAGGATCACGAGGTCCATACAAAAACTCAGTGTTTGGTGACATTCTATAAGAAAAAAAATGAAGATAATGTTAACAAAATGTAAGATATAGATTTTAATAAATAAGAATTAAATGCAAAACAAAATAAGCTTAAAATATAGTGTTCAAATTAAATAAATGCATGTTGCAATAAGAAAATACATAAACAAGTTATTACATGCCCATATAAGTTGCAATAAAAAAGTATTGACATTAAAATTTTATTATTCTACAACATGAAAATGAATTCATCTTCAGTGTGATGAACTCTCTCCTTGGTTGTGAAGCTTCAGCTGCATCACGTGCTTGATATTGTTGTCTAGCACGAATTAGACCAATCCATTTTGTTTGGTATCCTGGATGTTACATCTCGACCAAGTCTTTTCTCTCTACGATCAGGGTTGTGCTTCAACTAAAACCACGGTTCATCCCATTCTTTATCATCTGGCAAATGCTCAAATATACCTGAAGAATATGTCAAAGCATATGTTTTTGTACTGAAATATGACCTCATGTAAAAGGCTGGATCAATACTGAATTGCCTGCACACTTGCATCGCATGTGAACACATAATTCAATCATTAGTCCATTGTTCGCACGAACATTCTTGATTTGACAATAAAACTTTAAATGTACGGACATGTTGGGATCCTGGAACATAGGAACATACACTAGCATACATTATAGAATAACAATTGTAGATCTCAACTCTATGTTCCAATCCAAGGCGCTGCATCTGCTCAAACTTTTTCATAACATTATTTGGCCATAATTGATTTCTCTGTTGCAACTTCATCACCTCTCTTGCTTTATCTAGAAAAAATATTTTTGATTTCGTAAATGTTATCTTAACAAGAGCTGTGATAGGAAGACGTCGTGCACCTTTCAGTACACCATTCATGCACTCTGAAATGTTCGTTGTCATTACACCAAATCGTGCACCTTCATCATGAGATAACGTCCATTTACACACATCAATCTTAGCCAGATAATCATATGCTTTAGGATCTATGATCTTGATTTTCTCCATGATCTATTCAAATATTCTTTTACTCAAAGAATTCCCTGCCTGATAACATAAATCCTTCAATTTCACATTCTTAAATTTAGTGTTCAAATTTGAAGCCACATATCTTAGACAATAACGATGTACACCCATCGGTGGCTAAAATTCTTGGACATACTCAACTGTCTTTAATATGCCCTTGTGTCTGTCTAAAATTAGACACATTCCCCCAACACCACAGACAACATATTTAGCCAATAATTTAAGAAACCATCTTCATGATTTGAAGTTCTCATCATCGACAATGACATATGCTAAAGGTATAACTATCTGATCTGCATCAAGTCCAATTGTGATCAACAACTTGTGTTTGTACTTAATGTATAGATGTGTACCGTCAACACAAATGACCTTACGACAATGTTTAAAAGCTTCAATGTAAGGTCCAAAGAGAATACATATCCTAATGTGTAGACGCCTTGTGTGTCACGAGCCTTGTGCGACCACTCTACAATTGTCCCATGATTATATTTCTACAAAGCTCCCATGTACTTAGGCAAATAGCAACATGAACTTTCCTATGTTCCATACTGATGAGTGTTTTCTTAACACGTAAAATTAATTCCCAAGTGTTAAGGATATAAATTGTAGCTTAAGCAAGCGTCCAAGTTAAATATTGAACCCAAATGATGGCGTATTATCAATTTAATTATTTACTAAATTAATTAAGATAAGGCAATTCAGTTTGAGGATTTAATTATTAATCTACTAATAAATAATTAAAATAAATCAAGCAGTAAAGATATACGAAAGTGGATCAAGTATGGAGAATAGATAGCTCTAGGGTAATACAGTTTTACTACTTATGTTCCCTCTCAAGTGCAGGCCGACTCTGCCTTGTGGACTATGGACACATCACTAAACCATGCAGATCTCCTCTATAGACATAAGTGCATATGTGTGTAATACGTGTGAATAACCTCGGAGTAAGAGACATAATTTCACCCTACTTTCTAGGTACTATCAGTATCAATTATTCCCACGTCTGGAATCTAACCCGATATGATCTCCCTTTATAGATACTATAAAATTACCCTGTTTATCTTGCTTACTAACCCAAATTCAATTCAATTAATAAACATTCATATATGATAGTTCTAATGAAGCTTCGGAGTCCCCTCACTTAGAATCATAACATTGAATCCTGTTCAGCGATGAACACACTCAATCTACAACCAAGATATATATTCAAACTCTATATACCAATTGAAGATGCACAAAATGACTGTGAATATGAATTAAAAAAGTATAATCATATATAAAATCAATTCATAAGTAGTATCGTACGGAGGACACACAAGAGAGTTTAATTAATTCATAAAACCTTTAAAACCCTAGATCTACCAAAACGGTTCTAGCCCATAATGTTGCGAAGAACAATCATGGGGGTTGGATAGATCTTACCCATATGTCTACAAAATATAAGATAAATTAGAAAATGAATAAAACCTTAGATGTGGGCGTCGTCGCGTCCTTCTCCGTCTTGAATCCTCCTCTTGGTTCTCCTCTTAATTCAGCAGACGAATCTTTAAAGTGATGGATGGATGGAGGAAATGATGTGGATGATGGTTGGGGGGTGATTCCCCATTGTAGGGTGGAGAATGATTGTGTTGTGGTTCCTCCTCTTGGTGTGATCTACATCCCCTTTTATACTTGTAAGCTCTTCTTATGGATATTGGATGAGCTTTTTCTTGGAAAATATGAAAATACACGCACTGGAGGTGTAAAATCTGTCGAAAATGAATCTGCGTGTTCCAGTTCGACCAAAGTGGTTTTGGTCGAACTGGAAGGCCTTGGTCGAATTGGATGTCTGTAAGTTGAAATTTCCAGTTAGACTTGACTGCTGTAGTTCGACCAAAATGGATTGACATCGGTTATTAGTAAAATATGATGTCTTTGTTTAAAACTGATGTCTTATCCAAACCGATGTCTTTCAACGAAAAAGTATGTTGATAGACATCAGTTTTCTATGAAAATGCGCTGATAGACATCGGTTTTTACTAACCGATGTTTTTAAGCAATGTCTATTCGCAACTAAAAAAATTGCGCTGATAGACATCGGTTAATTATAATCGATGTCTTTTAAGCGATATTAATTCTCTAATAGACATTGGCTTTTTTAGAAAATATGCTGATAGACATCGGTGTCATAGAACCGATGTCTATTGTCTATAGTTAATGTCTTTTAAAATTTAATTTTAAAAAGTATTTTTGCCACTCCTAGGATTCGAACGTGAATCCCCACCCTTGCTTACCTTAGAAACGCTATTCCACTACAAGCTTCGTCTCCTCAGAGTCCAGAGAGCCTCGTCTCCTTTAATTTCCGGTGTACCGGGCTACCCATTCCTACGTGGAGCCCCCACTCCTGATCAGTTCATGGCTTGATTCCATTGCTGAATCGCACTGTTCTATCTCCTTCCCTTTGGCTCGCGGGGTTAAATCTTCGCACCATCAAGGAGTAGAATCGACCAGCCGACAGGACTCACTATCAGAACCCATCTGCAACTCAACGATTTTCCTACCCTCGTAGAAAGTTTACTCGTCCAAGGGCTCGAATATTTTGACTCAAACACTGACGGCACAAACCCTAGGTAGAACGCCCAAATTGACATGGCAATTGCTACTCGCTTAACTCCGATTCCGGTATTAAGCTCAATGATATCTTTATAATTGTTGTCTGAGTTTAACCCCATCGAACTATAATTTAGTTCTTCTCTTTCTTCCCTTTCCATAGGGCGTCTATTGCCATTTCGTTTTGCTGGTAGGAAGAATCTGAGGCATAAACAGAGTAATCCCACACAGGTTTGGTTTTCTTTGACCTCTATTACTTCACGCAAACCCTAACTTAAATTCACTGTAATTGATTTTGTAGCAAATATAGGATGTATAATTTTAAAAAAATTGCTCATTTTTCTGGTTAAACGATTCTTTGAGTTTTTAGTAATTTCTTGCCATATGTTCAGAGTAATAGATATGTGATTCTGGGTTTTGAATTTTGACTAATTTTTTCAAGAACAGTTGGTGAAATTTCTATGAGCTAGCAATATTGACCTTGTCATAGTTCTCACAAAGTATTGGCCTTTTGAGATTCAACATTTGCAGGAGATTTTACAGCTTTCCCATTTGTTTTTCTACCAAATATTATAGGAAAAACCTCCTTTGATTCAAATTTCTTTCACAAGTGATGCAAGGGTTGATTATCTTTTATTAAGTTCTTATTTTTTAGAATCTGCAGAAAGTTTCAACCTAAGAAAGAAGCTTTTCTATTCCTTAAGATATCTTCTTTGAGATCTTTGGAAAGCATCGTATGAACATTTTCAAATGCGCTGGAAAAGAGGTGAGAATGGTCTAGAACATCTATATTTTCTGAAGGAGAGGATGATGCTGAGGATTCTAAAATGTTAAGCAAGAGAAGTTCTGAAAATCTACTGAGGGTAGCAATCCTTCAGTCAAAGAACAATGGGCACCAGAAAATCCTTCAGTCAAAGAACAGTAGGCGTTTTCATAATCCTTGTCAAATTACTCCATGAGTCACTACAATAAATCTGCTGTTAGACATCTTTAGTGTCTTTATTCATGTGACATGTAGCTATAAAAAGGTATTCTTGTCGTGTTTTAATCTTGCAAGGTTGGATTCGTGGATATCAAGCATTGGCCAAATTGTTGTTCTAATAGGGTATCATCTGCAGGTTAACTGTTTTCAAACTAAAATTTTCTGATTTTATTTATTATTTATTTAATGTAATGATTTCAATTATGATTAGTTTTGAATATGAGAAAAATAGAAAATATTTTCTACTAAGCTTCAACACTTCACACAGTATTTTTTTCACTTATTTTATATTCCTACACCAAATTCATTATTAATTTGGAATCTCATATTTTTTTTTGGAGTATGATTCTTTATTTTCATAGTGAACATAATTGGAGAGAAAAGGCCTGTCAAACTATAGATCTTATTAAGGTATATTTTTTAATGTATATATGTGAAGTCTTTTTGAAAAAATTTCATATGTACTGCTTCATGTGTTTTAATTCATGTTGTCTAAGAGGAACTTGAATTGCCTCAGTCATCTTGTGCAACGGTGAAAAGATCCAAAGAATTTTCTATGGAAGAGCTACAATATTGTAGAAAAGGGGATATTAGAACTTTGGTCTCCAATCACATAAAGCCAATCAATTTGATGGTCTAAGGTGCATATGGCCACATCACAATGATATGCTCCAAGAAACTGCAGACTTCACGCAATAAATAATCATGGTACTTGCATCTGCTCATTTTATAATGTTTATATATTATATATTTTTTAAATTATTTTGATGCATAAAAATCACTAGTTAAACAACTTCTTAATCTTTTTTGTAGTATATCTCTCCTTTGTGTTAAGGAGACAGCTTTGTTTATACATTTTGAAGCTTGTAGCATTAATCAAGATGATTGCATAAAGTGCACAACTATTGAGATGATTATTCAAGTTTACCATATATTTGATTCTCATATTTCAAGCATCGTGCGTAAAACGCTCGAGCTAATAATATTAGTATAGTTCTATAGCTTATTGAGAATATTTTAAAGTGAAACCAAAAGGCATTTGGGATTCTGTAACTCCAGCAAATTGCCTATTTCTTGGCTGTATTTTGTGAGTTAAATAGATGGTCACTTATTGAGATGATTATTATAATGCTTAGATGTGATGAGAAAATTTTGTTGCGCATGAGTATAACATTGAAGGTCAACAGATGGTTGTATAAACTAATCCATCAGAATGCTTGAAACTTTGATTCATAATATCTTCCTTTGTTTTTTTCCAAGGATAAATTTTCCTCAAATAAATTACTTGAGATGGAGCAAATATGTTTTGTTCCGTCGAATCTTGAATGTAGTCTAGATTACTTGCCATTCATCACTTTCTTTCGTCCACCAGTCACTATGCTCTTTCACTTTCTTTTGTACACTAGTTACATTTTTATGAAAGTGCTTATTGTTAAGTTATACATGTTTTGTCTATTGGAGGATTATCTGCCTTTATTTCCAATCCATTCTTAATATTTGGAATTATTGATATTGCGTATCGAATAAGATTATTTGTAATATTTTAGTCATACCATTAGGTGCTAATTTTTTTCTATCTCAGGTAATTGCAGTGAGACGACAAGAAGATAAAGATATTATATAATGCAAAGGCAAGGCAAGAAGATAAAGTAATTATACAAGGCAAGAAAATGTTTAATGTAATATGCTCCTTGATGAGGATTTAATTTATGAATTTAGGTTTATTATGTAAAATTAACTTTAAATTTAAGTAGTTAGGATAATCTTGTACTTTTAGATTAAACTGATGATTTTGTGTGTAGATGTTCGAAATTCTCGTAAAACATTCGTAAGTTTTGAGTTATATAGCATGATTGCGTTAAATTTTTTTCAATAGTAACATAAATTTATGTATAAAATTAAATAAAAATAAAAATATCAAAGACATCATGTAAAAACTGATGTCTATTGGTGTGAAATTGATGTCTATGCTAGAAAAGACATCGGTGGAAAAGCGATGTATTTTGGTGTAAAATCGATGTCTTTTCTTAAAAAGGCATCAGTGAAAAAACGATGTCAAAGGATGTCTATACGTGGATAGACATCGGGTAATAATCGATGTCTAATGTAACAACTGATGTCTTTCCATTGAAAGACATTGGTGGATAAACGATGTCAAAGGATGCAACCGATGTCTATACAAGAGAAAAGACATCGGCTAAAAATTGGTGTCTATCAGCGCCCACTTTCAACATCGGCTGCTTGGTGAAATAGACATCGGTTTTTAACCGATGTCTATCAGCGTTTTTCGTGTAGTGGCGCAGTGTCACCGTTTCGTGCATAACTTACACATCAAAACTCCGATTTGAGTAATTCTTGTGTTCACGCAATTCTCTCTTCTTTGGATTTCTATCCATATAAAGAACTTATAAAATCTCCAACTTTTGAAGATGTAATAAGTCATGAAAATTGGCACAGCCGTTCTGTTCGTCACAGCTTGCACGACGTCACCATTTTGATCATAATTTTCTCGGTTGGACTCCGATTGAAGTGTTACTTATGCCAAAACGATCGTCTCTTCTATGGCTTTCCAACCATGTATTACAATTTCAGTTCAAAGCTCCACACAAATACAAAAAAATTACACTAGTTTGACATGCATTTTTCAGCATTCCTACACAAGTTGCACATTTTCTTCCAACTTTGCACTTTTGATCCTTTTTCCACCTAAAACACAATAAAACACCTCAAACGCACATTTTTCTCAAATTTATAAATTATAAGACACTTGTGCTAATATATAACAATAATTCCTATAAAAAAGGTGTTAAATTGGACACTAAAACACATTTGTTTTCACTCTCATCACATATACATTCTCTCTTTCACGCTTTAGTGACTGCCATGCTGTATGATATGAGACATCATAATTATATTTCGTATACAAAAGTTCTTGTACAACCTTAATCTCTAATGTTGGATTAATCTTAACCAAACTCATTAAGGTGTTAGCAATTTGATTTCTACCTAAATTTCTATGACTTCTGGATACTGCATTCATAAGACAATTGTGTGGCTGTCCTAACTTTGTGATCATCCATAAAGAATATCTTTTAGAATAAATTGATTGGTCATACCAGTTGCATTGATGCGATGACATGTCGTCGTCTCTGGTCTTCCAATTTTTCATGATACATTCAGCCTTCCATATTGTGGGAGAACTCTCCACGACTATGAACTCACGTCTAGCATTCTTTATTGAAAAATTATCTACAACAGACTGAACATGTTCTTTATCTTTGAACAACATTCCTCTTTTCAACTCTCCCACATCTGAGTCATATACTGTAGCACCTCAAGAAAAATCAACCGAATCCATAGGTACGTTGATATGAGATTCATAAATAAGGCACTCCTGATAAGTTAGGATGTGGTCGCACACGTTCTATAGTTGCATGACCCACATCTTCTAAGTTTTCATCACTCAGTTATGAGTACGGAGTTTCTTCCTGATTATAATAATTAGACGTAAAGTATGAAGACTCAATGATATTTTCATTAGAATTGACATCTGCACATGAAACATCAGTGACGCTCATATAAGGTGATCCACCTTGCAAACTCGCTTCATGGAATGTGCGCATTTCTGTGTCACCAACAATGCATGATGCATACTGCGCCATCTCATTTTCAAACTCAACATGTGCGGCAGGTAATAATTTTTTTGCTTCAACCGTTAACTCAATGGATTTTAAACCATTACTCGAATAAAAAAAGAAACGAATGTCATTGTCATTATTTATTGGAATTACTTGTGACGTGTCATTGCATGTGTATCTAGTGGACACCTTCAACCAATACTGATTCAGATATAATCCAGTAATTTGAGACAACAGTATTTGCAAACTATGCATATCAATTCTACGATCAACTGTATTTGCTTCAATCAGTATTCCGTCAAACAACACAATAATAGAAATTGAATTTGAACTTGCCATAATCCTAAAGATATTAATTAATAATTAGAATTGATATTAATTTAAACAAACCAATATATAAACTATTATGACATACATTAATCAATTAAGAAATTAATTTGATATGCATGCTTACTAAATATCATGAATTATTTTACTAAATAAAGAAAGAACTAATTTCTCAATAAATGTACAATTCGAATACTATTAAATACAATATTATAATATCTATTAACACACTATTTAATAAATTTACTAATATAACTTTATAATATATTACTCAAAGTGTATTAATAACTTTTATTTATTTATTTATAATTACTAACACTTTTTTTCATAGTAATATGATTTTAATATAAAGAAATTAAATAAAAACATATGATAATTATAAAATACATTGAATTAGATGACATTTTAATAGTGTGTTACCTATTAATACATTGAATTAGATGATATTTTATAACATATGTGTCCTATAATACCCTATTTTTCTATTTGTGAATATTAATATATTTTTAAAAAAAATTATTGCTAGTTAATTATTAATTTTAAGGGTGTTAAATTATATATATATATATATATATATATATATATATATATATATATATATATATATATATATATATATATATATATATATATATATATTAATGAAAAGATTATTATTAGAAGTTTTAATGCCTAAACTACTAAAAAACTAATAATATAATAAGAAAAAAATGTTTACATCATTCTTGTGTTAATCTTGCAAGTATTGTTTTTATTTTAAATAACTTTATGTTTTAACTAACTTTTAAGCAATTATTGTTAGGATATTCTTAAGTTTTTCTTACATTAATCTTACAAGTATTTATATGCATATATTATACGAGTAAACTATTAATTATTAGGCAAAATTAGTGATAAGTGGGTAATCATTAGTATTAGTAAAATTTAGTCAAATCTTAATTTAATGATTATTTTCAATTTACAGTAACTATAACATGCGGCGAATTAGTAAAATTTGTATGACCGTAATTTTAATTTTAATTTATATTTTTATCATATCTTGTGCTATTAGATGTATGCTGGGGGAAATTTTCAATTGGATAAAATTTGTGCTATTAGATGTGCGCCTGGGGAAAATTTTAAATTGGATAAAATTAACAAGTGGTCCAAATTAATTAAGTAAAATAACTATATTTGTGGTACAATGAAATCCAATTATTGGATAGAAGCATTCTGAATTTGCTATACTATAAATATAAATATATACATATATATATATATATAATTAATTAATAAGATTTAGATATTTTTATAATTATAATTTCATATTGTATTCGGCAAATGGTTGAATGAAATATGGATACACAATATTCTACATCATTCTTCAGTTAATCTTGCAACTATTGTTTTATTTTAAAAAAACTTAATATTTTAACTAACCTTTTCGCAAGTATTGCTTACGGTATTCTTAAGTCATTCTTACATTAATCTTGCGTGTATATATATATATATATATATATATATATATATATATATATATGAGTAAAAAATTATTTATTATGAAAATGTTTGAATGAAATATGGACACACAAGATTCTTATTCCTTATAAAAAATCCAATAATATTATAATATATTATAATATTTTAACTAACTTTTTATTGTAATACTTTATAATATTTAACAACTTTTTAGCAAGTAATGCTTACGATATTCTTAAGTCCTTCTTACATTAATCTTAAAGTATTTATATACATATATTAGAGTAAAAAATTAATTATTAGGCAAATGTTTGAATGAAATATAGATACACAAGATTCTAATCCTTACAATACATTGTTATAATTATTCTAACATAACACAAAATGTTATAGGAGACGCATTTTCTAGTAATGAGCATCAAAAGCAACATAATAAACACAATAACATAATGAATAACAACAATTATATAATAAATAATAAAATATTTAATAGTATTAAAATTAAAAGGTAGGATGAAAATGCACACCTTAAAATTATCAAGTTCAAAGTCCTTGATTATCATCTGGAACACCACGTGCAATGCAAAATATGAGTTTGAATTACAAGAGTATCACCTTTTCAAAAGAAATTCAACCATTAGACTAGTATTTTTTATACTAAAAAGTAAAACTACGAAAATTTAAAATAGAGAGTAACAAAAATAAATTTCTTCCCTTAGACTCTATTAACATTTTGATCAAATTTCAAAAGACAATTTATATATCTAACTATAAGGAATCCTACTCACTCAAACCTCTCTTTGAGTTGAAGGAACATATGAAAAATACTACTCCTGAACAAACTGAACAAAAGCATGAAGGGGGAGGTTGGAAGGAGCATATGAAAATGAAGAAGAGGTTGGAAGGAGCATATGAAAATTACTGTCTTTTATAGAGGAACAAATCGTGGAGGGGTCTGCATGAGTTAAAAATAAAAATAATAAGGTTGATAATAATTTCAAAAATTCGAGTTTACAGAAAAGAGGTCAAAGCCTAAATAGACTAGAGAGTATTTTTCTTTGTCCTGAAGCGCCATGCATTAAGTTCAGCATGCTTGTCACTTTCGCATTTTCCCATGTGAAGCATCATACATTAAGTTCAGCATGCTTGTCCTAAAGTGCTTGATAACTTTCGTCTTGTACCAATGTATTGGATGTGTAAAAGGCGCCCCTCCTAATGGCGTTTCTTTGAAGAAGCTGGCATCACTCCTGCCATATATTCATATGATAAAGTCGCCACTGGAACTGGCGTTTCTTTAAAACACGTTGGGTTTCTCTGTCAATCCAGGGTAAAAGCGCCCCTGGAACTAGGGGTGAGCGATATGGTATACCATAGTTTTTGAACTATACCGTATACCATACCTAAAATATTGATATTAGAAAAATCATACCTTTACCATACCGAAAGTTTCGGTATACCATAGTTCGGTATACCGAAACTTCGGTATAAGAAAATAACATACCTTTTACTTATCGATATTTAAGTACTTTCTCCGTCCCATTTCAATCTTTACATATTTCTATTTTGGGCGTCTCATTTCAATCTTTACGTTTTCCTTTTCGGTATATGGGATTCACCTAAAATAATTAATATATCACCATTGGAACCCACATCCAATACTAATACACCTACCCACTTTACATTGAATATTATATTTTTCTACCAATTGTCTATTTCACTTAGTGTTTACTAAAAGAAATTATATTTACTGGTCCAAAATTAGATTATTAGAAAAAATCTTGGTTTCGATTCTTACTGCTTAGGAAAACACATGTGTTCTCACTAAGGATACTCTCTGATGTCTATTAAAGTCTCTTGTGAAGAGGTGAGAGAGAAGTTCATAGAAATATGATGGTCAATCTTATGCTACTCTTCGGATACTTGAGTAAGTTAGAAAGGCAAGAGATCATGGTTAATTTGATGAATGAATTGGAAATACTTGAAGTAGAAATCAAAGGGGAAACCTAGATCAATTTATTCTTCATTGTTTGCCTAGATGTTTTGAGCAAGTTCCACCCGAATTACAAAAGGTTGTACTTGATGGGAAACTTCTGACAAAATATGTGGCGAATGAAAGTCATTTTCATCAAGGTATGAACAAGGTTAGTATCTCATTCACTAGTTGTTGAAGCATGATTAGTGATGGCATCTATTGACACATTGCGTGTAGATACCAGAATCACTAAAAGCCTGTAACTAAGTGATGATGAGATTATTGAGTACATGGGTAAGGTACGAAAGTAGTGGTTGTTGCAGTGGGAGTTGTTTATTTATCTTCTAATAGGAATAAACGTTTGATTATAAGAAATCGTCTTTACATACATTTTTCATAGAAATAATTTCATTTCAGTTTCTATGCGTTTACTATAGATACTCCATTTCATTTAAATGACATGGTAATGGTGATGAGGGATGGAGCTATAATCTGTTGTAGTACATTGGTGGACAATTTGTACACTCTTAAATCATGTTTATCCCACGGATGCAACATAATACTAATAATAATGTGTCTTCTAATCCTAATAAGAGAAAGGAACCTTCGGATATGAAGTACCAAACATACCTTTGGCATCTTAGACTAGGTCATGATAGCCTTTTCAAGGCAAAGAGCGTAGAGCCAAAGATATGTTGGAACTGATTCATTCGGATTTATGCAGTCCTAAGACTATCCAGGCGAGAGGTGGTTTGTTATATTGTCTGATGCACCGCAAGTCTATGTACTATGATTAATTCAAGAAGTGCATGGCTCATGTGGTGAAGGGTCATCGAAAATTTATCAAGTCATTACAATTTAATCGTGGTGGCGAGTACCTCTTAGGATAGTTTAGGAGATATTTATCAGAGGTTGGGATTGAATCCTAAGTTGTCAACACTGGCAAACCCCAGCCAACTAGTGTGGCGAAAGAAGGAATAGGATTCTTATGGAAATGGTTAGATATATGATGAGTTATTTGGAATTATTAAATTTATTTTATGGGTATGCCCTAGAAATAACATGTCGTAAGAATATTTGTCTGTTTGTGGAATATCCTATAAAAAAGGAGGGTGGTTTATTTGATAGTCCAAAAGATCAAAGGGTGATTGTTAACACAAACACTAGATTTTTGGAAAAGGACTATGTAATAAATCACAAACCCATGAATAAAATATTCTATAAGGTGTGAGAAGGAAAAACACAAAGTATAGTACCAATTGTACAAGAGGATATACCATAAGGAAACTGCATCGCGTGATACGTCTGGTACACAATTGCATGTAGCGCTTTATCATAGTGGAAGAGTTGTTCTACAACCTGATACATTTATATTTTGGGAGAGTCGTGAGACTTGGTCCTTAGTAAAAATGGGATATCATAGGAACTTGCAATGATTATCTAAAACTAGAATCTATGGATTCTAAATTAGATCTGGGAGCCTGTAGAACCACTAAGTGGTGTGAAAGCCATTCAAAGTGGCTCTAAAAAATAAAAGAGGATCAGACAGTAAGGTAATACTTTGAAAGGCTTGTTGCGTAAAGGTACTCTCAGAAAGAAGGGTGAGTTCGAGTATGAGGAAACCTTTTTCGCTGGTTGCTAAGTTTAAGTCGATCCAGATTCTTTTATTCTATTGCTGCTCATATTGAATTATGAGGTATAGCAAATAGATGTCAAGACAACTTTCTGATTGGAAGTCTTGAGGAAAACATCTATGTGAAGCAACCAGAGTGATTCATTGCAAAGAACGACAAGCATTTTGAGTGTAAGCTTAAAAGTGTCCATTGATGGACCAAAGCAAGCTTTAATCTCATAGTACATCTGTTTAGATGAGGTAATCTAGTCATATGGATTTATTCAATGTGCAGATGTGTCTTGTGTATTGAAAAGAGTGACGAAAATATGGTGGTATTTCTTGTACTGTACATAGATATGATATCTTGCTCATTGGAGACAATGAAAGAGTATTGTCGGGCGTATGGGTATGGTTCATAAAGCAGTATAAAATGAAGGACTTAAGAAGAAGCAAAATATATTCTTATGATCATGGTGATACGGATCACAAGAAAGGATGTTATGCTCATCTCAAGCTTCATGATATGATACAATCCTTAATCGTTTTAGCATGTGACTTTATCTAAGGAAATGTGTCTTAAGACACAAAAGAAGATAAAATCTAATGAAGGCGGTTCTTTATACTTCGGTGAATAAGGAAGCTTAATCTATGAAATTCTATGCACGAGAATGGATATCTGTTTTGTCAAATGCATGGTCAGTGGGTATCAAAGGTAACCAAAAACAAGAATATTGAACTGTGGTAACACATAATATTGAAGTGCCTAAGAAGGACTTGAAATTATATGTAGACTTACCGGACAGATTCACTTCTTTTAATTGTTGGCGTTCGATTTTTGTTTAATGTGAACCATTAGGGTTCCATACGATTCTATATCAGTGAAAGAAAGAACATAAAATCATATTACCTTTCACCAGCGTATGTTGAAGAAGAGAAAATTCTCGCCGGCAGCATGCACAGCCTCACGAATTTGGGCATAACTTCCTCATTCAATCTCCGATTTGAGTGATTTTTATGCCAAAATGATCCTCTCTTTCGTGGCTTTCCATGAGTGTATCACACGACCAGTTTTAATTCCACACAAATTCATGAAAATCATGGAAGTTGACGATCAGGTTGCTGAAAACAACCTCTTGATCTTCTGTTGTATTCATAAGTCCAATCTTCAAAATCTCCTCGATCTACTTCCTCCCTTAATTTCTCACGTGAAGTGGCATGTAACTAGGGTTCCGGATAAGTTGAGGTGACTTATTTATAGGCTACTATAGGGACCAGGAGGAGAAATTAGAGTCGGGCCTCCATTGGGCTTAAGTATCCAAGTTTATCCCAAAACTTATACTTAAGTCCAATAATAATAACATATTTCACTAAAATATTATTACTGCACTACCTCTCTAATCCCATAATTACGTTATGGTCTCCTTCCTAGTCTCTCCATGTTTAAGATATACAATGCCCATTAATTAATTAAGTAACTAACAACTCCATTAATTAATATCTCATCCGAGAGTAGTACCACTCAACCTCATCATCATGCCAGAATAAATCCACCTGCAGGGTTTACATGATAATCCTTATGAACTCCTCAAGGGGACATCATCAACCTATTTTATCGGACACAGGTTCCTTTTACAATCAACAGCACACCATAGAGACAGCATTATTTCCCAATTCTCCGAGTTTGTTGATTTAATTACATGTAAATCTCACCCATTGAAGAATCAAAGAAATACATATTGTCTTACGTATCGAGGTTATTGTATAGGGATTAAGAGTACGAACATCCATAATAACAGAGATCAAGTTCTCCTATATAATCAGTATAAATAAAAAGTGGTCCTGCTCAATACATACAAAATGCACTAATGTGATTCTATCAAACTAATACCAAATCACACTACAACCATCCCGATAGAGAGTCCCCGTCTATCTCAGTTGTGAGCATCTGTTTATACTTTATAAGAAAATCGATAATATGATCTTTCGCGTGTTTTCACACAACATATTATCTACAGTATAAAGTAAGTGGACTATTGCATCGACATATAAATAAATTATAAGACGCAATCATTTGGTCAATGATTCTCATTTCAAATATTGTTAAAACATTGTTCATACTAAAGCTAAGCTTTTAGTATACAATCCAACAATCTCCCACTTACACTAAAAGACTATACTGTCATGTCTTCTTTCATACATCTGATTCCCACTCCCACTACATGACCATCAAAAGCTTTCGCCTTAAGGTCATTGTAAAAGGATTTACTAGGTTATCATCCGATGCAATCTAGGCGACAACAACCTTCCCCTCATCATACGATTTCTCGTAACAGGTGGTACTTGTTCTTAATGTATTTAATTGCCTTATGGGCTTGTGATTCCTTCAAGTTTGCAACTGCACCATTATCATCACAATAAATTGTGATAGCCTTGGGCAAACTCAGAAAAATATATCCAAGTTCATCACGAAGTCTCTAGAGTCATATAGATACTTTGGATGACTCTACTAGTACAAGTGTCTTATATTTGATATATGTGTGGAAAAGGTGCGTTTGATGTGTTTTATTTTGTTTTAGGTGGAAAAAGGAACTTTTCTCCAACTTGTGCAAGAATACTGAAAACACATGTCCAACTTGGATAATTTTTCTGTATTTATGTGGAGCTCAAAACTGAAAGTGTAATACATGATTAGAAAGCCACATCAGAGAGAATCATTTTGGCGTAAGGAACACCTAAATCAAAGTCCAAACAAGAAAATTATGATCAAAATGGTGACGCCGCGCAAGCTGTTCCTACGCAGCACGACTGTGTCACTTTGCATGACTTGTTACACCTTCAAATATTATAGTTTTATATTTTCGATATATTGATATAAAGCCAAGGAAGAGAGAATCGCTTGAGCATAAGAATTACTTAAATCCGAGTTTGGATGTGGAAGTTATACACGAAAAGATGAGACTGCGCAAGCTTGTTCGACCTCACTAATCTGGTTCGACCACTGGTTCGGGTTGAACCAAGAACTTTAAAGTTTGTTACAGTATGGTTCGACCTCGATGACATGGTTCGACCATCCATGAAGGTAGAACCATGGTCTAACCAAATGCCTGAGATTGTGTTAAATTGATTCGACCCTAGTTCGACCAAGGGGCTGTTGGTTCGACCTAGGGCTTTGGTCGAACCACCATGCGCGACAGCTCCAGATCCGTATTTTTACACTCCCAGTGCATGTATTTTCATATTTTTTAAGAAAAATCCCATTCAAGGTCCATAAGGAGAGCTTACAAGTATAAAAAGGGATGTAGATCACACCAAGAAGGCACCACAACGCAGTCATCCTACACCCTACAAGAAGGATCACCCCCCAACCATCATCCACATCCCTTCCTCCATCCATCCATTACTGTGAAGATTCTTCTGTGGAATCAATAGGAGAACCAAGAGGAGGATTCAAGACGGAGAAGGACGCGACGACCCCCGTATCTAGGGTTTTCTTCGTTTTCTAATTTATCTTGTATTTTTTAGACATACGGGTAAGATCTATCCAACCCCCATGATTGTTCTTCCCAACATTATGGGCTAGAACCGTTTTGGTATATCTAGGGTTTTGAAGGTTTTATGAATTAATTGAACTTTCGTGTGTATACTCCATACAACACTACTTGAGGTTTAGTTTATATATGACTATGCATTTTTAATTCATACTCAGAGTTATTTTGTTCATCATTAATTGTTATGTAGAGTCTGAATACATTTCTTGGTTATTGATTGAGTGCGTTCACTGCTGAGCAGGATTTTATGTTATGATTCTAAGTGAGGGGACTCCGAAACTTCATTAGAACTGTCATATATGAATACTTGTTAATTGAATCTAATTCGGGTTAATAAGTAGGATAAAGAGGATAATTTTATAGTACCTATAAAGGGAGATCATATCAGGTTAGAGTACCAAATGCGCGGGGAAATAACTGATACTGATAGTACCTAGAAAGGGGTTGAAATTATATCTCTTGCTCCGAGGTTATTCACAAGTGTTACACGTATATTTACTAGTGTCTACAGAGTAGATTTGCATGGCTTTGTGATGCGTCCATATTCCACAAGGCAGGTTGGACATTGATACACGAAAGGGAGATTAATGAGTAAAACTGGATTATCCTAGAACTACATATTCTCCTACTTGATCCACTTTCGCATTCTTCCAGTGATACTTTATTTTATTTGTTATTTTAATTAATTGTTTAGTAGTTAAATAATTTAATACTCAACTTTATTGCATTGTCTTAATTAATTTAGTAAATAATTAAATTGATAATTCTTCGTCCTTTGGGTTCGATATTTAATTTGGTCACTTATCTAAGCTACAACAAAATCCTTCAGACTTGGGGATTAATTGTGTGTTCAGAAAATGCTCATCAACCTTCTACGTACAATATAAGAAATATCACTACGTTTTCGTCACTCTTCTTAATACACAAGACACATCCGCGCATTGAATAAATCCATATCACTGGATTACCTCATCAAAACAGATGTACTCTGAGTTCAAAGCTTGCTTTGTTCAATCGATGGACACTTTTAAGCTTACTCTCAAAATGCTCTTCGCTCTTTTCAATGAATCACTCTGGTTGCTTCACTAGATGTTTTCCTCAAGACTTCCAATCACGAAAGCTATCTTGACATCTATTTTTTATACCTCATAATTCAATATGAGAAGAAATAAATAAATAAAAGAATTCGGATCGACTTAAACTTAGCTACCGGCAAAAAAGTTTCCTCATACTCAAACACACCCTTCTTTCTGAGTATACATTTACGCAACAAGCCTTGTTTCAAAGTATCACCTTACCGTCTGATCCCCTTTTATTTTGTAGAGTCACTACCAATGATTTTCACACCACTTCGCAGTTCTACAAGCATCCAGATCTAATTTAGAATTCGGTTCTGCTCTTTTTTTGGGAGAGTTAGATTCTATCCTAGAAATCATTGCTTTTTTCTAAGATTCCGCATTTTATCTTATAGTGCTTCGTCGTACCCATGAGCCGATTTCATGTTTACTAGGACCAAGTCTCACGACTCTCCCAAAACATAAATCTTTAAGGTTGTAGAACAACCCTCCCACTACGACAAAGCACTATACGCAATTATGTATCAGACGTCAGTTTCCTTGTGATATATCATCTTGTACAATTGGTATTATACTTTGTGTTTTCCTCTCATATCCTTTAGAACAATTTATATATGTGTTTGTGATTTATTATATAGTCTGATGAGAGTGAAAATAAGCGTGTTTTAGTGTCCAATTTAACACCTTTTTGATAGGAATTGTTATTATATATTAGCACAATTATCTTATATTTAATATATTTGAGAAAAACGTGCATTTGAGGTATTTTATTATGTTTTAGGTAGAAAAATGATCAAAAGTGCCAAGTTGGAGAAAAGGTACAATTTGTGCAGGATTGCTGAAAAACGTACGACCAACTTGTATAATTTTTCTTTATTCGGGTGGAGTTCTGAATTCAAAGTGTGATACATAGTTGGAAAGCCACAGAAGAGAGTATCGTTTTGGCATAAAGAACACCCCAATCAAAGTCCAAACAAGAAAGTTATGATCAAAATGGTGACGTCGTGCAAGCTGTGCCGAACAGAATGGATGTGCTACATTTCATGGCTTGCTACCCCTTTAAATGTTGGAATTTCTATCAATTCTTTATATGGATTGAAAGCCAATTAAGAAAGGATCGCATGAGTGCAAGAATCACACAAATCGGAGCTTGGATGTGGAAGTTATGAGCGAAACGGTGAAATTGCGCTTGCAGCTTGACCTCCAGTTTGACCAAGGAGATCCGTTCGACCTCTCGTTCGACCAGAACCACTTTGGCCGAACAGGGATGCGCAGATCTATTTTCGATGTGATTTTTACCCCCTGTGCGTATATTATCGTGTTTTTCAAGAAAAAACTCATCTACGGTCCATAAGGAGAGCTTACAAGTATAAAAGGGGATGTAGATCACATCATTATTTTATTAAAGGAAGATAACACCCCACAAGGGGGGATCATCCCCCAACCACCATCCACATCCTTTCCTCCATCTATCCATCACTTTAAAGATTCGTCTGTGGAATAAATAAGGAGAACCAAGAGGATTTGAAGAATCGAAAGAAAGAAGGAAGGAGACTTCTACACCAAGGGTTTTCCTAATTCTTTTATTTTACTTTCTAATTTTCCGGACATATGGGTAAGATCTATCCAACCCTCATGATTGTTCTTCGCAACATCATGGCTAGAACTATTTTGGTTGATTTAGGATTTTGAAGGTTCTTATGAATTAATTGAACTTTCGTGTGTATACTCCGTACAACACTAATTGTGGTTTATTTTATATAAGACTATGTTTTATTAATTCATACTCAGAGTTGTTTTGTGCATCATTAACTGTTATGTCGAGTCTGAACACATAGCTTGGTTATTGATTGAGTGCGTTCTTGCTGAGCAGGATTCTATGTTATGAGTCTAAGTGAGGGGACTCTGAAGCTTCATTAGAACTGTCATATATGAATGTTTATTAATTGAATTGAATTCGGGTTAATAAGCAGGATAAAGAGGTTAATTTTATAGTACCTATAAAGGGAGATCATATCGGGTTAGAGTACCAATCCTAGGGGGAAATAATTGATACTGATAGTCCTAGAAAATGGGTGAAATTATATCTCTTGCTCCAAGGTTATTCACAAGTGTTGCTCCAAGGGGTGTCTATAGAGTAGATTTGCATGGCTTAGTGATGCGTTCATATTCCACAAGGTAGAGTCGCACATTGATACACGAAAGGGAGATTAATGGATGAAACTGGATTATCCTAGGGCTACCTATTCTCCATTCTTGAGTCATATTCGTATTCTTCAAGTGCTTATTCTATTTTATTTGTTATTTAATTGTTAGTAATTTAGTTGTTAGATAATTATTACACAACCTTTATTGTCTTTTGTCTTAATTAATTTAGTAAATAATTAAATTGATAATACGCCGTCCTTTGGGTTCGATATTTAACTTGATTGCTTGCTTAAGCTGCAACTGATGTCCTTCATACTTGGGGATTAATTTTGCGTGCATAGAAAACGCGTATCATAGTCCTTCTCCAAAAATCTAGTATTCGTGTCAACAATCATCCTTTGATCTTTTGGACTATTAAATAAAACACCCTTAATTTTTCTAGGATATCCCACAAATAGACAAACATCCTTACGACATGCCGTTTCTAGTAATACACATAAAATGAATTTAGTAATTCCAAATAACTCATCATCTATCTAACATTTTCCATAAGAGTCATATTCCTTCTTTTCGCCACACCAGCCGGCTGGGGTTTGCCCGGTATTGACAACTTGGGATTCAATCACAACCTCTGATAAATAGCTCCTAAATTATCCTAAGAAGTACCTGATATATTTTGGATGACCCTTTACCGCATGAGCCATGCACTTTTGAATTAATCATAGTACTAAGAGTTGCGGAGCATCAAAGTATATATAACCACCTCTCGCCCGGATAGTCTTAGGACCGCACAAATCAGAATGAACCAATTCCAATATATCTTTGGCTCTACACCCCTTTGCCTTGAAAAGTCAATCATGAGCTAGTCTCAGATGCCAAAGGTATGTTTGATTCATATTCGAAGGTTCCTTTCTCTTATTAGGAATAGAGGAGGCATTATCATTACTATTATGTTGCATCTTGAAAGAAACATGATTTAAGAGTGTACAAATTGTTACCAACGTACCATAACGGATTATAGCTTCATCCCTCATTACTATGCCCATGTCATTTAAATGAAATGAAGCATCCATCCGTAAATACATAGAAACTGAAATGAAATTCTTTCTATATACGTAAAGATAATTTCTCATAATCAAACATTTATTCCTATAAGAAGATAAATAAACAACTCCCACTGCAACAGCCACTACTTTCGTAGCTTACCCATGTACTTTATTATCTCATCATCACTTAGTTACACGCTTTTAGTAATTTTGGTATTTACTCACAACGTGTTAGTAGATGTCATCACTAACCAATAGGAATCTTCACCAGGGAAGATTCAGGAGAAAGAAGTTGCCCTTAACGCTGGGTCTATCGGAGGAAGACGATCGCCAGGTATACAAAAAATATGGGCCGAATCTGGTGAATTAGGAACCCAAGGGCTTGAGGCGGTGCGATGACCAAAAAGCCGCTGGAAGGCAACGGCTAGAGAGGGTCGCACACTAGCGGAGCAGACTGAAATCGACGGTTTAAGTTGGAAGAAGAAGCCCTAGGAGGCCCTATTCGTCGGATTCAAGCAGTGCTGAAACATTAGTGACGGCAAAAATTGTGAAACCCACGTCGGAAGCCGTCGTGTCTTGAATAGCCAAATGGCCACAGAGCACCAACACCGCAGGGCCGGAGGAAATCACACAAAGCGATGGCAAGCATCGGGCATCAGCGGCGTACGATAAGGCAGAGTTCGCTATACGCGGGACTATAGGAAGTGCGGCCGACAACGAGAAGTGGTGGCGGGTTCTTCGATTTCATCGACGAGAAGCCTTCGATCTCACATTCTGGAGTACTTACGTATCTAGGCTTAGATAGTTTGATTTATGTTCTAATTCTAAGAATTTAAGTGTGGGTTACAAACAATGATTTACTTTAAAAAAGATAAAAAAACGTGTTTTGTTTTTGTTTTTATAAATAGTAAAAGTTACTTCATATTTATTGACGGATTTTAATCCGTCGGTAATTAAAGACTATAATGATTATTTTTAAAAATAAAGATATGTTTACCGACGGATTTAATTCGTCGGTAAAATAAAGACTAAAGTTAATTTTTTTAAATAAATTTGATATATTTACCGACGGATTAATTCCGTCGGTAATTTAAAGAATAAAATTAATTTTGTTTTAATAAAAATTTAATATATTTACCGACGGAAAAATCTGTCGGTAAATTAAAGACTAAAATTATTTTTAAAAAAATAAAATTTAATATATTTACCGACTGATAAATCCGTCGGTAAATTAAAAACTAAAATTAATTTTCTTTAAATCAGTCGGTACTCTTTTGAGATTTATTCCCTCTAAAATACCGACGAAAAAAAATCCGTCGGTTATTCCATCGGTAATCCGTCGCAAAAACCGTTGGAAATTTCTATTGATGATTTTTAAAAATAAATACTATTAAATCAATAAACCGTCGGTAATTCGTCGGTAAACCATCGATAATTACAGACGATATTTTTTGTCGGTAAATCGGTCGGTATTCCGGCAGTTTCTTGTAGTGAACTAGTGAATGAGATACTAATCATGTTCACATCTTGATGAAAATTGATTTCCTTCACCACTTGTTTTGTCAGAAGTTTCCCACCAAGTACAACCTCTTGTAATTCAGGTGGAACTTGCTCAAAACATCTAGGCAAACTATGGAGAATAAAATTGATCTAGGTTTCCCTTTCAATTTCTACTCTATATTTTTCAAATTCATTCATCAAGTCAACCATGACCTCTTGCATTTTTAACTTACTCAAGTATCTGAAGAGTAGCATGAGATTGACCATCATATTTCTATGAATGTCTCATCTCTTCACTAGAGACTTAAATAGACACTAGATGATATCTTTAGTGAGAAACCATATGTTTTGCTAAGCAGTAAGAATCGAAACAAGATTCTTTTCTAATCATCTAATTTTGACCAGTAAATATAATTTCTTTTAGTAAAAAATAAGTGAAATAAACCATTCAAACTTACTGAGAATCACATAAATAAATACACCTATCAAATCCTTTGAATTTAACTATTTATATTTATTCCCTCAAAACAATAAAAAATAAAATTCACCAGCATTTCAAGCACCGTGAATCTGCATGTCATGTTAGTGTGGACGTATACAAACTCGAACATTTACAAGAGAAGGTTTTACCCATTAATTTTATTCATCAACCTAACTTTATGACCAAATAATTAATAGTCGGTTCCTTTTTAGCCATGCAAATAACAGCAGTGACTCCCTTGTGGAGGATACTTTTTATTTGCATCTAAGTGTACACCATTATTTGATCCCAAGTCCATTGCCCAAGCTTATGTGCCTTACAGTTGGAGAAGTACACACATGCTTGGATAACTTCCTACAATCATCATAAAGAAGTTTGTACCAGTGATCCGTGAAAAACTCATCCGTTGTGGAGGAATGTCTATTGCCAACACGCAAGTTTACTCATATCACTTACAAACTAATAATGGATGCCGCGGGAATTATTTACCAAGCCCCTCTCCCACTTAGTTATTTAACACCGAGGGTTTTTTTATGCATATAATATTCATAATAAAATACGCAACAAAGCATGCTCCTATTACACCAAATAAAGCAGTAAATCCCAGAGAATCATGTATACATTTGTGCCATCGTTTCCCACTGTGCATCACGTCTCATCGTGTCACTGCTCGCTCGATAGTGCTGTCGTTCGTCAGCTGTGATCCGCCGCGTTATACCACCGTCGAACGTTTAGGGTATCCAAGTATAACCATTAATATTTTAAACCCTAATCAACGTATATGGTATCCAAATTGGGTATACAAGCATAACACAAAATATATTTAAACCCTTTCACCTTTGGCACATAAACCCTAGCCTAATGTTTCGCGCTTCACCACAAAATCAAAGCTCTAATATCAATTATTGGCGTTTGATCATTTGGTTAGTGTGAACCGTTAGGGTTCCATACGATTCTATATCAGCGGAAGCAAGAACATAAAATCATGTTACCCTTCACCAAGGTATGTTAAAGAAGAGAAAATTCTCGCCGGCAGCATGCGCAGCCTCACAAATTTGGGCATAACTTCCTCATTCAATCTCCGATTTGAGTGATTTTTACGACAAAATGATCCTCACTTCCGTGGCTTTCCAACGAAGTATCACATGACCAGTTTTGAGTTCCACAGAAATTCAGAAAAATCATAGAATTTGACGATCAGGTTGCTGAAAACAACCTCTTGATCTTCTACTGTATTCCCAAGTCCAATCTTGACGTCGTGTGGGTGACGATATTCAAGATCTCCTCAATCAGCTTCCTCCCTTAATTTCTCGCGTGAAGTGGCATGTAACTAGGGTTCCAGATAAGTTGAGGTGACTTATTTATAGTCTACAGCATGGACCAGGAGGAGAAATTAGAGTCGGGCCTCCATTGGGCTTAAGTATCCAAGTTTAGCCCAAAACTTATACTTAAGTCCAATAATAATAATATATTCCACTAAAATAATATTACTGCACTGCCGCTCTAATCCAATAAATATGTTATGGGCTCCTTCCTATTATGAGACCGTTAGTCTCCCCATGTTTAAGATACATAATGTCCATTAATTAATTAAGTTACTAACAACTCCATTAATTAATATCTCATCAGAGCGTAGTATCACTCAACCTCATTATCTTGCCGAAATATATCCACCAGCAGGGTTTACATGATAATCCTTATGAGCTCCTCAAGGGGACATCATCAACTTATTTTATCAGACACGATTTCTTTCTAAAATCAACATCACACCATAGAGACAACACTATTTCCCAACTCACCGAGTTTGTTGATTTAATTACATGTAAATTGATCGGTGTCATTTTCACCTAGATTTTAGTGTATTTTATTATGTATTTTATTGTGTTTTTAGTCATTTTGTATATCATTTGATGGTTTTATATGAAGATATGAAGATTTGTTCTTTGAAATAATAAATGTGTGATTTTCATGATTAAGTGCCTTAAATTGTACTATATTTGTGAATATTTTGAGAATTGGTAAATTGATGTAATTTGTGTGATTTTCAAGAAAAAATGGATTCTAGACGCGATAAAGAAGATGTGGGAAAAAACAAAGCTCAATTCGGAGTTAAAATGAGGAAGAACGAGCCAAAGCAAAATGCTGAAAAACACAAGTCTTGTTATATATAGTTGAAAAGCCACGGAAGAGAGGATCGCGTGAGCGCAAGAATCATTCAAATCAGAGATCAGATATGAAAGTTATGCGCGAAACGGTGAGACTGCGCAGCACGCAATGCTCCTACATGAGCCGTGTTCCGACACCAGAAAATGCTACACGGCCACCCCCATGGCCGTGTTCCGCACACGATCCGTGCTCTGACAAAAGTCAGTTTTATGATTTCTAAGTGTTCTAGAAGGTTGCATGGGGGTATAAATACATGTTTTGACCACAAAACTTGGGAGGAATCATTTTGGATCAGTTTTCATACACACTAAACACCAAAATCACACATTTATCTCCATTTCTTCCACCCTTCACTTCATCCATTCAAACGACTTGATCTCCTCAAATCCATTCATAAATCCATCCATCCACCAATCTAAGAAGAGAAATTCATCATTGGTTGAAGAATATAGCATGATCAAGGAGGAGAAAGTTCACCATCAAAAGGGATCCAACTTACCTTTATTTTGTTATTTTCTTGATTATTTGACTCAATTGGAGCATGATATGGATTGTATTGATTTTACTATGATATGTAGTTGCTAGTCCTCATGTGAGGCTAGCAATATGATTGGTTAGGTATTATGTAGATTTTGCACATCACATGTTTGATGAAATGATTGTTATGAATATTTTCTATCATGAATGCTTATTCTCATTTTATGTATGATTTGTGTGGTTAAATTTTCTATTAATAGTGTTAGGATGGTCATTCCAATAGTATACTTAGTGATTTAATTGAATCATTGATTGCTGAGATGACTTAGTTAGTATGAGGAGAAGTAAGTCATACTCTTCAAGTGCTTAGAACCTCATGATAGGACATTAGTGATGAACTAGTGAGGGGAACCAACTTATGATCATAGTACCTTATTGGAAATTGAGAGTAAAACAATCCTAGGAGATTTAAACTTGTAAAAGAGTTGAGAATCTAATTGCCTTGACCATAGGGATTAGGGGTACAAATGTGATTGCCTTTATTATCATAACATGAAAACCATCCATGCATGTGTATGTGTGAGTCTATATATACCTTATCCATGAATGTTGCTTGCCTTACATACTTCTTAGATTGTTCTACCTTCATCTATCTTCCATGCCCATTTGTACATGTTCTCTCTTTACTTGCTTTCTTAGTTGTTAGTTTTAGTTAAACAACCCCTCCTTCTTTGATTAGTCCTACTAGAGTCAAACATCTTTCAAATACGGCTACCTACTTTCGCCCTTGGGTTCGATATTATATAAATTTTGCACTTGGCCGCTTACGTGCTACACACGATAGAGCACACTTGCTCTAAATCAATTTAACCAAAATTGAAACCAAGTTCATAAATCTCACCTATTGATGAATCAAAGAAATACATACTACCTTACGTGTCGAGGTCATTGTATAGGGATTAAGAGCACGAATATCCATAATAACAAAGATCAAGTTCTCCTATATAGTCAGTATAAATAGAACGCTTTCAAGCGGTCCTGCTCAATACATACAAAGTGCACTAATTTGATTCTATAGTCAAGACAAACTAATACCAAATCACACTACAACCATCCCGATAGAGAGTCTCCATCTATCTCGATTGTGAGCATATGTTTATACTTTATAAGGAAATCAATAATATAGTTTTCCGCATGTTGTTGCACAACATATTATATACAGTATAAAGTAAGTGGACTATTTCATCGACATATAAATAATTATAAGACGCAATCATTTGATCAATGATTCTCATTTCAAATATTGTTAAAATATTGTTCATACTAAAGCTAGGCTTTAGTATACAATCCAACACTTGTAGGTTATGTAGATTTGGATTTTTCAAATCAGATAGGGACGGTAGTAAATCCTTCTCGAGGTTATGTGTTTAATTTTAGGAAGTAGAGTTATAATATGGAAGAGTGTCATATAAAAATATATTTCGGACTCTACCACGGTAAGATGATAAATTGGAGCCTCTGAGGCAGCCAAAGTATCTGTATGATTCTAGAAACTTCATGATGGACTTAGATGTGATTCTGAATTTGCCCAAAGGTCATCACAATGTATTGTGATAATAATGGTGTAGTTGTAAATTTGAAGGAATCACGAGCCCATAATGCAATAAACACATTAAGTGCAAGTACCACCTTATACGACGCCAAGATTGCATCGGAAGATAACTTAGTAAATACATTTACAAGGACCTTAAGATGAGAGCTTTTGATGGTTGTGTAGTGAGAGAGGGAATCAGATGTATGGCAGTTGACATGACAGCGTAGTCTTTAGTATAAGTGGGAAATTGTTGGATTGTATACTAAAAGTCTAGCTTTTTGTATAAATAATGTTATAACAATTTATTTGAAATGAGAATCATATGATCAAATGTTTTGCATATTATAATTTATTTATATGTTATTGCAATAGTACACTTACTTTATACTGTAGATAATATGTTGTGCGACAACACGCGGAAGATCATATTTTTGGTTTCCTTATAAAGTATAAACAGATGTTCACAACCGAGATAGACGGGGACTATCTATCGGGATGGTTGTAGTGTGATTTGATATTAGTTTGTCTTGACTATAAAATCATATTAATATGCTTTGTGTGTATTGAGTAGGACCGCTTGAGATCGTTCGACTTATATTGACTATATAGGAGAACTTGATCTCCGTTATAATGGATGTTTGTGCTCTTAATCTCTATACAATAATTGTTGAGAGTTGAAATTAGCGTGTTTGACGGTCCAATTTAACACCTTTTTGATGAGAATTATTGTTATATATTTGCACAGGTATCTTATATTCAATATATGTAAGAAAAATATGCACTTGAGGTGTTTTATTGTGTTTTAAGTGGAAAAAGTATCAAAAGTGCAAAGTTGGAGAAAAGGTGCAACTTGTGCAAGAATGCTAAAAACGCACATCCAACTTTTGTAATTTTTCTGTATTGATGTGGAGCTCAAACCTGAATGTGTGATAAATAGTTAGAAATCCACGGAATAGATGGTCGTTTTGGCATAAGGAACACCTCAATCGAAGTCTAAATGAAAAAGTTATGATCGAAATGGTGACGTCGCGCAAGCTGTTTCTACTCAGCACGACTGTTCCGCTTTACATGACTCGTTACATCTTCAAATAATGGACTTTTGGTGAGATCTTTATATTTAGAGAAATCCAAGGAAACTAGAATCGCGTGAGCACAAGAATCACTATAATTGGAGATCGGATGAAAAAGTTATGCTCAAAATCGTGAAGTCGCGCAACTGCTAGCGAGAATTTCCAAAAATTACCTAATTTATCTCCTTTTTCCGAAAATTACCATAGTTATCTCCTTATCACATAATCATCCATGATTCACCCATATCTTTTATTTCCTTATTCCATTCTCACACCTATATATATTTCTTTCCCTATTTAATCTCATTCCAAGTCCCATAAGGAGAGCCTACAAGTATAAAAAGGGGTGTAGATCACAATTGGAATGGAGACAATAGGGAATAGAGATTGGAACAAGGAAGAGGAAGAGAGGCCACAACCATACTACACCCTACAAGGGGGGATCACCCCCCAACCATCATCCACTTCCTTTCATCCATTCATCCATCACTTTGAAGATTCATTGTGGAATCAAGAGGAGAACCAAGAGGAGGATTCAAGATGGAGAAGGACGCGACGACGCCACATCTAGGGGTTTTATCGTTTCCTAATTTATCTTGTAATTTTTCAAACATTCAGATAAGATCTATCCAACACCCATGATTGTTCTTCGTAACATCATGGGCTAGAGCCTTTTTGGTAGAACTAGTGTTGTGAAGGTTTCATCTAATTTATTGATCTTTCGTGTGTAAACTCCGTACAACACTACTTGTGGATTTATTTTATATATGATTGTGCCTTTGTTAATTCATACTCACGGTCGTTTTGTGCATCATTAACTGTTATGTAGAGTCTGAATACATATCTTGGTTATTGATTGAGTGCGTTCACTGCTGAGCAGGATTCCATGTTATGATTCTAAGTGAGGGGACTCCAAAGCTTCATTAGAACTATCATATATGAATACTTATTAATTGAATTGAATTCGGGTTATTAAGTAGGATAAAGAGGATAATTTTATAGTACCTATAAAGGGAGATCATATATGGTTAGAGTACCAATTAACCAGGGAAATAATTGATATTGATAGTACCTAGAAAAGGGAGTGGAATTATATCTCTTGCTCCGAGGTTATTCACACATGTTACACGCATATTTACTTGTGTCTATAGAGTAGATATGCATGGTTTAGTAATGCGTCCATATTCCATAAGGCAGAGTCCGACATCAACACACGAAAGGGAAATTAATGAGTGAAACTGACTTATCCTAGAGCTACATATTCTCCTACTTGATCCACTTCCGTATTCTTCGAGTGATCCTTTATTTTATTTGTTAGTTAATTTAATTGTTAGTAGATTAATAATTCAAACCTCCAACTTAATTGTCAACTTGTCTTAATTAATTTAGTGAATAATTAAATTGATAATATGTCGTCCTTTGGATTCGATATTCACATGGTCGTTTGTTTAAGCTGCAATTGATATCCTTAATACTTGGGGATTAATTTTGCGTGCAAAGAAAACGCGCATCAAGTTCTTAGTGCCGTTGCCGGGACGACTGTTATTATTAGTTTATTACTTCTAGTTGATTAAGACTTTTATTTGTGATTATTTATTTCTATCTAACCTTAAATTTTTCTGAGGTACTTGTGTACTTGAAAAAGGAAAGGAATGAAAGGAAGAGATAACACGCAGCGCTAAACATGACCGGAACAAGGCAGAATCTGGATAATGTTATCATATATGAAATTTTCACGAATTATGGAATTGGTAACATGGGATTGATTGGAGCAAGGGGGAAGATGATGATTTTGAGATACATCCCGCTCTTATTAACATGGTAGAAAAGAATCCCTTTTCTGGAGGTTGTTTTGAAAATCTATATCAGCACCTCAAAAGATTTCTTGGTTATGCAAACACTCAGAAGGGTGCTGGAGATAATGATAATGTTAGGCGGATCGCCCTATTCAAGTTCTTTTTAATTGATAAGGTAAAAGCTTGGTATAAGACTATTGATGCTCAAAATCGTGAAATCGCGCAGCTGCCAGCGAGAATTTCCAAAAATTACCTAATTTATCTCCTTTTTCCGAAAATTACCATAGTTATCTCCTTATCACATAATCATCCATGATTCACCCATATCTTTTATTTCCTTATTCCATTCTCACACCTATATAATATTTCTTTCCTTATTTAATCTCATTCCAAGTCCCATAAGGAGAGCCTACAAGTATAAAAAAGGGTGTAGATCATAATTGGAATGGAGACAATAGAGAATAGAGATTGGAACAAGGAAGAGGAAGAGAGGCCACAACCATAATATACCCCACAAGGGGGGATCACCCCCCAACCATCATCCACTTCCTTTCATCCATCCATCCATCACTTTGAAGATTTGTTGTGGAATCAAGAGGAGGATTCAAGACGGAGAAGGACGCGACGACGCCACATCTAGGGGTTTTATCATTTTCTAATTTATCTTGTAATTTTTCAGACATCCGGGTAAGATCTATCCAACATGATTGTTCTTCGTAACATCATGGGCTACAGCCTTTTTGGTAGAACTAGGTTGTGAAGGTTTTATCTAATTAATTGGCCTTTCATGTGTAAACTTCGTACAACACTACTTGTGAATTTATTTTATATAAGATTGTGCCTTTGTTAATTCATACTCACGGTCGTTTTGTGCATCATTAACTGTTATATAGAGTCTGAATACATATCTTGGTTATTGATTGAGTGCGTTCACTGCTGAGCAGGATTCCATGTTATGATTCTAAGTGAGGGGACTCCGAAGTTTCATTAGAACTATCATATATGAATACTTATTAATTTAATTGAATTCGGGTTATTAAGTAGGATAAAGAGGATAATTTTATAGTACCTATAAAGGAAGATCATATCGGGTTAGAGTACCAATTGGCCAGGGAAATAATTGATACTGATAGTACCTAGATAGGGGGGGTGGAATTATATCTCTTGCTCTGAGGTTATTCACACGTGTTACACGTATGTTTACTTGTGTCTATAGAGTAGATATGCACGGTTTAGTGATGCGTCATATTCCATAAGGTAAAATCGGATATCAACACACGAAAGGGAAATTAATGATTGAAACTAGATTATCCTAGAGCTACTTATTCTCCTACTTGATCCACTTTCGTATTCTTCGAGTGATCTTTTATTTTATTTGTTATTTAATTTAATTGTTAGTAGATTAATAATTCAAACCTCCAACATAATTGCCAACTTGTCTTAATTAATTTAGTGAATAATTAAATTGGTAATACGTCGTCCTTTGGGTTCGATATTCACTTGGTCGCTTGCTTAAGCTGCAATTGATATCCTTAATACTTGGGGATTAATTTTGCGTGCAAAGAAAACGCGCATCAATAACTTCGATACGTATGCCAGTATGTATTTCTTTGATTCATCAATGAGTGATATTTACATATATTAAATCAACAAACTCGGTGAGTTGGGAAATATTGTTGTCTCTATAGTGTGCTGTTGATTTTAGAATGAATCTATGTCCTATTAAATAGGTTGATGATGTCCCCTTGAGGAGCTCATAAGGATTATCATGAAAACCCTGCAGGTGGATTTATTTCAGTATGATAATGAGGTTGAGTGATATTACTCTTGGATGAGATATTAATTAATGGAGTTGCCAGTAACTTAATTAACTAATGGGCATTGTATATCTTAAACGCGGAGAGACTAACGGGCATATAATAAGAAGGAGCTCATAACGTAATTTGGGATTAGAGCGGCAGTGCAGTAATAATATTTTAGTGGACTATATTATTATTATTGGACTTAAGTATAATTTTTGGGCTAAACTTGGATACTTAAGCCCAATGGAGTCCCGAGTCTAATTTCTCCTCCTGATCCCTGCTGTAGCCCATATATAAGTCATCTAAGCTGTCCAAAAACCCTAAGTTTACACGCCTAACCATGAGAAGGGAAAGAAAACAGTGGATTGAGAGGATCTTGAAGATCATCGCCCACACGACGTCAACATTGGACTTGAGAATACAGAAGAAGATCAAGAGGTTGTTTTCAGAAACCTGATTGTGAACTCTCACGATTGTTTTGAATTCGTGTGGAACTCATAACTAGTCATGTGCTACACTGATGGAAATCCACGAAAGAGAAGATAAATTTGGCGCAAAAATCACTTAAATCAGAGATTGGATGAGGAAGTTATGCCCAAAATCGTGAGGTTGCGCATGCTGCCGGCGAGAATTTATCTTCTTCAACATACTCTGGTGAAAGGTAATGCAAATCTTTATATTCTTGTTTCCTCTGATATAGAATTGCATGGAACCCTAACGGTTCACGTTAACCAAACGATCGAACGTCAACACTTTTAGTGACGCCACCAATGCTGGCGTTTCTCTCACATATGGCGCAATAAGCGCCACTTCCATTGGCGACTCCACTTATTTTCTCATTACCCCATGAAACAACTATATTTGGTTTAACTCTTCTCAAAACTATAATAATTTATTAAATATACCTTAGATGCATGAATTATTTATTACTCTTCAAAGAGTAATTTTTTTATACTAAAGAGTAATTTTAAAAAAATAGAATTTACATATAAACCCGATTTACATGAGGCACTAAAAAAATGCACATTTACTAATATTAAATCTCGAAAATTAAATTTTACATATATTCAATTATATTTTATAAAATCACTATTAAAAAAATTTATAATTGACAAATTTTTTTCATAAAGTTAAAAGTTCAATTTAAATAAAAATATAATGAAATAAAAAAAATACTTATAACTTATAATGCTTTTTTTTTTATGCACCGATATCCAATCCGTAGACCGACTAATCCGGGGAAGCTATATATATATATTAGAAAATTTGGTAATAGTAAAAGGTGGGGAAGTAGCCAAATTTTCTTTAAAGAATGGTTTGATTGTTGTTATATAAAAGTTGGAGGACAGATTTGATCCATCACAAAAAATTAGTGATCCCACTTAAAAAGAATAAGGTCATAATTGACCCTTTTCCCTAATGAAAAAAAAAAATTGTGTAAAAATTGTTGGAATCTTATAAATATATTAATAGAGAGTTCTTTTATGCCACGTGTCCTCTCTCTAGAATTGTTTGTTCTATGTGTTAAATGTATATGGAGTTTGGATGCTTATGACATCTCTAAACATTATTTGTCTTCATGTAAAAAAAAAAAAAAAGAAAGTCTAATTAGATAGTGTCATATTTATGTTAGAATTAAATATTATGAAAAAATTTTATGTGTATTAATTATTTATTGCGTTAATTGTGTCATTATCACAAAATACGAATTCTATAAATATTATTTATTCTATTTCTTTAGATTGACTATAATTAATTAATTTAATTATTACAATATATAATTACACAACAATTCACAATATCCTTTTATAATCTGTTTATTCACGTTATCATTTCATATAATAAAATATTAAAAATTTATAAAAAATAATTATAAGTGTGAGGATGATTTTTAAATTTAAGTATGAATTTTAGAAACATAAATTAGGATTATTAAATCCATAACAAGCGTAGTTTTTTGTACATATATTTTGATTATATTTTTAAAATAAAAAATTATTAATTTCTAGAATGATTTTTTTTAGAATGATTAATTATTATTATTTTTATTATAAATTTTTTCTTATATCTCAATAAAAATATAAAAATTCATGAAATAGAAAATTTGAAGATAAATAATAATTTTTTATTTAAAATAATACTAATTTATTAATTTTGTGAGTAATAGTTTATCATTTAAGTAATCAAAAATGTAATGTGTAATGAATTCACAAAATATTTTACTTTTTTTAAAATGATTTGATTATTAATATATTTCAATATTATTATTATACATACATTGATTAAAGTCACGATTATTATATTTTATTAATCGATGAAATTTTAATTTTATTTAAAATTGAAGTCTTTCACATGTAATAATGAGGCATGATACTATACTATATCATTTAAAAGAATAAAACTTAATATACCGTGTTATATGTTCCCCCAAATAATTTGCATTATTAAATTTATTAAATTATTATAAAATTATTAATTAATATATTATCATTTATTAACATATCTATCTATCTATACATACATATATATAAAAGCAAATCTAAATTTCTACTTTTATTTTCAATTTTTTTCCCAATTTTACTCTATTTAGAAATAATTTAATTTTAATCTTGACCGTTGAATTAATGTTTTTGATTTCAATAATAAAATCTAATTATACTAATAATGGATTTTTTATTTAAATTTTATTTTTCTATTTAACAATATAAATTTGGTAAATATAAGAGATATTTTTTGCATATTTAACTAATTTTTAATCAATATATGCTTAATATAAATTATACTTTTAATTTTTTGTTATTTTATTTTATTCTCTTCGATTTTTGTGTTTTTTTTTTAGTTTTTCTCTCTAATGCTTTTCTTTTTCTTCTCTTTTATAAATTCTACTTTAATATACTCCCTCCGTCCCATTTTCATCTTCATATTTACTGTTCGCACGCAAATTAAGAAAAGTCACTTTTTGAGTAACTTTTGTGGGTAGTTTTGTATTTTTAGGTAATAAATAAATGATAAAGTATGTTATGTGTGTTAAAAAGGTGATGACAATTTTGAAATTAAAGTATATTAGAGGGATATTAATTATGTATCTTTTCCTTTTATGGAAGTATGAAGTTAAAATTGGGATGGACCAAAACGAAAAGTGTGAAGTTGAAGTTGGGATGGAAGGAATATTATTTATAATTTATTCTAATTTGTTTTGTTTTTTAGACTTTTATTTGATCTTATATGCAGATTTAATCATTCTTCTTAAATGTACATTATACTTTTTAATTTAATTTTATTTTATTTTTTTCTCTTCGATTTTTGTAATTTTTTTAATAATTCTATAAACTATATTTTTATAATTTAATTTATTTTATCTTCTTACATACTTTTATTTGATATTATTTTTAGGTTTAATCATTCTCATATTTGATCTTATTTTTACGTCCAATCATTCTCATTTTGAGGTATCATTCTTTTTTTTCTTTTTTTTTCCTGTCTATCTTTTTTTTCTTCAATTTTTGTGTTTTCTTTATAATAATTTTTTGAACTCTATTTTTATATTTAAATACTTTATCTTTTGTTCGTCTTTTTAATTATCTTTTTCTTTTTTTTTTGTTTTTTTTTTCTCTAATGATCTTTTTCTTCTCTTTTACAAATTCTACTTTCATATTATAAACAATTTACTTTAATTTGATTTGCCTTTTATACTTTTATTTAATCTTATATGCAGGTTCAATCATTCTTCTTAAAGGTATCATTATACTTTTTCAATTTTTGTTATCTTATTTTTTTTCTCTTCGATTTTTGTGTTTTTTACAATAATTCTATAAACCCTATTTTTATAATTTAGTTTTTGTTATCTTCTTTTATACTTTTATTAGATATTATTTCTAAGTTCAATCATTTTCATATTTGATCTTATTTGTATGTCAAATCATTCTCATTTGAGGTATCATTCTTTTTTTTGTCTATCTTTTTTTCTTCAATTTTTGTGTTTGCTTTATAATAATTCTATGAACCCTATTTTTATTTATTAATATTCTATCTTTTGTTCTCCTTTTTAATCTTATTTTTTATATTCTTTTAATTTAATCTTTAGGATTAATTTATGAAATCTACTTTTTAAGTTTTGTAATGTATTTTAATTATTCATTCAATTTTATTTTCATTAGTATCGTCTCTATAAATATTATTTTAATATTTATATTTATAATTTATTATATTAAATAATATTTTATTTTATTCACATGTTATTTAATTAGAAATATATATATTATAGTAAAATATATCTTTATTTTAAAGCAAAATAATAATTGAGTTTTATAGAGAAATTATATCTACTTTTTTATAAGATAAATATTAATCAAAATAAAATAATTTTAATATAATTAACTATACAAAGTTAATATTTATCTTAAATTTTTAATCAAATCAATCAGTGAAATTATCTATAGATAAATAATGTAATTACCTATTATATAAACCAAATATGATATATGTGTTTTTTTATATTAATTGCAACCAATTTAAATATTATTTTATGCAATTAATTAGATAGCGTTTCAACTTTATTTTAATAAATAATAAGAATATTAATTAATTTTTAAAAATTAATATAGTGATATATTATACGTAATTTAAGTTATATATATATATATATATATATATATATATATATATATATATTTTAGTATGGACCCCGTGTATTACACGGGTTGTAAAGTTACAATTTAAAAAATATACACCCTCTGTCCCATATTTGTCTTCATAGTTACTGTAGATACGGAGTTTAAGAAAAGTTGTTTTTTGACCAACTTTATTAACTTTTGAAGGGTATTGTGGTATTTTTAAGTAATAAATAAATTATAAAGTATGTTATGTGTGTTAAGTGAGAGTGATATTTTTTAAATTAAGGTAACTTTTGAGGTTGTTGGTTAATGTGAAGTTTTCTTTTTTGGGTTGTGAAGATAAATGTGGGATGGACGAAAATGCAAAGTGTGAAGATAAATGTGGGACGGAGGGAGTATATATTTCAAGTTTAATATAAATATTTGTTCAATTATAATCTAATATAATTTATATTGAAGAATAAAATTCAATTTATATACATTCAAATATAAATTTACTTCCATTTGTAAAATTATGTTTTTTGTTGAAAAATTAAATTAATCAAAAAATTTTAAAATATGCTAATTTAATTATAGAAGAAAAAATTTATAATAAAATTAATTAATAAAAAAACAATATAAATCAATTCGATTAAATGAAAAAAAGAAATTTTAACAAAATTAATTTAAAAAATTATAATATTTCCATGAAAAAAATAGTAATGTAAAGAAATCAAAAGATTTAAATATAATAAAAAAGTTTTAAAAAAATAGAATTATAATAAAAAATAGATATCTTTTTTCAGACTTTGAATAGAACTTGAAAAAAACTTTTGTTCTTTACGTGCGTTTGTATAAAGAATGAATAAAGAGTTTTATTTATATGTGAAGAGTAGATTATTTGCACAAAAATTCACATGAAAAATTCCAAAAAAATAAAAATAAAAATAAATAAAAACCAAAAACAAGTTTGAATAGAAACAAAATAATAAGTAAAAGAGAATTTAAAAAATATAAAAGAAACAACAAAAATTAATCAATAAAAAAATAAAAATAAATTTAAAATTTTCTTTAAAAAGTGATTATAACTTTTGTTTGTTGAGATGAATAATTTATGCGAACGAATAAATAAAGATTCTTATTATATAGATGGAGAGGGATAAATTAATTTAATTTAATTTTTTATGTTTATGCAAAGTTATCATTTTAAAAAAATATATGATTTAAATTTAATATAATTAATTTTATAATATAATATTTTTATTATTATACTCTCTTTTAATATATTAAAGATCGTGAAATTTGAATGTATGCACACCATGATCAAGTGGTTTACCTTTTGATTAAATTTAATAATTAAAAATATATGACAAAAATATAACAAAATTAATAAAAAATTAAATAATATAAATTAAAAATAGAATAGCATCTATTCTTTAGAAGTTAAAGAAAGTTTGAAGAGAATAATTTCTGAAAATTGAATTTAAAATATAAGAAATTTAAAAGAAATAAATACTTATGAATCAAAAAAAAATAAAAATAAAATATAACAAACAATCAAAGAAAATAAAATAAAATAAATAAAAAAATTAAATACTAATTTGAAGAAAGCTTCAAGAGTATAATTTCTCTATATATAATTGAATGAAAGAATAAAGGATCTTATTTATAAGTGAAGAGAAAATTAAATTTATTTATTTAATTAATAAAATTTTGTTTTGATTTGATTATATCCAATACTTAATCAATCTTAAAGTAAATACATGTATTTATTTACAATATATTTTAATTAATGATTATTTTTTATTGGATCACATTCATATTCAAATCTTATAATAAACATGCATAATTATCTATATTAAATAACAATTAAAATAATTTATAAAATTTATGGAACCATATCAAAATTAAACTCTCCTTTAATATATTAAAGATAAGATTAGATTAGATTAGATTTGATTTTATTTGATTTTTATTTAATCTAATCAATATAAATATTTGAACATTAAAGAAAATTTATAAGAATATTTATGTATTTATCACAAAATATTAATTAGTAATTATTAAATTAAAATTAATTCAATTTCAAGTGAGACACATCATTAAAATTTAAATTTTTTTGTAAATTTAATCATGAAAAAAAATTAATAACATAAAAAAATCAAAAGATTAAAAATTACTAATAAAATTAAAAAAATCGAATTAAAAAAACAATTAAATAAATATAAAAAATAATCTAATGAAAGATCATAAAAATTTTAATTAAAAAATAATAAAACTTACCATAAAAAAAATTATTAACGTAAAAAAATTAAAGATAAAAAAACTTACATACTCAAAAGAAATTTTAAAAAATAATTAAAAAAAATAAAAATTATAAAAAATAAAAATAAAAATATCACATTCATAATCAATTTTTTAAAAAAAGAAAAGTAATAAAAAAATATATCACATTCATATTCAATCTTAAAAAAAATTATTTAGGTATAATTAAATTTTATTGTTGGTTAAAATAAATTCAAAAAAAGACAAAAAAATTTAGAAAAAATAAAATATAAAGGAAATAACTGAAAGTAATTAAAAAACTTTAAAAAATGTATAAAAAACTATAATAAAAATAATATATATTATTAAAAATAAAAATAAATTTATTATAAATACATACAAATAAGAAATTATAAAAAAAATTAATTAAATAGAAACAATAAAATAAAATAAATATAATCAAAATAAAACCATAACAAAATGAATTAATTTTTTTTAATTAACCGACGTAAAAATAAAAAAAATTAATAAATTACATACTAAAAATTAAAAAAAAAAAAAGAAAAACAGAACTAAAAAGAAAAAAAAATTAAATAAAAATAAAAAATAATCAAAAGAGAATATAAAAAATAGTAAGTAAAATATATGTATTTATCTCTATTAATTTTTAAAAAATAATAATTGATAATATTATATTTAAATCTTAAAATAATAAATGTATTTATCTATATTAAATTTTAATTAATAATTAGAATAATTGAAATTTTCATTTTAATTAAAAATTAAAATAATTGAGATTCAATTTTATTATATTTATAAACCCTACAGTTTTAATTTTGACAGTCTATTTAAAACATTAAATCTTAACCATTAATATTATTTATGTTAATAATAAAATTTTTTATTTTTTAATTAAAAATATAATAATTTAGTAAATATGAGTGATATTTTTGGAATATTCTAATAATTATCAAATTTATCTCCGTCCGCTCCAAAGAGTCTCATTTTTTCATTTTGGGTGTCCGCCCCTAAGAGTCAATTTTTCCTTTTTATACACATGAGAACTACACACACCCACTAATACAATTAAAATATGGGGCTCATGCACACACACTAATATAACTACCCATTACAAATTAAATAATAATACTCCTTAATTCATGTGCAAAAAGTAAATGCACCCATTTGGGGCAGAGAGTAGTATTAAATGGAGGTTTAAGATTAAAATTGAATAAAAACTAAATAATGTAAAATTATGGATAAGAGTAGTAGATATTTAAACGTATACGATATCTCTACATAAGCGTGACCTATACGTTGTCATTCCTAAATATAAGTAAAAATTAATGTTATGAAAAACTAAACGTATATACAATACTATTTAATTGATAAATATAAAATTATATTATGTTAAAAAAATCATATTTATTTATTATAAATAATTAATAGTTTATAAGGGAAAGTATGTTCTTAGTTTGGTTTGAAGCAAATAAGAAATACCCCGAGGCAAGAAAATTGATATGTACAGAATTCTCACAACACTTTTTCTAGAAAAGCAACACAAGAGAATGGGAGAAAAATTAGTAATTGGACGTTGGTAGGATTTTCTATGTTCCTCCTGGTGCCGAAGAACCTTATTATTTGAGAATTCTGCTAAATGTAGTGCGAGGACTAACATGTTATGAAGATTTATGTAAATTTGGGAAAGAGACATAATATTTTCAAGAAACATGCTACGCAAGATGATTGCTCGAAGACGACAAGAAATATATAGATCCAATTAATATTATACAACGAGAGAAAAAGATTGAGACACTTAGGTATGACACATTAACAAATTAAATAAACATATTTCTTATTTATTATTGAAATACATATTTCATTAATTAAGATTCTAAGATTATTTCAAATTGCAGGTTTGGTGATGTCTAAGGCGGATATAATGAATACGTGTTTATGTGAGATTAATCGTGCATTGATATCTATGAATAAGAATCTAAGAGATTTTGAAGGAATGCCCATTCCAGATCCTGAAAAGAATCTTCAGCATAATAACAAATTAATATTAAGTGAATTGAGGTATAACAGATCATCCTACAAAAAAAATGTCTGAATTTGATGAAGAAACTAAATAAATATTAGAAGAAGGTCTATCACTGAGTGGTGAAAAGCGTTGTCTTTGGAAGTGACAAAGTTTTTTTCGTATATGGATACGGAGGCACCAAAGACATTCCTATGGAAGATGATATTGGCATATATTAGATCAAAGGGGATATAGTGTTGAACGTGGCATCAAGTGGAATTGCATCCTTACTTTTGCCAGGGGGCCGAACAGCACACTCGAGATTTTGTATTCCACTTTCGGTGTGCAAGGATTCAACATGTAATGTAAGGCAGGGAAGTGATCTTACTGAACTCCTTTCTATTCACAAATTGATCATTAGGGATGAAGTGCCAGTAGTCAATAAATGGTGCATTGAGGGCCTTGATAAAACCAACGAAAGACATCATGCAGCTTGAAAATGAAGAAAATTCAACCAAACTCTTTGAGGGGGGGGGGGACTGTATTTTGAGAGGAAAAAGAATAATACTCCCTCTGTCTCATCTTAATGATTACATTTGCTTCTTGCACCATATTAACGAATATATTATTTTAATGTATAGTGGATAGTTGTATTATAATGGTAGATGGGTCACATGGAGATGGTATAATCGTTTTGTGTGCGTGCCATATACCAAAAAGGGTAATGAAACCATTAGGAATTGATCTCCAAATTGGAATTATGTAACTACAAGGCCGGGAGGACATAGGAAGTATAAGAAAGAAAACCAATTATAGATAAAAATATTTATCATTATTCCCGTGCAAAACACATATAAAATAATTATAAACATAAATAAAAAAATAATACTACAACAAAATTCTAACTAGACCAAAACCGGACGAAACAAGCTCAAACATATTTGTAGAGATAAAACTAATAAAATTAAAATATAATTAACAATAATCCTATAATAAAATATTTAAAAGTTATTCGCAAAATATAATTATTTCCGTGCAAAACACATATGGGATAGTTATAAACATAAATAAAAAAATAATGCTACAACAAAATTCAAACCAGAACAAAATCGAATGTGAAAAGCTCAAACATATTGATACAGATATATAACATTATTAAAACAAAAAAAATAAATAACCAACAATCTTATAATAAAATGCTTTCCATGCAACGCACGGATGAGAAATACTAGTTTAATGAAAGACATGCATAAATTTATATTGTATTTTACTTTATTTATTTTTTCACTTATTTAAATTTAATAAAATATTAATTTAATTTAAAATTAATGTATTTTCCAGTGCGATGCATAGGGCATAATACTAGTTTGTGTAAAAAGTGAGTCTTTTAGATAATCTAATTAAAAATATGCGTAAAATTATTGAAATTTGTGTCAAAAGTGAGTATTATTGAAATGTATTTTTTCTATATTTAGAAACATGCATAACTATCGAAACGGATAAAAGAAAAAATGTGTCGTAATTAGCAAGACGGAGGAAGTAATAATTTTAAATTGTGATATTATAATTATTAAAATGACTGCAATTCAATTTTATATTTTACTCACCTCATCCCAAATTGTTTTCACACATTTACTTTGCATTAAAAATTGTTATTTAAGGAGTTTTTTTAAAAATAAGCATTTTTGTTAATTAAATGTAATAAGAAGTCTGACATCATTTAAAATGTAAAAACTTCATATAGAGGAAGAAAATGTGAAAATAGTTATGAATGAAAGTATAGATAAGTGATTTCCAATCCAATAAATTGTATTGCAGATTATATACTTAAATTTACCAAAATAGTATTCTAAAAATTCATGTGGAATAGAAAAATTAAAAAGCATAATATTAATTATAAATAAATAAATAAATAATGAGAACATAGAATGTGATACATTTGTTTGCTTCCAAAAGTTAAGCCATTGATATTGTCAATAACTTTGGTTTTAGACTCAAACTTGAAAAAGTTATATCCTCTACTCTCCCTACCATAGAAGAGACTACTTTACAAGATATTACATTTGTAACAACAAATTTTATATTTATTAAATAATAAATACAAAAGAAATTACAAAGATAATTCAAGATTGATTGAACTTGAGAATTTAGGTAAACATTTTCTATCTATCATCTGATTCCTCTCTTGAGTTAACTTTCTTGGCCTTTTCAACTTTCGGAGCCGGATCTTCGGATGAAGCTTGTCCGAGCTCCGATTTGGGGCTTTATAACGTTTATCCGGAGGCATTGAACATTTGTTCGGATCAAACGTTGACTTGAAGATTTATTATGAATAACGCTGTTCAATTTGGTAGAACACCGCTGACTTCAAGAAGACTCTTGGATATACTTGAATTGAAGAACAACGAATTGGAGAGACTTAGGTCTCTGATCGGAGACTGTTCTTGACTTGAAGATAACTTGAAGCTCTTGACCTTGACTTGGAGATCTTGAACTTGACTTGGAGATGATTTGAAGATCTCGAACATTCTTGACTTGAAGATGATTTGAAAATCTTGACCTTGACTTGGGATCTTGACCTTGACTTAGGATCTTGAGTCGGCTATTCAAGATCTTCAAAATTTTTGAAATGCTCCGGGTCTTCAGGATTTTCAGAATCTTCAAAGAGTCATTGAAATGAGGACTGAATGCCCTTATTTATAGGTGGGAAAAATAACCACTTGTGAGATATTTTCTCTTTGAAAAGATATGTTCATACTTGAATCAGTCTTTTCCCATTTAATTAAGTCTGCTGGACTGGATAGTGGATATGAGTCTATTTAATTTAATTAGGCCTACTGGACTAGACTTGAGCCTATTTAATTTAATTAAGTCTGCAAGATTTGATTTGGGCTTAGTTGACTTGGAGCAAGCCCACTTGACATATTTTGAGCTTGTTTGATTTTGGTCAGGTTAATTTAACTTGGATTTGTGCTCAAATAATTAAATTAGTTATCAATTATTTATTCATTTATTTTAAGGAATTAATTTATTTAAATTCCTAAATAAATAAATATTTAATCAATATTTAATATATTTTCCTCTGAATTTTATTTATTAGGCAATAAAATTTATCTGCTTACAATATGAACTAAAAGATTGAAACCTTTGTTGAAGCCTATACTGTGACAAAAAAAAATTATGTCGTTTTACACAATCACCGACCACAAAAAATTGCTAACATAGACTACAACATCCACCACATATATTTCTTCATCATCAAATTATCAGTGCAAATATTTCCTTCAGAAGTTTCTACAGCAAAAACTTCCATGAAGATTTCAAAATAATCAAAAAATTACGCAAATATAGCTAGTCACCCATTGGAACATCACTTACAGTTTGAATGATTGAATGTACTCAATTCATAATGCTGCTAAAATTAGATTACTTAATACTTTTTCTCCGTTTTCTAAAAGAACTCTTTCCCAACCAATGAAGTTAAAAGCTTGACACCATTGTCTAAAAAAGAGAAGAAAGAAAATAAAATCAATAAAACTATTAGTCCCATATCCAAGAGCAACCATATAAGTGAGGAGATAGTTTCCTTCGTGGTGATCTTTAACCACCCTCCTCTCGTCAACCCAAAAAACATGTCATTTTGACTAATCCACTAAATCCATATATGGTTGCTTCACTAATCTCTTGTGGTATAATCACCAAATAAAACTTAAAAATATATTTAGAAGACGTATCTTCTCTTACCTAAATTGATAGCTTTAGAGGGTGTTTGGATTTTGGAGGGGAATGGAAAAGGGAATTGGAATAAAAGTATAATGGAATCAAAGTCATACATCTCAAAAGTGTGAGGAATGGATGATTCCTAATCAAATCACTATTCATGGTATGATAGTAGAGCACTTAACATCAACTCTAATATTATTCCCATTAATTTAATTTCATACCCTCCTACCAAACATCCCCTTATAATCAACATCGTATTTCATTTAACTAATGTGCATGGTAGCAACAAAAGTGTGAGAAATGGAAGAAATATACAATTGATATCGAATAAGACAATTTTGATAAGTCTTTCAAACGTGCCTTAGCAATACACTAACTTACCAAAAATATAAAAAATAAATCTTCCATCATGATAAATTCTCAAGTGTATGAAAAAAGAATCACATACATACAATACTTATTAACCATACATTAAAATAAATAATTTTCATAAAACTATTTCGTTGTAGGTAGATAACTCTCACCAATGAGAATAATGTAAATTGATTCAATGGAATCGTATGGTTTAGCAGAAAAATTGATCAATCAACACTGTAAAAGAACCATAAGTGTTGGTATCAGAAATAATTATAAGAAAATTTAAATTAAAAAAAATAACGACCCATAAACGAAACCTTAACCCTCAAGAGGAAAATTTCAGCGAAGTCAGATTCTTAAGTTTATCATTTTGAGCTGAATATGTATCCTTCAGATCTACATCCGAAAATTTTTAAGGGAATTATTATCTTTCTTCAGGGGGGGGGGGGGGGGGGGGGGGGGGGGCGGGGAGAGGAGATGGAAACACAAATTGATTAACCGATGCAGAGAAATTTAAACCCAAACCTGTAAAAGAGCTATTGGGTCGCAATTATAATATATCGTTGATAATAGAGAGAAATAACATATATAATAATCAATATATGTGCATCCAGTTTGATGAGAGAAACAATGAGGATTATTATTTGGTTAGAATAAGAATTAATTAGCATAGAATTAAGTCTTACATCTTCAATCATTTGATCAAGATGAGGCAAAACGGGGCCTTCTTTGAAGTCAATTTTGTATGCAAGGCCAATGATTCTATCACTGGCAGGCCCAACTCGTAATTCTTTCTATTAATGTCATTGCAAAAATCAGCATCAATCACCAGTAATATTTTAACAATATTAAGTAAAATATTATAATTAGTAGTCAGCTTCCTACTATTACAATATACAAAACAATCAAGCTTCCCACATCTAAAATTTCAGAAAATTGAGATTTACATCTGGCCAGTAGAATAGAAACAAATGACGTGAATCATTCCACAATAAGTAAATATCAAAAGAACCTGATTAGATTGTATATCGGAAAAGAACAATGGAAACCAAAGCTCAATTTTTTCTTAGAAATAGATTCTAAAAGAGAACATAGGGAGTGTAGATGACATTATTGTGATAGAATGCATCACCAAATCTCAAATCTAATCAATACAGAAAAACAGATTATATGTACATGACTGATTGTTTCTAAAGAATTCCACTGAAAAAGAAAAAGAAAAAAAGAGTCGCATACAATCTAAAATGAAAAACGAACAAAGTGAGAAATGATATATTTTTGCCACAAACTCACCGGTTGACAATCAATTAATGAATATGAACTGTGAAGGGAACAAAAAAAATAGAAGCATTTAATAGGTTCTTAAGATAGAGAAGCATAAACACATACACAAAAACCACATTTTCTCTATGAATGTGATTTTCTAAAGAAAAATGGTCAAAATATATTAACATGCATTACTCTGTTACCTTTAAGATATGTGGCCAAGACGTACTCAACTCCAAAACTAGTATATATGTGAGCAATCTTGTTTACAAAGGCTTGGTTTTGAGCAATGTAGAAAGCGAAAACTTGAAGAGGTGAATGAAAATTTTTCATTTGGGTAATGGTCATTAGGTTTCCAATGTGCTGACTACTGAAAAGTTAACTCTGCATTTCATGACATCACCAACTTGCTGTAAATATGAAGTTGTGCAATGCGCTGAATAACAGTGAAATGTGAAGAAAAATCCTACTTCTTGTGTTATGTCTGCAGTTGCTATATTAGGCTTTGATAATTTTATTACAACATGGTTGCTATAGCCTCCTGCAATGGAAATGATGAAATGAAGAATTATATTTTCAAACTGCATGGCAGAAGTATAGGTGTTTCCAGAAAGCGCAGGAAATAAAAATCTGCTAATTAGTATTACAGGTGATGAAAAATAACACAAAAACAAATCATTGCACACCCATACATTGAACTCAAATTACATGTTTGATCGTTTTCTGTAACTTTCCTAATTCTTTTGGTTACCAAGATGCTATAAAATATTGGGATAAATAATAGTATTAAAAAGATAAATACAGCCATAAAAAATAGAATCTCAAATCCGATCTTGAAAGAAACATAAGTAATCAATTCAAAATATTAAGCATTTAAAAGCCTAATTATAAGAGTTCGGAAGTTCGTGAAAAACCCTGATTAGAATACATCTCGATGACCATGGGTTCTCCATTATGGATTCCTTTCTACAAATTTCCACTTTTGATGAAGAAATGAAATTAGATTCACGAAAATTAAAAATCCTATGGTCGAATTCAGATTGAACAGAATCATTACATCTAAAATTGAGGTAAGAAATACAGCCTTTATCCATAAGATTATATAAACATTTACCCAAATCTTATAGGGAAGTATCGAAGAGGAAGACAAACCTGATCAAGATGGTGGCTGACTGAGAACGGGCGAGAGATGAATCGAATTTCCCCCATTGAAGAATAAACCCCCACGAATCGAATTTCGCTTCACCATAAGCGGCGATCCCAACTCAATCGAGATTTAAATCATGATCGCCATGGTATCCAATTGAAATTTCTTCTTCTTGAGATAGTAGACAGCGATTTTGAGAGAGAAAGGGATTAGAATGGAGAGAGAAAGATAAAAATAAGAAATTGAAAAGGAATAAACTAAAGAAAGAAAAAAAAGTAAGAAAAAAAAACTTAAGAAAAAATAAATAGAAAATAAAAAGTGTTGTAAAATTATCTCCTTTTACCTTTGTCACCAAGGAAGAAGAACAATTTATCCACCTAGCAAAAGAAAACTATGGAATAGATGTCTTTAGATTCTAATATTAAATTTTAAATGTATAATGAAAAATGACTATACTTTAAATAACTAATTATGTGAATTATTCACACAAGTGTGTGTCATCTTATTACGACAAATACTTGTATTGAGATTATTTTACAAAAAAATTTATGTGAGACAAATAAGGAACATAACATTTAAAAAAAGTAATATTTAGATTAATGAAAAATGATAATAGTGCAAAAATTATTTATAAATAATATATACATTTAAATAAGAAGTAATAATATTTTTAATTACAAGTAATACTTCATCCATCCCATAAGTCTCATAATAAGTGTCTTACTTTCCGTTTTCGTCCGTCCTACAATAAATGTCTAACATAAAAAATAAAAACTACACATTAATCAAAAACCTCAAAAGTTATCTTAATTTCAAAAATAAAACTCCCACATAATACACATAATATACTTTATAATTTATTTATTACCTAAAAATATATCACAATACCCCTAAAAAGTCAATAAAATTGATCAAAAAATAATTTTTCTTAAACTTCATGTCTACAGTATCTATGACACTATTCCGGGACGAAGGGAGTAATATTTTTTATAAAAAGTGTTAACTATTTTTTAAAAAATAAAACGAATGGTCTCACGCAACTGTTGGTGTATTATTATTTTTAGGATTAAAATATTTTGGCAAACACTTACATGAGACCGTCTCACGAAATAAGTTCACAAAACATATAAGAAGTGATAACATTTCAATAAAAAGTGATATGCAATTTATCAAAAATGATAACCATTCTGTAAACTATTTATTAACTAGTTATGATATAAATGGAAAGTGATAATATTTATAATGAAAAATGATACTCCCCAATCCCAAAAAAGTTCATTTTTTTCATTTTAATTCATCCCACAAAAATTTTCATCTCCCAAGAAAAATAAAAAAAGTCAAAACATCAAACCTTTCTTATACACTTTATTTAAATAAAAAATAAATAATATCACCCCTACCTAACTTAGATAAATACATAATGGTAAATGAGTCATATATAAGATTGCAGATTATCATCTTCTTATGATTTAGATGTATGATTGAACTTGTCATATACTCCATAAAGGTCTTTATTTTACTATATCGAGTGTCTCATTCAAAAATCATCATTTTTCCTTTTTAATAAAATGACACCACACATGATCCATCACTCACTACTAATACAACTACACACTACATATAGCATAATACTTCTTAATCCACGTGCAAAAAAATTAATGGTGACTTATGGATGAAACGAAGGGAGTATATCTTAGGATTGGCAGTCTTGTTTGTATATAAATATAATAAAAAGTATTCTTGGATACACATGAATAAGAAGACAAACATTTAGCCATCTATCAGAGCAACCCATTGATTTTTAGGAATTAGTGGAAGACATTTACATGAAGCAACTATGGATTTTTTTAGGAATCTTTTTATCTTCTTTTGGTTTGCAAACTGAATAAAGCTATTTATGGTTTGAAGCAAGTTTTAAGGGCTTAGTACATCAACGTTAAATCAGTTTTGAGAAATATAGGTTTTCAGTTTTCTTAGGCAGACTGCTCATTATTCTCTAGAATTGAAGGACAATCTATCGTTTACATATTAATATATGTGGACGATATACTTATTACTGGAAATAATGAGGTTCTCATCAATTAAATTGTTCGGTTTCTCAGCTCTCGATTTCATTGAAGGATCTTAGAGATTTGCATTAATTTTTGGGGATTTAAATTACGAAGACAGATAAAGAGCTTCATCTCTATCAATAGAAATATATCATAGGTATCTTAAAGAATGCAAGCATGCTTGATACTAAAAGAAGTACTACTCCTATGATTAGTTCATAACCTATGTCTATGTTTGATGTTAGGTCCTATTTTAGCCACATGTTTGGCTCCATGATCATTTCATTGATCATCTTTAAATTTTTTTTCTGCTACCCTTTTCCTTTTCATTTTATTTTTATAAAATGCGACTTATTAGCCTATGTTTATGTTAGAAGGAGATGCTATTGTGGACTCTACAATATGTGACTATCACTTGGTCAGAAATTGTTTTTTGCTATTAACAAAGTTAGTCAGTTTAAGTCTTCACTATTGAGTACTCATTTCAAGGCTGTTAAATGAATCCTTCGGTATCTAGCTGGTTCATCTAATTATGGATTCAAAATAAGGAAATCTTCTCATTTGAATCTCATTGGGTTTTTCGATTTGGATTGGGCAGCAGATCCTGATAATAGGAGATCCACATCTGGACATTGCATAATTTTTTGGAGAAATTTTAGTTCTTAGAGCTCTAAGAAGCAACATTGCATCTCAAAATCCAGCACTGATGCAAAGTAACAAAGTTTGTCTCAGGCCACTTCTGAAATCCTTTGGCTCTCAGCGTTGCTCCATGAGTTGAAGTTCTCTTCTCTTACAGTTCCAGTTTTATGGGTGGATAATCTTAGTATTATTGCATTGAAATTTAATCCCGTATTTCATGCACTGAAAAGCATATTGAATTGAATTTCCTCTTCATTCGAGAGATGATAGCATCCACGTCATTAAGAGTTCAAAATGTCCCTTCCATGCATCAAATTGCAGACATTTCTACAAAGACTTTGGGAAACAATACTTTATTTGTTTAAGGAACAAACTGAATGTCATTCCCTTAATCGAGCATGAATTGAGGGAGGCTATTAGATAAATACATACTCCCTCCGTCCCGACCAAAGAGATGCATTTGCTTTTTGCATGTAGATTAAGAAGTATTATTATTTTATGTAAAGTGGGTAGGTGTATTAGAGAGATGTGATGGGTAGTGGTGAGCCATTGGTGGGCCATTTTTACTAAAAGAGGAAAATGTTGCAATTTGGATGGAACGCCCAATATAGTAAAAAATAATGCTATTTGGGTGGGACGGAGGGTGTATATGGTAAGAAAGTCATATACTCCCTCCGTCCAGGAAAAGTTTGCGCCCCCTCCCCGGCACAGAGATTAAGAAAGTATATTTTTGTTGACTTTTCAACTCATTTTTAAGGGGATAAAAATGTCCACTTAGGTTTGGTAGATATGGTAATTAACTTTTTAATTAAAGTTAATTACCATTACCTGTACAGTAACTACAAAATTAAAAATGCAATATTTTAAAAATAAAAAACCTGAAGAAAAATAAAATTAGTGATAATTTAAGTATAATAATTACAAAATCATTAACTTAATAGTGACCAGATTACATTGAAAAGATAAAAAAAAAAGTGCCACAACATATTTCACCTTCTAATCAATCAAAAACAAAAATAAAATCCAAAAATCAAATTATAATTCTTCACAAAAAATAACTGCCCATCTGCCTCCAAAAATGGCACTGTCACATCAGCTTTTGGCTCTAAAATTTTGGTTTTTCCCTCTAAATCTATGCCACCTACCTCCATTTTTTAGATTTAGAATAAAATTGCCCTTGAAATCAACACCGTAAATATCAAAAGTTAGTGAACAAATTAGAAGTCATACTCTTACATTAATATCAATAACACCAGCCATTAATACATGCAATAAATGGGAAGAAGGAAAGAGCTTACTGTTGAAGAGAAAAATCGGATTGCTCATTTTCTGTTGTGTAATAGCAACAATAGCCAGATAAATCATGGTAAGCTAAAAGAAGCAGTTCAGATTTTCAGAGTTTCAAGGAGGTGCATCCAATATATTTGGGTCAAGCTAAGAAAAAGCTTGTTGTTGGTGAGTCGGTTGTATTAAAATCAAACAAAGAAGGCATAATACATAAAAAAAAAGATCATCATTGATCCTGATGCTATAAAGAATGTTGCACTCCAGAAGAGATCTACTATAAGAAGTCTTGCAAAGGAATTAAAGCTCAGCAAATCCACAGTTCACAGATGGATCAAGGAGGGAGAAATTAAAGCACACACAAATGCAATCAAGCCCGAGCTCACTCCGAAAAACAGGATTCAAAGGTTTAATTTCAGTTTGCATGCTCTAACTCTAAATAGGGATACAAATAAGATTATATTTAGACCAATGGAGAATGTAGTTCATATTTATGAAAAATGGTACTTCATGACTAGAGAAAGTGAGAGGTATTACTTAGTTTCAGGAGAGAAAGAGCCACATAGAATATGCAAGTCAAAGACTTTCATTACTAAAGTGATGTTCATGTGTGCAGTCCCAAGACCCATATTTGGTAATGATGGTCAGGTTATCTTTGATGGGAAAATAGAAAATTTTCCTTTCACAAAAATATTGCCAGCACAAAGAAACTAAGAAAACATATTGAGAGGTACTCTTATTACCAAACCTATAAACCATGTCAACAAGCAGGTAAGCAGAGATTGCCTGGTAAATAAGGAATACAATTTGACCTTAATTTTAATGTCATCGTTCACTTTTTAGTAACCCTCACTTCCAAATTTTGATTTACAATGTCTTTAACATGTTTATTTATTCAATTTACACAGGTAATACCAGCAATTAAGGCAAAATGGGCTCCAACCATGACCAAGAATGTAGTTATACAACAAGATAATGCCCCACCTCATATCAGTAATAATGATCTTGAGTTTAGAGCAGCTGCAAGTTCTGATGGATTCGACATCAGACTTGTATGTCAACCTCCATGCTATCCGGATACTAATGTCAATGATTTGGGGTGGTTCAGGGCCATACAATCTCTACAATGGGATAATAAGAGTACAAATATTGATGATTTGGTCAATAGTGTGAAGAATTCTTATCAAAACTTGTCACCTAACACTTTAAACAAGGTGTTTTTGAGTTTGCAGGCTTGTCTAGTTGAAATCATGAAGATAAATGGAGGTAATGCATACCCATTGCCACATATGGGTAAAGAAAAGATGATCAATGCAAATATTTTGCTTTAGAGGTTGATGAAAGTCTTGTGAGAGGAAGTATTCAAACTCTTCTTGAAGGTTTGGAGGTTTATAAACCAATCTATGACATAAAAGAATTGATGCAAGGCTTAGGCTTCTAGAATCAAGTTTTAAAGTTTTTTTTTTAATCTTTTGAAGTTTACAGCATAAACAAAACTCTTAAACAAGACATTATATATATGCCTCTCTTGTTGTTTAAAGTTTGTTTATGGTGTAAACAGGGCATTATATGTATGTCCCTTTTTTGTTGTTTATGTTTTGTTTAGGGTGTAAACAGAGAATTTTAAGTATGCCCCATTTGCTATTTATCTTTTGTTTAGGGTGTAAACATGTAACTTTAAGTAAGCCCCTTTTGCTGTTTACTTTTGTATTTTCTGAAATGTTTTAAAAATATTGGCAAGCAAAGAAACTTGAATTGAGAAATTATCCAATAGTTATACAAGATGATCCATTGTTGCAGATACAAAAGATGTAGTCAAAGAATTATGTTCACTAACACCAAGCAATGTATAGTTGCTTGCCAAGTAAAGACACATAACTCACTTATAAGAAAAATATCAAAGGCACAAGACAATAGAGAAACAAGCAATGAATTTAATCAACCAACACATTCATTTAAGCCACTCAGAATCATCAATTCAGAAGCATCAAAAACAAACATATGATAACCATCAACACTAATGTCCTCTGAAAATTTTCATCATAGGAATCACCTCAAGCACAACAGAATAATATGATCATATAGATAACCCTCATCAGATAGAAATAGCCAAACACACAAACATATGACTTTAATCAACCAACACATTCATTTAAGCCACTCACATCAATTCAAAAGCATATAAACCACTGCCCTCAGTATATGTAAATCATCATCATGTTTAAAGGTCTAACGGACATCAAGTGAAACGCAGAGACACGCTCAATAGTCTCATATATTTTATATGAAACACATAAACATCCTCTATAGTCTCACAATCACCAACATTAAACACAATAACATGAACAGAGCCTAAATTTAATCATCATAGTGCAATTCATACCTCGTGAAGCCAAGAATTAATCCCACAAATGTACACATTGATATCAACAATGGCAAAGTTTAAATAGAATAATACCTGAGTGTAGGACAGAATATGCATAATAGCTCATTGATAAAGGCCTTAAATTTGGGACTTATCTCAGTAGGAGCATGAACTGGACCATCCATATAGAAATCCAATTCAGATTCAGACGATTGTGTGTCGAGAACAACACAATCCAGAAGCGAGGTCATCGTCTTAGGCGATTGTGTGTCGGGAACAACACAATATAATAGGGACTCTAGGACCTCCGAATCGGTCAAACACGTCTCAGGAACCATAGTATTGTTTAAAGGGAACCCCAAGACCACCGAAAAAGGTCGAAATCGCCCACTGTGCCCTTGTATATCTCAGACTCCGGCCAAAACTCCATTTTCCTAAACCCACCAGACTCGCGATCTCTATAGAAGTAATATAGAGCTTCACCCGATACTACTTTTGAATCATTGGCTATCGAATCGAAATCGAAATTTAAGGTTTTCAATGAATCATCCTCTAAGAGAGAAGATACATTGGAGAACCTGGTGGAGAAGATGGATCGAAGAAGAGATGAGAGAGGGCCGCAGATCTTGAAGGAGATGAGAGAATAGGGTTTCATCTCATCGGCTGTTCAGATATTTTGAGTTGGAGTAGTTATTGTGATTTAAGTTGTGTTTTAATTTATTTTAATTAATTGTTGATTAGTATTAAGTGAAAGAATTTAAGTTAAAATGTTTAATAAAGTGGGTGGCATATATGTAAATTATAGTATATTATAAGGATATTTTTGTAAATTTTCATTGCCATTTTTAGGATGTGCAAACTTTTGTGGGACGGACTAAAATGGAAAATGTGCCGTCTAAAATGAGACAGAGGGAGTATAACATTACAGATTTAGATGTTGTGATTGAACTTGTCATATATATCTTTGGGTTCACAGATTTGTTTGTATATAAAAAAATATATTCTTGGACACACATGAATAAGAAGACAAACATCCAGTCGTCTAATTGTATTTTCCGTGGGAAATTATGTTCAATATTTCAGTTGGAAAATTTTTTTGCTAACACACCTAACATAATTTATCATTTTTTTATTACAATATATATATATATATATTATAATTAATACCCTCAAAAATTAAACTTTTATTAATCTCTATGTCCAGTTAAATGTGAAAACTTTTCTAAAATTGAGGGAATAACATTTTTATTGAAAAAGGTAGTTTTATAATCATTTGTATAGCAACTAATGCTGAAAGTTTATTGTCTAGATAATAGAAAAGGTAGTTTTATACTCCCTTTTTTTTATTAAAAAAAAGGGTATACATTGTGTCTGGTTCAGAATTAGTTTATTACTCCAAAGAAAACGACCTCGCATATTGTCTATTACTCCTACACAAGGTAATCATGTTTGTGTTGGGTGTCGTAGTACGTCCTTACAGTCCAATTTCAAAGTTGCTTTTATTTCGCGAATATGGGGTTGGGTGGATTGGATGGATAAGGATAAACTGGTTTCGTCATTTTGAACATCCAAATTTGAAGTTTTATAGTTTATATGTGGAGATGTGTGAAATGAGTACTTAATTATACTCTCTCCATCCCGAACTTATGTTTGCCGACATTGTAAATATGGAGTATAAGAAATGTTATTTGTTAACCAAATTTATTGACTTTTTATAGGTATTGTGGATTTTTAGGTAATAAATAAATTATAAAGTATGGTATGTTTGTTTGGTGGGGTGGAATTTTTGAAATTAAGATAATTTTTGAAGTTGTTAGTTAATGTGACGTTTCCTTTTTGGGTAGTGAAGATAAGTGTGGGACGGATGAAAATGGAAAGTGTGAATTTGTGTGGGACGAAGGGAGTATTATTTTTGTTAGTTTTTATGCTACTGTTAAAAAGCACTACAAACTGAATAAAGTGTTCATTGGTCGTGCTAATATAGAATTGACATAATTTTAAATTTTAAATTTATTGGAAAATTGAAGTAGGTGGCAAGTGATCGTATCGAACAATTTCGGCCAATAACTACTGATTAATTATTGTTCAATTACTAATTTTAATGGGTAGTATGTAAGAGTACACAATCGAAAATTACAGACTAGAGGTGAGCTTGTCCCCATGTTAATGGTGCTGATTATTTCGTGATAGCTGAAGATTGGTTTGTAGTATTATTATTTTTAGGTTTTGGGGTGCTAATTATTTAGTTATGTTGGTTATGTTGAGAACTTGGATAATAATAAGAGTGGAAATTCAAATATTATTAAGTCTGATTTGATTCATCTGTGAATATTTTGTGTAATATATTTGGCACTAATAGTGATACTTTATAAGTAAATGATAAATTTGGTGCCTTGAGGTATTTTATCGAGTTTTGAGAAAAAACGATTAATATAAGGATCAAAAGCTGAAGTTAGAATTTGTTCCGCCTGAAATGCATAATACATGAAGAAAGTCATGCAAGAGATTAATGGAGGTAAGAACAATTCTGCAATTCCCGCGCAATGCAATCGGCTCTGAATGATTTGCTGAGGGAGAAAATGACGATAAGCGTTGGAGGAGCTGCAATCCATCCGAGAATCCAGTTGACCGTTCAGCCAAGTGAGCCCTCGTATGCGATAATCCAGCAGTGCATGTTTTCCCGGTCATCCAACGGCGAGCACTACAATCTGACGCCGTGCAACATGATTATTCAACCGAGCTATTTGATGAGTGAAGATCCGGAAGAGTGGGCTCAATGCCGAGCAATGTTTACTTTGGGCTTAAATCCATGTTTTTCAACCCAATTTGATCTAATACACGCTGAAAGCCATAAGTGATCAGATTCCAATTATAAAAGGAGTCATTTTCTGCCGAGAGAAAGAGTCGCACACCACATCTTTCATCATTCATTCCACCGCTACCATTACCATATTTAGCCTTCCACCGTAGAGGATTTAAGAGAGTGTTCATCTACTTGCTCAGAAACGAGATTCCTAGTGAGAACGGAGGTAAAGAAGGAGAATCACTCAATTAATTTTTCTTCACTTCAGCTTTTAGGCTCATTGGTAAGTTTTCATCAAGCTCCATAGTTGTTGAGGGTATTTAATGTTTGATGCGCGTTTTCTTTGCACGCAAAATTGATCCCCAAGTATTAAGGATATCAGTTGCAGCTTAAACAAGCGACCAAGTGAAATATTGAACCCAAAGGACGGTGTATTATCAATTTAATTATTTAATAAATTAATTAAGACGAATTGTGACAATATAGTTTGTGGAATTTAATTATAATCTACTAAACAATTAATTAAAATAACAATTAAAATTAAAGCACTTCGGAAGAATATGAAAGTGGATCAAGAAGGAGAATAGGTAGCTCTAGGATAATCCAGTTTCACTCATTAATCTCCCTTTCGTGTATCAATGTCCGACTCTTCCTTGTGGAATATGGACGCATCATTAAGCCATGCAAATCTACTCTATAGACACAAGTAAATAAGCGTGTGACACGTGTGAATAACCTTGGAGCAAGAGATATAACTTTACCCCCCTTTCTAGGTATTATCAGTATCAATTATTTTTCCCTAGGATTGGTACTCTAACCCGATATGATCTCCCTTTATAGGTACTATAAAGTTAACCTCTTTATCCTGCTTACTAACCCGAATTCAATTCAATTAATAAACATTCATATATAATAGTTCTAATGAAACTTTGGAATTCCCTCACTTAGAATCATAACATGGAATTATGTTCAGCAGTGAACGGGCTCAATCAATAACCAAGATGAACATTCAGACTCTATTCAATAGTTAATGATGCACAAAATGACTCTGAATATGGATTAAAAACGCATAATCATATATAAACTAAACCACAAGTAGTGTTGTATGGAGTATACATACGAAAGTTCAATTAATTTGTAAAACCTTCATAAATCCTAGATCTACCAAAACGGTTCTAGCTCATGACGTTTCGAAGAACGTTCATGGGGGATAGATCTTACCCATATGTCTGGAAAATCCAAGATAAATTAGGAAACGAAGGAAACCCTAGATGTGGGTGTCATCGCGTCCTTCTCCGTTTTGAATCCTCCTCTTGGTTCTCCTCTTACTTCCACAAACGAATCTTCAAAGTGATGGATGAATGGAGGAAAGGATGTGGATGATGGTTAGGGGGTGATCCCCCTTGTGGGGTGTAGGATGATTGTGTTGTGTTTCTCCAATCCAATCTATTCAATCTAAATCCAATCTAATGAATAATGATGAATCAACATCCCCTTTTATACTTGTAAGCTCTCCTTATGGACCTAGGACGGGCTTTTTAAGACAAAAACATGTAGAAAGATGAACTAGGGTGTAAAAATTGAATTCGGAGCTGTTCCAAGCACGTGGTTCGACCTATAGGCTTGGTCGAACCATGGTCGAATCGAAATCGGTGATTTTTTGCACTCCAGGCATGTGGTTCGACCATGGTTCGACCTTCAGGCTGGTCGAACCACATCATCGTGGTGGAACCACACTTTTCTCATTTTCAGGCTTCTGGTTTGACCACGACAAGGGTGGTTCGACCACCAGTTCGGGTCGAACCAGCTTTCTGCAGTCTCACCGTTTTGTGCATAACTTCCACATACGAGATCCAATTTGAGTGATTCTTACGCTAACGTGATACTCTCTTCCTTATATTTCTATCCATATAAAAAACTTAAAAAAACTCCAAGATTTGAAGGTGTAACAAGCCATGGAAATTGACACAGCCATTCTATTCGGCACAGCTCGCGCGACGTCATCATTTTGATAATAACTTTCTCGTTTGGAATCCGATTGAGGTGTTCTTTATGCCAAAACAATTTTCTTTTCAGTGTCTTTCTAACTGTATATCACACTATTAGTTTTGATCTCCATAGAAATATAGAAATATTATGAAAGTTGGACGTGCGTTTTTCAGCATTCATACACAAGTTGCACATTTTCTCCAACTTTGCACTTTTGATCATTTTTCCACCTAAAATATAATAAAACACCTCAAGTGCATCTTTTTCTCACGTATATTGAATATAAGATACTTGTGCTAATATATGATAACAATTCCTATCAAAATGTGTTAGATTGGACACTAAAACACGCTTATTTTCACTCTCATCAAGGTTCAAATCATATCTGATTTATTACCTAGACATCAAATTTATTATTCTTACAGTTTTCTTATTCCTTTATTAAAGAAGACTTTTAAGACTTCTATGATTGTGCTCTTCAATCTTATTTCTGTTATGATGCATGAAGTTAGCTCGAACTGCTATATAATTTGGAATTTGAATGTGCATGATTATATTAGTCAACTATGGTAATTGAAGGGGATTAGTCAATTATTAGACATTCAATTTAAGATATCTTATATCTACCAAAACATCATTATTGGATATTTGATAAGGAGACTATAGGTTTAATTCCTGTAGTGCCCCAATGGAAAAATCTATTGATGCATAAGTACCTTATAAAGGAACATGTTAGCAGCATAAGTACCTAGGGAGGCAAAAAGGGATTAATATGTTTTGATCATGAATGTAAATTTCGGGTTTAGGGAATTGATTGGCGTGATTGAACTGGATTGTCTTAGCATTATCAGTATCTTATCTTGGAATACTTAATTGTTTCTTGTCATTAGTTTTATTTAATTATTTATTGTTTTCAATTTTATTAGTTTATAATTAATATTCAAAAACTTGGAATCGTCTTAAATAGGAAGAGTCATAATTAGGATTTATTCGTTATTCACTAATTGTATCGTAAGTTCAATATCACACTTACTAGATTTTTATATAGATCTCTTGATACTTGAAGATGAATATTTATATTTATAAGGGTCTCACTAAATACACACCCAATCATTTTATTAAAATATACTATATTTTTTAAAAGTCAAAATTACCCTTAATTTATTAAATATAATCCTCATATATTTAATTTAATTTAAAAAGGAAAAAAATCCTTAGCTAATGTCTTCTACTACGCGATGATTTAGAGATAGAATCGTGAAGTGATTAAAGTTGTGTTACTAATCATTTTCCTTCTCACTGTAAATTATGCTACTAATAATTTTGATGACAATCCTTTGACCTACAACTCACACACAAACTAGAAAGGAAAAAAAAAGTTGGAGTACGAAGAAAAAAATGTCAGAGGTAGAAGCAGTTTTGGGGACGAATGAAATGCCACTTCCGAATAATCAACATTTTCCATGAGATGACGTAGGAAGTTCATCACTGAAGATGCTGCCAAGAAATGATTAATAGAGCTTCTGGAACCCAATAGCTTCAAGATCTCATGTTCGAAGCTGACAATGGTTTGGACGAACGCAACTACCATCATCTCTCCGACAAAAGAAGGAGCATGGATGCATAGAAGAAGAAGTCAGCATCGTGCTTCCCATCCCGCAATCACTACTACGTCTTCGATATACGACTCTCAGAATCAAGGACATCAACACCAATTTCAAGTTTATTGACAGACAGACAGACCACCAAGCTTAGCCTAGAGAAAAGACTTACGGACGCACCTCTTGAACTATATATTGCCACCACATAAATTGATTCTGTCACCGTAGATCCAATTTTTATTGGAAGAGACGATAATGTGTCTGAAATCGTGGAGACAGCTGTCTGTCCTTCCTATTGTTGGAGTGGGTGGGTTGGGGAAGACTACTTTGGCTCACAAGTCTTTAATTAATCTATCGAAATGGAAAGATTTCATGAATTCCTGTTCAGAAATTATTACTTTTACGAATGGAAATGACATCGTTGTTATTGTATGGAATGGTTGAATCTTGAATACAAATGCAATTCATTATTTGAATGATTTATTTCTGGAAATCCGTTTGAAGGTTGGTTGCCATGGCAAAGGGTTGAGGAACGTCATTTAATTTTAAAAATAAGGTATTTTTGGAATTTTATGAGTTGTGTATACAATGATATTATAAAATAAAAAAGTATAGAGATGTGTGTATTCAATAAGGGGTGTGTATTCAATAAAAATGAGTGTGTATTTAACAATACTCAATTTATATATATAATTTTCTTTACAATTTTAATTTAAAGAGTGGTTTCATTTATAATAAAGTCCACATATTCTCTCTCCATTAAAATGTTACTCTTTTTGTCCAAGTTAAATTTCACATTTTCTGTTTTCGTTCATCCCACATTAAATTTTGCAACCCAAAAAATGAAATATCTCATCAATCCTCCCACATTAAATTTTGCAAACCAAAAAATGAAATATTTCATCAATCCCTAGACATGCACAATTTGAACCGGGGAACTGTCGGTTTTAACCGGAACTGGAACCTTCGATTCCAGAACTGGCAAAAAAGAACCGGATACACTTCGGTTCGGTTCCGATTCCTCATTCCTTGGGAAAAAATTGGTTGTTCCGGTTCGAATCGCCAATTTTTCAATTATTTTTATTTTTTTAATATTTTTACGCTAAAACTAAAAATAAATTAAAACCGGAATCGTCGGTTCTGGTTTGGAACCGAAACCTTCATACCTTCGGTTCAGTTTCGGTTCCCCAATTTATTTACGTTTTCCTTTTTAGAAATATGGGACTCACCTAAAACAATTAATATATCATCCAACACTGATACACATACCCACTTCACATTAAATATTATATTTTTCCATCCACTATCTATTAAAAATATAATACTTTTTAATCAATGAGCAAAAAGAAAACTTAAATATTGAAATGGGACAGAGGGAGTACTTTATAATTTGTTTATTACTTTAAAATAATACATTACCTCTAAAAATCAATAAAATTGATAAAAAAATTCTTAAATTACTTGTCTACATTACAAAATAAATTGGAATGTGGAGAGTAATTAGAACGTGTCTCACTATCCTTCTTAAGAAGAAATTTTGTCTTGATTAATTCAATTTGGTTAATTAAATCATGCCATAGATTGAATTTGCCTTAAAAATTTCAATGAGTGTGACTATTCATACCCCCGAAATTATTAAGCATACCCCAAAAATATTTAATAAGATATAATTGCTCTTATGAACTTATATTTGTTCGATTGTAACAATCGAACAGTCATCTATCTTATCTGTTTGGTTGTTGCAATCGAATAGAACAAAGAATTCATATATCTTATTTGTTCGGTAGCAACGGAACAAAATAAAAAATCCATTCATCTTATCTATTCGGTTGCAACAACCGAATAGAACAAGATTAATTATTTTTTTTAATTCATATCTACATTACCGAATAGATAAGATAACAGATAAATTTCATGTTATCATCGATATTTAAACAAAAATTCCTTTTACCAATGAAAGTAAGCAAATTTCTATTGATTGCCACTTGCTTCTGTAGATTGCCACTTCCGTCGATAGTTCTTTCAATGAAAGAGGAATCACCATCTTTGTTCAAAAATCGATGATGTCATGAAACTTATCTGTTATCTTATCTATTCGAATGTAGATATAAATTTTAAAAAAAATCACGAATCTTATTTTGTTCGGTTGTTGCAACCGAACACATAAGATATATGAATTATTTGTTCAGCTCGATTGCAACAACCTAACAGATAAGATATATTACTGTTCAATTATTGCAACCGAACATATATAAGTTTTATAAGGGTAATTATATCTTATTAAATACTTTTGGGATACATTTAGTAATTCTAGGGGTGCGAGTATTCGACCCCTAATTTAGTTTAGCCAATCAAATCATGTCAGATTTAAGTATGTCTCAAAATCCCCACAGGGAGTGGCCCATGTACAATGATAAATACGACGATGTTTCTAAACTAATAAAATTAGACTAAGAAAGTAAGTAACTAGGAACGGTCCTTGATATCTTGAATGACCACACGGGCTGCATTACGGCCCGGAGCACCCATCACCCCTCCTCCTGGATGAGCCCCGCTCCCACACATATACAACCCTCGCAATGGCGTTCTGTAGCTTGACCTGCACTCAGGATCATTTCAAAAGATTTCACCATTATTATACTCATAATAATATATATTCGGTGTGTGTATATAGTAAACATCCGGGTGTGCATACCATCCTTTAACAGGCCTTAAGAGAAACAAGGAGTCCAAACCCATTGCTCCGTGAAATATATTTCCTCCTATGTACATTCAATGTTAATCACCATAAAAACAAGGCAAAAACTAGTGTGAGACCGTCTCATGAAACCCATTCCATAAGATGTATAAAAAGTTAGTAGTATTTTTAATAAAAAAAATTGATACCTAATCCATTGAACTATTTCATGATCAATTGAGGATAAATAATAAGTGAAAACACGAGTTACTCTAAAGATCACATCCGTGGACCTATATATAATTCTATTTAGATTTATTAGAAAATAAATATAAATCTCATGGTTTACCTTTCAAACCAAATTCTCTTTCAAGATCTGGTGGAGCCAACATGTCATAACCAATAACTGATGAGCTAAAGCCAGGGGCATATTCATTTATCAGGTCAAAACATCTTTGAGCAAATGATTCCTGCACGCAGTATTACAAAAATGAATGTTTGAGAAAACTAATGAACTACACAAGTAATAGAATTAATCCACTCACTCTGTATTGAGGGTCGTCCCAGCTGCCAATACTAGGTTTATAAGGAGTGTACTGAATAAATAGGTTGATCACATGCTTCCCTGCATCATATCACACTAAAGTTACTGCACAGCATCATTATTACACCATAGCCACAGGAGTCTAGACAGATCAGTGACCAAACAACGTCAAGAAACAAAAGAAAGTTCATGAAAAGCATTGGGTAGATCCTTGAGGTTTTTTTATATACCAGGGGGAGAAATAGTCTCGTCTAGTGCTGAAGGAATTGTCATCTCAATTACAGGCCTTCGAGAAGGTATCCCATTTTTAGAATCCTGACAAGCAGAGTCAATCTCCTCCATACTGATTAAGACAAATACAAATATCAAGGCGTCGACTTCATTTATCAACCAAAACTCCAAAAGTGAACAAAATATCCAAGAAAAAGACAAGTGATCTGAAGAAAGAGTTTGAAGATACAAAATATAATACTTAATGCATATTAGTATTTGTATTGTAAAATGTCACCTATGGAGAGAGAAAAAAAAACAATGACTTTTGCTTGTTTAATACAAAGGAAATTCTAACGGTTTATTAAAAAATGACAAGTATGTGGTCAAGTATGCAATGGAGTAGATATGTCCACCTACAGGTCCTGGTAGGTTACTCTAGTTTAACTTCTATAAAGTTCATAATGAAACAAGGCATAATTCTTTTGGAAAACTGTCAATTTCTTGACTAACATTGCAAACATAAATGAGTGGAAAGACATTAGATCTGAAAGTGGCAAATTATCTACCTTTCGGAACCAATGTGTACAGTGCCCATATGTTGTGGGCCAACATCAGGACTACTCAACTTACAGCAACAAAACTCTGGCAATTTGTCAACAGCCAAATTGATTTTGGTAGTTGCCTGTCCAGTAAAAAAGACCCCGTGAACTTCATGTGAGTTTCACAAAAAAAACTTGAATACTTAGGAGGAGAGAAAGGGGGTCATCAGACTCACAGAACTGTAATCAGAGTTCTTGACAGCATTGAGAAAATCATCAGGAAGTGCATCGTGAGGTGCAAATTCCTGTGTAAGCAAGGGGCTATACTAATTATTATCCACAATCATATAACATAAATTTTGTATGCATCAGATACCTTCCAATTTTAAACTGAAATATATGCAGAAGAATTGAACTTAAACTTCACCATAAAGGTTCTGTATGGGGTTGCATTTGACAAAACAATAGAAGAGTGCACTTCTGTGCCATCAGTGAGCAAAACCTGATTAAGTCAATGCATGCATCAAATATCTGAAATAAGTTCAAAACTAATAACAATCAACTAAAAAACTCGCCTCCACACTTACCCCAGACACTCTGCCTGAATCCTTGATCATCAATTTTGACGCCTATAGAACACAAAAAAACTTGTAAGAACTTCTACAAGAACTTGGCACAAAAAAAACCACAGCATAATGACCCCTTAATCTTTAAGAAATTATTGATAGATATAATTTTCTTGGCCAGGCATTTAATCGGTCTTTTTCACCTCTTCATTATGGAGTGCTAGCTCACAGAACTGCATGTTCTAACAATTATTTGTTATAAGGCAAAGATTTGTGTGAGATCGTCTCACGGAATGCCTTCCGTGAGATGGATAAAAAGTGATAGCATTTCAATGGAAAAGTGACACTTAATTGATAAAAAGTGATAATGATTCAGTGAACTATTTCATTAACAATTTTTAAAGTAAATAAAAAGCGATAACATTTTTAATAAAAAGTGATAACTAATTACGAAAGTATAAAATTGACTCACACAATACTGCCCGTTGTTATAATGTTTTAAACAATAGAAAAAATTTAGTAATTATAACATCCTTGGTTATTATAATCACTATATTAATTAGGATTTTTTGCCTTAAGATTTAAATTCCTTAAAGCCCAAACTTTAGAAAATCAATTTAAGTGAATAATTCTTCCATTAGGCATACAATGAAGCGCCGTTTACTATGGATGTTAAAGAGGGATGACCCTTCCTGAAACCTAGTTAAGAAGTGAAAAAGGAGTGTTTACTTTGCAGGTTTGGCCGACGGATAACACCCGGGCCTGGGTCGGCCCGGTGTTATTTACACTGGGCAGACAAGACCCAAGGGTTAACAAGAGGAATATCCATTTCTGCCCCTCTTTCGTTTCAACAGAAGCAAGGATTTCGACGGTGTTATCTCTCACTGCATCGGACAAGCGTGTAGGAATAGTTGTTCTTTACTCCTGCCTTGAACTGCTGCATATTCTGCACTTCAACTCCCCAAGTCATTCTTGATTCATCGGATTCTTGCCTTTGTTTTCCACCGATACGCTTTGGTTGTGATCTTCGCGGCTGATTTTCCTCTATTGTTTCTTCTCTTTGAGTTGGGGTTTTGTTGTATTTCAGTATCGTGATTTAAACTTTGGTGTCAATTGAGGGCTTTGCTACTAGATTAAAAATTTAAAGATGGAGATTTCTGCTTCTTGAAGCAATTTAAACCACTTGCTGTAGGTTTTTTAAATTTATCTGCAAACTGAATTATGTTTCTTGCACTACATTGTGGAAATTTCATTTATCAAGCCCTCATGTTCTTCATCTATAGTATTAAACTCTCTCTCTCTCTCTCTATGCGTGGGGGGTGGTGGGGAGGGGGAGAAGTAAAGGAGGTGCTTTTTGATAAATGGTAAATTAGTAAAAAATTACACCTTTAGCATGTAAAGTAAACAAAGTGAGGGTTATGGGAAATGAAGTGTTATCCCTACCCAAGGGTCAAATTGACCCTAGTTCTACTATCCCTAAGCGTGAAAGTAAATGGCACCTGAGAGTAGATATGGTCTGTTGCGTGTCTTGACATTGACATTCCTTAGGTTTTCAGGGTTTTGTCTTACTCGTCGGCTTCAATTATTCTATATCTTTGTTTCAACCTCGGCCTTCATTGGGTCGAGGACTACACTATCGGATCCAGGATTCGTGGCCTCGACAGTTTCATAATGATAGGCTTCTTTCTTAAGCCTCACGGTTTAACCATTGAGCCCAATGAGCTTTATTCAGCCTATGGCATTTTGATGGGGAGGAAGCCATCCCATAACATTATCCCCTCGAGCCTGATGACCCGAATACATCTGGATTATCGGGGTCGAAATCGTTTTGCCCCGAAGGCCCATGAGGTCTTTTTGGCCTTTACATTACTAGCACCTCGGGTTTGTTGGGCCCGACGATCTCTTGGGCCCACCAAGGTCGATGAGAGATCCTCAAATGGGCTGACATGGCCCACCAACAAGCACTTCTGCAGGCGCCTTTTCAACCTCAGCCCAATCTAGTGGCCCAATAAGTAAATGTTATGGGGGCTTCCTCCCCCATTAAAAGGCCACAATCCTAATAAGGCTCAATGGTGAAACCGTGAGGCCCAAGAAACTCAGAACTACAAAATTGTCGAGGGCCACGAACCCCAAATCCTGATGTGCGGGCCTTGACCCATGAGGGCCAAGGCCGAGGACAAACCCAAGATATATAATAACCAAAGCCAATGAGTAAGACCAAACCCCGAGAGCCTAAGCAATCTTAATGTCAAGACGCATAACAAACCATATCTTCTCTCAGTATATGAAACGAAAGGATCATTCACTTCAACACATGTCAACCAACCAGTGGTCTAGCTTGGTGAATGGACGGGATTATTCCAGACCAGTGACCACGGTAGGACCACCAATGATACATGGCGGATGACCAGGAAACCCTAAATACCAAAATGTGTAAATAATGTAAACAAGATCTGTAACAAATATCTTTATACTCTTCACCACACTATACTACTACATCCAAGAGCTGAGAGGGAGAGAATACTATAAAAGCGTCGACATTGTTAATACAATTTGGGATTCTCGGTTTTATTACTATTATGTTTGATTAGTTGGTTTCCACTTATCATAATCAAAATCACTCCAAGCACCATAACGGAAACAACCATCAACAATGTTTATCTAGTTCTTGATGGTATTGGTACCTCTTGATTCTTTAATTGTATCTTATGATTTATGTTATATGTACATATGATGTCCAAAAGTCTAAATTATTTGGCTACTATGCAGCCTGCTTTAAAAGCCGAAATTTTAGTGCCTTAATTCATTTTAAAGCTATTTTAGGTCTTCAATAGTTCAATGTCTGCTTCCATTTATTGAAACCCAGAAAAGTAGCATGTGATCCTTACCAATGATTTGAGCAAGACACGTAAAAGCTTGGATATTTGGTTTTGTGATCATCTTTTTGAAATCTTCAAAGATATAGCTGTTGTTATGCATGATAATGTCTTTCAGTACTAAAATTTTTACTAAGGCCTTCACTTTTAAATCTTTATTTGTGTGTTCTATAATTTTAAATAATTAAATCTATTTTATTAAAATTGAGATGTCATGGTTATCATAAATATTGATAAAATATAGATGATAAGACAATAGAATCTGTCAGTATATTCATATACTCCAAAGACTTACCTCGGCTTCTGTGATTATGGTAGCTCCAGCTTCCCTAGCAGCATTACAAATAGACAAAGAGACAGAACCCATCCCACCTTCAACATACCTAAAAATGGTAAGAGGTGAGCAAATTGAATAAACATACTTGATGGCAGGAAAGAGTGCGTCATTATTAGAATTGGTTTTTACTCTTGAGTTGTTTGAGTTAAGCCCATCCCATGTTCAGTATTAATTATAAGGTTCCAGATGTCTGATGATTAATTCTTTGTTAATTAAATTCATGGAAACTAAGAAAAGAGAGATGTAAGCACGTTGTAAAACACCAGAAATATGTTTGCAACAAAAAGAATGCCACTTTTATTTCTCCGAGAAAAAGAAATGTTAACCTCTACAAATCTTCAAATAAGAAAGATCATCGCAGATAATATTAAGTAGCAACTTGAGGAACTTTTCACGATCTTTACAAAGATACTTACGACCAAACTCCACGATGACCATCAGTTTCTCCCATTACATGATGAAGCAAAACATATCCACTACCAGGCGTACTTACAGACCCCTATGATTCAACACAAAGTGAGACACAAGCTTAATAGAATCAGATTTAAACATATTTGTAGGGAAGACAAGAAATAAATTTTAGAAATTGAGTATGGCATGAGGGAGAACATACTGTTGATTTCCTAGGATCTGTAGCAAAACATAACCACTACCAAGTGTCCTAAAAGATCTCTAGGATTCAACAGAAAAGAGGGACACAAACTCAATGGAAGCACATTTAAACATATTTGTAGGGAAGACAGGAAATAAATTTTAGAAATTGAGTGTGGCATATGGGAGAACATATTTTTGATTTCCTAGGTTATTGACTTATTTCTTAGCTATTTTATTGTGTTATTTTGACAAAAGAAGAAAAAGAAAATTTTAATAATAACGGGAATTCGGAAGAAGAAAAAGCAACATTATTCAGACTTGCAGAATTTCATTCACAACTAGGTATCCATCTTTCAATCAGTAAGAGAAGAAATGTTGATGTGGCATTAAGTTACAAGAATTAAAAGTTTCCTTCATCAGATCTACTACTGGAAAAAAGATAACCACGAACTTTTATGAACTAGTATGACACAATACAGATTTTAAAGATAGATCTTACAGTGGTTCCTACAACTGAATCTGTTGCAAGAGTAGCCTTTAGAACATCAGTCTGCAAGTAAGCACAGAACATTTGAGTCATTTATGAGTAAAATAAACCAAGTTGAATAAGCAAAAAACTCTGTGAAACATTCAACACGTGTAGTTTACAAGCACTACTGGCAATCAGTTAGAAGATACAGAATTCAAAATGGATACTGGAAAATGAGGCTAGAGCCCGAACACATCACTATATAGCCTGATTTCATTGAAGTGCAACAAGCACCTGCTTCACACATTAGAAAAACTATAGAAAGTGCAGCGAGCGTAGAATTTACAGTGTTTCAAACAACTCGCTGTGCCTGGCCAACATCAAAGTGAAAGCTGTGGAAGGGTTTCTCACCAAGCTCTATGGGCAATGAGTACTTTTGACTTCCTTATTGATTATTAGTCCTTTTTTTTTTGGTAGTGGGATATGATTAAAAAGCGTAGATGATAACAAGAATATTATAATGAAAAAAAGTACTAAGAGAATAGATGACAAATGAGTGAAAAGGAAAAGCATAAAGAGAGCAAATGTGTGTGCATTCAAATAAAAAAAATAGATGAAGTATGTAGGTATAAATATAATGACTATAATAGGGTAGGGTTTGTTGGATGATTGGATCTAAAAGCTAGTCAAAACAAACAATTTTTTTACTTACAAATAACTAAATAAGAAGTAAACGCAATCTAAGGCTTACTTGATTGAAACCCCATATGTTGGTCGTTCCAGTGCTAGGGCATGGATCCCTAATTCTTTATATTGTTGCTCTAGTGTTTTCAATTTAGAGTCTTGTTAGAACAAGAGAATGATGTTGAAAATAAAGTTCTTTGTATTACATGAGTAGACTGTTGACTACAAACGAATTGATCTAGCAATTCAAAAACTAAGGCACTACTTTACAAGTTCATATTGTGTATCTTATGCAAAATGTCAATCCATTAAAGAATGTCATGACTAGGCTAATTCTCTCTGATGGACATGCAATGTGGTACCTCCAAATACAACAGTATAAAACTGCGTACTTCAATAGGCTGTAAATTTGCAAATATCAGCAGCCCCATTCTCGTTGAATGGGATCGTTTGATGACTTCTCAGATGAACATGCCTTAACCATTGAGATGTTCCCTCATTGGCAGATACGCGGTTCCATCCTAAATCTTAGTATTAGGTTTATAAGCTAGTTCTTCCTCAAATAATTAGAATGTGGAACATCCCACATGTGATATATCTTTAAAACATAATGAATGTTAGATCATTCTGATACTAAGATTGAATTTTACCTCAAACCAATTGTTTAAAACCTTTGATGCAGGGGACAACAGGAGGTCTATAAAATCCCTGTAAGAAATCAGATCCCATAGTTATACAGCAATGACAGCTTCCATTGGAGCCAAAAAAGAAAGAACTGAAAACTCAGTAGATGGTGCACAACTCTTACAGAAGTTCTTTATGCCCCATGGAAACAGCTTTTTGCAGCAAATGAGCCCAAAAGACTGACTTTGTTAGATTATCCTTCATACGAGTATTAAATGACGAATCCACGCCAAGTTTTTCAGGAGGACATGTATCCAGGATGTGATCCATGAATTTACAGAAGTTCTGTAATTGATTCTCATACCTATATCATAAATCAAGTACTTAAATGAGATCAACAAACATGACTCTATTGTTTTACTCAAATACAGATAAATGTGAAGCCGTGTACATAATGTGAAGTTAAATAATACAATGAAGATTTATACGTGGAGAATTGAATCGCCAATATAACCAAGCTCAATTTCAAAATTTCAACACCCTATTCGATGATTACACTTAAAAAAATTCCCCCCTCATTGATTGCATAAAATGGGAAGATAATAATATTCCTCTGCGTCCTTCCTTTCTTTCTTTCTTTTTTTTTTTTTTTTTTTTTGCCTTTTTTGAAATTTAATAGAGTAACAAGAGCACAAAAGCAAGCAAAATAAATGTACCTTGGATAAGCGTCGGCATCAAGTTTCGAAAACTTAGAAATCTCAGAATAATTAAGTTCCTTATCTTCACCAAGCAGCAGATATCGCCCATCTATACATGGAGTGAACGATGATGGACTCCTCTTTAACAGCTTCAACCCATGCCTCTCCAGCTCCAACTCCCTATACATTACAATTACAGGATCATCTTAAACTCGCATCATTAAATTAAGAGAAGACGAGAGAAATGACAATCTTCAAATCGAATTATTAACGATGAAAGAGAGAGATGTATTAAATTCCAATGATTAAAAGAGCAATGCTGGGAAGGATGAGAGAGAGACTTAATAATAGAGGGACGAAGGAGGCTCTGCAGGTAGCTACAGCGGGAAAACTTGAAGCCAGGAATGAGTTCTTCGGTGACGGCGGCGCCACCGATGACGTGGCGGCGCTCGAGGACGGCGACTGAGAGACCTGAGCGGGCGAGGTAGGCGGCCGCAGTGAGACCGTTGTGACCACCGCCGATGACAAGCGCGTCCCATTTCTTCTTAGTCTGTGTGAGTGCGGATTTCGAAGCCATAGTACTGCAGGTGGTCAAGTGTCGCCACATTCTTGCTTTCTCTCTTACTCCATTCCTGCTCTAGTCAAATACTCTTAAGGCACGCGCTCCCCATCAGGTTAACCACTTTAACCGAGCTAAAAGGTTTTTTTTTTTTTTTCAAAATTATTTAAAACTTTAGATTTTGTCTCAAAAAATATATTTGTATCGATTTTTTTAATAACAATGAATTTTATTTCAATTTTGCCCAATTTTTGTCGAAATCCTCAATTTTTGCTGGAAAACGGTCATGTACATTGCACGTGACGGATGTATTTGGGGGAAATCGATGAGGATTGCTAACTTGGACATCCAAACAAAATTCATCCAATAGAATTGTCACGTCACAAATTAAAAATAAAAAAAAATTTTAAAATTTGACACACCCAGCTTACACCTCATTTCATAAAATATTAAACTTATTTCATTAAAGTTAAAAAAAATGAATAAAACATACTCCCTCAATCTCACCCAAAGAGTCTCTTTTTGTCATTTTTTGCGTTTCACCCAAAGGGTCCTCTTTCCTTTTTTACACACATGTGACCCACACATACCCTCTAATACAAATTAAAATATGGGGCCTACACTCCCACTAATACAGCTACCCACTACACATTAAATAATAATACTCATTAATCCACGTGACAAAAAGAAAAAACTACCTCTAGTGTGGGACCGAGGGAGTAATAAAATTCATAAACAAAAACCAAAATCTAGAAGAAGATCAAATTGAAGAACACGACGAAGAAGACGATCAAATTGAAGAACACGAACCACTCCTAACAGATCAAGGTAGCGGCGGTGGCGCCACAATCCGACGAGGCAAAAGAGATTCGCCGATTCTTCAAACCTGAAGCTCTAAGCATTAATTTGGGTCTTCTTCAATGGTCTGCCAATTTGGGTGAACTCGCGAACCCTAACCCCTAAATTGAAGAAGAACTTACATCCCCAAATTGAAGCCCCAACTCTTAATCCAAGCCCTCAACCTCCTCCACCTGAGATTCATCTTCATCGTGTTCATCTGTCTACTATAAATCAAAATCTAAACTCAAAACCCAAAATCCCAAATTAAGAAATAGAAATATATTGGCTAGTCCAACATCTGCAAAATCAAAATCCCAGAAAGTCAAGCAACTTCGCACTGCCACCTACACCGGGAAAATCAAAGCGTTGGGTTGAGATGATGAAGCTTTCCAGCAAAGGTGGAGGCAAAGCCGCCACGGTGTACCCAGAGAAAAGATGTGCGGCAGTGAAAAGGCGGAAGAGTCATATAGGGGATGAAGTAATGCATAAGCACTTGGGCAAATGCTGCTCGACTTTCACCGCCGCATCGCCACCACCGCAACAGCGCCACCTACACTGGAAAATCGGAGTCTATCTGCCGGGCCGACCCACTCGAGGATAAAATCAAGCCCCCATTTTACATTGCAAGAAATCTTTAACAATTCCGCGATGAACCTTTCAACTTAATTCCGCGATGAACCTTTCAACCTAATTCCCAATTTTCTATTTTTGATTTTATGTTTTAGTTGATATTTTATTTTTTCGTTTTTTGTTTTAAATTTTATTTATATATTCATGTAATAAAATTTATAAATTGTTTTAATATGTTGAATCAGTATTTTTATTTTAAAAAAATAAATTAAATTGTGATGTGGCATATTATGATTGGATGAATTTTAATTGGATTGCCACCTCAGCAATTGTTGTTGGATTTGTTGGCATTCGATAGTTTGGTTAATGTGAACCGTTAGGGTTCCATACGATTTTATATCAGCGGAAGCAAAAACATAAAATCATATTACCTTTCACCAAGGTATGTTGAAGAAGAGAATGAATTCTCGTCGGCAGCATGCGCGGCCTCACCGTTTTGGGCATAACTCTCTCATCCGATCTCCGATTTGTGTGATCTACATTCCAAAACGATCCTCTCTTCCGTGGCTTTCCAAGATGTATCACACAAACAGTTTGGATTTACATACAATTTTAGAAAAATCGTGGAAGTTGATGAACAGCAGCAGCAGTAAATGACCTCTTGATCTTCTGTTGTATTCTCAAGTCCAATCTTAACGTCGTGTGAGTGACGATCTTCAAGATCTTCTCAATCTGCTGTTCCATTTTCCTCCTCACAGTGTTAGGCGTGAATATTAGTTAGGGTTTTCAGACAGTTGAGATGACTTATATATGGGCTACAGCAGTGACCAAGAGGAGAAATTAGAGTTGGGCCTCCATTGGGCTTAAGTATTCAAGTTTAACCCAAAACTTATACTTAAGTCCAATAATAATAATATATACCACTATAATATTATTACTGCACTACCGCTCTAATCCCATAATTAAGTTATGAGTTCCTTCTTATTATGAACCCGTTAGTCTCTCATATTTAAGATATACAATGTCCATTAATTAATTAAGTTACTGACAACTCTATTAATTAATATCTCATCCGAGAGTAGTACCACTCAACCTCATTATCATGCCGGAATTAATCCACTTACAAGATTTACATGATAATCCTTATGAGCTCCTCAAGGGGCATCATCAACCTATTTAATAGGACACATATTCCTTCTACAATCAACAACACACCATAAAGACAACAATACTTCCCAACTCACCGAGTTTATTAATTTAATTACATGTAAATCTCACTCATCGATGAATCAAAGAAATACATAATGCCTTACGTGTTGAGGTAATTGTATAGGGATTAAGAGCACGAACATCCTAAATAAATGAGATCAAGTTCTCCTATATAGTCAGTATAAGTTGAATGATCTCAAGCAGTCCTGCTCAATACACACAAAATGCACTAATGTGATTCTATAGTCAAGACAAACTAATAACAAATCACACTACAACCATCCTGATAGAGAGTCCCTGTTTATCTCGGTTGTGAGCATCTGTTTATACTTTATAAGGAAACCGATAATATGATCTTCCGCGTGTTGTCGCACAACATATTATCTACAGTATAAAGTAAATGGACTATTGCATCAGACATATAATAATTTATAAGACGTAATCATTTGATCAATGATATCATTTCAAATATTGTTAAAACATTGTTCATACTAAAGCTAGGTTTTTAGTATACAATCCAACAATCTCCCACTTATACTAAAAGACTATGATGTCATGTCCACTGCCATACATCTGATTCTCATTCCCACTACACGACTATCAAAAGCTTTCGCCTTAAGGTCCCTGTAAAAGGATTTACTAGGTTATCATCTGATGCAATCTAAGCGACAACAACCTCCCCTCTTCATACGATTTCTCGTAACAGGTGGTACTTGCGCTTAATGTGTTTAACTGCTTATGGACTCGTGATTCCTTCAAGTTTGCAACTGCACCATTATTATCACAATAAATTGTGATAATCTCGGGCAAACTTAGAATCACATCTAAGTCAATTACGAAGTTTCTAGAGTCATACAAATACTTTGGCTGCCTCAGAGGCTCCAATTTATCATCTTTCCATGGTGGAGTTCGAAATATATTTCTATACAACACTCCTTCATATTATGACTCAACTTTCAAAATTAAACACATAACCTTTGAGGTAGATTTACTATCATCCCTATCTGATTTGAAAAATCCGAATCTATGTAACTCATAAGAAGCAGTGAAACTGTCCGGTAAGCCCACATATAATTTCTGGTCCTTTTCAGGTACATAAATATATGTCTTACCATAGTTCAACATTCTTATTTCAAGTCACTTTGATACCCACTGACCACGCCATTGGCAATACAGATATTCATTCTCATGCATAGCATTCCTTAGATTAAGCTTCCTTATTCGCCGAAGCATAAGGAACCGTCTTCATCACCTTTATCTTCTTTTGTGTCACAAGACACATTTCCTTAGATAACGTCACATGCTAAAACGAGTAAGGATTGTATCATTTCATGAAACTTGAGATAACCACAACATTCTTTCTTGTGATCCGAATCACCATGATTACAAGAATATATTTTACTTCTCTTAAGTTCTTTATTTCATACTGCTTTAGGAGCCATACCCATACGCCTGACAATACTCTTTCATTGTCTCCAATAAGCAAGATATCATCTATGTACAATACAAGAAATACCACCACATTTCCGTCACTTTTTTCAATACACAAGACACATCCGCTCATCTTTGAGTTTAAAGCTTGCTTTGGTCCATCGATGGACACTTTTAAGCTTACACTCAAAATACTCTTCGCACTTTGCAATGAATCATTCTGGTTGCTTCACATAGATGTATTTCTCAAGACTTCCAATCACGAAAGTTGTCTTGACATCTATTTGCTATACCTCATAATTCAATATGAGCAGCAATAAAATAAAATAAAAGAATCCAGATCGACTTAAACTTAGCTACCGGCAAAAAAGATTTTCTCATACTCGAACTCACCCTTCTTTCTGAGTGTACCTTTACGCAACAAGCCTTGTTTCAAAGTATCACCTTACCGTCTGATCCTCTTTTATTTTGTAGAGCCACTTCCAATGGCTTTACCTCCATTTCGCGGTTCTACAAGCACTCAGACCTAATTAAGAATCCAAAGATTCTATTTCAGAAATCATTGCAAGTTGCTAAGATATCGCATTTTTATCTTGTACTGCTTTGTTATATCCGTGGGCCGATTTTATGTTTTACAAGGGACCAAGTCTCACGACTCTCCCAAACCATAAATCTTTCAGGTTGTAGAATAACCCTCCCACTACGATAAAGTGCTACACGCAATTGTGTATCTGACGTATCACGCGATGCAGTTTCCTTGTGGTACATCCTCTTGTACAATTGATACTATACTTTGTGTTTTCCCTCTCACATCCTTTAGAACAATTTATACATGGCTTTGTGATTTATTACATAGTCCTTTTCCAATCTAGTGTTCATGCTAACAATCACCCTTTGATCTTTTGGACTATAAAATAAGACACCCTTCATTTTTCTAGGATATCCCACAAATAGACAAACATTCTTACGACATGTTGTTTCTAGGAATACACATAAAATAAATTTAGTAATTCCAAATAACTCATCATCTATTTAATCATTTCAATAAGAGTCATATTCCTCCTTCTCGCCACACCAGTCGGTTGGGGTTAGCCCTGTGTTGACGACTTGGGATTCAATCCCAACCTCTGACAAATTCCTCCAAAATTATCCTAAGAGGTACTCACCACCACAATTAAATCGTAATGACTTGATATATATTCGATAATCCTTCACTGCATGAGTGTTGAGAGTGAAAATAAGCGTGCTTTAGTGTCCAATCTAACACCTTTTAGATGTGAATTGTTGTTATATATTAGCACAAGTATTTTATATTCAATATATTTGAGAAAAAGGTGCACTTGAGGTATTTTTTTGTGTTTTAGGTGGAAAAATGATCAAAAGAACCAAGTTTGAGAAAAGGTGCAATTTGTGCAAGAATGCTGAAAAATACACGTCCAACTTGTGTAATTTTTCTGTATTCGTGTGGAGCTCTAAACTAGAAGTATGATATGCTACAGAAGAGAGGGTCGTTTTGGCGTAAAGAACACCACAATCGGATTCCAAACGAGAAAGTTATGATCAAAGTGGTGACGTCGCGCAAGCTGTGCTGAACAGAATGGTTGTGCTACTTTGTATGACTTTTAGAGTTTCTATGAGTTCCTTATATGGATAGAAATCCAAGGAAGAGAGGATCACGTGAGTACAAGAATTACTCAAATCGGAGGTCGGATGTGGAAGTTATGCGCGAAACGGTGAGGCTGCACACGCTTGCTCGACCAAAGGAGATCCGTTCGACCAGAATCATCTTGGTCGAACGGATGAAGTCTGGTCGAAAAAAATATCCAAAATCTTACAGAAAGGTTGTTCGACCATTGCTCGACCAAAGGGGACTTGTTCGACCAAGAAGGTTTGGTCTAACAAAATGTCGCTGGTTCTATTTTTGGGAATTTCGGGTTTCTTTTACCAAATTTGACGTATGTCTCAAGTAAAAGCCCATCCAAGGCCTATAAGGAGAGCTTACAAGTATAAAAAGGGATGTAGATCACATCATATAAAAAAGGAGATTAATTATATTGGATTGGAGAGAGGCCATAACAATACTACACCCCACAAGGGGGATCACCCCCCAACCATCATCCACATCCATTCCTCCATCCATCCATCACTTTGAAGATTCGTTTGTAGAATCAAGAGGAGAACCAAGAGGAGGATTCAAGACGGAGAAGGACGTGACGACTCCCGCATCTAGGGTTTATTTCGTTTCCTAATTTATCTTATATTTTCCAGACATCCGGGTAAGATCTATCCAACACCCATGATTGTTCTTCGTAACATCATGTGCTAGAGCCTTTTTGGTAGAACTAGGGTTGTGAAGGTTTTTACGAATTAATTGAACTTTCGTGTGTAAACTCCGTACAATGCTACTTGTGGATTTATTTTATATATGATTGTGCTTTCTTAATCCATATTCACAGTCGTTTTGTGCATCTTCAATTGGTATATAGAGTCTGAATATACATCTTGGTTGTAGATTGAATGCGTTCACCGCTGAACAGGATTCCATGTTATGATTCTAAGTGAGGGGACTCCGAAACTTCATTAGAACTATCATATATGAATACTTTTTAATTGAATTGAATTCGGGTTATTAAGTAGGATAAAGAGGATAATTTTATAGTACCTATAAAGAGATATCATATCGGGTTAGAGTACCAATTGGCAAGGGAAATAATTGATACTGATAGTACCTAGAAAGGGAGGTGAAATTATATCTCTTGCTCCAAGGTTATTCACACATGTTACACGCATATTTACTTGTGTCTATAGAGTAGATTTGCATGGCCTAGTGATGCATCCATATTCCACAAGGCAGAGTCGGACATCAACACACGAAAGGGAAATTAATGAGTGAAACTGGATTACCCTAGAGCTACATATTCTCCTACTTGATCCACTTTCATATTCTTCTAAAAGACTTTATTTTATTTATTATTTTAATTAATTGATTAGTAGTTAATAATTGAAACCTCAAACTTTTATTCCCATTCGTCTTAATTAATTTAGTAAATAATTAAATTGATAATACGCCGTCCTTTGGGTTCGATATTCACTTGGTCATTTGCTTAAGCTGCAATTGATATCCTTAATACTTGGGGATTAAATGCGCATCAATGAGCCATTCACTTTTGAATTAATCATAGTTCTCAGACTTGCAGTGCATCAAATAATATCTAACCACCTCTCACCTGGATAGTCTTAAGACTGTATAGATCAAAATGAACCAATCCCAATATATATTTGGCTCTTCAACCCTTTGCCTTGAAAAAACAATCATGACCTAGTCTCAGATGCCAAAAGGTATGTTTTTTTTCATATCCGAAGGTTCCTTTCTCTTATTAGGATTAGAAGACGCATTATCATTACTATTATGTTGCATCATGAGAGAAACATGATTTAAAGTGTACAAATTGTTACCAACGTACCATCACAGATTATAGCTCCATCCCTCATCACTATGACCATGTCATTTAAATGAAATGGAGTATTCATTCGTAAATGCATAGAAACTGAAATGAAATTCTTTCTATGAAAATGTACGTAAAGATAATTTCTCAAACTCAAGCGTTTATTCCTATCATAAGATAAATAAACAACCACTACTTTCGTAGCTTACCCATGTACTCATTAATCTCATCATCACTTAGTTACACGCTTTTAGTAATTCCGGTATCTACACATAATGTGTCAGTAGATGTCATCACTAATCATGCTTCAACAACTAGTGAATGAGATACTAACCTTGTTCAAATCTTGATGAAAATTGATTTCCTTCGCCACTTGTTTTGTCAGAAGTTTCCTACTGAATACAACCTTTTATATAGGTGGAACTTGCTCAAAATATCTAGGCAAACTATGGAGAATAAAATTGACCTAGGTTTCCCATTCAATTTCTACTCCAAGTATTTCCAATTCATTCATCAACTCAACCAAGACCTCTTGCCTTTCTAAATTACTCAAGTATCCGAAGAGTCGGATGAGAATAAAGATCATATTATTATGAAACTCTCATCTCTTCACTGGAGTCTTAAATAGACACTAGAGGACATCTTTAGTGAGAAAACATATATGTTCCTAAGCAGTAAAAATCGAAACTAAGATTCTTTTCTAATCATCTAATTTTGGACCAGTAAATATAATTTCTTTTAGTTAACAATAACTGAATTGAGTGCCATTTGAAAATACAGAGAATCATAAATAAATAAATAGATCAAACACTTCGAATTTATCAATTTATATTCCCTCAAAACAATATAAAATAAAATTCACCAACATCTCAAGTATCGTGAGTCTGCATGTCACATTAGTATGGACGTATACAAACCCAAACATTTACAAGAGAAGGTTTTACCCATTAATTTCATTCGTCAACCTAATTTCATGACAAAATAATTAATAGTCGGTTACTTTTTAGCCATGAAAATAACAGCAATGACTCCGATGGGGAGGATTCTTATTATTTACACCTAAGTGTACACCATTATTGGATTCCAAGTCCGCTGCCCAAGCTTGTGCCTTACTGTTGGAGAAGTACACACGCGCTCGAATAACTTTCTACAATCATCATAAAGAAGTTTACACCAATGATCCGTGAATAAACTCATCCGTTAAGGAGGAAGACACTATTGCCAACGCGCAAGTTTACTCACATCACTTACAAATCAAAAATGGAGGTCGCGTGAATTAATTACCAATCCCCTCTCCCACTTAGTTATTTAACACCGAGGGTTTTTACATGCATATAATATTCAATAATAAAATACGCAACCTAGCATGTTTTTATTAATGGCAGTAAATCAAATCGAACATGCATCCACATATATAACAATAATAGACAATTAAATCAATTAATACAGTTATATATCACGAAAATAAATGCAGAAAATATCGAATCACATAAACGAGCCTGACTTCCCGATAGATAGCAACTACATAACTCATGTAAGGTATTAGCATGAGTCGTGCCCCATTGCATGTCTTCTGCATGTCTCTAGTGCACGTTATCGTGAGTGAAGTTGCATGTCTGGCCCATACCACGCCTGCATGACTTGTGCAATCCATCAGCACGAGTCGTGCCATCTATTGTACACCTGACGTCAGCCATTGCTCGCCGTCATGTGCTGTTACACGCTTCTTCTCCCGCATACCAGCATCCGTGTGGCCCACGCCAAGCTTTCGCCAGCACATCTCGTGTCGGCTGCTGTCGCTGGTCGTGCTGGTTGCCTACCAGAGTCGTGCTGAGTGCCAAGTAACCTAGGATAAATCTTTTTAGCACGTCAGTGCTCCCGTGCGCAAGCAGCACGTCATCGTGCATGAAGTCACGTGCCTGGCCCTCGACTTGCTTGGAAGAAATCTCAGACCTGCCTGGAATCAGTAGTTGAGTCGCTCAGACTCGCCCAGAAGTATCAATCGACTTGCCCGAAAGTCGCTCAGACCTGCCTGGAATCAGTAGTTGAGTCGCTTAAAACTTGTTGTCGATCGTCTGGCGTCGTCTTGTGATGCTATGCTGTGCTACCGTGCTAACATGTCGCCCTTTTCAAAGTGTGTGGTTGCTTCTGCCATGCACCTGAGTGCTGATGCCACCATCGATCACTGATCAGTACTCATCTGGAAGAGACGCTATATGTCAGTCGATTCGCAGTACAATCAACTTTAGGCAGCCGTCGTGTCCAGCCCGCTAGTCTCGCCAACTTCCATAGCTTTCACCAAATGCCACCATCGAAGGCAATGATCGCACAAATAGGGTTTTCATAGAATAATACAACAATCCCATAAACCCTAATTCTAATGCTTTTCTATACGAAAATTAAAACATGTATAGCACATAAACCCTAGCCTAACGTATCACGCTTCACCACAAAACTGAAGCTCTGATACCAATTATTGGCATTCGATCATTGGTTAACGTGAACCATTAGGGTTCCATATGATTTAATATCAGCGGAAGCAAGAACAAAAAATCATATTACCTTTCACCAGGGTATGTTGAAGAAGAGAATGAATTCTGGCTGGCAGCACGCGCAGTCTCACCGTTTTGGGCTAACTCTCTCATCCGATCCCCAATTTGAGTGATCTACGTGCCAAAACGATCCTCTCTTTTGTGGCTTTCCAATGATGTATGCACAAACAGTTTGGAATTACACATGATTTTAGAAAAATCATGGAAGTTGACAAACAACAGCAGCAAACGACCTCTTGATCTTCTAATGTATTCCCAAGTCCAATCTTGACATCGTGTGGGCGACGATCTTCAAGATCTTCTCAATTTACAGTTCCCTTTCCCTCCTCACAGTGTTAGGTGTGAATATTAGTTAGGGTTTCCGAACAGTTGAGATGACTTATATATGGGCTACAGTACAGACCCGTAGGAGAAATTAGAGTTGGGCCTCCATTGGACTTATGTATCCAAGTTTAGCCCAAAACTTATACTTAAGTCCAATAATAATAATATATACTACTAAAATATTATTACTGCACTGCCGCTCTAATCCCATAACTACGTTATAGGCTCCTTCTTATTATGAGCTCATTAGTCTCCCCATGTTTAAGATATACAATGCTCATTAATTAATTAAGTTACTAACAACTCCATTAATTAATATCGCATCCAAGAGTAGTACCACTCAACCTCATATCATGCCGGAATTAATTCACTTGTAAGATTTACATAATAATCCTTATAAGCTTCTCAAGGGGACATCATCAACCTATTTAATAGGACACAGATTCCTTCTACAATCAACAGCACACCATAGAGACACCAATACTTCCCAACTGTACCGAGTTTATTGATTTAATTACATGTAAATCTCACCCATTGATGAATCAAAGAAATACATATTGCCTTATTGAGGTTATTGTATAGGGATTAAGAGCACGAAAATCCATAATAACTGAGACAAGGTCTCCTATATAGTCATTATAAGTTGAACGATCTCAAGCGGTCCTGTTCAATACACACAAAATGCACTAATGTGATTCTATAGTTAAGACAAACTAATACCAAATCACACTACAACCATCCCGATAGAAAGTTCCTGTATATCTCGGTTGTGAGCATCTGTTTATGCTTTATAAGAAAACCGATAATATGATCTTCCACATGTTCTCGCACAACATATTATCTACAATATAAAGTAAATGGACTATTGCATCGGACATATAAATAAATTATAAGACGCAATCATTTGATCAATGCTTCTAATTTTAAATATTGTTAAAACATTGTTCATACTAAACCTATGTTTTAGTATACAATCCAATAGGATTCCCCCAAATTAAATGGTCACAACGTACGTGACCATTTTCGACGAAAAATTAGGTTTCCGGCTAAAATTGGGCAAAATTGAAATGTCGGGTGCCCAATGGTGCAAAGTGTGTTTTCGATACGATGTTGTCCTAAGTGTGGTGGCACTTTGAACAACACTGTATGTATCAGAATGTAACTTGACTAAGTATAGAACAAGTTGTAAATCAGCGAAAGACTTAACACATGGATTACTCAATCTTTCCACAAACTTTTAAAAGTTTGTGGCGGCCTCATGGCACAAATATCACTATTGGAAAATGTGATTACAAAAACAGACTCTTAGGTGTGGAAACAATTCTTCCACCCTTCGAATACAAAATCGGATCTAAAATCCAAACATGCTCCCAAATGGCAGAACCTAGACTTGTTAGAATCAAAGCCTACTTCACATGTGGGCTTCCATTGCCTGTGAACAGCGCACACAAAATGTACGGGAATAACAGGAGACAACTGATGTTGAACCAAGTGTTATAAAACCAGTACAAACATTATGACAGAAGCCTATCTAGGATCTTTTACACTGTATAGTGGGATTGCCTTTTCGATCACTTGACTTAGCAACTAGCAGCTTCCATTTATAGATGGCTGCAGGCTCCAAATGATGAGTGACCCACGTAGGAGATGTAGAAATCACCCATGCAGGCTCAAATAACCGCCCACTAAGAGAGGTAGTTATTTTTCACCTTCTAGATCCTTCTAGAGCTTCCGGATCTTTCCAGTTTGCACCAGGGTTTTCAAGGTCTGCGTTTGACTTGGTCTTTGCATCTAACACGTTCAGCACTTCAACCGCAACAACCCTGGAAGCAAAATTAAGCATAACACCAGTCGAAACAACAAAACAACGTTAGTGGTTAATAAAACAACTAGTGGAGGATAAGTGTGATTCCAAATGTGATGACACTGGTCTCAACACTTCACATCAACAATCTCTCCCAATCACGTCTATACGCAACCACATAACTTGATGCAATAAAACAATACAGAGCAACATATCCAAAATAATACATCAGATGTTAGTTCGACAGTTGTACAAAAATAACTAAGCATTCTGAAGCATAACTACCAAAGTGATTAAAGATAACCATTTAAGTAACATATAAATCCAGAGCTTAGATTAGAGTTTAAATTGAAAATAAAGTATCCAGTCACCATCAGAAAATAAAAATCAGTTTAACATCCCATCATCAAATAGTTAGAAAAGTTAGTGAGGCAGCAACAACTTTCAGTCATCAGCAGCAACAAGTATGAACACTTTGATCTCTTTGCTGATCTCCCCCTCACCATGTGAACTCCTCTTAAGTTGCAGCATTACCAGCAACATCACCAGCAGCATCACCTGCATCAGGAACATTTCCAGCAATATTTCATTCTTCTAGTTCATCAGTGATGTCCTCAATCACAATTCCTCACGAGCCAGAGCTTTCAACTGCAGTAGGTTGAGCAGCAGCAGCAGGTATATTTTCCCCTGTGGGTGTGGATAGCAGCTTACTCCAGAACTGAGCTCTTTGTTCCAGAATGTCTGCTTGTCTGTTCATAGCATTGGCTTGGAGCCTGAGGTTTGAGACATGGCGTGCCTGGGCAGCAGCTTGTTGCTCATTGTATTTGCGATTCAGAGTAACAGAGATAACTTCTCCAGCTTGTGAAGAAGTGTCAGTGCGAACCGAAGTATTGGCAGTATCAGAAGCAACATTATGAGTATCAGCAGTAGCAGGGGCAGGGTTCACATAGGGTAGATCAACTACGCGATTACCTTCAAGCAGTGGTTTAGCAATACCAAGAACTAGAGCACTTGAGGAAAGAAAATCACCTTTACCTTTCTTAGCACCTTGACCAGTTAACAGACAGTAAATCAAAGCAGGATAAGGTAACTTACCAACCTTGGAGATATTTCTACCATAACTGATCAGATTCTTGTAAATCACTCTACCAAGGTTAAAAGGCAGGTTCTTTCCTATCTTATAAATCAACACAGCATGCTTAGTGGTAACTCTAGTGGTATTGGAAGAAGACAGCCAATTGTAAACACATAGCTTGTACAAGATTGCATGTAAACTAGACAGACTTGGACTGAACAACTTCTTAGGCCAATTAACAATTAAACCTCCAGTTATCACAGACACAATCTCATCCATATCATCAATTTCATCATCACTCTCAGCACTCATAGTTCCTAAACATTAATTAATCTTTGTAAGAGAAAAATCATAAATCTCACCCCTAAAGAAAATTCTTCCAAATTTGGGACTTGTACTCTTAATCATACTGGCATAGATGTGTGCATAAAACTCACATACTTAATTGGTGTAGAATGGGGTAGAGTACCTAAGTGATTTCAGCAAGCTTCTCTCTCTGAAGAAGTTGATGAGGTTGTGTGGAGTGAAGTCAGCATCCTTCATCTTTCTTTCATGAATTATGTCCTTCTTGGCAAACTTTTTATATCTGACTTTGCCATCAGTGAAGTAGAAGTTCCCAACTCTAAAGTTTTCAACACCATAGTCAGAGTCATCAGATATATCATCAGCATCATTAGAGGACTCATCACCATCATCATCTTTGGCTTCATCTTCACCATCAGAACTCTCAACATTTTGAACATCATCATCCTTATCAGATTCATCAGATTCTGCACCTTCGTCAGCATCCTCAGGTGCATCCTCTTCATCATCAGAAGATGAAGATGAATCATGGTTAGGATCAGAGGGTTCTGCATCAGCAACTGTAGGTGTTAACACTAAGGCAACATCATCAATCAGCTGGTTCACATCAGCATTTTCCTCATCAGATTCATCTGGTGTTGCCTCAGGAGTGGTAACATCAGACACAGCTTTCTTTCCTCTCCGTCTCTTCTTCAAAGCTTTGCAAAGATCAGCTATAGTAGGATTTTCACCTGTAGCATCTTCATCCATAGGAGTAGCTTCATCAGAATCAGAGATAGAGATATTGGACTTCCCTTTTTCAGAGGTGGTTGCATCCTGTGTACTGACTTCTTGCGGAGTCTGACTGACCAACGTTGTGGAGGCGTTTTACGCTTCGGAGCAGATGGTTAAGCAACCTTTGATCTGATTGAAATTGGTGGTGATGACGAGGGAGAAGACACTTGTGGATTCTGTTCATCACGAGTAGGTGATGTATTTGGAGATGTAGGGACTTGATCAGGATTCTGAGTCTCAACATACTCTGAGGGTAGGCTTTCTTCATGAGTCATAAAAGGGACAAAAACGGATTGGTTAGGAGTATCGGTGGGAATTTCAGAGTGAGCTTCAGTGGGAATGGATGGTTCAAGGATGGGATTTTCAATTCTTGAAATAGTAACATTCGACCCAGCGAACTGAGTTCGAAGAGATTTAATAACTGAATCAGGTGTACCAGCTGGAAGGACGATACTCTTAGGAAGAGGGGTTCCAGAAATAGGAGCAGTCAGTTGTGTAGCAGCATTCAAATTGACATCTGGTGCAGCATCTGATGCGACATTATCGGCCATATCAGCTAGGATTTGGAGTGGATTTTGTGAGGAAGAAGGTTTGGATTTGGAAGTTGAAAGGGTTGCTTTTGGAGGTGCCATTTGAAATGTGAGAGAGACAGGCTTTATCGATAACAGTGAGTGAGAAGATGAAACGGGGGATCACACTCAAGCACACAAACATATCACATCAAACATTATATTCCAAGTTATATAGATAGAATAAATAGTAGTGGGATGGAGGTTATTTCCACCAATTAAAAACTACAAACAACGTGTGAAAGAATATGAAATGCAGCAAATTATGAGAACTCGTGGCCACTAACGCATATTTCCTTAAAAATCGGCCATGATCAAATATGAAGAAACAATAATGCACGAAAATTAAAAAATGCAGAATAATAAATAAATACTTTAAGTTCTATCACTTAATGTATTGAAAACAAATAATTTAATAACAATTTTGTTATGGCTAAAGACATTCTGGAAAAATCAATCAAGGATGAATAATTTAGGCACACATACACTTTTATCCTTTTGTGGATTTTTAGATGCACTTAATCTTAAGATTCCATACTACCTTTTGAAAAGATCACATCATGGTTGTTAGCCCCGTGTGTCTGGTTACTCAGTAGCAGTTCAAGAGTGTTCTTTATTCCCTTTTTGAAACCATAACAGCCTTTTGAAAAGAACACATCGTGGTTGTCAGCCCCGTATGCCTAGTTATTCAGCATGTTTGGACCTTTGATTTTTTAAGAACCGTGCTTTTAGTGTATGTCCAGTAATACCTCAAGATTCAATCAGAATATAGTTAGCAGTAACAAAATAGGTCACCAAATCACTTAATTTCGACATAAAATGGCAAAACTTACAGAAGTGTTGCCTCGAGTGTCGAAACACTCTAAGAAACATCATGCATGACTTTATGGAATGCAGAGTCCAAGAGATTTCCTGAGTGAACAAAACCTCTCAAAATCAAGTGCTTTTGTGAATATGTCAGCAAGTTGTTTCTCAGTGGAAATATACTCCAATTTGACTACTCCCTTCTCAACTAAATCTCTTAGAAAATGATGTCTAATGCTAATGTGTTTAGTGAGTGAGTGTTGAACTGGATTTTTTGAAATGTTTATAGCACTCACGTTATCACAGTAAATCATTAAAGTGTCAGTCTCAAGCACATAATCATCTAGCATCTTTTTTAACCAAAGCAAATGTGTGCAACAACTTCCAACAGCAATATATTCAGATTCAGCAATGGATTGAGATATGCAATTTTATTTTTTAGAATGCCAAGAAACAAGATTGTTACCCATGTAAAAACATCCACCACTTGTGCTCTTCCTGTCATCACAATCACCAGCCCAATCAGCATCACTGTTAGTGTCCTTTGAAAATCATAACCCCATATTGGCAGTTCCAGCCACATATCTGATAATCCTTTTCACAGCTTTCATATGAGATTCCTTGGGATTAGCTTGGTACCTAGCACAAACACAGATGCTATACATAATGTCAGGTCTATTAGCAGTTAAGTACAGAAGGCTACCAATCATAGATCTATACAGAGTGTGGTCAACATCAGGGCCAACATCATCTCTGCACAGTTTCTGTGATGTTCCCATAGGTGTTTTCATAGGCTTAGCATTTTCAAGACCAAATCTTTTTATCAAGTTTTTAGCATACTTACTCTGTAAGATGAAAATACCACTATCACTTTGCTTAATTTGGAGCCCTAAAAAGTAATTTAAGTCATCAACAAGACTCATTTCAAAAGTGGTAGTCATGGCTTTCACAAAACTGTCCATCATGACTTGAGTTGTTGCTCCAAATACAATGTCATCAACATAAATTTGAGCAATCAAGAAACCATTTGATTCATGCTTAATGAAAAGAGTTATATCAGCCTCACTTCTAATGAATCCAAATTGAAGTAAGAAGTTAGTTAGTCTACCATACCATGCTCTAGGAGCTTGCTTTAGACCATACAAAGCTTTTTTCAGTTTATACACATGATCAGGATAGAAAGGATCAAGAAAACCTTTTATTTGTTCAACAAAAGCTTCTTCATTTAAAATTCCATTTAAAAAAGCAGCTTTAACATCCATTTGAAATAATTTGATACCAACAAAGCATGCAATAGCCAAAAGAAGCCTAATAGACTCTATTCTAGCTACAGGTGCAAATGTTTCATCAAAATCTATCCCTTCAACCTGTGTGTATCCTTGTGCAACAAGTCTAGCTTTGTTTCTTACTATATTACCAGATTTATCAGTTTTGTTCTTGAAAATCCACTTAGCTCCAATGACATTAGTGTTTATAGGCCTAGGGACTAGACTCCAAACATAATTCCTAGTGAATTGTTCAAGTTCTTCATGCATAGCCTGAATCCAACATTCATCTTTTAAAACTTCAGAAACATTTTTGGGTTCTACAGAAGAAAAATAACATTCAGCACATACCTGATTACATATGTTGGATATGCAAACTGATCTTACCACATCTCTGAATTTACCTTTTCTCCTGGTTTGAACACCAACTGAGGATTCTCCTATGATCTGTGAAGAAGGGTGATCTTTCTTATATCTGTAGTTAAGAGAATTCCTGGAAGTTCTGTGGATCTGATTCTCATCGTTTTCTGACTCATTCTCAGATGTTGTAGGTGATGTGATCACTTTTGGCTCAACATTGTTCACTGGTTCTGCAATTTCAATTAGATCAGAGATGTCATCTTCCATCTTTTTACCTACAATATTAGATGTATCATCAAATACCACATTTACAGATTCTTGAATAGATCTGGATCTAAGATTAAAGATTCTGTATGCTTTAATATTCTTACAATAACCTAACAAAAGACCTTTATCACTCTTAGAATTAAATATTGAAAGATACTCTCTATCATTCAAAATATAGCACATGCAACCAAACACATGAAAGTATTTCAGGTTGGGTTTTCTCCTATACAACAACTCATAAGATGTAATAGAACTACCTGGTCTAAACAGAATTCTATTAGACACATGACATGCAGTGTTCAATGCCTCAGCCCAAAATCTTTTTGACACATTCATTGAAGTAAGCACGATTCTAGCCATTTCTTGCAGAGTTCTATTTTTTCTTTCAGCTATACCATTTTGCTGTGGGGTTTTAAGAGATGAAAACTCTTGTACTATACCTTTCTTTTCACAGAATTTAGAAAACATGTTATTTTCAAATTCTCTATCATGATTAGTCCTAATCCTACAAATCTTAAGATTGAAAGCATTTTTTAACCTTTTGTAAAGAACTTTAAACACTTCAAACACATCTGATTTTTCTCTAACGAATTCAACCCATGAAAACCTAGAAAAATCATCTACCACAACCAAAGAATACTTCTTACCACCAAGAGTTACAGTCTCTATAGGAACCATAAGATCCATGTGAAGCAATTCAAAACATCTTGAAGATGTGCACATAGTGGTGATTTTGTGTGAAGACCTTACCTGCTTACCTTTTTGGCATGAACCACAAATGGTAGGATCTTTAAACCTGAGCTTAAGTAAACCTTTAACAGCTTCCAACTTAACCAATTTTTGTAATTTACATGGCCAAGTTTTTTATGCCAAAGTACACTTTCATCATGTTGTGTGATGTTGCAGTAAGTGTTGTTACCATTCAGATAACAATTATCAACAGATCGATTACCAACCATCACACACTCATCAGTTTCATTCAACACAAAACATGAATTCTTGACAATTTCACATGCAGATTATCATCATATAATTGACTTATGCTTTTCAAATTAGCACGCAAACCTTCAACATGCAGCACATTCTTCAAATTTGAGAAACGTTTAACATTTAAAGTTCATTTACCAACAATGTTACCCTTAGAGCCACCACCATAAGTAACCTTACCACCATCAAAAGCTTCATAATCTTTCAAATATTCAACATTCCCAATCATATGTCTAGAACAACCACTATCAAAATACCATAAACCAGGTACACATGCTTGTAAAGAGGTACAAGCCACATTAGATAGTACTTTTGGTTTTTTGACCCAAACAATTTTTGATGTGTGGGAATACTTGTGTGGCAACATTTCAGGCAACACTTTTCCATAGAACAAGTCATCTTTCAGTTTAAAACAAAATGGACGAATGTGACCAGGAACTGAACAGTAATAACAGTTAAAAGTTCTCTTGCCTCTCTGTTTTGGAAACTTTTTAGAAAAACTTTTTGATCCAGGTTTCACAAAATTTACAGGTTTTTCAAACTAAAAGGATTAGAATTTTCAGAAAATCCAAGACCACTCATATCTGATTTACCAACACATAAAGCTTCATTCATGACAGATTTACTGTTAGAGTATTTTTTGAAACTTAGTGTTGAAGCAGTCAATTGTTCTTGGAGTTTTGAAATTTCAGCATCCTTTCTAGTAAGATTTACCTCAAGTCTTGTGATAGTTTCAATCAAACCATCATTCTCTTGGTTGACCTTTTGAAGTTCTTTCAAAAGTTTAGCAATTTTGCTTTCCAATTGCTCTTCAGATGTACCTGCTCTAGTATAAAAAGCATTAGTACATTTCACATCAGAATCAGAAATAGACTGAACCTTGCTTGATGTCGAAGTAGATGTTGTCACATCCAACTCAACATCTGAGTCATTTCCAGAAAATCCTTCACTTACACATTCTGACAGAAATGTCAGCTCTTCATCCTTTGTCTCTTTATCACCTTCAGATTCATCATCACTCAAGGAAACATTTAAGTTCATCCTTCTCTTCAAAAGAGTGTTAGCACATTCATTTGCATAATGACCAAAACCAGTACATTCACTATAAATGAGGGTCTTCTTAAATTCAAGATCATACTTAAGTTTTCTTTGAGTGGATCTACGAGTATGAGTTTGAGGAGTATAAGTTCGAGGAGTATGAGGAGAATGTTCTATCCTAGGCTGAGTATTTGCTTTAGACTTGTTTTTCTGTTTTCTCAAATAAGCTTCAAATTTCTTAGCAAGTAAAGCAATATTATCAGTGTCATCTGAAATGTCATCAACATTTTCATCAACATGTGAAATTTCAGTAATGGTTGATGTCCTTCCAAAACATGAAGGAGCATTACTTTTAAAAACAACAACACCTTTTCTATCATACACCGAATCTTGTTGAGACAAATCCACTTCATAAGTTTTCAAAATGCTCATAAGCTCACTATGACTCATAGTATCAGTATTCCTAGCTTCTTCTATAGAACAAACTTTACTATTAAATCTCCTAGGAAGTGTACGAAGTGTTTTGTTTACTATAACCTAGAATTGGAAATTGGGTCACCAAGTGATTTCAGCTCGTTCACGACTTCATACGGCCTTTCATTGTAAGAGTTGATGGTCTCATCTTCTCTCATCCTCAAGCTTTCAAACTTCGTGCTCAGCAGCCTTCTCTTTGCTCTTTTGACACTACCAGAACCTTCACAGTGTTCTTATAGTCTTTCCCATGCATCTTTAGCAGATATGCAGTTCTGAATCAAGTTGAACATCACTGGATCAACCGAAGAACTGATTGTATTGAGAGCTTTGCAATTGTGTGCAGACAGATTGCTCTCCTCGGTAGTCCAATTGAGTTCATCTTTGAGAATCTGATCTCCATCTTTATCTTCTTCAGTGGGAGGCATCCATCCAGACAGAATGATCTTCCAAGCTTTATCGTCACATGCTTTCATGTATGACCTCCTTCGGGTTTTCCACAAGGCATAATTTGTTCCATGAAGAATGGAAGGATGGGTGACGGATGCAGAGTAATCCATAATAACTCAACACTTAACACCAGGAATCAACACTTAGTATCATCAAGTGTTGGCTCTGATGCCACTTGTCGGGTGCCCAATGGTGCAAAGTGTATTTTCGGTACGATGTTGTCCTAAGTGTGGTGACACTTTGAACAACACTGTATGTATCAGATTGTAACTTGACTAGTATAGAACAAGTTGTAAATCAGTGGAAGACTTAACACACGGATTACTCAATCTTTCCACAAACTTTTGCAAGTTTGTGGCGGCCTCATGGCACAAATATCACTATTGGAAAATATGATTACAAAAACAGACTCTTAGGTGTGAAAACAATTCTTCCACCCTTCGAGTACAATAATCCAAACACGGTCCCAAATGGCAAAACCTAGACTTGTTAGAATCTAAGCCTACTTCACATGTGGGCTTCCACTACATGTGAACAGTGCACACAAAACGTATAGGAATAACAGTAGACAACTGATGTTGAACCAAGTATTACAACATCAGTACAAACACTATGACGGAAACCTATCTAGGATCTTTTACACTGTATAGTGGGATTGCCTTTTCGATCACTTGACTTGGCAACTAGCAGCTTTCATTTATAGATAGTTGCAGGCTCCAAATGATGAGTGGCCCACGTAAGAGATGTAGAAACCACCCATGCAGGCTCAAATAACTGCCCACTAAGAGAGGTAGTTATTTTTCGCCATCTAAATCCTTCTAGAGCTTCCGGATCTTTCCAGTTTGCTCCAGGGTCTTCAAGGTCTACGTTTGACTTGGTCTTTGCATCACACGTTTAGCACTTCAACCACAACAACCCTGAAAGCAACATTAAGCACAACACCAGTCGAAACAACAAAACAACGTTAGTGGTTAATAAAACAATTGGTGGAGGACAGGTGTGATTCCAGATGTGATGAAACTGGTCTCAACACTTCACATCAACATGAAATAAAATTCAAAGTTATGGGTTAAAATCGATATAAATATCTTTTTTGGGATAAAATCTAAAGTTTTAAATAGTTATGGGACAAAAAAACTTTTAACTCCACTTTAACCATTTTCCACACACTTGTTTACTTAGATTAGTTATACCCATTCCCGTACGTTGCACGGTTATGCGTTTTTATAAAATAAGTATATCTTAATTTAAAATTTATCTTTACTTACATTTTATATAATATAATCCGTCAATTTTTATGTATACTTTTTAGCAGTACGAAAATTAAGAAACAGTGCATTTTAAATATATAACGAATGAAAGTAATGGCAAATATTGACCCTCCATCCATACTACATATGTTTTTTTAACAGTAAGAAGATAAAAAAAAGTGTCATGCATTGGATGATCAGAGATTTTTTTTAAATAAATATCTCTTAACTAAAAATATACGTTAAATTATGTTTTATATTATATGCTCCCTCAATAATACATGCTATGTAGACTCTTAGGGTACAGGATACTAAAAATCATTTGGGTAAAATCTTAATTTCACCCTTGGAAAGAACATTATTCCCTACCAATATATAAATGGTAAACCCTCGGGGTACAGTATGCCCTAAACCACTGGGTAAAAGAATATTATAAACCACAGGGATAAAGTCATAATGTCACAGTTGGAATAAACACTAAATCCTGCCGATAAATATTAAACCCTCAGGGGACATTATACCCTAAACCACTAGGTAAAGTATACCATAAAATACAGGGGTAAAGTCATAATTTTACCTTTGAAAGGAACACTAAACCCTGTCGATAAATATTAAATCCTTGGGGAATATTATGCCCTAAACCACTGGGTAAAAGTATATTATAAACCACAGGAGTAAAGTCATAATATCACTCTTGGAATGAACACTAAACCCTGCCGATAAATATTAAACCCTCGGGGATATTATGCCCAAAACCACTGGATAAACATATATCATAAACCACATGGGTAAAGTCATAATTTCACATTTGAAATGAACACTAAACCCTGCTGATAATAAATATTAAACCCAACCATGCCGATAAATATAAAACCTTTGGGGGACATTATGCCCTAAACCAATTGGTTAGAGTATGCAATAAACTACAGGGATAAAGTCATAATTTCACCCTTAGAATGAATACTAAACCCTGTCAATAAATATTAAACCCTCAGGGGACATGATGTCCTAAACTATTGGGTAAGAGTAAGTCATAAACCAAACAAAAAGAAAAGCAAAAAAAAACCAAACAAAATATTTTATGGACTAATTAACAATTGGTTTGCTATTAACAATTGTAATATTTATTTATTTATTTATTATAATATATGTTAATTGACGATTAACTTATATTAAATAATGAGTCACTTACTATTGGATACATAAAATAATACATAATTGTTATAAACTACATGACTCAAAACACTAATACTCATAACTACACAATTATGATTGTGATACTATAAATACCCCTATGTGTTTGCACAATTTGTTTGCACAATTTTGTTTTGCACAATTTTGTTTTGCACAAATTGTTTTGCACATTTTGTTTGCACATTTTAAGTTCCGGCGGAGATCCGGCAGCCGACGGCGGCAGTCTGGCAGAGGCCCAGCGATCGGCCGGCGGCGGTCCGGTCCGGCAGTGGGTGGGTGAGGGGTAGGGTTTGTCGTTTGCACATTTTGTTTTGCACAATTTCGTTTGTACATTTTGTTTTACACATTTTGTTTTTCACAATTTTTTTTTTCACATTTTGCTTTGCAATTTTTTTTCACATATTATTTTTTGCATTTTTTTCACATTTTTTTATATTTAATCTTTGACTAAATATAAAATGGGCCTCATCTCAATTTTGTTCTATAAGAATACCTGCAAAAGAATACATATATATTTAAACAACTACAAAGATTCAATTGGAATAAGAATTCACTCATTCAACACTCTGGGTTAAAGAGAAACGGAGATGTGAAAACAAGGAAACTATGAAAGTCGATAGGGTAGTGCAATAAAAGTATCGATGATAAGACAAGCATCACGAATTTTTCATGAAATGAGCAAAGTTTGCTGTAAAAAATTCACCAAATCACTACCAACAGTATAAAACAACCACATTCCTAAAAGAGAGAATTAACTTTAATTAACATCAAACCTAATTAACTTAACGTTCTCTATACATAATTGACAGCCAAGGGCTAACTATGTCACAAACAGTGGTTCCTATACCAGCACCAACATATAGAATCGGGCGAATAAAACGTAATAAGATATTTGTTTAGTTGGATTCTTTGTTAACTCTGAATCCAAATAGCAAGAGTTAAAGCAGTAGCTAGTTTAGAAGCAAAGGATTCCTGCCATTTATTATCAATAGGTTGAATAGCAACAAAAAGTTGCATTCATCTTGATCAGTAGTTTTTTGAGCCAAAAGCAACCCTTTTCCAATTTACTGCCAATCAACAGTCTCCAGTGTCCTCCCCCTGCCTATACGATCCACACCCCCCTCATCATCCAACACTTCCTCCAATTTTTTTAGAATGTATGCCTGGAAAAAGCAGATCGAATTCGCCAAATTAATCCACATTAATGAATGAGATACAAACGACCCAAGATAGAAAAATCTTTAGCAACAAATAACAACAAAGAAAGGAACTAAGTATATTTCAATCGCAATGACATAGGAAATTTTTCAAAAGCACAAAACTCTGCAATATGTGTTTCCAGGTATCAACATTCTAATAGTAATAATGTCTAACGAGTAAAATTCAACAAAGAAATTCAACATAAATAAACTGTCCTCAGTTAACTAAAAAACATAAGAAGATTAAGTATTGTTCAGTAAACAAAACAGTTGAGCAATTAACTTATACCTGAAAGACATGCCAAAATTCAAATAAGCACACACATATAGTCATTATATGAAAAACAGAACTGCTCAACATTGGAAATTAAAAATATTTATGCTAGTAATCAACATACATAAACGAAACCAATTAATAAGAATCCAACAGATTGAACTGATAGAATTGGAAGCTCAATCAAGTACCACTTTAGAACTTGAGCATTTCTAATTTCTAAGGAATAGAACAGCAACTCTTTGTAATTGAAGCGGGAAAAAAGAACTACTACATACCAAAGAGATGGCGGAAGGCAGGCGTAGGCGTCGTACACAAAGGATGTATATTGGTCATCCTTCTCAGCGCTCTCAAAGATAGAGATGTAATCCAGTTAAGCCGAGCTGAGATCACCAGGCTAGCAAACTCAGAATTAAAAATAATGACAATAATAAATTAAAAAAAAACAAGCAAGCATGAAACTAAGGCAGAAATGAAACAATAGAATTACCAATCATAGTATCATGATGTAATTACCCTTTAAATCGTGTATCCCTAAATAATAAATCTTTAAATAATTTATTATCTTACAACGATTAATTATAAATTGTTAGTAATGATACATGAAATTCCTCAATTTCAAATCATTTTTGTTGTGTACTAATATGAGAAAGGTTGATAAATTATCTCGTAGTTTAAGAAACTAAATAAGTTTAAATGTTTAAACGGTCAGTCCGTTGCAAGGACGGGAATTTAAAACAACTATTTATCCTTTATTATTAAATTTTTATTTTTATTTTAATTGATAATTAAATTTAAATATGTTAAAGTTTTAATGCTAATTCTTTATCCATAATATCTATATATTTTAAGGTAATACTAAATATTTTTCTTCTCTATGCGATTTTTTATTTTTATAAATTATATTGTATGGTATATATATATATATATATATATATATATATATATATATATATATATATATATATATATATATATATATATATATATTTTCATTAGATCAAATTTTTATTTACTAAGAAATTAGCAATTCTAACATACAATATTATAAAATATTGATCATATTTTTAGTATCACATACCCGTATAGGGCACGATTAGTGATGACAATGAGAATAATATCTGCTAGTTTAGGAGTTTACATACCATTATATGCTTAATTTTCAACTATCCATATCCATACTTATCCCGTATAAAAAAATCATTATGATACTCGTATCTGTCTCAAACCCGTGTATATTGACTCGATAATGACTATTTTTAAAAAACTAATACCGTGTCACAATCATGTCAAGGGTTTTTTTTGTCATTTTGGGTGTTTTTAAACTTCCCCTTATATTTTGGGCACAAAAGAAAATTTAAAAAAATTAATTGCCCACTTTAACAAATTCCTTCTTAATTTTTTTGTGTATCAAAACCCATGGAATGAGAAAATTGGTTGAATTGGTCCAAGCTGATTATGTAAATATTTTTTTAATTTAAAAAAATTCCTTTTTTAAAAAATTTGTTTTAATTTGTATGATGTTTTACTTTTATATGTTTCTTTAGAACATTATTTAAATATTAAATTTAATTTTTAAATATTAAATTTAATTGAATTATGGTATTTTATTTGTATATTATAACTATGTGAATGTTAAATACGTATAAGAGCAAAAAGTAGAAAATTTTAAAGTAATCAAATTTATCTGAAAAAGAGTATACATAGTACCCGTCGTGCTAAAAAATTATCACTTTAGTTTATAATTTATCGTAGTAAGTCCCTTTTAATTTTCATACATGTATTGGCAAAAGAGCACTTTAATTGAAAATGTGGTGCAAACACACTAATATATAGATATTATGTTTAAAAATTGTTCTTAAAACTTCTAAAGATAGATATTTTGTCAACACCCGCAAGTCATTTGTACCTATTTAATACTAATTTATTTTATGTATATTTTATATTTTTTTAGTGATTAAATTAAATTTTAAAACATAAAATTATACAATTATCAACAAAATATAAAATAAATTCGGTGGAGAAGTTTATATATAAACGCAATATGATTTAAATAAATTTGTATTAATATTATCTCATAATTTAAGGAACTAAACATTTTTATAAAGTCTTATAAGTTTCAAACATGTTTTTTATAAGGTTAATTATTAGTAATTAACTTGATATAGCTATTAAATTTATACAAACCACATTTTTAATTTTAAAAAATAATAATAAAAAATTGACTAAATATAGTTATGCAGAATTATTCACTTTGTTTTATACGAGGAACTAAAATCAGGAACCAACTTGAACATTGCCGAGGTCTTCTATTATGTCAAGGTTCAACAAGTTCTTCGGACGAAGTTCTACGAACCTCGAAACTCACTACTGCATGTACCATCAGACACATGGGCATAATACAGACCAATGCAGAGATCTAATTACGGAGTTATGAAAGTTATTTAAGGAGGGGAGATTAAGGGGGATGCTGCAGGCCCCGAGGCCGAGGGTATATAGGAGAGACGTTAATCTTCCTCCTCTCCCGGGTTGACAGAGGTCCCGGGCAGAGGACGGAATGGAGAAGTGATGCCCCTACCCCTCCGCCTCCAGGACGACCGCCAGTGTTCGACAGGATCGGGGGGCAAGCCCCGAGAGGAGGCAGAACCGGAGAAATACACATGATGGAGCCAATAGAGGAAGCCCCTTACATCGAAACCTCTCAAGTACTGACCACGGCATCGAAATGGAAGAGGAAGGCAGAACTGAGAGACTTTGACCAACAAATCCCTCAAGTGTGGTCGGCGACGAAAGGGATAACGGAAGCGGATATTATCTTCATGCAAGCGGACTTCTAAGGGGTAAGTACTCCTCATTCCGACCCTTTAGTCATTTCACCAATACTGTAAGGAGTAAAAGTTCATAGATGCTTAGTGGATACTGGGGCGTACGCCAACATAATCTTTAAAGAAGTTTTTGAAAATCTGGGAGGGGAGCGCCACCACAAAGTGAGGCCTTGTGGTGATAAGATCAAAGGTTTCGGCAATGCGTTGACTAGGCCAACCATGGAGGTTGATTTGTCAGTTCAGTTAGAAGGTTCAGATGGGAAAATGCGGATGCAGAAACAGTTGACATTCAAGGTTGTGGACCAAACCTCCACTTACAACTGCATACTAGGGCGTCCGTTGATCCACGCTTTCGTAGCTATCTCATCCACCCTTCACCAGTGCCTCAAATTTTTCTCGACTGATGGCAGAGTAGCAACGGTGATAGGAAATCAGAGAAGGGCGAGAGAATGCTCATTTGTAGAAAAGGTAGAAGGTTTGAGTTATCATGATATGGACTACGAGATGCTAAGCTTAGAGGATATCCTGGAAGAAGGAGAGAGGTGCAGACAAAAACCAAAGAACTACAAGGATGGAAGCATGAAGGGGAAGAGCCCGGTGCGATCCTGATGGTCGCCGAAGGAAAGAAAATAGATGGGCAAGGGAATAACATGCTCGTGGAAACAACAGAAACACATCCAGACCCGATGACTCAGGGAAGGAAAGAAAAAGAAACAATGGCGAAGGTGCCAAGACGAAAGCATGTAATGCCGAATAAGGATCCAAGGACGAAGCTCAGGGAAGAAGCCTCGGCGGCAGGAAAAATAGAAGTGGTACAGCTGGATCCTGAAGATGCTGATATCAAAGTCAAAATTGGGACAGAATGGGAAAGCAAATTCAAGGAAGAGCTAACCCAGCTACTAAAAGAGAACTTGGATGTGTTTGCCTGGAACCCGAATGAAACACCCGGAGTGCACCCAAAGTACGCCTGTCACAAGTTGAACATCGACCCCAACATCCCGCCATTCCACCAGAAAAATAGAAAATTCAGCCCAGAGAAGAATGCGGCTATGAAATTAGAAGTTCATAAACTACTTGCGAGCGGAAGAATCAGCGAATGCAAATACCCGATAAGAGTACAAAATCCAGTTATGGTATAAAAGAAAGAGTGATCATGGAGGCTATGCATCGATTTCACCGATCTAAACAAGGCGTGCCTGAAGGATAGTTATCCTCTTCTGTCAATTGTCCATTTGGTCGATACCACGGCTGAACATGAGATAATGAGATTCATGGATGCATTTTCGGGGTACCACCAAATCCCTATGCACCCGGATGATAAGGCAAATACGGCTTTCTTCTGCAGGAACAGAGTTTATGAATGGGACAACATGTCATTTTGTCTGAGGAATGCGGGGGCTACTTATCAAAGATTGGTCAACAAAATGTTCGAGGGAGAAATTGGGAAAATAGTTGAGGTCTACATGGATGATACGTGGTGAAGAGCCTGAAAAGGATGGATCATTTCGACCATCTCAGAAAGGTTTTTGGAATCTTTTGACACTATGGAATGAAACTAAACCCGAAGAAATGTATGTTTGGAGTGAGCAAGGGGAGTTTCCTCGGATATTTGGTCAGCTCAAGGGGGATCGAAATGAACCCGAAAAAGGTAGAAGCGATCCTAAAGATGGATTCACCGAGGCACATGAAAGAGGTTCAAAATTTGATGGGCAGGTTGGCTGCCTTAAACAGGTTCATGACAAAAGCATCGGACAAATGTAAACCATTCTTCTACGTCATCAAAAAGGCTAAGTTCGAATGGACGGAAGAATGCGGGAAGGCATTTGATGAGATTAAGAGGGAGCTATCAAATCCCAAGATTCTCTCCAGCTCTTTACCAGGCGAAACATTGCAGCTGTACCTGGCGGTGTCGGGAACAGCAATCAGTTCAGTATTGGTTAGAACGGAGGAGAAGAATCAGAAGCCGGTATACTTCGTAAGTCAATCCTTGAGAGACGCGGAGCTCAGATACCCGGTAATGGAGAAGATAGCGTATGCTCTCGTTATGAGTTTGAGGAAGCTGAGTCCATACTTCATGGAGCATACCATTGAGGTGTTGACGACATTCCCTTTGAGGCAAGTTCTCCAAAGACCCGACGCGGCAGGGAGGCTGCTAAAATGGTTCGTCCAACTAGGGCAGTTCGATATAGCATACCTACCGAGGAATGCAGTCAAGGGACAAGTCATGGGGGATTTCATGGCCATGGGAGCAGGCGAACTGATGATATACAGCGACTCACAATTGGTGGTGAACCAGGTCAAAGGAGAGTACGAGGCCATGAACACATGAGCCTTTATAGAGGATTGGCTGTAGGCTTACTGCAAAAATTTGAACACGTGTTTTTGGAATGCATCGACAGGAAAGACAACATGGGAGCCGACATTGGCTAAGCTGGCCACGGCGTTGAACGCTGAGGATCTGAACAACATCAACATAGTGAGGCAGGAAAATCCCTCGGACACCACCGTATGGGTTCTAAATGACCAACAGGCAGAAGAGTTATGGATGACCCCGATCAGGGCATATCTGGAAGGCGGAAGGGTACCCACGCATAAGGACAAGGCTCGGCAAATCAGGCTTCGATCGGCGAGATACATTTTAATGGAAGGAAAGTTGTACAAAAGAGGATACTCATCTCCACTCTTGAAATGACTAACTCCTGAGGAAGCGAGCTATGTGCTAGCAGAGATACATGAAGGCATATGCGGGAACCATACATGTGGGGTCGCTCTAGCACACAAAGTGATCAGGCAGTGTTATTTATGGCCAACGCTAAAAAAAGACGCCACCCAATATGCGAGGGCATACGCGATTTGCCAAAGGCTGGCTTCGATAGTCAGAGCACCCTCGGAGCAACTGACCTCAGTGTTCAGCCCATGGCCCTTCGCGAAATGAGGGATTGATTTGATCGGACCGCTGCCTACCGGGAAAGGTGGAAATAAATTTGCTATCGTGGCAGTAGATTATTTCACGAAATGGGCGAAAGCAGAAGCCCTCTCGATGATCACCGAGGCTCGAGTCGAGAAATTCATATGGGAAAACATCATATGCCGGTTCGGGATACCATTTGCCATAGTGATTGACAACGGTAAGCAATTTGACAACGCCAAACTGAGAAAGTTTTGCAAAGATTATAGCATTAAGAAGTGGTCCTCCACACCATACCACCCGCAATCTAATGGACAGGTCCAAGCAGTGAACAAGATCATCAAACACACATTGAAAGCCAGGTTGGAAAAGTTAGATGGGACATGACCCGAGGAACTGTCGGGGGTCCTGTGGTCCTACAGGACAATGATGAGAACCTCCACCAATGAGACCCTATTCTCAATGTCCTTCGGTGCCGAAGCGGTAATACCAGTGGAGATAGAAGAACCGAGCCCTAGGATTGCTCTCCACTAAGAAGGGGCCAATGATGAATTGATCCAGGAGAGTCTGGACCTATTAGAAGAGAAGAGATTGAACGCGGAATTGCATAAAGCGGTTTACAAGCAGAGAGCGGAGAGATTTTATAACTCCAAGACAAAGCTGAGGAAATTCAAAGGCGGAGAACTGGTGCTCCGGAAGGTGTTGGGCCCAACGGCGCAGGGTAACGGCCAAAACTGGGAAGGCCCTTACATAATCAAGAGAGTTCTGGAAGGAGGAGCTTACGAGTTGGAAGAGGTAGATGGAAAAAAGATACGGTACCCATGGAACACACAACATTTGAAGAAATATTACCAATGAAGTGGAAAGCAGGATGAATGAGGTTGGTGACACGGTTTCTACTACAGCTTTTAATCAAGGCATTAGGCCATACTATATGGAAATGTAAATTGTATGAAAATCTTTTTTGATGATATATGGTTAAGGATATCAGTATGTTCACAACAAATGGTAAAGGGTATTTAGGTGTTGGGATATCGTTGCAGAGGGAATAAAAAAAGAGAGCTGAGGCTCACGAATAAGCATTGCAGAGGGAATAAAAAAAAGAGAGCTGAACAAGGGGCATACCGAAACAAAAAGGCAGAATTGAAATAGGAATAAAAGGCATAAATGTCGGATTCATGGAAAGTCGAACAAAAAGGCAAAGGCATTAGGCTTGGAGGTCAAAACCAAAGCCAAGGCATCTGGTTAAAACTAAAAGGTAGATCAATGGAGCCTCGATATGATGGGATTGGATCATCTCGGATACAAATTGAAACAGAGGAACCAAAAGGAGAAGGTAGCAACAAACCTCGGAACAGCGTCAGATTAAATCAGGGTCGGAACATAAGGTTCAGAGTAAATGGAACGGGCTTCGGAATATCATTGGAAATAAACACGAATATATACACATGGCAGGTGTATAGGAAGATCGGAAGATCAGAACGGGGACAAAGGAAGTGAACTTCGGAAGGACGCATAAAATAGCACGAAGGTACAATACAGTATGAGGGCCGAAACACGAATTATAAGTTGAAGGCTAGACTTCGGGATCTAAGTAAAAGCCGAAGAGAGCAAAAACAAAGGGAAGGTTCGGGACCTTAGAATCGGGTGAAACTCTTGAACTACAAAGCGTAAACCCCGCGCCGAGGGTGAACAAAACAAAGGCGCATATCAAGTGACAAAAGCAGAACAAAGCACACCTACAATCATGAATTAAATAAAGGTACATCAACCACTCATAAATAGTCAAATTCACAAACCAAAGGGGTATAGACGGGCTCATCTACCAGGCAAAGGCAAAACAAAAATAGAGAAAATCAGTAGCCAGAATTCATACATAGTCAAGACAAAAACAACAAACACAATCCCAAGCAACACCGGGATGGGGGGTAGAATAAAATCAACTGGTAAAAAGGAGGTAACATAGGGGCTTCAATCTTTTTTACGACTGCTAAGGGAATGGAAAATGCCCGCCATTTTATCCTCCATCTCTTTAAACTGGGGTTTGGCACGAATGGCCCTCTCCTCTGCTGAGCAAGGGTTAGGAATGCGCTGCTCCAAGGCTCAGATACGAGCCTCAACTTCAGCCAACCTAGCACGCGCCTCAGCGGCCTCGACTCTCGCGGCATCTCTGGTAGCCACAGCCTCAGTCAAACTCACCTCCACAGATTCGAGAGCAGCTCGCCCCACATCAACCTCAAAATCCGAGACCTCCAACCTTTCTCTCTGATGCATGACAATTGAGGTCAGCTCAGCATTCTCGATCTCTAAGCCATTTAACCTCTCCTCAAAGCTAGCGGAAGACCTCTCAGAACGATCAATAAGCCAGTTAGCGAATAAACGATATTGGTCCATAAAGTGCAGAGAAGAGGTGAGGGAAGCAATAGAAACTCCTTCCATCACGGCTAAACTGGAGGAATATTGCGAAAGAGAATTGAGGACAATGGTCGGCAAAGCTTAACGAGGGGCCCGATGAGAGGCACCTGCAATAAAACCCTGGGTCCCTAGCTCCCAAAACTCAGCCAGGTCAGGTTCATCATCTTCCTCAACCGTGCCTTTTCCTCGTGCACGGGCCCTTTCGGCGGCTAATCTAGTGGCTTTAGCATCAGCATCGATAAGATCGGTTGTTGTAGCAGCACCTGTGAGGTTCGGATTGGGAAGAGGAACTGTTGAGACAGCGTGAGAAGTAGAAGGGGCGGAACTAACATCAGCTCTGGAAGCAGACCTCACCCACGGCCCAGCCATCATATCATAGTCCTCGGCTTTGGAGCCAATGCCTTTCCCAACTTCGGGAACTTCCGCCAGCTCAGGATCCTCCTCTGTGTCATCATTGGGATCTTCCTCTGGATCCATTTCTGCCTCCTCCTCTAAATCTTCCTCAGGATCTTCCTCGGGATCCTCCTTAGGATCCTCCTCTAGATCTTCCTCAGGAACTACATGAGATCAATGGAACAGAAACAGAATAAGAAAATGGATTACCAGTTGTAGCGCCACGGCCGAGGGTAGACAACCCGACTGAAACTAGGACAGGCTCAGAAAGTAATGGAGAAATGCGGTAAGTATTCCCCCGCGAGATAAAATCTCATAAACACGGCAAAAACCATTACTCAGCCGTTCAAGGGGACGACGAGGGGGACATGCACGATACAAATGTCATAAAAGAACATCAGAGACTGCAAATGATAGTCCAAATCCCGGAAGACAGAGAAGAATTATACACTTATCCAATGGAAGAAACTGGACAGGAAAAGTCATGGACACACCATTCACATGGGTGCGATAATTACCACCCAACCAAAACCAGACCTGCTCCCAGCTTCGGCCAATAACATCAGAAGCCCCTAGAAAACGATGATTATCACAGGAAAGAAAATGGTAGAAATCACCAGAACGACCAGAAAGAGCATAAAAGAAAAGGAACTTTAATTCGAACAGGTCTCGTATGGTGTGACCCAACACATGGAACAGTGACGTTGTGGATATTAGACGTAACCAAGAGGAAGGCAGCAACTAACCTATAACTGTCTCACCTTTGCAGTAGCAAACCAATAACAGGAGGAAGGGGAAAACGCAAACCGGCAAGAAAGAGAGAGTAATAGAATGCAGTACGACCTTGAGGTGAATCGGTAATGGGAACTCCATCCAAGAGAAGCTCGAAAATGACATTGGGATTACCATACCACCGATGGAGTTCCTCCAAGCGCCCCGGGGATAACCTGGAAGCAGGCACCCAGTCAAGCCGCTGGGCCATCCTCCGGAGGGCGGCTCCTAAATCGCCAATATCCCGGCGATCGAGAAGATAATCCCCCACATTCAGAGAGAGTATAGCGTCTAAATCTGCGACAATGATCGCCGTATCACCAGTACTCGCGGCTGGCACAGTAGGGATCGGCCACTTGTCGGGAGAGGGAACGGAAGCTTGGTTGCCACCAGAGGAGGAAAAAGTAGATAAATCTCTCAGATTGGGACGCGGCATCCTGCGGAGGCGATTGGAACTATGAACACTGATCCGCGAACGGCGTACTGACGTGCTATCAGAAGTATTCACCTCTTGAACATCAGGCGGAGGAGGAGTACCCTCACCAGATATTTTCCACTGACTAAAGAGCTCAAGAATTAGGGTCTGGCAAAAAGGAGGGATAGAGAAGAGCGAAATTTTCAGAAATCGCAAAGGCAGTGAGAGTATCAGAAATTGCAAAGATATCGGGGGAATTTGGTTAAATGAAATACAAGAATATACGGGAGGGATGCGAAAGATTTGAATTTTGAAAAACCAAAATGGAAACTGTCTGACAGGATGAAGGGCTGCATGTATCATCATTGGAAATTATGGAGCAAAAAACGGCTAAGATCCAATGGCTGTGCTGTGGAGACCTTACAACTCCCAAGGAGAATGGAGGTCTTAGATTGATCCTCGCAGCGCCTGACCAAGGACGTGACAACCCACGATAGAAAAGCGGCGGTTATGTTTTAAATTGAAGGTAAAATACCAAAATACCCTTGCAAGACCCACTAACAGGGAAAGAAAAGTGCTTCATTCATGAATAGTGAATTACAAGAGAAGCGGAAATAACTCAGAATTCTATCAACCGATAATTAAAGGAAACACAAGGGAAGTACAGAATAAATGCCCTAATAAGGAAGATACATTCGATTAAACACTAGGGGCTCAATAATACTTTATTGACTAGCTGAGGGAAGTTCAGAATCAACCACGTCTGTAGACTATGACTCTCCACCTCTAATTGACCCATCTCGGAGAATACCCAAAGGGACTTCGGAGGTCACCGACCCCAATAAAATATCAACTCTCTTGGTGCTACTTGAAGCGAGTTCGACCTCTGAGATCAAAGGAATGGGGTGAGCAGTATCAGTCTCGGAAGGCAGGGATTTGGAGGTCTCAACGGTAACAGCCTGACTAGGAGCGCGTGCATCTTCAGATTCGAGAAGTTCGGCCTCAATGGGGGTGTCTCTCGGAGAGATACCCCTGTGAATTCAAGAGGAAAGGCGACAAGTGGATCCTCAGTCCTAGAATCCAGCGCAGCAAGATCCAAAACACCGTCAGCAAACTCCTCGTCAGATCCGTGCTTATCGGAATCCTCAGAAGATTCTTTAGGAATATCAGTGATAAAGTCGGAGTACTCGCCAAGCACTCCAAAATCAATGTCGTCTTTTAAAGTCTCCCCCGGAGGCATCTTCTCCTCACTGATGGCTTGGTGAAGAATTCCATGCATGGCATCGAGACAATCAGGGTACGGTTTCTCAGAAGTGGCTTGAGCAAAAGCAGAAGCGCAAGAGCAGAAATAATGAATCTTAGTTTTCGGAAGGATAACTTCTCTATAGCATAGAATGTCGGCTTCTGATAGGAGGAACGTAACCTTCACGCGTTCCACTTCGGCCAAGCCCCATAACATTCCCTTAAACCCTCGGCGACAACATCCTCAGCCATATTGATCTTCTGGGCGTAAGAAACCTCTGATGCTTCTTTCTTCTGCCGGACTTTTTCAAGCTCCTGCACGGAAGAAGTCTGGAAAGCATGAAGGCTATTCTGAGCTCGGGATAACTCGGCTCGAAACTGACTTTCCTTCGTAGTGATCTCTTCCTGATGTTTCACCTCCAAAGTCGCGACCTTATCAGAATGCACCTTGTTCTGGAGCTCCAAAGCACTTCTCTCTTCCTTGGATTTAGCAAATAGGCTGTCATACCGAGCATGAAGTGTCTCGAAAGTTTCCTGGAGCTCATCTTTCTTATCCTGCTCGATTCTCAACTTACCCCTGATCAGAGCCTCGGCTTCGGACACCTTTTTCTCACAATCCTTCACCTTGTGAAAAGAGAAGCAACCTCATCCTGAAAATGGGAATCACGTCATTCCAACTCGGAAATATGGTGTAAGGCATTGACAGCGTGGAGTGCTTGCCGACCTATATAACTGGAGATACAGTGGAGAGAATCCTTGGCGGACATATTTTCCATATGATCGAGGAGTTCTCGAGTACACCTTTTAAAAGGAAGAGTGGCAGCGCGAGCCAGACACGCCGGAGCATCAAAATCAAACAGGAGCTCCCTAATTCGAAGGAAGGTCTTCCCAGCCTCTTCCAAATGACCATACCACTGCAAGACCTCCTGGTCGAGTACTGGATCTACCGGAAGAAACGGAGTGGTGATGTCCGACAGAGGCAGAGCAGAGGAAGCATCCTCAAAAGAAGACTCGCCGTGTGACCAGAAACGCAAAGGGGTTTTCCCCCGATAATATCGCCACATCTCGGAAGGGAAACAACGAGATGTCGGGTCATAGGAAGTACCGCCAGGGATCTGCTAAGGGTTGTACAGAGTAGGACCACCCGGATGACTAAAAGTGACAAAAGAGGACCGGGTAAAAGCTTCAGGGGAAGGAGAAGAGCGATGTCTCACACTTCAACAGTCCCTTGAGGGGCAGTACCAGGCGTAGCGGAGGAATCACCAGTAGCGGTTCCGATATCATCGTCCCTGACCTTCTTTGAGGGCGTACGATGAGAGCGGTACTATCATGAGTGCTCTCCTTGGAAGTCTCGTCTACCAACTTATACTTCCGTTTTAGAGCAACAGACTTAGCAACAGCGACCTCGGACATCTCTTTCTTAGACTTCGGGGCTCGAGGAGCTTTCTTGGAAACTTTCTCCCAAGGACCCATAGCTGACACCTGGATGAGATCGGCCTCCAACCTCAAGGAGACATGATCCGAAGGCCCTTCAATCCTGACAGATGTGAGAGGCTGCACGACAAGAGGGGCTCCAGAGACATTCGGAGAAGAAATCTTAGAAACTTTCTTCTTCCCTTTAGTGAGCGCCTCTGGCGAGCAGAGGGGAGAGTAGTCATACGGGAGATATCGGTCAAAAGACATTTCTCGTCTCCTAAACATAACCAAAAGGAGAAAGAATCAATACGATAAGGGGGACTATACAACGAATGCCGCAGACTGAGGAACCAATTACAATAAATCACCTGGCATAGCTATAGACGAAGTAGTAAAGCCGGCTCGAAAAAGGTTCTTCCCTCTTAGAACACACTTGTAATGACGCCTTTTGTTGGAAAGTTTGCGAATACGACAGAAGGCGTCCTGGAACTCTGCCGACAACTTCTCAAGAGCACACGATTCACCTACTGCACAAAGCAAAGGAAAGAAATATTATAATACTCCAAATAATATAGAAAGGAGCCGAGAGAAACATACACGCACTGAGAATAGACTTGAAGAATGAACTTCTAGGGAGCACTGTGGGATTTCGAGGATCCCCGAGGTCATAGACAGAATCTCCCCTCCAGGAACCGCGAACCCAGAACCATGGATTCTTCCACCCTTTGACCGAACTGGGCAGAGAGGCAACAAGGTTGGTATGACGAGGTACCAAATAATAATATCCATTCGTCCTATTATTTGAGATAAGCCGGTACAAGAAGTTGATCTCAGCAGTTGTCAAGAAGGAGTACTTTTTCTTGCGGAAAAGAAACAAAATCCCCATCAATGCCGCCCAACCGTTGGGAGCCAATTGAGCAGGGGCTATGCCCCAAAACTTAAAAATATCTCGAATGCAGGGATGGAGAGGGAACCTAAGACCGAGCTCAAGTTGCAACCGTAGGTTGCAATAGCATTCGGCGGAGCATAACACATGCGACCATCGGGAGAAGGAAGGAAGAAATCGATACCTTCCCCACACTGAAATTTGCTGAGAGCAATGACGACGCTCTTTCTCAACCAAGAATCATCAAGGGTTGAGGAGACCTCAGCAGCGAAAAAGGGGGTGTCCTTGTCCCATCGTGGAAGTTCCCCGAGATGGGCCAATAACACGGGATCGGCGTCGGGAATCTGAGAATTGTGCTCTAACATAAAAGTAGAAATGAAATCGGCAACCCACTAATCACAAGCGACCCAGGAGGGAGACGGGAGACCCGAACTCTCCTCTGAAGACGACGAAGAGGACCCCGAACTACCGAGTGAAGAATCGATCGAACGAGAAGGGGATCTAAGAGGAGAGGAAAAACCCTCACAGGCCATATTGTGCTAATCGTAACAGGAAATAGAAAGCAGAGAGAGAGATGGATAAGGAAACCTTAAGCGCCGGCGGCAGAAAACTCAGAGAAGCAAAAAGAAAAAGTCATGAAAAGAAAGGAAAAGAGAGAGGAGAGAACAATACCTGAAGGAAGAAGATGAACACAATGAATAAAAGGAACGCCAACCGGTTACAGGATCAAGAGGGAAAAAGAGGGAGAAGGGAAAGGGAAATTGGCAAAAAGATTCAAATTTCAAAATTCAAATCGACAGTTACACCCAAAATACCAGAAGTACCCCCCACCTGAACAAAAATACCTCAAAGACATCGCAGAAAGCCCGATAATGCAGGAACCTATCAGGATGAAGACACCAAGTTGGAACAACAAAGAGCCGAGATGGAAAGAACCCTAATATCGGAGACACCGAAGTATGATGGATATAACCCGTGAAATACGGTTCGACCCTGAACAATCTCAAGTCATGAAATTATTCAGGCTCGAGGGGCTAATGTTATGGGTATTATATCCCCCATGCTTAGTAGGCCCAAAAGCCCAAGAACCTCTATAGTACCTGAAGAAAGAGGCCCAATCCTCTAGTGGCCTAAACCGAGGACACTATAATTAAGGCAGCCCAAGGAGGTCACTGCAGCCCGAAGGCCCGGTCAAGAAAAGGACAACGAAGGAAACCATTAAAGGGGCCGAAGCCATAAAACACCCTCCCCCTGCCCGAAGGTTCGGACGAGCACCACAGCACCGGAAATCAACATATCCGAGGGCCAAATGGACTACAGAAGTAGGACAGTAAAGAACAAACACCATCATGAAGACTGACAGGTGCGACAGGCTAGAAGACAAGGCTAACGGGAAGAAAAGATGCATTGGACAGTAATCCTAACTAGAAGACAACAACTGACTGGCACGTCTTACTCTAGCTACCAATGGGAAGCTAGCAAAGGACGGAGGCGCTCTGAGAAACCCTGCGAAAAGCAACCAGTGGCATCCAAAATTCTCCCCAGGCTGGTCGGCGTACCATGCAGCTACATTAAAGACGGCTTGTCTCTATCCAAATGGCGCTTGGCTCCAGATTAGGGTTTTTAGATGATATAAATAGCCTCTCTCACATGGGAGAGGCAGGTTACAAAGGCTCATTTTAGACATTACGCTTGTAAAGAAAGAGAAGTTTTATGAGTGTTGTTCTAAGGAAGAGTAATAAAATTGGTTGAGTTCTTTGGTGGGAATTGAGTTTTTCATTGGTTTTAATCCCTTTGTTTGTAGTTTTATTGTGTTTAATTATGTTCGTTCTTGACTTCGTTATCAAATATCTTAATCCTCCAAATACTAAATCAACAAGCCAAGAACAACCATCAACATATACAAAATAGAATAAAAAATTATACACATATGGGTGCACCATTGCACCCGGTGCACCTAATATCAATTCGACAACTACAACCTTCTTGTCTTAATGGCTTTAGAACGAGGTCTGCTACGTAGATCGCAACAGGTCCCTCGAGCTGCATCTCAGTTGTTAAAACTGGACCGGCCAACGGGTTCTGTAGTCACTTACGGCATTTCCAGTTTGGGTGCTCCTAACTCTATTCCTTAGTCGGGAATAGTAGGAGCTAGAACAACACTTGAAACACACGTATACAAAATAGAATAACATGTATACAAAATAGAATAAAAAGTTATACACATGTGGGTGCACTCTTACATCTTGGTGCACCCAATATACACTCAAACTTTTTAATTGTAAAAAATAAAAATAAAAAAATATTTGGGATAACTCCACTTGGACTGCGTTTCTCTCCAGATCCTGTCAAAACCAACTAACCAAGTCATAACCGGAAGCAAGAATCATAGAGAGAGTCTGTGAGACGGAGGGTACAGGGAAGGACAAAATGACCATGGCGGCAGACGAAATACTGGCTTCTATCAGGTCTCTGATTGCCTCTCACTCCCCTCCACTGGACGCTTTGGTCGTCCCTTCCGAAGATTATCATCAGGTCTCTCTCGTCGACTATCCCCGAAGACTTCGTGCATATGGATTTATTACTGATGCGTTCATCGCTGCTTAATATGCCTATTAGAGTCTTTGATCCCATCTTTATTTGTTCGATTCCGCTGGTCTTAATTTTCTGCTGATATCTTAAATTTATGTATTTGATCGGCTCGATTATTGGTGTGGCAGAGTGAATATGTTTCCGCGAGGGACAAACGGAGAGAATTTGTATCTGGGTTCACGGGCAGTGCTGGTTCGTTCTTTTTTCTTTTTTACCAACCCACACTTATTTGCTGTTATTATTGATTTTTTATTTTTCATCAGCAACTGTTGTCGTGTTGCTCTCTCTCTCTCTCTGGGGGGTGTTGAGGGGAGATTCAATTCAAAGTTGCATTTTTTTTTTAAATCTGAGTCAACGTTAATTCTTTTTAACACGTTCATAAAGTTCAAAATTTCCAGATATAATTATGAGGTTGGGGGCTAAACTCTTATGTTTGTATCGGCTACTTTAACAATAACTTGTTTTAAGTGTTCTTGTTGCTTTTAATGTCAACTTTGTTTTATTATTTTCTGCCATAAATTGGACAGGATGACTGCTTTCATTTGCACATTTTAGATTGGTATTTTTTTCCTCTTATTCTAAATTGATATGTTGTAGGTTTGGCACTTATAACGGCAAATGAGGCATTACTTTGGACAGATGGACGGTACTTTCTTCAGGCAGAACATCAACTTAGCAGTCAGTGGAAGCTCATGCGTATAGGAGAGGACCCAACTGTTGATGCATGGATAGCTGATGTGAGATTTCTTTGTGTCCAAGAATCTTTTCTTGTTAAATTAAACATAATGAGATAATGTTCATATATATCCTAGAGTAAACTGAGTACATAATTTATATCAGCATATTTCCAAAAGGTTGAATTGAAACCAAACACATCCTTCCTTCCCATCCATCACAAAAGTTTACAGTTTTTATGATTTTATTTAACAGATTATACATTATACAACTAGAAGGATATCCTAGGAAAACATTTAGGTTTCTCTTCTTCCAAATTTAATAATTTATCTGCAGAATAATCGACAATCGATGGGATACTTCCTATTTCAGTCACTTGAAACAGACTTTTTCTCCCTAGTAATAAGAGCCACTATTTTATTTATAGGGGTGCTACCCAACTAAAGGCTCTTTTCCCTCTGGAATGAAGATAAATAAGAACAATTGTGCATATCACCTGTAATTGCATTATCCGTTATCTTTTTTTTTTTTTTTAAGGAAACAAAAAATTTATTTATTTATTTCAAAAGGGAAGAGCAGTTCCAAAGGGGAAAATCCAGAACAATGATTACATAGATTTACACCAATCTCTACCCAAAACAAAAAAATCTTGAACAATTTATGATTAGGCACTCAAAAAGTCTGGCCCTGTATTTGATTCTCTCCCTGACACCCTCAACAGCAGAGAGCTTCATACCAATCATTAAAGATTCTAATGATCCTTTCAAGCCAAATAGACTAGGCCAGATGATAATTCTCTACAATTTTATATCTCCTATTATCCTGTAGAAGATTCCAACTATCCAAATGAGGAACCCAATGAAACCCCAACTCTCCTACCACCCAATACTATAGTTGATTAGATTAGAAAAAGGATAATGAATGAACAAATGTTTAGCATCTTCACCTATTTGGAGATTGTAAAATAATGGGAATCGTTTTGGTAACAAGTCACAAGTATGAATCTTATCCAAAACTACTAACCACGTAAAAGCCTGAACTTTCCTAGGAAATGGAATCTTCCAAATTAGTTTAGACCAGGGAAAGATACGGAATTGTTGGCAGAGCAAAAAAGAGGCTTGAAAAGATTTAAGCGTAATGGATTTTGAAGGATCACCTGACCATATTCTATAATCACCATCCACCCTATTGAAAGTCACACCCTCCAACTTAGAGAGAAGCTGATATATAGCTTCCATCTCATCTCATCATCTCTAAGGTTCCTGAGGAAGTGAAGGTTCCAAGCATGTGGAAAAGAAAGCTAAATCATCGATGGAAAGAAAGGGAGAAGTAGGTCCATAATGAAGCAAAGATAGTTTGTAAAATGAAAGGAAAAGAAAGAGCCACACGAGAGCCTCCCACCCAACAGTCCTCCCAAAAGCGGACCTTGTTTCCCCTTTGCACTTGGTTATCCACCAAAGGCAGAAAATTTAGATGGACTCGAGATATGAACTTCTGTGTATTCTTAGCAAGACCTGCATCCAATTAGTCTCCTGAAGACTGTACTTACTCTTGATAACTCTATGCCACAACTAATCGACTTCAATATGGAACTGCTGGTCCGTCGCCACCATTTAGCCAACAAAGCCTTGTTCCTCAGCTGAAAATTCCTGATAACCAAAGAACCTAGTTTGTTAGAGAATTTTACTACCTTCCCAAAGCAAGATGTGTGTTTTTGTCCCCTTACACAACAACTTCATGAAAAGCTCATTTTCTTCTCCATATTTGTAGATGTTTGTATGCTCATCTTATTTTAGATTGCACTGTTCAGTTTTCTTTTATACTAAGTCCTTATATTGATTTACCAATTTCTGGCTACTCTCCGACAAATTCTGCATTATACTAAGTCCTTATATTGAGTTTGTCAATTATCCTCACTGATAACATTAATTGAATCATGATATGATCTACTAGAATCTTCAAAAAGATGCTGCCATTGGGGTTGATACTTGGTGCATGTCAGTTGATACTGCATTGAAGTGGGAGCATGCATTTGCTAAGAAACAACAAAAGTTAATTCAAACAACTACAAACTTGGTCGATGAAGTTTGGAAAACTAGACCCCCAGCGGAAGCAAATCTTGTTGTTATGCAACCAATAGAATTTTCTGGTCGTTCTGTTGAAGACAAGCTAAAGGATTTGAGGGAAGAGCTTGTGAAGGAAAAAGCATGTGCAATCGTACTCACTGCATTAGACGAGGCAAGCTGCAAGACTGTGCAATCATGTGATATCGGCATTTAACTTTTTCCTATTTCTTGGTCAAATTACTAATTTTTTAATTTCAATCTTCATGTAATTTGGAATGTTGCAATCTCAGGTTGCATGGTTGTATAATGTTCGTGGTTCTGATGTCGCCTTTAGCCCTGTCGTTCATGCATATGCTATAGTGACATTAACTGCTGCTTTCTTTTATGTAGACAAGCAAAAGTTATCCACTGAGGTTAGCCATAGTACTGTTATTGACTTTGTTTCTTTATGTTTTGGTTCTTGGCATTAAGTTTGTACAATCTTTAGGTGACCTCTTATTTGGAGACAAATGGAATTGTGGTGCGTGATTATGGTGAAGTCAGCTCCGATGCAACATTGCTTACTTCTGGCCAGCTAACTACCAATTCAGCCAAAAAAAGCGAACATGATATCCCAAAAAAGCACAACGGTGCTGGGGAGACTAGTTTAGGAGGGTCCCATAACTCTGCAGAAGAGAAAAGTGATGACCTCATATGGATTGATCCTGGGACGTGCTGCTTTGCTTTGTATTCGAAACTGAGCTTGGATAAGGTTTTCCTGCAATCATCACCGATAGCCCTTTCAAAAGCCCTGAAGGTATTTTCTTCTCTGTGAATTCTTGAACTTTTGTTGCCTTCCAGTGATTTACCTCTTTGAACCACAATTCCATCCCCTTATACCATTAATTGGATATGGGGTATCTCTTTTATTAGTTTTTTGTATACAAATATTTCCATATTTTGCCATTCATCATACATTTTGTCCGAAGTCATCTAAAAGTGACTACTTTACCTTTCTGTTTGAGTGGATCTAGTTGATGTGCCGATTTAGCTCATTTTATTGTCCTTTGAATTCACATTAATGATACTTTTAGTTAGTAGGTTGATGTGGCAAAAGAATTGAATGATATCAGTATTTGATTGTAATGACGAAATAAGGTTAAGATATCATGGTGGAAGAATGGTTGGGAGGTTGTAAATTTTATTTATGATGGGTCAAAGCACTTGACTATATAGTTGAAACATAAGTTAGTTGTTTCCATGGAATGACAACAAAAGGGTGTTTGAGGGTTTTATGGATGCTTGCTTGGAGGTTAGTGCATTATATATGTTGAGGCGATTGTATATATATATACTTTAAAAATGTTTTGCATTTTAGTTGTTTGTATTTTGGCTCTTGCAGAATTATTTATCTCATGAAAGATGAATTGGAAATTATTTACTTATCTTGTTTTATGCTATTAATTACCAATGTTGGTTGTGTTATTCTGTTGTAGCAAAATATTTGCATCATCTATTTTACTGGCGATAATAGTGCTTATTAAAAAAATTAGATACTAAAAAATGTTATTATTTTACACCATGTTATCTGGTGTATTTGTAGAAGAATATGTAGATCACATTATATCATTATGCAATGGTGCAGTAAAATTGTATTGTTTTCATTATACAATGATGAATAACTGTCCATCACTTATTTCATTGAATGCCGTGTCTCAATGAAAGGAGATGACAATTTTTTTTCCTTTAATGTACTGCCAAAGATTGTTGTCATTTATCTGTTGCATGGTAAAAACCTTGTATAGGTCAAAGAAAATTGTTCCTGTGTCTTGAAAAATAAGGAATACATCTACATGCTAAGCAGGCATTCTTTCATCCCCTTTAGATCTGGATACTATATGAAAAGATTAAAAAAAAAATCTTTAAAATGAGTATAAACTGTGGTTGAAAAAATCCCGTAAGCAAGGTGATTTGTAGAATACTTTGCATATAGTTATATGGAAGGAAATGCAAAAACTTTGCAAGTATGGTGGAATGTGTTTCCACCTAATTTATCATGGCTTCTAGTTTCTACACCTCAGCATTTTCCTGTTTTGGCATATTACTTTTTTTGATCTTTTACTTTTTCGCACTGGACTTCATTCCTTATAAAGTTAGTGGTGTCTTGGTCCTTTGGGAATCAATTTTAGTTGTGCAGGGAAATGATTGCAAAACATCAAAAGTAAACGTTGAGTGCAAGATATAGGTGGAGATTAGAAAAATGTGATATAGATTTACGTTTTTCTTGTAATACACTAATACTTATGTATTTATTCATCCAACTTAATATCATATTCTGTAAAATTATAATATTTGTAATGAAGGTTATGATTTTATTTAAAAAAGGATTAGAATATATATTTTGATTAGGAATAGGACTTTGGATGAGTAGTTTGTTAAGGACTAGTGTTATAAATAGGAATGATTTAAATGTATGTTTGTTTTTTTGATTAAATAGTAATCCTGCACGTACATATGGGTGCACTTGTTGCACGGTGTAATTCAGGTGTATTTTTAAATAGTATTAGCTATTCAACTAGAAAGTATATATATATATATATATATATATATATATTCAAATTATTCCTGTATTCATTTTGAATAAACAGGTATTGTTGAGGTCATTTAATCTTGTATGTTGTGTCACTACATCAGATTTTTGGGTGTAATGTGAGTGAAACCATCTGCTTTAATTCATACTATGAAGTTATCTCTATTTATTTTATTTTGACCATTCTGGTAGAATCCTGTTGAGATACAAGGACTGAAGAATGCACACATTCGGGATGGGGCAGCTGTGGTGCAATATCTTGTTTGGCTGGACAAACAGGTACAAAATAAGTACTTGAAATTTGAAAATTGTTTAATGGCGTTAATTGTTACTTCTTGTGGTCGGTATGGCCTTAGCTAATGCTATCTTCACTTTCTTCCTTTAGTTCCAGAACTGGGATTGATATATGAATGAAAATTCTATTATTTTTAATTTTCTGTGTGTTTTTTATCTTCTCGATAATTCTCATTTTCATTTATGTTAGTCAAACTCAGTGAGGGTTGTCTGACATGGATACATATCCAAAAGCCAATTTATTTATAAAAAAATTAGGATTGTAGTCACAGCCAAAGAAACATCCAGAATTGCAATACATGCATCATGCATGGGGATATGTACGGATAAAATAATATAAATCATCTGCTATACAGATGGTTCTTCCTCCTAATCTATTTTTGTCTACTTTTTAGAATTAATCAATGGATCTTACTGTTATCTCTAATTAGTCTATGCATATTTTCAGTATTAGATTGAAACTGAGATTTATTTTACCATCTTATGCTCATCAGATGCAAGAAATTTATGGGGCACCTGGTTACTTTGTGGACAGTGAGTTCATTAAGAAGGACCAACTGTAAGTTTTTTGTACCACTGTTTATAATCCAGTGATCTATGCACAATAGTTCTGATTGTAATTAAAGCACTGCTGGAGAATAGATTTCAATCTTGATGGTTTTGAGCAACTTTTTTTTTTGTGTTGTTGAACTGTTTATTTAATACTAAGTGGTAGTGTCATGCTCATAGTTATTAAGGGCACAAGGCGCACCGAGGCATTTCTGTGCCTGAGGCGCACCTCGAATATAAATGTATAATATAGCACTATAACTTATTCTACGCTAAATATAATCTATATACTACATAATTACCTAATAAATTAAGTTTAAAAAACATACTCCCTCCGTTCCGAACTTGTTCACCGGTACTGTAGATACGGAGTTTAAGAAAGTTGTTTTTTGACCAACTTTATTGACTTTTTAGGGGTATTGTGGTATTTTTAGGTAATAAATAAATTATAAAGTATGTTATGTGTGTTAGGTGAAAGTGGTATTTTTGAAATTAAGATAACTTTTGAGGTTGTTGGTTAATGTAAAATTTTCTTTTTTGGGTTGTGAAGATAAGTATGGGACTGACGAAAATAGAAAGTGTGAACATAAGTATGGGACAGAGGGAGTATAATATAACCGTTTACAGGAGTATAACACATGAATTAAGCCATTTGCACTAAAACTAAACATGGATACTTGAAACTTCATAATAATTGAAATAAAATTAGTCAATCAAAGCATCACACAATTCTCAATCTATTAGTAGCAAAAGTTTTCTTATGGTGGCAGCTGATGGAAGGATGGCGATGGCCGATGGGCGGCCGTTGGGGGACGGCGGCTTGATGTAGTTTGAGACTTGGAGTGGTGAAATGGAACTCTAACTCTAAACCCTAACATAATCCCTAATTTGAAATTTGGGAATAAATTGTATATAATATATTTTAGGTATGCGAGAAGTTGCTAGTCAATTTAAAAGTGCTATTTTACAAATAGAAGTGTTATTTCAAGCCATGAACTATGATAAACAGCATAAAACAAGCACATTCACTAGGCACGCCCCTTGGAACCTTGATCCTTGAAAACCAATATTGAGGCGCAAGAGTCATAGCCTTAGCCGAGGCGCGCCTTTAATAATCATGGTCATACTTGGTCCCTTTGGCTGAATATATATGAGATGTAATGCGGTACTGGAGTGTTATGGGGTCTGCAGGCAAAGCATAGATTTTACAATGCAGATCTACCACTTTAATTTTGAATATCAAAATATTATTGATGAAGCAATCAGCTTTACATTGTATGAACCTTTTCTAAATTCCATGTGATAGAATTGTGAATGAAGTGTGCTAAACTGAACTCTCGCTTATTTTAAGCACATCCCTTGGTTCATTCTGTCCTAAAAAAGTCTTTAGTCTAAAGTTGAGCCCGAACTGGAAATCAGGTCCGCTTATCATACTTGTACTTAAGCTAGGTCCTACAAATGGGGAAGAGAAGAAAAAGATAAAAACAGCTGCTGGAATTAGGTTTCTAGGATTCACATACACAAAAGTAAAATTGCTACGAGAAGAAAAATGATTCAATGATTAAAAACTGAAAGGCCAGGATAAGGAAAATGAATACTCACATGCGTTCCGTGGAAGCAACATAGTCCCCCTGATATAGTCCTACTCTTTTGCCCTCTACGCATACCATCTTATGGAATTCAACCAGTTTGCTATTAGTGTGTTTTGATAACAAAATCATAATGGACACATGGGTCTTTAATGTTTGCCATGATGTTGCAAGTGAACTCAATATTGCTCCTGTAACTTATTTTTCTACTATATATGCTATGTAGAACATTCAACTCAGTATGGTGTTATGGACGTTCTTAGGCAGATGTTCTTCTCTTATTAAAAAGATAAGGGTATTATTATATTACCAGTATTTGAAGGGATAATGATAGGTTTGTCTCTTCGTCAGCACATACTGGTTTTTTTCTGGAATTATTCTATATGCAAAGGTCTAATATATTTTAAGTTTTACTATGAATAGTTATCTGTCTTTTTGATTGAATCTTAATAAAATATGATTTTTTTTAACAGGGTAGGAAAGCTTACTGAAGTGTCTGTAAGTGATAAGCTAGAAGAGTTTCGTGCATCTAAAGAGGTATTAGCAAACAGTCTTCTAAAAGGGGACTGCTGGAACTCAAAAGAGTTGCTATTTTTCTTATGTTACCATATCCCTCATCAATTCTACATGAAAGATGGAAGGACATTTAAATGGGGGTTAACACTTCACCTTTGATTGTGGTTTTTTGATTAAGTTACTCCCTAGCCTATATGCCTAGAAATTTAGTCCGACCTACTGGATTCTGATGGGTTGTAGAGTGGGGCTATTGGATGGTGGGCCTAGAGTTGCCACCCTGGATGTGGGGCCAATGAGAGTTACACGCAGATGTGGGCCTTGGTATGTGGGTTGTCACTTGGCGTGTGCTGTCCATGGATGTCCGGTTTGAAGGGGATGGATTGTTATGATGATATCCCACCTTGGTTCCACATTAAAATACGGAAAGATGTATAAATGGGGGTAATCACCTTTGGCCATGGTTTTGATTTAGAACTCTCTAGCTTATATGTTTTAAAAATTCTGTCTGATCTTTCAAAAGGGGCTGCCTGATGTTGGGGGGCCGGGATTTCCACCTCGGATGTGACAGAGGTTGCCACTCGGAGGTGGGCCATGGTTTGTTGTTTGCCACCTGGTGTGTGCTGTCAGTGGACGTCTGGTATGAAGTTAGATGGAGTGTTTGCCACATCTTTCACAAGAAAGTATGGAAGGTCATCTAAGTGTGGGTCAACCCTTTACCTTTGACCATGATTCTGGGTTAAGTTGAGCTTCGCTTCCTAGATTACATGCCTAACATCTTCTTTGTGAATCATAGGATAGTACTCTTATTTCACTAATCCAAGTATATGTTCATTGATAAAACTGGAAGCATAAATTACTCCTTTTGGCAAAGAAATTATCTTGAAAACTCTTCTTATTAACTCCATAAATGTTTGACCAACAGCATTTTAGGGGGTTGAGTTTTCCTACTATCTCATCAGTTGGCTCGAATGGTGCAATCATACATTATAGTCCAGAGGCAGAAACATGTGCTGAACTTGACCCCAATTCCATGTACCTCTTTGATTCAGGAGCACAGGTGCAACAACTACTTTTCTCAGTTTCTCTCCTCTTATTAGAACTTATCTGCATCTTGATTTTCTTTAATTAATCTCATTGGCTTGTCTAAAGTATCTAGATGGAACAACGGATATTACTCGGACTGTGCATTTTGGAAAACCTACTCCACATGAGAAAGCATGTTATACTGCGGTATGTAGTGTCCTTTTTATTCATATCCATATAATTTTTTTAAGAAATAAAGGAATGTTTCTATATGCTTACTGAACCATGTAGAATCCTTCCATTCACGTGTGTTCTGGTTGGTGGGAGGAATTATTTGCATATATTTATTTTCCTCAACTTATGCAGGCAAGAGGAGTGCCATTAGTTAATTACTGAATGTGTTAGTGAAATAGTTGTTTAGGTGCGAGAGGCATACAAAGGTGTAATTTTGCATTGAGAACCAACAGTATCCACAGATCCTACATATGAATCTGACCTATTTGACAAATACTTACCTGATGAAATTAAGTTGCTAACCACATAATATCGCATATGAATTCATAAATAACGTAAATACCTATTATTATAAATAAATACCAAGTATTTAGTTCAACTTCAAATCTTCAAGACACCACCAAATTGGATCTAGGTCTAAAATGGGTAGCATAGTAGCCACATGGTGGTTTTGAGCAAGGTCAAGTTTGAAGGATAAAGGATGTGCTTGCTTGTTTAGTAAAGAAGATTAATTAAAAGAACAAAACATCACTCCACCTGACTATTTTAAGTAATTGTTACTACCTTTGGAAAGTAATTTAAATAATTAAGAAAATAAACATAGAATTAATTTAATTAAATTATCTTCTTGAAATTAATTTTAAATTTATATGTTTGAACATATTATATTTAAATGAATAAATATCTAATTTTTTCAATGATAAATTTTAACCTTTAAACTAGTCAAACATTCCTAAATTAATTCTACATTTTTATTATTGAAATTATTTTTAATTTTTTAAAGTGATGTATGAAGTATTCCGTAAAATATATACTAAGTATCCAAGATTCAATACAATTAATCAATATTTAAAAAATATATAATTCAAAATTTAATCAGGTTTATCAATTTAAACACTTCGAATTGATGTTTTAGAAATATTTTATTTTATTTATATGTATTGAATTTAAAATAATTTTAATAATGAAGAAAAAGTTATATATATTCCATTCAAATTCCCTCAATTGAATTGAGGTTTAGAGGCATTTTAGTTATTTAGAGTTTAATGGTTTAATTAATTAATTAACCAAAGGGATTGGAGTATAGTTGTGTATTCTGTCTTGAATGTGATTATTTATTTATTTATTTTGGGATATCTTGTCTCTCTATTTAAATAATAATAATAAAATTTCTTTTTATTAAAGCAGAGGTTTAATTAATTAGTAATTACAACATCAATTGAATTTAGTTTAATAAATTCAGTATTCAATTTTTTAAAATAAGATACGAATCACGTCGTTATCTAAATAACAGAATTTTTTTTAAAAACATACCCGCAACATAAAAACCAGCAAGTGGCCTACCCTGCAAATTATCTGCCACCCTCAGAACCACTAAAACTAAATAGTGAATTTTTTGTGATTTGTGGACTAGCCCGGTCACCCTACTACACATTCTAGCAATTATACATTTTACGTTTTATTTATTTATTTTTTATTTTACAACACTGGATTCCCAGGCCTGGTTTGGCCTGCTTGTTAAACCTGTCCTACAGTACACAATGATTCAACCCACAAATTGCCCACCTCAGCCAAGCCCACAAATGGTGGGTTTGAGGTCCAATCCATACCAGATACCACCAACCCATTTAACACTTTTACAAGGAGATTTATGCTCCAATTTGCCTTTCCATAAAGGAGGTGCTCATCCCACAGCCACTTCGGAGGTGTATCTTTAATAACTATGGTTAGTAATGTATCTTAGCTAGTAATTTTAGTGTGATTAGTTGGATTTCATGACCAAATTTTATTTAACAAGGTTATCTACTTGAAGTTTATTGAGTTTGTCGGATGTTTTTATTACCCAGGATTCCATTGTGCCTATGCTCCAAGATCCTAAATATCACAGATTTTTCTTTTCTCAACTTTATCGTACTATAAGAAATATTCAGTTTCAGAAAAGATGATGAAAGAGAAATAGCTTAGAATAAATGCTTTGCAGTTAAGGATGCCAAATAAAGGGAAAAAACCATAATTACCCACTTTCTTTAATCACTATATCTTTGCCATCACTCAAATAACTTCTATTCAATTTTAACCAATTTAATGTAAATACCCTCCAACCAAATAAAGTTGGAATGTCGGTCAAGGTGTCGGTGCACCGACATCCGTCGGCCCCATCGGGCCGGGTGTCGGTTCCAGTCATTCCCCCACCGACATGCATCGGTCCGGGTGTCGGTCCACGGACGAGCCGTCCGACTTCGGTCGGTCCCCTACCGACGTGCGCTAGTCCGGGTGTCGGTCCACCGATGAGCCGACCAACATTGTCGGTCCGGGTGACGGTCCACTGACGAGCCGACCAACATTGTCGGTCGAGTGTCGGTGGTTGTCGGTCCCCCACCGACGAGCCGACCCGACATGCGTCAGTCCGGGTGTCGGTGGCTGTCTGTACCCCACCGACATGCGTCGGTCCACTGACAAGCCGACCGACATGCTTCGGTCTAGGTGTCGGTGGCTGTCTGTACCCCACCAACATGCGTCGGTCCAGGCGTCGGTCCACTGACGAACTGACCGACATGCGTCGGTCAAGGGTGTCAGTGGCTGTCGTTAAAATCGACAAGGGCATTTACTCCAAAAACTCAAATTTGGTTAAAATTGATCACAAGTTATTTAATGGTTGGCAAAGATTTTTGTTACTTCATATTTGCTATTTTTGCTAATTGGCACTAAAATAAATATGTCTCTTTTAATGCTTTCCTTGTTTGTATGGGTAGGAATTTAGAAATGAATCAACTTATTCTGGAAAAAGAAGATAAATAAAAATGAGTCTTGTCAAACAGTGGTCACTTTAGCCAAACTAGTCTATATTATAATTTTGTCATGCAAAAACCTAGATCTTCTTGGTGATGTTTGAAACATAGTTGGCTCCTAGAGGAGTCTTTTATCACCTGGAGTAAAGTTGCAACTTTATTGTCTGTTTCTGCTGCAGTTTTGTCAATATCTCTAGTTGATGTTATAAATTCATTTGTGTGATTGGCATGTTTGTTTAGATCTTATGCTTTAATAGAACTATATTGTGTGAGATACAGGTATAGACTATTGACTTGAATAGAAAAAATAACTCTTATGCATTATTGAGTTTTTTCAATTTCTGCAATGTAGGTTCTCAAGGGCCACATTGGTTTGGGCAATGCTCGATTTCCCAATGGAACCACTGGTAAATATTTGTTTCCTTAACAATATAATCTTGTTATAAAAACACTTTCTGAAGTGTGCTTAGGGTCACAATGTTTGAGCTTATATTCTTGCTTGAGAAAGATTATGGCTATGTTTGCAACAGTTTTCACTTTTAGAATATAAAAGCTGAGAGAAGGGTGCTTATGAAAAAAAAATGATTTTACCCCAAAAGCTGCCATCACCCCCCATGTGATACAAATTTAACAAGAGCTTCTCTGTCTTGTTGAGAATGTTAAGGATCTTTGTACTTATTGCTAATTCCTCCAGGTCATGTACTCGATGTTCTTGCTCGAATTCCATTGTGGAAAGATGGTCTTGATTACAGGCATGGTACTGGCCATGGGATAGGGAGTTACTTGAATGTTCATGAGGGTAAGTCTGCACTTCTGTCTCTTGTCAAATTGTGTACATGCCTGATAATGTATAAATCAATAATTAGTTCAAGTTTTTCAATTGTCTTATTTTACATCTTCATCAAATCAATAATCAGTTGATGTTTTTTATGTTTATTGCATTTGTTTTCTATTAGCAAGTCAATTTGAACTACTTTCTTTACCAGTTGTTTTGCAAGTATTTTGTGGTAATAAACTAATAGCTTTTGTCCGCACTGTTTTTGAATGTTTTGCATGAGAGGATTAATGCTTCATAAACATATGGTGGTCTGTTATCCTGTTAACATGGGTTAAGGACTCATTTTCTATGTAGTTGTAAATTATTATTGGTAAAAACTGCATATTAACTGCCAACAGATTAGTCCTTGTTGCAATTAGTGTTTTGTAAGTTGTCATTTATTTATAGAAAGTAATGCAATCCTGAAAAAATATTTTAATGAGCCGTAACTAGCTTTTGTATATTTGCTCAAATATTTGGCAGGCAGATGCTTGCAGGTTCTGTCACTTGGATGTTTCAAACGTAAATGTGATTTACATTTTGATTTGCTGAGATGTTCATTTTAGAATCAAGGTTGTGTTTGAATAATAAGATTGAAGATGAACATGAAATCAATAACAGCAAAACTATTGGTGGTGGTTTGGATTGATATGAATCCATCACCTTCTCTTTAACTATAGGGATTTGGGTGGGTTTTGAAATTCACTCTTATTTTGTTTTAAATCAAAAAATTTCCTATCTTCCATTTTAAATCTTTTAATAAAAACTTAACCTAAGTCTAAAGAGAATTTTCACGATAACTAATCTGGGAAAAATATCTCCTACCATCTTTAAGAAGTATGTGAAAGCAAACCTAGTCAATGTTCTGTGTTGGCCAGATGCACAAAAAAGGATAGTTTGCAAGGAATGGAATATTCACACAATTAAATGTTTGAGACTTTCTTAGACCATGAATATGTTAAAGTCTTCCTTGATATTTGTGTTTACACTTGCTGGGGGATTAGGAAGAAATATGTTCAAAGTTGTCATTTTTCGTATTTACTCTGCTTGGTACTCTTTGCCCTGGCTGTTAGTTGAACCCTTTTGGTTACTACAGTAATTTGATGAGGACTGCAATTCTAATATCCCGAATGGCTGACTTGTGGCTTTGTCTTATACTCGGTCATTATGTACTTCCTCCTTAATTATGTATTTTCACATGAAAAAGAACTAATGTTAAGACATCACAAGATGAGATGAGGGTTTTCCATTTTATAGGATTACTAGAATGAATCTGGTTACAGTGTTTAATTCCCCCAAAATTTCTACTTTTGGTAGGTCCACATCAAATCAGTTTCAGGCCAGCTGCTCGGAATGTGCCATTAAAACCTTCCATGACTGTGACAGATGGTAATTGCTCCACAATTCAGTTTCTGCTATTATTTTTTGTGTACTGTTACTACTGTGTGACATTATTTGTTTTTAATGTTTTAATTGGTTATATATTGCTCAAATTTCATTTTCCGAATTCAGGCTTTGACTTATTAACCTTATTTTCCAGAACCCGGTTACTATGAGGATGGGAATTTTGGCATAAGACTGGAGAATGTGCTTATTGTAAAAGAAGCTGATACAAAGTTCAATTTTGGTGACCGGGGTTATTTATCTTTTGAGCATATAACTTGGGTAATATTTTCAACTCTATGCTGTTACCTCCTTTCTTTCATTAATTCAAATTATATTTTTATACTTTTAATACCCTCGGTACTGGTTGATATGAAGCCTTAAACTTGTGCATAAATTTAATTTAATAAAATAAAGGCATAGTGCATAAAAAATACTCTAAACTATTCATATATATTTTAGTAAGTCCCTAACTACTTTTATTTTATTAAGTCCTTTTAAGTATCGAATTATTATTTCAAGAGGTCCCTCGAGACACCATTTTACTAAGACTTTCAAATTAATTTAAAGATGTATGTAAATGTACACTCACTTGAATTTTTTTAATTTTATTAATATCAAATGTATTTGTTATAAGCAATTTTCAAGTTAATAATAAAAAAGATAAAATTTTGAAATAACTTATGAAAAACACATTTGAAAGTGTAATAAAAAAAAGTTAACATGTAACGTAACTGATAAGATAGCTCGATAAATTCTTACAATTGTTATTTCAAGGAACCCTTGAAAATAAAATGTTAATTCTTAAAGGGCTTTTTAAAGTATTAAAATGTTTAGGGACCCTTTGAAATCAGAGTTAATTGTTCAAGGACCTTGAGATGCATTATGCCTTAAATGAAATGGCTATCTGTTTAACTATTGACTCCAGATACTACTGTATTATAATAATAGCATACCAATGTCTGCTGTATGCAAATTTTCTTTGGCATGCTTTCTTACAAGTCTTTAATTATTCTATCGTATGATCATAATTATGGCATGCACTTTCCAGCCTGCAATAGGTAAATCTTCTTTAGAATTTGTTTATATATTTTAGCAACTTTGTCTTTGATCCAGTTCCCAAACACTAACTATACGAGATTGGAGAAGAATTCATCTCTGTTTATTTACTGTTTATATTTATGCCTATATATTCTTATTCTTGTATCAATATGTATGCAAGTGCATTGATAGTGAAGTGCAACGATAAAATAACTAAAAGGGTTGACACTTTTGTTTGAAAATATTGAGAAGTTGCCTTTAAAATATTTTTCAAATATTGTCTGGAATCTTGAATTGGTTGAATATTACTCTGGATCTTCCTTAACAGGTCCTTAGACAGTATACAGCGAGAATATTATCTGTAATTAATTTGCACTCGTTATGTAAGTGAATTCAAGGGTGTATCTAACACTGTGTGGTACAACATGAATAGGGTGTAATCCACCGTACATTTTCTTGTTCATAGACGACATCTAAAGTCTATGCTGAGAAGTTATGCATTGTTTTCAGGCACCGTATCAGAAGAAGTTGATAGACACGAGCATCCTCGTGCCCGAAGAAATTGAATGGTTGGACATGTACCATTCTAGATGCTGCGACATATTAGCTCCATATTTGAATACTGCAGAGATGGAATGGCTGAAGATTGCTACTCAGCCTGTTGGTGCTTGAATTGTTCTCTATTTTTAGTTTTATACGCTTTCCCAGTAAATTCCTTTTCATTCTTATGCTCCATAGGTTTTGATGCTACAGAAATTTTATTAATTTATTTATTATTATGTTAAAGGAAATCATTTTGTGTGAAATTGGAGTCTCAATTTCGTTGAGATTGTCTCTAAATCTGATGCATCTTTTTTTTTTTTTTTTTTTTTTTTTTGATAAATAAGGCCAACACTTGCATGAGCTGTATTCTGGTTTTACATTTTTTGAGAAAAGCAACACTATTGCCACCCTATGCCGAGGGCACCCAAAAAGAATTGAAGAAAAAGACCATTGTAACCTTACTTCAAAATCCACCCAAATTTATCATGCCTAGCAAAATTTTCTTCTCGCACCCAATTCTTCTCGTACCTCTGTATTCTTCTTCTTTCTCAAGGTACTGCGACCATATGCTGTTTGCGATATGTTGTTTGCGAGTTTCAATCAATGGATGAGTCAATTGAGGAAAGGAAGGAGAAAGAAAGATATGTGGAAACGGGAGAGTTTCAATCAATGGATGAGTCAATTGAGGAAAGGAAGGAGAAAGAAAGATATGTGGAAACTGGATTTTGCTTGGTAAATCTGAATTTACTAATATCTTTTTAATGTTTCAAACCCACTTAGGCACTTGCTGCATGATTGGTAAGTGGGAATGAAATCGTCATTCTTAATTCTATTCTCATTCCTGCGATTGATATGTTTTTAGCAATATGAATCCTGATTCCAAAGAAATGTGTATTCCTTTATTTGTGGGAATGAACATTCCTCCCACATTCATAGTATTGCCCATTCCATTCCCTAGTTCTCCCCTACCACCTCTATCTCTCTCTCTCACACACACACATATATAATATTATAATTATAATTATAAATAATATTCTTTTAATTTATACGACATTTATTTATATAATTATAAATATGTTACTATTTTTCTACTTAACATGTAATATTTATTAAAATTATTTATATTAAATTATTTAATAAAAAATAAAATATTAAAGCATTTAAAATCTAAATAAAAAAATTAAATATTTTTATATACTCAAATCGGTAAAAAAATATATAATTAAATCAAATTCTTAGAATTTTTAAATATAAATGTATATAATTATTTTAATATTTATTCAAAATAAAAATTAGTAAATTATATATAAAAAATTAATATTATTAATTAAATTGAATATATACATGTAATATAAATATAAATATAAATTTTTATACATAGTTTAATATTTTTTAATATATATAAATTTTTTATTTGTATTTTAAATTTTATTTATATTTTAAAAATATTAATATTTTATTTTATTTTAATTTAATATTTTTCTATAATTATTAAAATTTATAAAATCTTCATTAAAATTTTAATTAATTTAATATTTTTATAAACTAAATTTTAAATGTAATATTATAAAAATACTATTAATGAGATTAAATTAATTAGTTATTACTAAACGATTCCAATCATGATAAAAATAATTTTTAATCATTCAATTCTCATTACTATTCCATTTATATGTTCAATTATCCTATTATTCCATTCAGTCATACCTATCAAATATAGTTGATTGCTCATAAAAGAGTGTGATTTGGTTTATAGGTCCACAATGGTCCCACGTTTTCCATTATTGTAATCACGTAATCTTCATTTCATACAATTTATGGATAATGAAATTCATATTTAAGTATGCAGGGAAAAAAAAAATTTCCTAATTTTTTTAAAATTTTGTTAACAATCTACAGCTTATAAATTATCAGAAATACTAGCAACATCATATATAATCAAAACAAATATATGCATATGTAACGACTTCCCTCAAAATCAAAAGATGAAGCTATATTGAGAATGATGGGAATGAAACTAGCCTGCCTCTGCGTACAAATTTCTGTAATTGGGTGTTTAAAAATAAATTATTTCGAGCATATATTAATTTTGGTTGGAGTGGGGTTATAATTGCCTTTTCCTCCTCGGTTTATTTAATAATCGGATGCTCTTGGCATAAGTTCGGTGGCAATAACGCCGCTCTTTCTTAAATTTTAATAACTTTTTATTTATACGATATATTGATCAGTGAATAATTCACCGTATCATTATCACTTGTTATTATTAATTCGAGTACGAGTATCAATTTTTTTCTTTAATCAAAATGTTTTCTTATCGTCTCACAGAAGTTTTTGGGAGAAATAATCAGATTTTCTACTTTAGATTGATATCACAACCTTCCCCAATGTAAACATTTAACAAAGGGACACTTCGTGACACTGTCTCAAGGGTCTCTTAATATTTAAATTTGCAACATTTAAGTTCGCTGTTCAGTTATTTATGACGATTCCTTTTTTCTTTTATAGGATTTTAAAATAAATTTATTTTAGAATTACTATCTTATACACAATATTAAATAGTATTGCTGTGTGGTAAGTGCATTTTAATATATTACTATGTGATAAAAAATTGAAATGATATATTCAATATAACTTTAACCTCGATTGAATATTAAAAAGAGACTCTCTTGTGAGACGAGTTATTTGTGAGACGGATATGAGACGGGTCAACCCATCACTAAACTATGCTTATTATATAGTTAAAGTATGTTAATAATAAATCATATTGTAACATACTAAAATTATACTTTAATACATAATCTAACATACTTTACAAAATATACTTTAACAATCATTAAACATACTTTATCTATACAATAAACATACTTTAATGATGAGGTCAACCAGTTTCACACCCACAAATAACCCGTCTCACAAGAGATTTTGTCTATTAAAAAAATTGTAATATCAAAATATATTAAAAATATCTTGCAGTTTTTTTTTTTTTTTGTCATGTGGATGGACTCTTCATTCTCCTTCATGACAGAATTATTTGATTTCCTTCTATTTTATCATTCTATCATCCTAATTTAAGTTGATATATATATTATATGTTCATTATTTTATGATGACAATTTCTTCATTCCTATTTCCTAATTTATTTAAAAATTGCCGATTTAAAAATATTAATTGCCAATTATATTTAACATTGATTTTATTATTTTTTTATCAGAAAAATAATATTATTAATCAAATATGAAAAGAGTAAGAGAATTACCCAACAGATTTAGTACAACAGTAAAAGAAAATACAAACCAATAGAGTTCTAGAAATTTAATCTGCCCCAAAGTCATCTGTTCAAAAGCTGTTAGAGAATGAAAGTATGTGAACGTCTCCAATCTTCATAGCATATTAGTAAACTTGCTGAATGTTTTCCAAATAACCAACTCTAAATACGTGATTTAAGTTCTTCCATCAAATCAACTTTCTCCATATTAATACTATTGAAAATAATTGCATCTCTTGTCTTTGATATTAGCCACACCAAGCATTTCCAAACACATACTAAGAATGTCTTACCTTTCCTGCCTCTAATAAGAATGCTAAAGTGAAGCAAATTAATGGAGGGATTCGAAGATAAGACAGTCTTTAATCCGACCCAACTAGCGCACTCCATCCAAAGGTGATAAGAGAATTCACATTCAAAAAATATATAACTTACCGTTTCTGAGGCTTCCTAACAGAAAGTACAAGTGACATTAGCATTCTGTGCTATAATCTCTCTACTTTGTAACTGTAGGAAGGCGATTCCACAAAACTCTCCATGCATGGACTCGAACCTTAGGAAAAGCAACTTTATTCTAAATAAGAGTGGAATCCTCTTTTTTATCCCATTGTATCCCAATCTTTTGCCTCCATATTTTCTCATATGCTCCTTTTGTAGTGTATTTGACTTCCATCCCTATTCGCCATTGCCAATAGTCTTCAATATCCTGCTTCGGGGTAAAATAATTAATTAGTGAAATAAGCTCATCAAGCATGTGTTACTCCCTCTCACATAGTTTTCGTCTCCATCTCCACTTCCATTGCCACACTCCATCAAACCACTCTCCATCTCCCAAACACTAGAGTCTTTGTCTAAATTAAGACGAAAAAGTCTATTAAATTTGGATTTGAATTCCAACCCATGAATCATCCCAAAAGAGAGTTTTTCTTCCATTCCCTAACACAAACCAACCTGTTTGATCATCACCAATAGCTTTGAAAATTTCACCCCACCACCCCGATGTTTTGTGTCTCCTCTCCCTTGGGTTATAACCCGATCCATTCCCCCTTGTTCCCCTCCATCTCGACCATAATACACGAGCCCAAAGTCTATCCCTCTCAACATAAAACCTCCAAGCCCATTTACCTAATAAGGCTACATTAAAAGATTCCAAATCTTTAATCCCAAGACCCCCACAAGCTTTAGGATAACACGTAATTTGCCATTTAACCCAAGAAATATTGTTAATGTTTTCCCCAACACCCCAAAAAAACGATCATTGCAATTTAGCAATCTCATTCAACACCACTCTAGGAGCACGATAAATAGAGAACACATAGGTCGGAATTGAGGAAAGCACCAAATTAATGAGAGTAAGTCTTCCCCAATTGAGATTTTCAAGTGTTCCCATTTCTTCAACCTATTTTCACCTTTTTAATCACATAATCCCAATCAGACCGTCTGCAATGGGCACATCCTACTTTTACCCCAAGATTTATATATGAGATACGAATATGATATTTCATTTCTCATCTCACTCTATCTCCATTACTTTCTTTGTAAGTCACTATTCCCATCTTCCATTTTTTTTTAAATTTTGTTTTTAAATATTTATATAGTGATACAATTCCATTATACACTATTATTAATGTTTTTTTACTTATTATATTTTTAATAATTTTTTAAATAATAAATTATTTTGATATAAATCATCTCCATAAGTTCTATTTATTTTTATACTCAATTTAGTAAATTATGTGTTTCATCCCCAAAAGCTTATTCATTATTTATTTATTTTTTAAAATCTATGTTTTAAGATAGATCTATTATAGTAGTAATTCTCGACTAAGAAGTTGATTTGAGTTTAAATTTCTCCGCATTGGTTAATCGATTTGTGTAAATCCCTATTTTATTTTTATTTTTATTTCTAAGACTTCATTGAAGATTCGAATGGGAGGTTTACATCTTAATCTCACCCTAAAATTTGGATTTGGACTGGTTTGACATCCATGTTTATCTGTTTTTGACATGGAGATTTGAGTATGTATGATGCGTGTCAATGATATATTGAATTAAGAATCATGTATAGTTTTTTATATATATTTTTTGTTAATAGCCCATTCTTCTTTAATCGAGCTTGCTTATTATTTGGCTTGATTTAAATTAAATGTTATAAGTGTGTTGATTGTAAGAATTATTTTAAGTTGATAATCAATCTATTCTTAATTATTAATGTTATCTTTTACTTTTATTAATTTAAATTATATTTTATTATTTAAAATTAATTCTTAATAATCAATTCTGAATCTTTGATAGTAAAAGTCATAGATTCTTATCATTATTAATCAAAATAATTTTATTCAATAATTTTATTTTAAATAATTCGACAATAAAATAATAATAATAATAAATCCATGAGTAAAATGGTATTTCCCTACCTTGAACCCTCTAAAATGGTATTTCACTATCTTGAACATCATCCATAGTCAACCACTTTGAGCCTTAAAGCCTATTTATTGTGAATTTAGCACATTACAAGTCTTGATTACCCATTTGAGCCTTATATAATTACCCTTTTGTATGAGTGATTGAGGAGATGTGGTTTAGAAAGGTTTGATGAGAATTGTGCAAGAAAAGAAAGGAAATGGTAACAAGCAAGAAAAAGGATGAAAAGAGCACGAACAAGAATGGACATGTAACCTCAAAAAAAGAAAATGAGTAAAACAACAACAAAATGCTCAAGTATTTAAAAGTTCGAAGAAGGAAGCATGCATTGAAAAGAAGCTCAATTCAAGGAAAGTTGATTGATAGTACTTGTGATCAATTAAGAAAGAAAGGAAGAAAGAAATTGTTAAGGAATGGAAGAAAGTAGCTACATCTTCGATTACTTACACTTGATTAGTCACTTGTATCCATATTCTTCCTACCCTACCAAAGAGCCTATCATTACACCCTTAATTAAAGACCTTTTTGATCACTAATGGAAACTTTGGTAGTTTGTGAATGTAGTCCTCGAGCAAGCTTATAGCGAGTCGAGCCAATCGCTTGATGAGTGTTGTTACGTTACTTGAAAGAGTGTTGAGTGAAATTAATAACCTATGTGAGGCTTGGACTAAAAAGGGACTATATTACACTTTGTTCTCTTGTGATTGAACTTGTTAATTCCTCATGTCATGACTTTAATGTTGTAGGATGACTTATCATAAATTGTGATTCTTATTGCTATTGATGTGTTATTACTTATGTTCGTTTAGTCTTTTCCTAGGTGAAAATCTCACCCCTTGGTTTATCATTTTCATTGTGCAGGGACGTACAACACTTTAAGTTTGGTAGTGTGATGAGTGATATTTTCACCTAGATTTTAATATTTTTTATGCCCCAGAAAATAGTATTTTATCCGTATTTTATGTATTATTTGGTTATGTTATGAGTTCTCATGAAAATGTGTGTGAATGAGCTTAAACGTATGTAAAACAGGAGAAAACGGAGTAAAAATAGAGACTGGAGCTAAAACGAGCAAGAAACAGGCTGCCAAGACCCAACTCGAGTTGCAAGGTCCAACTCGACTTGCAATTCGAGTTGAGAGAAGGTCGAGTTAGGGTCCAAAAATCATCTAGAAAGCTTACTCGAGTTGCAAGGTCCAACTCGACTTGCAACTTGAGTCGAGCTAGGAGCAGGGCTGGTGCAGAAATTATATAGTGAGCTAACTCGACTTACAAGCTGAAACTTGAGTTGCTAGCTCGAGTCGAGCTGCCTTCCGAAGGATTTTCAGTTTCAGAGCCTCGCAACACGATCGAACAGGCGGGTGCACGAGTAGCCAATACGAGTCGAGCTACTTTAACTCGAGTTACACACAACGTAACTCGACTCGTGTTGCAACTCGAGTTGGGTAAGGCCAACTCGAGTTGAATGTTTTTTGGGCTAAAATCTGGATTTTCACCTGCAAATGTGTGTAAAAAGCCCATTTGATGTTAAATTCGTGGCCCAACTTGGAGATGGTATAAATAGCCTCAAGTTCAACACTTGAAAGGATATTGGAGATTCCACCAAGGGTTTGCACCAAAACACATAGGTCACACACCATTTCTTCCTATTCACACCATCATCTTCATCCATTCTTCATCCATATCATCTACCTTCATCCTTCCACTAAATCTACCATTCAAATTGAGCAAAAGGAGCAAGGAAGAGAGGGGATTGCAAAGGGGAGAAGAAGATCACCATTGGAAGCATTCAAGGGAGTCTTCATCTACACTTTGTTTTGAAACCTTATTGTTCATTGTGTTTTGTAAGGATCTTAATGTCTATGTTGATTTCCTTTTGAATATGGTAGGCTAATCTCCCTTGTGGGATTAGCAACATGAGAATTGGTTAATTTTGGGGATTTGTGTATTTGAATTCATATGTTGATTGGATCTATGATTTTCTATCATTGATTGTTAATTGCTTGATTTTTATTGTTGATTTGTGTGGTTAATTGTCATGAACATGTGATTAGATTGAGAAATCAATTAAATGTTTAGAATAGTTCATTGAATCAAGTCATCATACACTTCATGTTAATTATAAGTTGTAAAGAGATAGAGATGTGCTTTATAATTTAGAACCCTTTGATAGAACATGTGATTGGTTTGATCGAGAGGTTGAGTAATCGTGTGAAGGGACTCTCATTTCAAGCTTAGTACCTAGTTGGAATTGTTTGTGTGAGAGCCAATCCATTGAGCTATTTGATATTCATATCCTATCCATCTCGAGAGGGAGTTTAGGTGAACTTAGTGTTGGCCCTTAATCCTATATCCATGATACATATGAATTTGATACATAATTCCTAGAATTACCACTTCTTAATTGTTGTTAGTCTCACTTTTAATCAATTTGAAAACCACTTTTCATTCATCCATCTTGTTTGTTGATCATTGCTTGCTTGCTTGTTTTGATTACCTCTATTTACTTGTTTGATCAACCACTCTATTGATGATTCATCTCTATAAAATTACAAGAAACGTGAGATCGCTTAAGCACTAGTACCTACCTCCCTGTGGTTCGATAAATTCTTAAATTAGTCAACCCGACTACAAGGTATGGCTAATCAAATGACGTCATTGCCGGGGAGGCAATGATTGCTAGTAACTTGAAGAAGGATAGTTTTGAGTGATCTTAGTAGAAATATTTTTATTTTATTTGTTTACTTGTATTTTCTTTTGAAAATCTTGTTCCAACTTCTCTTATTTTGAAGGTGTATGCAAACAAGGTCAAAAGGGAAACAAGTTGAACCTATGGATTTAGAAATTGAACACACTTTTCGAAGAAGGAGAATGGAGAACAAAACCAAAAAGAGTGATCTAATGGAGAACAATCAAGATGAACGTGTTGATGTTGAGTATGATGGAGACGGAGTGCAAAATGTGCAAGACAATGCACAAGTCAATGCTAATCCTCCTCAACAAGCTCATCAAAATTTTGGAGGGCTTAACAATCAATCTTTGCTTCAACAAATGGTGCAACAAGCCATGCTTCAACAAGGTTTTCCACATGCTTATGCACCTCCACAAAAGCTTATGCACCACCACCACCATCTCCGGTGCATCGAGGGCCTCAAGTAGATCCAAGGGTGATCCGGGATTTTTTTATGTCAAGGGCAATGCCACAAATGATGAGACCACCAATTAATGCCAACAACTTTGAATTTAAAGCGGGCTTGATTTCTATGGTGAGAGAGAAACAATTTAGTGGAACCCCGAATGAAGATCCTAATGCTCATCTAGCTCAATTCATTGAGATTGCCAACACTGTGAAGATGAATGGGGTGACGAAGATTGTATCAAGATGAGGTTGTTTCCATTTTCATTGAGGGATCATGCTTGGACATGGCTATCTACCATTACTCCCTGAACGTGCAACACATGGGATGAACTTGCACAAATATTCTTGAACAAGTATTTTCCGCCTTCTAAGACCCTTCAAATGAAAAGCTTGATCACTCAATTCAAGCAAGTGCCTCAAGAAAGTTTCTATGAAGCGTGGGAAATGTTTAAGGATATGCTTCGCAAGTGTCCACAATATGGTTTTTTGGAAAATCAACAAGTGGGGTTTTCTACCAAGGTTTGGTGAATGGTCAAAGAGTACTTGTTGATGCTTCGGCGGGAGGATCCGTACTTAGAGTGACTCCGGAAAGGGCCATAAGGATATTTGATGAGATAGCTACAAATGTGTACCAATGGCAATCAGAACGAGTAAGTGGATGCTATGGTTTTGAAAATTTTGATAAAGGGCAACAGTTTAATGTCAAAAGTGTGAATGTTGAGCCACAAACGCCAAATGTTGAGGTGATAGCAGCGGAAGTGTTGAGGCAAATGAGTTTAAATCAAAGTGTGAGCCAAGGAGTCAATATGGTTGAAGGGCAAGTAGATCAAAGGGTGCTACCTCCGAATGTTGTGAGTGGGGATCAATGGGCTATGTCAATGCCACAAGTGGAAGATGTGCAATACATGCAAGGAAGAAATTACCAAGGGAATTATCAAAACAATTACCAAGGTAATTTCAACCACAACCAAGGAAACTATCCACCAAGGCAAGGGGGCTTTAATAGTCAAGCTAGTGGAAGCTCTTACCCACAACAACAAAGGTAAGATAACTTCTCCTACTCTAATCCGAGCAATACGGTTGCTTATCCTCCGGGGTATCAACCGGGGGCTAAGGCATCAAACAATGAGGGACGAGCATCGATCGATGAGCTACTTGAACATTTGTTGGCATCAAACAAAGCTCGAGAAGCATCAGACCAAACTCGAGATGAAGCATTGAAAAAAGCCAAAGAAGTAAATGAAAAGAGGTTTAAACCTTTGGAGTATAATGTTGGACAAATTGCAAGTGCTTTGAGTACTCAACAAAAAGGAAAGTTTCCAGCCACACCCGAGGTTAATCTAAAAGCTCAATGTTTGTTTGTTGATATGGAAGAGGAAAGAAAGGTTGAAAAAGGGTTGGTGGAAAGTAAGGTTGGTGAAGAAAATGAAGAGCTAAGTAAGAAAGAAGAGAAGGGGCCTAAATGGATACCTAAATGGAAAAGGGTGCAAGAGGAAAAGAAAGTGGAGGAGAAGGCCAAAGAAGAGGAGTACAAACGGATTATTGGGATATTCCGATCACTCCATTCCCTATTTCCTATCCACAAATGTTTGTAAAGGAGGAGAAGAAAAAGGAGTTTGAGGAACATGTAAAAAATCTTAAGAAAAAGTATGAGGAGAAAAGGAAAGAAGAGCTACCCAAAGCGAGTGAGTCGATGCATAAGGAGAGGCCTACAAAGGTTGGTGTTCCGGGGAAATTCATCATTCCTTGTCATTTTGAAGGAAAAGGTACTCTTGATGCATTATGTGACTTGGGGGCGAGCGTCAACGTGATGTCTCACGCTACCTTCAAGAGCCTTGAAATTGGAGAGCTAAAGCTTACGACTATCTGTGTTGAAGTTGTAAATGGTGAGGTTGTGAAGCCATTAGGGATTGTTGAAGACGTTGAGGTGAAAGTGAAAGGGCTAGCTTTCCCAGTTGATTTCATGGTGTTGAAAGTAAAGGCGGACCCTCGAATTCCACTAATTTTGGGAAGGCATTTTCTAGCTACGGGAAGAGCTAAAATTGATGTTGGAAGAGAAAAGTTATCCTTAAGCTCAAAAGAAAAGAGTGTCACAATCTTGTGCAACAAGGAAAAAATCAAATCGCATTCGAAGCCTCCGAATGTGCCTCCGGATGATTTCATGGACCATGATTCTCTTCTCTTTAACAACTTAAATTCATTTCTTCATGATTATATGAAAATGTCAAATTCTAACGTGTCTTCTTTGATGTTGATAGGAAGAAAGCTCAGGATATTGATTGGCAAATAGACAAACGAGAAAGTAGAAGTCCACTAAAATCTCTTCTTGATGATGATTTGATGCTTGTAAGCAAGAATGGTAAAGTGGAGCTAGTGGATAAGAAGAAGGCGAAGCAAATGTTTAAAGTGAGGATGCGCGGAGATAGTGTGGTGGACCAACATTTTGTCTAATGATTGTGAAATTTTGTCCGGCTTGAAGACGTTAAACTTAGCGCTAAATTGGAGGCAACCCATTTTTTTTTCTTTTGATGCTTGTTTTGTTTTTTTTTTTTTTGTCTTGAAGGTGGATTGTGCTCATGAGAAGAAGGCTTATTGAAGTAAAGAGAAGTGCTTCATGGATTAGAGTAGACATGCTCACCACTTGTTGCAAACTTAATTCTCGACTCTTGTCTCGAGTTAAGTTTGGGGGGCTAGTGCGTGGTGGACATTGCTCAATTCATTGGATGCATTTACTTCTCCACAAGAAGATCATCAATGGAAACTACAAGGGTAAGTCCACCACTTTTTGCAAACTTAAGTCTCAACTTGTTTCGATTTAAGTTTGAGGCGAGAGTGTGTGGTGTGACTCACCACTTGAGTGTGATTCTTGTAAAATTGACTCAATTTTAAAATTTTTCTCAGGAGTTTTGGTTTGATTTTGGTACGATTGGTGGTGATTGAAGTGCATGATATTCCATATTTTTAATGAGATTGTTGAGCTAATGGTTTTGTTGAGCATGTATGAAGGGTATTGGAAGCACGAATGGAGCTTAGAGCTAACAACGTCTACTACCAAATACCTATTGAGGGAGTTCATTCTACACCCTACCACTTCTATGTATTTAGCATAATTTGATTCGATTTTGATTGATGTGATTAGCATGCCACTTTATGTGTTATGTTTTGGGAGGTTTACTTTCGTAATTTAGGATTTCCTTTTTAATAAAGATTGGGATGTTTGTGAGCTTAATTGATTATGGATAATATGAATGTGTGCTTCATTTTCTTATGATAGAGATGTTTATTTTTGCATGTTTTGTGCTTTTGTTTTGTTTCTTGTTTGTTGAGTCCTTATTTTATGTTTTGTGTGTTTTCTTATTCTTGTTTAGGGTTGATTTGGTGTTTGTTTTGGGATGTTGTGAGTCATTTTTGAACATGAGTGATGACATGTTGTGGTAATAAGTGATGACAAGTTATGATTAAAAATCTCTACACTTTCGAATTGTGACATGTGTTATTTAACTTGTTCAATTTTGAGATGAATCTAGTGTAATAAGTTCCTTAAGGTTCGAGCATAAGCTTGTGAGAATTTGAGCCTCAACCATGCATACATGGTATTTCTTTATGAGTGAATTGGTTGTGTTTGATAAACTAGAACTTGCTCAAGGACTATAGGAACTAGCCCGATTAGTGGAGATTAGTGAAATGATCTAAGGCTATTCTTGTTATTTATAGCCATTTCCATATATTTCCCTACCTTGAACATCATCCCTAGTCAACCACTTTGAGCATTAAAGCCTATTTATTGTGAATTTAGCACATTACAAGCCTTGATTACCCATTTGAGCCTTATATAATTACCCTTTTGTGTGAGTGATTGATGAGATGTGGTTTAGAAAGGTTTGATGAAAATTGTGCAAGAAAAGAAAGGAAATGGTAACAAGCAAGAAAAAGGATGAAAAGAGCACGAACAAGAATGGACATGTAACCTGAAAACAAGAAAATGAGCAAAGCAACAACAAAATGCTCAAGTATTTAAAAGTTCGAAGAAGGAAGCATGCATTGAAAAGAAGCTCAATTCAAGGAAAGTTGATTGATAGTGCTTGTGATCAATTAAGAAAAGAAAGGAAGAAAGAAATTGTTAAGGAATGGAAGAAAGTAGCTACCTCTTCGATTACTTACACTTGATTACTCACTTGTATCCATATTCTTCCTATCCTACCAAAGAGCCTATCATTACACCCTTAATTAAAGACATTTTTGATCACTAATGGAAACTTTGGTGGTTTGTGAATGTAGTCCACGAGCAAGCTTATAGCGAGTCGAGCCAATCGATTGATAAGTGTTGTTACCTTACATGAAAGAGTGTTGAGTGAAATTGATAACCTATGTGAGGCTTGGACTAAAAAGGGACTATATTACACTTTGTTCTCTTGTGATTGAACTTGTTAATTCCTCATGTCATGAGTTTAATGTTGTAGGATGACTTCGCATAAATTGTGATTCTTATTTCTATTGATGCGTTATTATTTATGTTCGTTTAGTCTTTTCCTAGGTGAAAATCTCACCCCTTGGTTTATCATTTTCGTTGTGCGGGGACGCACAACACTTTAAGTTTGGTGGTGTGATGAGTGATATTTTCACCTAGATTTTAGTATTTTTTTATGCCCCATAAAATAGTATTTTATCCGTATTTTATGTATTATTTGGCTATGTTATGTGTTCTCATGAAAATGTGTGTGAATAAGCTTAAACGTATGTAAAACAGGTGAAAATGGAGCAAATATGGAGACTGGAGCTGAAACGAGCAAGAAACGGGCTGCTGAGAACCAACTCGAGTTGCAAGGTCCAACTCGACTGGCAACTCGAGTTGAGAGAAGGTCGAGTTAGGGTCCAAAAATCATCTAGAGAGCTTACTCGAGTTGCAAGGTCCAACTCGACTTGCAACTCGAATCGAGCTAGGAGCAGGGCTGGTGAAGAAATTATACAGTGAGCTAACTCGACTTGCAAGCTGCAACTCGAGTTGCTAGCTCGAGTCGAGCTGCCTTCCGAAGTTTTTTCAGTTTCAGAGCCTCGCAACACGACCGAACAGGTGGGTCCACGAGTAGCCAACACGAGTCGAGCTACTTTAACTCGAGTTACACACAACGTAAATCGACTCGTGTTGCAACTCGAGTTGCATGTTTTTTGGGCCAAAATTTGGATTTTCACCTGCAAATATATGTAAGTGTGTGTAAAAAGCTCATTTGATGTTAAATTCGTGGCCCAACTTGGAGAGATATAAATAGTCTCAAGTTCAACATTTGAAAGGAGATTGGAGATTCCACCAAGGGTTTGCACCAAAACACATATATCACACACCATTTCCTCCAATTCACACCATCATCTTTATCCATTCTTCATCCATATTATCTACCTTTATCCTTCCACTAAATCTACCATCCAAATAGAGAAAAAGGAGCAAGGAAGAGAGGGGATTACAAAGGAGAGAAGAAGATCACCATTGGAAGCATACAAGGGAGTCTTCATCTACACTTTGTTTTGAAACCTTATTGTTAATCATGTTTTATAAGGATCTTAATGTCTATGTGAATTTCCTTTTGAATATGGTAGGCTAATCTCCCTTGTGGGATTAGCAACATGAGAGTTGTTGGTTAATTTTGGGAATTTGTGTATTTGAATTCATATGTTGATTAGATCTATGATTTTCTATCATTGATTGTTAATTACTTGATTTGTATTGTTGATTTGTGTGGTTAATTGTCTTGAACATGTGATTAGATTGAGAAATCAATTAAATGTTTAGGATAGTTCATTGAATCAAGTCATCATACACTTTATGTTAATTATAAGTTGTAAAGAGATAGAGATGTCCTTTATAATTTAGAACCCTTTGATAGAACATGTGATTGGTTTGATTGAAAAATTGAATAATCGTATGAAGGGACTCTTATTTCAAGCTTAGTACCTAGTTGAAATTGTTTGTGTGAGAACCAATCCATTGAGCTATTTGATTTTCATATCCTATCCATCTCGAGAGAGAGTTTAGGTGAACTTAGTGTTGGCCCTTAATCCTATATCCATGATACATATGAATTTGATACATAATTACTAGAATTACCACTTCTTGATTGTTGTTAGTCACACTTTTAATCAATTTAGAAACCATTTTTCATTCATCCATCTTGTTTGTTGATCATTGCTTGTTTGCTTGCTTTGATTACCTCTATTTACTTGTTTGATCAACCACTCTATTGATGATTCGTCTCTATAAAATTACAAGAAACGTGAAATTACTTAAGCACTAGTACCTACCTCCCTATAGTTCGATAAATTCTTTAATTGGATTGGATTGTGAGTCGCGTATTCTTATTGATGCATCATAAGGAGGAGCACTATTATCTAAAACAGCAATAGAAGCAGAAAAGTTGTTCGAAGACATCTCTATGAATTCATGTGACTGGCCTATGTAGAGAGATAGAGGATCATATGTACTTAGCAAGGTGGTAGGGATGATGAGATCGTCTTTAATCTAGCTAACATCAACAAGCTACTAGAGTCCCAGCAGAAGCAGATTACAGAGTTGATACTAAGGGGGCCTAGTATGAAGCAGCATGAAGTGAAGAGTGTTGAAGATACCTTCAAACGATACATGGCTAAAAATGATGCAAGAGTTGATCGTCTTGAGGTTACTATTAATGCTAAACATATAGATTTATCTAAGCAGTTGAAGGACCTTACTTTGATAATGGGCAGATGATCGAGAACGTGAATCAATTGACACAAACATTGGAGAAAGGGATGTTCCCGTCTCAAGGCATAGTGAACCTGAAAGAGTGCGAAGCCATCACGTTAAGGTCTAGAACACAGTATGATGGACCGATGATGCCGGAAACAAATTTTGAAGCTCCAGGAGCTCGATTCGACTAGGGTTCGACCAAGCCAGCAGGTTGAACCACATCCTGGAGGTCGAAACAAGCACCTGGGCAACCTTCAGAGCATCCAGACGTCCGGTTCGACCACGTTCAGCATGGGAGGTCGAACCAGCCTGTTCGCGATCCCCTGTTTTATCTGAAGTGCTATTTGACTACGTCAAGCATGGTTCGACCAGCCGTGTTGGTCGAACCACCCTGTGAGGAGCGCTCTGTTTTGTCTGAAGCACGGTTCAACCACGATCACCATGGTTCGACCAGCCCTGCTGGTCGAACTGTGATCGAACCGACCTGTCCGATGGAGAACGTGATTTTTAAGCCCGGTTCGAACACTACACACTTGGTTTGACTAGCACTCTTGCTTGAACTATGATCGAACCATATAGTCCAACACCGTTTTCCGCATCTGATGCTTTATTTGATGTGGATGCTACTCCAGTACCATCCCAAGAGCATAATTCTGAGCTAATAGTGGAGAAGAAATGGGAAAGAGCAGGGAGGTTGAGAGACGAGAAGTTAGACTGCAGATGGATAATGAAGATATGGTTTTCTCTCTTGATCAAACAATGAAGATGCCCATGGAGACTCAATCATGCCAGAGCATAGATGTGATTTCTAACTTGTTTAATCTTGATTTTAATAGGACAGATGACTCTGAATTTGAGCGAAAGATTGACAAGGAGGTGTCTAGACAGCCATGAGAGGAAGGAAATTTCAAGGATCATATACTTGTTACCAAGAAGGAGAAGTGCTGAGTGTAGACAAGAAGAGGGAAAGATTGTATTTGAAGGTGAGGATGCGAGAAGACCGCCATCTGATCCAATAGTCCAATGCGGTATTCCGTCGTGACTCTTCGACGTTAAATATGAGCGCCTTTTGGGGGCTTGCCCTTCCGTTTTATTGCTTTATTTCTTTCGTGTGAGTAAGAAATTTTTATATTTAAGGTGCTTACTAATCGAAAATTACATCTCTTTGCAAACTTAGTTTCAACTTACGTTTTTACTAAGTTTGGGGGGTGTGATGTTCTTACCTCATTGAAACACCAAGAGTATAATTTTTTCTTTGTAATGTTTATTAGGGGAGTTGATTTTTTGCGGTATGTTGAAAATTTAATCGGTTTTGATATGTCAATTTTTTGCAATTTGCCTAATGTTCAGTGGCGTTCCTAGTGTGTGGAGTCAATTAGATAGTAAATTGAGTCTTTCTCATAGTTCTCCTATTTTATTATTGATGAATTTTGTGATGATGAGTGTTTGAGCATTGATGATAGAAAAAGGTAACAAGGTGGTAAGACAGGTTCTAAATTGAGGCTTTGACTCGAGGAGCTCGTGCGTTTCGAAGGAGAAATCAGGTGCCCTCGTTATTTTATTCTAATTTTATGTGTGATTGAGTTTATATTTTTGGTGATCCATGGGAGCTTATATGTTTAAATCGTGCCTAAAATTTATATGCTCTTGAAATTGATGAAGGAAGTGTACTTGAGTTATATTGTGATATGAAATTCTATGTGTACTTGTGGGATATTGCTTATCATGAAAAATGCTCTGTTACTTGTTAAAAACCCATGTGAGATTTTGAGCCTCGTTGATCACGTTACATAATCGCATGATATTTCTTTCTGGTGAGTATCGTTCTTTTGTGTGTATTCTAGAACTTGCCTCTTGTCTTACTTGAGACCGCATGTTATGTTAGATAATGGGAGATGATTTTAGGTCATCCTTGAATTTATGAGTCACTTTGCCAAATAATTTCATACCAAATAATTTTATATCCGTAGTTATACTTTTGAGTCTAAAAGCCTTATTTCTTTGGCAACCTACGAAGATAGCCACTTTGATATCCTATTTGAGCTATAAATTCCTATATTTAGTGGAGAATTAAATGCTGTCAAAGTGTGTGAATTGATTTACATGGAGTTTGAAAGGAATAAAATATTTGGAGCTGTACAAGTGATTATGAGCTAAAAAATATGAGCTGAAAAATAAGTTGCTTAGGGGTAGTGCCCGAAACTGGTACCTCGAGAAAAAAGAAAGGAAAGAAAAAGTATGTTGAGCTTGAAGGAAATGAGAGAAGAAAATTAAAAGAGCATGAAGCTGGATAGCTTTGAAGTGTAAAAATCTGCAGTACAAAAGATCTCTGGTTTTAGTTCTCTACTATTTGAGTCACATTGTCCATATATTTTCTACCTTAACCAAAGAGCCAATATTACATTAAAAAAAGTCCTTTTTGATCCGATTGTCAAATCATACTTCTAGTGGTGGATAGTTTGAGATTTTTGGCAAGCTTTTGGTTACCCATGCACTTTAATCGAATTTGAGCGTAAACACCTTAACCCATAAGTGTACACCTTTTACACTTGAGTGCGAGTGATATATACTTCCTGTGAGAACATGTCAATGGAGCATTTGAATTGGTGGTGATTGTTTTATCTTGTATGCTATGAATTAATTATTACATGTAATGAGAGTTGCATGACCTAAGTTGTGGATAATTGTATTTTGAACGGGGTATTGGTCATAATCCTTGTTTCCTCGCTAATTTTCTTACTTTCTCTCTTTTTTTTATTTTATTGCCTCGGGACGAGCAACGGGTAAGTTTGGGGGATTGATGAGAGTAAAAATAAGCGTATTTGTGTGTCCAATTTGTTGATGGGAATTGATGTTATATATTATCACAAGTGTCTTATATTCAATATATGTGAGAAAAAGGTGCACTTGAGTTGTTTTATTGTGTTTTAGGTGAAAAAGGATAAAAAGTGCAAAGTTGTATAAAAGCTGCAATTTGTGTATGAATGCTAAAAAATGCATGTCCAATTTGTGAAATTTTTTTGTATTCGTGTAGAGCTCTGAACTAGAAGTGTGATATATTTTTGGAAATCCACTGAAAAGAGGATCGTTTTGGCGTAAAGAACGCCTCAATCGGATTCCAAATGAGGACGTTATGATCAAGATGGTGACGTCGCGCAAGCTGTGCCGAACAGAACGGATGTTCTATATTTCATGGCTTGTTACACATACAAATCTTGGATTTTTCTTGAGTTCTTTATATGGATAGAAATCCAAGGAAGAGAGTATCGCGTGAGCGCAAGCATTACTCAAATCGAAGCTCGGATGTGGAAGTTATACTCGAAACGGTAAGACTGCGCAAGCTACTTCAGACCAGTTCGACCACGACTAGTGGTCGAACCACTGGTTCGACCAAGCTGTTTTGGTCGAATCATATGCTTAAAGTGCGTTAAATTGCCGATTTTGATTCGAGCAGGGTTTGACCAAGCCCTAGGTCGAACCACATGCCTGGAACGCGTTCGAATCTGATTTTTACACCACTAGTGCATGTTTTTGCGTATTTTCCAAGAAAAAGTCCATCCTAGGTCCATAAGGAGAGCTTACAAGTATAAAAAGGGATGTAGATCACACCAAGAAGAGAATTGGATTGGACAGAGAGCAACACAATCATCCTACACCCTACAAGGGGAGATCACCCCCCAACTATCATCCACATCATTTCCTCCATCCATCCATCACTTTGAAGATTCATTTGTGGAATCAAGAGGAGAACCAAGAGGAGAATTCAAGATGGAGAAGGACGCGACGACTCCCACATCTAGGGTCTCCTTCGTTTCCTAATATTAAGATTTGAATTGTATTGTTTTACACTATTATTTAATTAGGTCATTTGTGAATTATCGTATACATATTTTTTATATTATAATTTTATTATCTATTAGGATTTATTTTATTGTTATTTTTAATTTTTATATAGTTTTTATATAGGTATACTGAATTTTAGGTGAATAATGGTTTACCTAACTATCTATATAAGACGGTATATATCGATATTTTAGGTATGATACGGTATACCGAAATATTATTAAGTAATCAGTATACTATTTTCCTATATCGAAATATCGATATACCAAACTTTGGTATACCGAAAATTTAGGTAAGGTAATGGTATAAACTTTTTTATACCGAAACTTTTGGTACGGTATTTGGTATGACAAAAAATCTCCAGTATGCCATACCGCCCACCCTTAGGTATCACACATTTATTTGTTAACAATTTAGATAAGAATTCTGTCAATCTGTTTAAAATAATACTCCATGTATAAGAATTTAGATAAACCATATAATTTGCCAACTTCTTTTAATTATTATTTCTGTCAATTATTCAAAACAGTGGTTCAACAATTAATTCGGTCAATTAAAGCCTGAATAATTAATTATGAATAAATTCACAAATTGAATAAAAATATTTCACTTCATTTTGTCAATCTGAATGATAGTAATATCATCATTACAGACATGACTGCATGTATAGGAGTATTTTAGTAAATTTAGAAAAAATGGGTATATTTTATTACTTTTTTCAAAGTGGGTACTTTTGATGATTAAAAATTAAATTTGGGCAACACATAATCTTTCCTTTTTTTATTATTATCAGCTCTTTCGATAGATTTCGTATTTGGTTCACAGCGCCTTTCACCAAGTTTATATGGTACAGAGCCTGCTCTTCTAGCAAACATAATATACAATCTACCATTATGGAAATTATAGCATCCTCCATGTACGTAAATGTAATTGTGTATGGAAATTACAGACATAAAGATAATGTTGGTTATATTAATTTAAATTAAAAAAAACACCCTGTGATAAATGTTCATTTCTTCAACCTAAGTTAAGTAGAAAATATATTCTTTGCTTCACTCATTTAAGTAGAAAAGAAAATATTCTTAAAAAAAAGTCAAAGGTGGCAAAAAGAACTAAACAAATTTAAGTCTTAAATGTTCCTTTTGTTTTACCCCTTAAGTATCAATTCTTCAATCGATTCTTCAAGAGGAGAGAATCTATTCAAGTATTCTTGAATAGATTTACATCTAAAAAATGGATTCAAATATTCTTGAATTGATTTACATCTAAAAAATCGATTTTTCACGCAATACTTGAATAGATTTACATCTTAAAATTTGATTTTTCAAGAGTAAGAGGATCGATTTAAGTATTCTCGAATCGATTTGCATCTTAAGAATCGATTGAAATCTCCTCTAGAGAATTGATTTATGAAAGTATAAAAATTTATTTCGATAGAGTGAATCAAGTAGAGATTCGATCTACCTTTAAAAAATTGATTCAAGTATTCTTCAAGAGGAAAGGAAATGATTCAAGTATTCTTTTATTGTTTTACCTTTTAAAAATCAATTCTTTCAAGAGGAAGATAATAGATTCAAGTATTCTTGAATAGATTTACATCTGAAAAATTGATTTTTCAAGAGATACTTGAATAGATTTACATTTTAAAAACTAATTTTTCAAGAGTATCAGGATCGATTCGTATTCTTGAATCGACTTACATCTTAAGAATCGATTCTTCAAAAAGAAAAAAATTGATTCAAGTATACCTCTTAAGAATCGATTCAAGTATTCTTTAAAATCAACCTCTAAAGTTTTAATTCACGTATTCTTTACGTGAAAAAGAATTGATGATTCAAGTACTCTTAAATCGATTTACCTCTAGAGAATAAGAGGTTGAAAAATTAATTCATGTATAAAATTATTTTTTTAAATGATCAATTAAAATTAAAATTGAGTATGTAAATATTTGCAAAATTTACTCTTAAATCGATTTACCTCTAGTAAATATTCAAGTACTCTTAAATCGATTCTTCATGTATAGCTATTTAAGTTAAATAATTATTTCATATAAAATAACATTAAAATTGAGTTTGTAAATATTTGTTATTTTTTAAATTTAGTATATTAATATTTACTTATTTACATACCCCATCTTAATTACTCAATTATGACATATGAATTATAATTTTTTTTCATTAGTTGTTTATATAATTTGAAATAATAAATTCAATACAAATTTATTTAAAAGAACATTATATATAAATTAATTTTATATATATTTTATATATTTTTACATTAGTTTTTTAAAAATAATAATTAATGGAAATAGAATTATTATTATATAGTTAATTAAGAAATACTAAACCATAATCATGAATAAAAAGTAATACTTCATTAAAATATTATTTATAATATTACGTATATATATATATATATATATATATATATAGCTAATATTTAAAATATTTTAATAATTTTATTTTAGTTAATTATAAAATGTTTGACATTATTTTTTTTATAAATAATCAATACAATTAATAAATAAATCATTCTATATAAATAAATTAATTAGTATCAAATCAAATCATGTATAAGAAAATAGAATAAATTGATTTTTTTTTACATACTTTGATCATAATTACACTTAAATACAATTAAAAAAATGAAATATTAACACCTATATAAAAATACAACAAAGAGACAAAATTGCCCCTATGTAGTTGCACCTTTTTTTAGAGAGACAGATGGAGTAATAAATAGTTTTTAATTAAATTATGTTATAAAGTAACAATTAAAAAAAATACAAGTCAAGATTCTTTCAAATAATTAGAATATATATACATATATCTTAACTTTTTACATGATTTAGTTATACGTTACATTATCAAAAGTTAAATGTTATAATTTGTTGCAAATTCTTTACATTGATGAAATAAATTGTCTAGCTATAAGAAAAAAAATCCCCTTAATTAATGTTGTTATATTATATATAACACAAATTATTTAATTTTAAAAAATAAAAATAGTAATTAAATGATCCCGCGTTGTACGCGGATTTCATAATATGTATATATATATATATATATATATATATATATATATATATATATATATATATATATATATATATATATATATATATATATATATATATATATATATATAACATAGCAAAAACTTTTCTCGATGACATGTCGTCTCCAGGGCTCTCCAATGTGACGTGTAATTTTCTTAATTTTTTGGATTTTTAATATATTCCTTATTTTTTGGATTTTTAATATATTCCTTATTTACTTTTAATTATCTTCCTTATTTAATATTTTCTTTTTTAAATAATGTGTTTCCTATTTTTAATAATGATTAGATTTTCAATATTTTATTTATTTATTTGGATATTATTAATTAATTACTAAATCTTTTAATATAACAAATAAATTAATTAATATCAAATTAAATATATATATATATATATATATATATATATATATATAACTAAGAATATGCCATATAATATTCTCTCTCACCCCACCTATAAATAAGACTTTTTGATTATTCATTCTAAATACAAATTCGATTCTCCAAGAGAAATAAGAGCTTTCTTCAACTTCCTTTAGAGAATTGATTTATGAAAGTATAAAAATTTATTTCGATAGAGTGAATTTCTACTTGATTCAATCTACCTCTAAAAAATCGATCAAGTATTCTTCAAGAGGAAGAGAACTGATTCAAGTATTCTTAATCGACTTGAATCGATTTATCTCTTAAGAATCGATTCTTAAAGAGGAAGAAAATCGATTAAAATATTTTTGAATAGATAAATTGATTCTTCAAGAGAAAAAATCGATTCAAGTATTACCTCTTAACAATCGATTCAAGTATTCTTTAAGATATATCTCTAAGTATTGCTTCAAGTATTTTTCAAGTGAAATTATTTCATATCAAATAATATTGAAATTGTCTTTGCAAATATTTTTTAATTTTTTAAATTTATTATATTAATATTTATTTATTTACATATATCTTAATTATTCAATTATGACATATGAACTAAATTTTTTTTTCTATAGTTGTTTATATAATTTGAAATTAATAAAATTAAATAAAAAAATAAAATTAATAAATTCATTACAAATTTATGAATATTTAAAATAATATTACATATAAATTAATTTTATTTAATATATATATATATATATATATATATATATATATATATATATTATTTTTTACATTAGTTTCTTAAAAATAACAATTAATGAAAATAGAATTATTATTATAGGCAAAGATTTGGGTGAGACCGTCTCACGTAAAGGTTTACGTGAAATGGTTAGAAAGTTATAACTTTTATAGTGAAAAGTGATACTAAATTAATAAAATGTGATAATGTTATTTCATGAACAATTTATAGTATAAATGAAAAGTGATAACATTTTATAGCGAACGTTATAATATTTTATAGCGAAAGTGATACCTATTTTAAAACGTGTAAAATGGTCTCACACAAGACATACCTATTATTTTATAGTTAATTAAGAAATACTAAATATACCATAATCATGAGTAAAAAGTAATACTCCATTTAAATATTTTTTCTAATATTAACTATATTTAATATATATATATATATATATATATATATATATATATATATATATATATATATATATATATATATATATATATATATATATATATATATATATATATATATATATATATATATATATATATATATATATATATAATAAGCATAGTATAACAAAGTCATTTTTTGCTAACGTGTTGTTCACATGTAGTCTTACTATTTATTTATTTTTTCCTATATACTTATTATAACATATTTACTTTAGTATCATTAATTTAAATTAATGAATAAATCATTCGATATAAATAAATTAATTAGTATCAAATCAAATCATGTATAGAATTAAGAATTAATTACTAAGAGTTACATACTTTGATGCACTTAAATACAATGAAAAGAATGAAATACTAACAACTATATAAATATACAATAAAAAATTACCCCTATGTGGTTGCACATTTTTTAGAGAGATATGATGAGTAATAAATAGTTTTCAATTGTATTATGTTATACGATAACATTAAAAAAATGATACAAGTCAAGATTCTTTCAAATAATTAAAAGTCAAATGTTATAATTTGTTGCAAATTCTTTAAATTAATGAAAGAAATTGTCTGGATATAAGAAAAAACTCCTTAATTAATAATGTTATATAATACAGATTATTTAATTATAAAAATAAGAAGACTAATTAAATGATCCCGCGTTATACGCGGGTTATATATATATATATATATATCTATTTTAAAAATATTGAATAACACTTACCTGTTCAAATGAGGAAGAAATACTTCTCACCCTATCATTCATTGATAATCTAATATATATATATATATATATATATATATATATATATATATATATATATATATATATATATGAACATTTTAAACACCTAAGAATCTTTCTTTCAGTTACTAAAAAGAATGGTCTCGTAATTTCTGAATCTAAAATTAGTCTTTTTCAAACAAAAATAAGATTCTTAGGACATTACATTACACAGGGCACCATTACACCGATAGAAAGATCACTAATGTTTGCTTAAACCTTTCCATGACAGACTTAAAAAGAATCATGTACCGTGGACAGATGTACATACCTCACTGATACAAGAGATTAAATCACAAATTATAGAAATTCCATGTCTCCATCTAGCAGATCCAACTTTACCGAAGATCGTTGAGACTGATGCTTCAGAGACGAGTTATGGTGGTATCCTTAAACAAATCAAAGAAGGAAAAGAAGTCATTATTCAATTCACATCAGCTCACTGGAATGAAGTACAGAAAAATTATTCCACTTTTAAAAAAGAAATTTTAAGTATATTCTTATGCATACTAAAATTCCAAAGCGACTTAATCAATAAAAAAATCCTCTTAAGAGTCGACTGCAAAAGTGCTAAAGAAATTCTTCCAAAGAATGTCCAAAATTTAGCTTCAAGATAAATTTTTGCACGATGGCAGGTGATGCGCGTTTTATTTGCACACAAAATTAATCACCAAGTATTAAGGATATCCGTTGTAGCTTAAGCAAGCGACCAAGTTAAATATCGAACTCAAAGGACGACGTATTATCAATTTAATTATTTCTAATTAATTAAGACGAATGACAATAAAAGTTGGGATTTTAATTATCAACTACTAAACAATTAATTTAAGTAACAAATAAAATAAATAAGAAACTAGGAAAATACAAAAGTGAATCAAGTAGGAGAACAGGTAGCTCTAGGATAATTCAGTTTCACTCATTAATCTCTCTTTCGTGTATCAATGTCCGACTCTGCCTTGTGGATTGCATCACTAAACCATGCAAATCTACTCTATAGACACAAGTAAATATGCGTGTAACATTGATACTCTAACCCGATATGATCTCCCTTTATAGATACTATAAAATTATCCTCTTTATCCTATTTACTAATCCGAATTCAATTCAATTAATAAGTATTCATATAAGATAGTTCTAATGTAGTTTCGGAGTCCCCTCACTTAGAATCATAACATGGAACCCTGTTCAGCAGTGAATGCACTCAATCAAAAACCAAGATATGTATTTAGACTCTACATAACAGTTAATGATGCACAAAACAACTCCGAGTATTAATTAAAAACGCATAGTCTTATATAAAATAAATCCACTAGTAGTGTTGTATGGAGTATACACACGAACGTTCAATTAATTCATGAAAACCTTCAAAAACCCTAGATCTACCAAAAAGGCTCTAGCCCATGATGTTATGAAGAACAACATGGGGGTTGGATAGATGTTACCCATAGTCTGGAAAATACAAGATAAATTAGGAAATGATAAAAACCTTAGATGCGAGAGTCGTCATGTCCTTCTCTGTCTTGAATCCTCCTATTGGTTCTCCTTTTAATTTCACAGACGAATCTTCAAAGTGATGGATGGATGGAGGAAAGGATGTGGATGATGGTTGGGGTGATCCCCCCTTGTGGGGTGTAAAATAATTGTGTTGTTGTCTCTCACATGAATAATAATGTAAAGTATATATAGGTGTGAGAAGAGAATTAATTAAGGTAATAAAAGAAATGGGTGAATCATGGAGGATTATGTGATAAGGAGATTAATTGTGTGCTCCAAGAAATAGGTAATTTTCGGAAATTTTCGGAAATTCTCACTGTCAGCTGTGCGATTTCACGATTTTGCGCATAACTTTCTCGTCCAAATTTTTATTTGAGTTATTCTTGTACTCACGCGATCTTCTCTTCCTTGGCATTCTATCCATATAAAGAACTCACCAAAAATCCAGCATTTGAAGATCTAACAAGTCATATAAAGTGGAACAATCGTGCTGAGTAGAAACAGCTTGTGCGACGTCACCATTTCGATCATAACTTTCTCGTTTGGACTCTGATTGAGGTGTTTCTTATGCCAAAACAACCCTCTATTCTTTGGCTTTCCAACCATTTATCACACTTTAATTTTTGAGCTCCATGAAAATACAAAAAATTACACAAGTTGGACGTGCGTTTTTCAGCATTCTTGCACAAGTTGCACATTTTCTCCAACTTTGCACTTTTTATCCTTTTTCCACCTAAAACACAATAAAACACCTCAAACACACATTTTTCTAAAATATATCGAATATAAGACACTTGCACTAATATATAACAATAATTCCCATCAAAAAGGTGTTAAATTGGACACTAAAACATGCTTATTTTCACTCTCATCAATCCCCCAAACTTACCCGTTGCTCGTCCCGAGGCAACAAAATAAAAATAAAGAGAAAGAGAGTAAGAAAATTAGCAGGGATGACAAATACCCCTTCAAAATACAATTGTCCTCAACTTAGTTCATGCAACTTTCATTACATGTAATGATCAATTCATAGCATACAAGTTAAGACAATTACCACCAATTCAAATGCTCCATTGACATGTTCTCACGGGAAGTATATATCACTCGCACTCAATTGTAAAAGATGTACACTTATGGGTTAAGGTGTTTACGCTCAACTTCAATGTACATGCGTAACCATAAGCTTGCCAAAAGTCTCAAACTCTCCACCACTAAAAGTATGATTCGATAGTAGGATCAAAAAGGACTTTTCTTTTGATGTAATGTTGACTCTTTGGTTAAGGTAGAAAATATATAGATAAGTGACTCAAACTTTGAATCAATCAAGCCTGCAGTCTTTCTCGACCTTTCATTCTTCCTCATCACTTCAATTAAGCACATCAACCTCCTCAACTATTTCACATCTCTCTTTCAAGCACAATATTTTTTTTCCTTCTCTTTTTCTTCTTTTCTTTTTCTATTGAGGTACCAATTTTGGGCACTACCTCTCGCATCCTCCATAGGGTACTAGATTTAAGTACTACCCTAGGATGTTTGATTCCATGGAGTACTAGATTTAAGCACTACTCCATTATTCTTCTTACATGCATTTTAAAGCTCAGTCATTGTTTCAACACCAATTTCATTCCTTCCCAAACTGTTATCAAACTCCATCAACACACTTTGAAAAGCCGTTAATTTTCATCATATAGAACATTAAGGCTAAAAAAACTCAGATGATCAAAGTTCTTATTTCTCGTAGGCAGCCAAAGAATGAAACTTTTAGGCTCAACGGGGCTAACTACAGATAAACATCATTCGGTAGGAAATTATTTGTCTAAGTGACTCATAAATTCAAGGATGGCCTGAAACCATCTCCCATAATCTAACACACGTGTAGTTTCAAGTAAGACAAAAGACAAGTTCTAGAATACACAAACAAGAATGATACTCACCAGAAAGAAATATCATGTGATTATGTATCATGATCAACGAGGCTCAAAATCTCACATGGGTTTTAACAAGCAACATAGCACCTTTCATGGTAAGTAATATCCCATAAGTACACATAGAACTTCATACAACAATATAACTCAAGTACACTTCCTTCATTAATTTCAAGAGCATATGAATTTCATGCACAATTTAAAAGTATAAGCTCACATGGATGACAACCATAAACTCAATCCTTCCAATCCTACGAATTAAAAGCACACATAAAAATTAGAATAAGAAAACGAGTGCACCTGATTCTCCTTCAAAATGTATGCACGAGCTCCTTGAGATGTTCAACTCGGTCAGGTCAAAGCCTCAGTGTAGAACTCATCTTGCCACTATAATTACCTTTTCTATCTTCAAAACTCAATACACCTCATCATCACAGGATTCATCAATAATAATATAGGAGACACCAAAAATATCGAAAAGACAAAAAATTAAAAACTCGACTACTAACACTAGGAAACACATAAAAGTAACACACTTAACATTAGGTAAAATGCAAAAAATCGACATACCAACACTAATTAAAATATTAATATGCCGCAAAAAATCAACCTCCTAACAAACAAACAACCAACAAAAGGAAAAATTATACCCTTTGTGATCATATGATAAGGTAAATACATCACACCCCCCAAACATAGTAAAAACGTAAGTCGAAACTAAGTTTGAAAAGAGATGTAATTTCTGAAACGTGAGCACCTTAAATATAAGGGTTAATTGCGTTAAAATTCCTGACCTTTTCGTAAATTTTAAATTAGTCCAAACTTTTCAATATTTATAAATAAGTTCTCGATCTTTAACTCGTTTAACTAATCGAGCCACTGGGCAGCTGGAGGCCTGCACGACTGATGACGTGTCCAATTTTTTGGATGGGTTGCTGCGTTAGCACCGGTAAATCCTGGCCGCCTAAAAAATCTCCCCATATTTCCGACAGCAGCATTAACAAATCGCCACAGCCGTCGAACCCTCATCTAGAAGAAAAAATGGTTAAGGAGGTCCTCTCCGAGACCCCCTCGTCGATCACTAAACATCAATTGGCCGTCATTTCCAGAGCTCAGAGAAAGGTGAAAGCCCCTTCATTAAAGGGATGCCACTGTTGCAGGACCTTCGTCGTAAGTAGAAAAGCATTTAGCACCGACGATTCCTCCGATGCATCTAAGATCTGTAGTAATCTTAGTGAGAGCTTCACCATTTCGACGTCAGTCACGGAAAAGAGAGAGATTAGAGACTAAATGCGTGAGCTCCAGCTGAGGTCTCCCACGAGGCACAAGAACCAGTCATTTTTCGGCGAAGTGAACCAGAAAAAATAATGGGTAGATCTCCCGGGCAGAAGTCGAAGTGCTTCCCCAATCTGGTACGACCCATATCGGGATCCGGGCATGTGAGAAGAAGGAAGAGTGGAGAGAGCTCTGGGAGAAGGTCCAAGTCGCCGGTGCACACAGATGTAGACCTTCTTCCTCGCTTTTTTGCTGCTCCTTTACTTCAGCTTCCATGGCAGATTGTGCCCTCTTCGATGCAGCTGCAGATTCTGGTCTCTCTTGAAACCCTTCTTTCACACTTTGCACATGAATCTGTTCGAAGCCATCAGAGATTCTGGAGACAGTGCTATCACTTCTGCATCTAGATCTGAACACCACCAATTTTTATATAATCTTTCTTTAAACACAGTAGTACTGCATCTATATTAATTATATTAATTATATATCTGGTCCTCCTGGAAGTCTATATTAATTATATACCTGGTGTTCCTGGAAGTCTTCTTTTCCTTTTTAATAGATTAGGATGCAGATTAGTAGGTTGGGGGGTTAGGGTCACGGCGTTGAATAAGGTCTGTGATGGAAGGAGGAAGAACATCGACAGACATATATATTTTTTTATTATTTTTTTTAACAGCTGGAGGGGTGATGTGGAAAAAATTGGACACATCATCAGTCGGACAGGCCTCTAGCTGCCCGGTGGCTCGATTCATTAAACGGGTTTAAGGTCGAGAACTTATTTGTAAATATTGAAAAGTTTGGACTGATTTGAAATTCGCGAAAAGGTCAGGAATTTTGGCGCAATTAACCTGAATATAATAAATCCTCACTCACACGAAAGAAATAATAAAGCAATAAAACGGAAGAGACAAGACCCCAACAGGCGATCATGTTTAATGTCGGAGAGTTACGACGGTAAAAGTCATAATCAACTAGAAATAATAAAATCAATAATAACAGCCGTCCCCGGCAACGGCGTCAAAAACTTGATGCGTATTTTCTTTGCACGCAAAATTAATCTCCAAGAATTAAAGATATCAGTTGCAGCTTAAGTAAGCCACTAAGTTAAATATCGAACCCAAAGGACGGCGTATTATCAGCTTAATTATTTACTAATTAATTAAGACGAATGATAATAAAAGTTGGGATTTTAATTATCAACTACTAAACAATTAATTTAAATAACAAATAAAATAAATAAGAAACTAGGAAAATATGAAAGTGAATCAAGTAGGAGAATAGGTAGCTCTAGGATAATCCAGTTTCACTCATTAATCTCCCTTTCGTGTATCAATGTCCGACTCTACCTTGTGGAATATGGACGCATCACTAAACCATGCAAATCTATTCTATAGACACAAGTAAATATGCGTGTAACACGAGTGAATAACCTTGGAGCAAGAAATATAATTTCACCCCCCTTTCTAGGTACTATCAGTATCAATTATTTTCTTAGCCAATTGGTACTCTAACTCGATATGATCTCCCTTTATAGGTACTATAAAATTATCCTCTTTATCCTACTTACTAACCCGAATTCAATTCAATTAATAAGCATTTATATAAGATAGTTCTAATGAAGCTTCGGAGTCCCCTTACTTAGAATCATAACATGGAATCATGCTCAGCAGTGAATGCACTCAATCAATAACCAAAATATGTATTCAAACTCTACATAACAGATAATGATGAACAAAATAACTCTGAGTATCAATTAAAAATGCATAGTCTTATATAAAATAAATTCACAAGTAGTGTTGTACGGAGTTTAATTAATTCATAAAAACCTTCAAAAATCCTAGACCTACCAAAAAGGCTCTAATCCATGATGTTACGAAGAATAATCATGGGGGTAGGATAGATCTTACCCATAGTCTGGAAAATATAAGATAAATTAGGAAAAGATAAAAACCCTAGATGCGAGAGTCGTCGCGTCCTTCTCCGTCTTGAATCCTCCTCTTGGTTCTCCTCTTAATTCCATAGATAAATCTTCAAAGTGGTGGATGGATGGAGGAAATGATGTGGATGATGGTTGGAGGGTGATCCCCTTTGTGGGGTGTAGGATGATTGTGTTGCTGTCTCTCACATAAATAATGATGTAAAATATGTATAGGTGTGAGAAGAGAATTAATTAAGGTAATAAAAGATATGAGTGAATCATGGAGGATTATGTGATAAGGAGATTAATTGTGCTCTAAGAAATATGTAATTTTTGGAAATTCTCGGAAATTCTCACTATCAGCTGCGCGACTTCAGGATTTTGAGCATAACTTCCTCTTCCAAACTCTGATTTGAGTGATTCTTGTGCTCATGTGATCTTCTCTTCCTTAAATTTTTATCCATATAAATAACTCACCAAAAATCCAACATTTTAAGATTTAACAATTCATGTAAAATGGAACAGTCGTGCTGAGTAGAAACAGCTTGCACGACGTCACCATTTTGATCATAACTTTCGCGTTTGGACTTCGACTGAGGTGTTACTTATTCCAAAACGACCTTCTCTTCTTTGGCTTTCAAACCACGTATCATACTTCTACTTTTGGGCTCTACACAAATACAAAAAAATTACACAAGTTGGACGTGCATTTTTCAGCAGTCTTGCACAAGTTGCACCTTTTCTCCAACTTTGCACTTTTAATCCTTTTTCCACCTAAAATATAATAAAACACCTCAAACACACTTTTTTCTCAAATATATCGAATATAAGACACTTGTGCTAATATATAACAACAATTCCCATAAAAAAAGATGTTAAATTGGACACTGAAACACGCTTATTTTTCACTCTCATCAGCAGGCCTTACTCAGTGTTTTTGATTTTGATATTAAATATATAAGAGGTAATACTAACTATATCCCTGATTTCTTAACCCGTGAATTCTTACAAAATAGGACAGATGCCGCCGAAACTAGTTAGAAACTACCTGAGTGTCTCAAGCACAGAAATAAAGACCTAAAAAATAGACACCACAAATAAAGAAGAGCTCGAAGACACGACAACATAAAAAAAAACCTAGCTGACGTTAAAAGAGAGATTTATAAACATAGATCCCATGGTAGGAGCTATAAGTTCTTACAACGGTAATTATGATTACTATGTAACCTTTAGGCCAGAATCGGCCCCTAAGTCAATTTCTCTACTTCTAGAACCATTCTGTGAAAACCCAACCCTCCATCCCAAAAATAAGATACATCCCTTGAACCTACCCTCGACAATCCAAAGCCTATAACCTTACAAAACACTCCTTTAAATTCCATTTCTCTGTCAAATTCTTATTCAAATATTTCTAAACCAAATTCCAACTCTACTGTTCAGCCATCCCAATCCTCATCCCCAGCATGGTTCTCTAAGTCATTCTCCCAAAATATCATTACCATCGAACAGGGATTCGACAAAGAAGATCCATTTGGCACATCCCAAGCTATTTTTGGCGAAAATACCTTTTTAAAATAATTTGATCATAAAAAAACTTATGCCTAATACCAAGCGATTCTTGAATGCACCGAATCAACTCAAATTAAACATGAGTTCTCAAAAACAAATCAATTTGATGTTTCATATTCCCAATGCAAGATTTTCAAAGTCATATCGCCCTCAGATTGGTATGGATCACTACATGAACCCATAGCCTTTGGTGAAAACTATTCAAATGAGCCTTTTGCAAACAGGAATTTCAACTACATTGAATACCAACAAGCCTGGTACAATACCTTTTATATCAAAAACAAATCCAGATCTCACACTTGACGTTTTTACTTCGATAGAACAACTGATATTAATTTCTTCCCCGTTTGGTGGTCAAACTGCTGGGACATTTTTGGTTCTATACCGGATATCCTACCACCTATAATCCAACAATTCTTTGACATTTTCGAAACCAAATATTCCCCAACTGCCCATGAAGAAAAGAACTTCACACCTTTAGCATCCTTCTGTACTAAGTTCTATGCCCTTTGTATTTTTTCCTGGACATTCCAAATCTATGGAATTCACAGGAAAGTTCTAAAACGAGCATTTCTAGTGAAATGGTGGGCAAAGTGTAACATTGTCAAAAGCATACAGGCCAACCAAGTTAAGGCTTGGATACAACATGATTCGAAGCTCAAGAAAACTCCTCCTGCTCAAACACCGGAGCAAATAAAATTCCAAGAACAGAAAAATAGTATTGCAGCTAGAATTGCAACGGCCAAAACCCCAGCTGAAGCCTACCGCATCATGCAAAAACACCTGCAACGCACTCTGAGGATGCTGTTAATTTATCAGATAATAGTGATCCACTATTGTCAAACCATAAATCATGGTTTGGAAATAGTGAATACTAAAAAAAATAAAAAAATTTACATGCCAGATTCAGTAGCAGATGACAGGAATATTTGTTTCATGTTGTAAGATAGGATTAGATTAGAAGCTAATCTCAAACTTAAAAAATTTGCATATCAGATTCAGTAGCAGAAGACAGGAATATCCGTATCATGTTGTAAGTTAGGATTAGATTAGAAGCTAATCCCAGACTTAAAAAAAAATATGTCAGCCATGATCCCGCATAACATGGGAGCTTTGTCCCTCAAAGCAGAAGCACACTAGTGTGGCACTACATGGAGAAATACTAAACAAAGATACTTCATGATAACTACAAAATTGCCACTCCACTTTTTGCAAAAAGACCCCTACAGCTTTATTTCAGTTCAGAGGTCCTCGTCTCTTTTTATTTTTTGAAAAAAAAGGGGGGGGAGATAATTGAAGAATCTTCTGAAATTGAAAGACAACCCCTGCAATTGCCTATATAGAGAACCTGTTACATGGAAGGAGGGGCACAAGTTGGCATAGAGTTCTGAGAGGTTACAAATTTCGAGAGTTTTTCAAGAGTTCTGAGTGTCTTGAGTCTAGTGAGTCTTGTATTACTTGAGAAGTGTGAGTATCAAGTAAATGTTCTAAGGTGATAAAACCTTGAGAAGTCTGAGTATCAAGAAAAGATTCTAAGTGATAGGAAGAAAGTGTGAGTGTTACAAATATATGAAACTTTGGGAAGTCTGAGTACCAAGGCATTGCACAAATCAATTGTAGCATCATATTTGAAAATCTATTCTCTGTTCAAAGCACTTGTTTACATCTACATAACATGGACGGCCCTGCCGCCTTCTAACGTAGCAAACTTTCCTCCCCTTTCCGACTGGCATCCTGACAGACGGATATTCTTTACTAATTCCCCTTTCCCTGATTGGAATCTCCGACAGTCAATATATTTATATTAGCAAAATTCCTCCCCCGACTGGCATCTTGACAGTCATATATTATCTTTAAAATAAATATATTTATATTTATAAAATGATTACGTTCTTTAATCATGCGGCCTCTCTCTCTCTCTCTATATATATATGTGTGTGTGTGTGTGTGTGTGTGTGTGTGTGTGTGTGTGTGAATATGTAACTTATGTGGTTATTTAATTTGTAGTCAGTTTTTAACTGCTATATACGAAAATGATCGTCTCGAAGCGTAGATTCCATATATATAACTCTTTTATGAAATAGATGTGATATGAGTTAGATAAGCTCCGTCGATATTTTTAACCCTTTAATGACATTTTTGTTTCATTGGGACATAACTTTGATATTATAGGCTATTTCGAAACCCTCCTCACCAGGATCACAAACATATAATTAGTTTTGAGTTTAGACGTGAAATGAAGAAGATGGGAAGAAACCCATTCCGAGTTAAAATTTTGTCCCATTTAAACTTCGTTATTTTTTTGAAAAATTGGTATGCATGTGATCCTCGTCGAGGACTCCATAAGTGCTTTCGGATTTTCAATCGGAGTTGTATAACTCAAGTTGAGTCACTTTGTAATAAGTTTAAAGTTTAGGGTAAGTTTAAATGAGAATTTAATATAGTGTAAGGACTTGATTTTAATTTACAAAAAATATAATAAATTTGAATTGAAAACATGCGGTGAATTCCTACCTGAAGTCCATGTAACTTTCATATACAATATATATATAAGTATTTTATACTCCCTCCGTTCGGTTCTAAGGTATCTATTTGCTTTTTGCACGTGGATTAAGGAGTATTATTATTATATGTAAAGTGGGTAGTTGTATTAGAGGGAAGTGGTGGGTCATATTGTGTACTTTTTTACTAAATAGGAAAAATGGATACCTTTGAAGCGGATGCCAAAAATAGTAAAATGGATACCTTAGAAGCAGACGGAGGGAGTATTAATTAAATATTATAATTATATGGGTTAATTGGGCCAAAAGTCCTGACCTTTTTGCGAATTTCAAATTACTCTAAACTTTTCAATATTTACAATTCTCGACCTTTACCCCTTTTTTCAAATTAAGCCACTGGGTAGTGGGAGGCCTGCCCAGAGGCTGATGTGTCACCGTTTATTACACGTCCCCACCCACGATTCCAAAACGATGCCATTTTGCATCCCACTTGTTTAATCCACATATTTAAAAAAAAACAACATCGTTTTGCAACCCATCTTGTTGCTTAAAGGACTGGTATCTGCCAAGTATGCAATGGCAAGTTGCTTAAAGGGCTGGTATCCACCAAGTATACAATGGCCAATGGTTCACCTCGGCTGTGAACAGCGAACTGGGAGACTTGGGATGGGGAACAACATGATCACGACGTCTTTGTGCAAATTCAGGGACAGGCAGTGGTCAACGGCGGCTGCTCGATGCGGTGGCGCGGTCGACAGTCGGTGTATTTGGGGAAAAGATGAAGTAGCATCCACCTCTTCTTTGATGAGAGAAGCAGTAGTTCACGTACTCACCAGCGATAAGCAACGACGGGGGGGGGGGGGGGGGGGCAGATTAGAGGCGAGCGGCATATTAAAGGCGAGCGGCATATTAAAGGCGAGCGGGGTGAGCAAAGCCCTAAATAGGGGTATGTAAACGACGTTGTTTTCTTTTTTTAATACATGGATTAAATAGGTTGGTGCAAAATGACATCGTTTTGGAGTCGTGGGTGGGGACATGTAATAAACGGTGACACGTCAGCCACCGGGCAGGCCTCTCGCTGCCCGATCGCTTGATTTGAAAAAAATGTTAAAGGTCGAGAACTTATTTGTAAATATTGAAAAGTTTCGATTAATTTGAAATTCGCGAAAAGGTCAACACTTTTGGCGCAATTAACCCTAATTATATATATATATATATATATATATATATATATATATTAATTTAAATTTTTATAATAAATATTAATAATAAATAAAAGAAATTTCATAATTTAAAACAGCCTAACTCACTGCAATAGTTGTTCATTTTTTTTCTTAATATCATTTTATGTTTTAATTTAATATTTTTATATTAAATATTAATTATAATTTTACCACTATTATTATTTTATGTATAGAATCTTTATTTAATATCCGTTTTTAATAAAATTAGTGTCATTTGTATTCATATTTTTAATACTACGATGTATGATTAGAGTCGAAACTATAATTGTAAACCCCAATTTTTCTTAATTGATATTTTCATAAAATTTTACTTTTAAATAAGGGTAGATCTTGCATAAGACCGTCTCACGTGAGACCATTTTAAACTTTTTAAAAATAGCAATCTCTTTCGCTATAAAACGTTATCATTTTTGTTGTAAAATATTTTCACTTTTCATTTATAATATAAAATTGTTCATTAAATAAAATTATCATTTTTCATTAATTTAGTATCACTTTTTATTATAAAAGTTATCATTTTCGAACCGTCTCACGTAAGACCTTACATGAGACGATCTCACACAAGTCTTTGCCTTTAAATAAAATTACTCATACATAAATACATAAATGTATTATATCTTAATTATTAAGTATCACATATTTATCTATAATAATATAATATTAATGGATGATGTTTATCTATATAATATAATAATAAGATAAAATAAAAATAAATAAATGAAAATGTTAAAATGAATCGTGGATTCACTATTACCTAAACAATTAATTGGTAGAAAATTATACCACGTAAGTGCTACCTAGTCTAATTCAATTCTTACGTCTATAAATACTTACAATGTTATAAGTTCATGAACACAGGCAGATATATTTAACTGAAGAAAAAGAGTAGGACGTGAGAAAGAAGCAGGAGGGTCGTTCTGCTGTCAACGGTAAGTTTGCCGTTAACTATCGACTTTTAGTCAAAATGATCCTCTAGTTACATAGACTCCAAATGTTAAAATCATTTATTGTTCCGATATTTTATTAGTTAGATATATCTCCCTATAAGCTTACACGCTCCAACATTCCGCCGACGGAGATAAAACCTTATAGTGTTATATCTTAAAATACTCGTCTCGTAGCGTAGATACCAAATACTGAAGTTATTTGTTGTTTCGATGTCTTAAATGATAGATATTTTTCCTTGAAGTTTTAAATGCTTTAATATCAACTTTTGTCTCGGTAAACATGGTACCTTGAAGTATATACCATTTTGAAGCACTCCACAAAATGATCACAACCGTATAATTAGTTTTGAGTTCGGACGTTAAAATATGAGACAAAAAATAAGCCTATTTACGTAAAATTTCATGACTTTCGCATGTTAATTTTCTTATGAAAAGTTGACAGGGTTAAGACCTTCGTCTTGCCAGGAACCTAACAGTACTTTCAAATTTTCAATAAGAATTATATAAGTATAGTTGGGATAATTTGCAATAAGGTTAAAGTTTAGGGAATGTAAATGAGAATTTGATAAATAATAAGAACTAAGGTGTAAATATAATTAAAGTATATTATTAATAGTTGGCACAACAAAATTGTTTGCGTTAAGTATATTATTAATAGTTGGCACAACAAAATTGTTTGCGTTAACTCACGTTGATAAACATTATTGCAATTAAAAATTTTATAATATTATTGTTATTATTTTATATTATTTTATTTACGTTCTATTAATTGAAAACAGTTGGAGGTAATAATTTTTAAGTTAAGTAACGTTTATGTAATTTAAATTTATAATATTCTAATTATAAGTTTTCATTTTATGCGTTTTTCGACCAAATAAATCCAAATAAATATATTATTAAATTAAAAACCCTACACATTTCTTAATTCAAGTAAAATTTTATTATTTCATTTTATTTAACTTTTATATATTTATTATATATTTATTGTAGGTTACTACAAAGGTGGAAATTTACTTCAACCCTTAACTAGTTTTAACCTTCTATGTTATGATTGCCCTTATTAAATTTCATTATATACGTAATATGTGTTAGACCTCGGCCTGCACTCTCAGATTAATGGTTAGTTTGGCTCTGCCAAAACCATTATTATTATGTGGAGTTTGGCCCTGCCAATCCAATTATTATGTGGAGTTTGGCTCTGCCAACCCAATCACGTTCAGAATGGAGCTTGGCTATGCCAATCCAATTATTATGTGGAGTTTGGCACTGTCAACCCAACCATGTTCAGAATTATTGTGGAGTTTGGTTCTTCCAACCCACTCATGCTCAGAATAATATCGGCTTTGCCGATGCACTTATGTTATATTGAGTTTGGCTTCACCAACTCATATTATGATATCAGATTATATGGTGGTCAGTTTGGCTTTGCCATCACCACTTCATGCTTACAGTTACATTATTTACACTAATGACAATTTAATTTGTGCAATCATGAGGTTGTTCCCATTGAGTGTATTTCACACACTCACCCATATTAAATATTTTTATGCAGGATCTCGGGATGGACAGTTGATCCAGGATGATGTGGCCAAATTAATAAAAGAAAATAGTTTATATTTTTCAAAAAACTTCTATGAGTTGTAATAATAATATTAAACTCAGGATTTGTAATATTTAAATAAAATTCCACTATTATTTTCATTCTATCTATATTTGTTTCTAAATATCTACAAAAAATAATTATTGTGTATTTAAGTCAGGTTGTTACAATAATTGTTAAATTATTATTTTAAATTTTAAAATATGTATTTCTATTTATTATTTTATTTTAACTCATTTTATTTAACGATTAGATATTTATATTTTTTTAAGTTAATAATTAGTTTATTTTTAATTATACTATATTAGAAATTTAGTTTAAGTACTAGGAATTATTATTATAAGTATAACTCAATTTAGTATACCCTTGCAAGTATACCTGAGACCGACGAGCAAGTCTAGTTTATCCTACTATTTCCCTCAAAGTTTAAGGTGGGGTAACCTTCACTCTTCATCGAGTGCTACATTATATGCCATGTTAAAATGTGATATGTGTTATTTATATGTCATGTTATATGTCATGAGTGCTTTTAGTTCGATGACAAATATTTTTCAACTAACACTTGTACGGGGTGACGACTCGGTGCATATATACCAACTAACACAAGTTATCGGACGACGGTTCGGTACTAAAAATATTTCAAATCTACTAATACTTGTATTGAATGATGATTCGATGCACATATACCAACTAACACAAGTTATCGGATGATGGTTAGGTCTAAAATATTTTCATTGAGTTATCGAACGACGATTTGCAAAATATTTTATTAAATAGCATATGTTAAATTTATGATCTATTTGACAAGCATATTTATTTTTAACTGTGCAATCATTTAAGTTAACCCATTGAGTGTATTTTATACAATCACCCCATATTGATATTCAGAATAAGGTTTAAAAGATGGAGAGGCCCCTGCAGATGTCCCAAGCCCTTAGAGGACTTTATATTATGTCTTATATTTTGGTATTTTGTTAGAACTTTATTTCAGATATATCATCTGAACGTACTTATTTTGGATATTTCACTCTACTCGGGTTAGTAGACGTTAATATGTAAAATAATCTTTATGCAACTTTCACTTTATTATATTATCGATTTGGGAATTTTTATATTATTTTCGTTCGACCCTTTACTAATATATTAGGAATTTTATATCTAGTAGCGTCCCAACCCCATAGCGTAATTCGGAGCGTTACAGCGTGGTATTAGAGCAGTCTATATCAGACTTGCTCAAGTACCTAACTTAGGTCATAATACTACATCCCTAAGATAAGTCATTCCCTTAGATTATGATATCATTACACTATAGGATTTCCTGGTGTGTTTATTTTAATATTTAAAGTTCTTTAATATTTAATGTTCTTAAATATTTAAATAAACTTAGAATGGATTTTGAACTTGTAAATAAAAAGGACATTGATGAGATTAATGCTCGGAGAAGGTTCAGGGCTCAACACTGGGGGCGCACAGAAGAGCAAGATTTGGAACTCACATAAGTGAGATGGCGATTCTAAAACTCCAAGATTCCCAAGGCAATCGTTTGACAGATGATTCTAACCATTGCATCCTCTTGATTAACACTGTACCTGAGTCCTATACCGACATTGCACTTAACATATACAATGAGATATTTGTGGTTCCACCTGGACCTCCCGTCTTATGCTGCATGTTTGTTCCGTACTTGGCTTCTGAGCCATGTGCCACCCGTTCTCCAGTTCAGGCATTTAGACAGGAAGAGTTTCTTGCCGCACCAAAGGAGCCAGCTGGGGAGGATGGGCCTGGGGGCGATGGGGAAGTGGTTGATTAGATAGACTTGTACTATACTGACTTAGGCCTGTTATGACTTTTATTATAGAGACATATTCTTATAGTAGGAACCTTTTTGACCCGTAAGTGAGGTAGTATGTATATATATGTATGTTTAGAAGTTGCACTTGATAGTCCCTTTTTGAAACTGTACCTTATGATGCATAATCTACAGATGTATAACTTAAATAAGTGATGTTTTGAGTGTCATAATGGCACAATTTTGCGGGTATAAATGTTTATATGTTTAATTATCTTATTTATTATGTTTAATTGAAGTACTATTATAACTATAACACTTTTATCAGATTATGAGTCGGAGAAGACCACAAAACCTACCTACAAATGAGATTCTTGAGAATGTTTATGGTGACCTAGGAGATGATTTAGTAATAATCCTTTGAGGATTGGCTCAACAACCCACCACCACTAGAACCTACTCCTAAAAACGAGCCAACTTTGGTAATTGAACAATTGCGACGTTTCAATCCACCAACATTCAATGGGACGAAGGACCCCGCGGAAGCTGAGAAATGGTTAAGGTCGTTGGATAAGATTTTCACCTATCTCGATTGCACTAATGCACAGAAAATTGCGTGTGTTGTTTTCCAGTTTGTGGGTGAAGCTGATTTCTAGTGGGAGGCTTACGGACGTACCAAGACACCTGAACAGTTTACAATCCAACTATATTTTTCCTTCCACATAGCAAGAACTTGGATTTCTCTAACCACCATAAACTCTTTTTGATTTCCCTGATACAACAAGAATTTGGATTTCATTAACCGAACATATATCAAACCATTTTCCCCTCCTTGTAATTTTTTCTTTCTTTCTTTTTTCTCTTCTCAACTCATTCATATTTCATCTTGCAGTTTGCCTCACAAACTTGATGTGAATAAACCTTGCAGAGGATCAAGTCATAACATAGTTCAGAGAGACATGATTTGATTTGAATGGGGAGGGGTGGTGTGACACAGTTAATACTCATGCGGATCATGAGTAACCACAATAGACAAAGTATGGTATTTAATATTTTAACCACTTAAAATACCTGAGTGTGGTGAATTAATAGTTTAACCACGTATATACCTTTGGTGGGTGTTGTACAGAATTTATACTCATGCGGAACAGGAGTAACATGTAGTTTAGGCTCATGCGTCATGGAGCGTTGAACTTGTACTTGCTGGCAATTTATACTCGTACTAAAGAGTCTTGAATTTGAATTTGCTGACAGTTTATACTTGTATCAATGAGTCTTAAATTTAAATTTTAGACAGTTTATACTCTTCTCAAGGAGTCTTGAACATGTAGAGAGTTTAGTCTCTCCTAAAAGAATATTTGATTTGAGTAATATAGTTTAAGCTCATATCAAGGAGCATAACGTGTAGAGAGTTTTGTCTTTTCTCAAGGAGATTTGATCTGAGAGAGACAGTTTAAGCTCGTATCAAAGGAGCATAACATGTAGTGAGTTTCTTCTCTTCTCAAGGAGATTTGATTTAAGTTGGACAGTTTAAGCTCGTATCAAGGAGCATAACATGTAGAGAGTTTCATCTCTTGTCAAGGAGATTTGATTTAAGTTAGACGATTTAAGCTCGTATCACGGAGCATAATAGGTAAAAATTTTAGATACTTTTAGCTCGTATCAAGGAGCATAATATGGATAATTTTTACTTGTGTCGAGGAGTGTTAACTTAAATTTATGATAGTTTATTGTCCCCTATCTTGGGATGCATCTCTTGCTTTAACTTCACTTATTTGAATCTTTATAAACACTGGATTCTTTGTTAGAAGTTCCTTCTCAAGAGGTTCATCGAAAGACATGTCTTCAAATTCATAAGAGTCATTAATTGGAGGACATTCGAATTCACTTGATGACATATTCAACTCCATATCATGAGCTCTTGCACCTAGCTCTTCAAAAGTCTTTGGTTGAATTCCTTGAAGGATGTGCCGTAGGTTCCATTGTATCCCTTGAATGCACATGTTGATGGCATAGACTTAAGAAAATTGATTTTTGCAATTTAAGCTTAGATTTTATCGTCAATTGATTTAATCAATCGCTGGCTCTTCTTCCCATTGACGAGTGTTAGTTAGCTCAATCATGCTGATAATTCTTCAAGTGCTGTAGAAGCAATTAAAGAATTCTTGTTGCATTTTCCCCTCACTTGTCGATGGAGTTAGCTTCAAAGTCGATATACCAATCAAAGACATTTTCTTTCAATAAGCAGAAAAATTGTTTGACCATGTGATCATCAAAGGTTCCAACATCATTGCATGTCTCGACGAAATGCACTATATGTTGTCTTGGGTTTCCTTTTCCATCAAATTATTGAAACTTAGGAGGTTGGTAGTCAGCTGGCTTCTTCAAATTATCTATTCTCTTTGTATATGACTTTTTGTAGGCAACAATAGATTTAGAGTTCCCTTTAAATTTGTCTTTTATCGTCTTTAGCAAGATATTCTTTAGTTGGTTCATAAGAAACATTCCGTCAGCTGAAATTTATATCTCTTCCTCAACTGACTTTATTTCAGATAGATGATGTTTCGCGGAGTCTTCCTCCTTGTGCGCATCCTCAATTTGTTTTTCATTTGTATGGCTTGTTTCGACGCTAGTCATCTTCTCCTTGAATTTGAGGATCAACAGACCTTGTTCTTGGCCTTGTTTGGTGAGTGCAGCAACAACTGAGTCAAGCTTTGCCAGTTGGTCTTCGATAGACGAAGTGTTTGTTATCATAGCTAAGACTATGGATGAGTCATACGCTGAACTTTCTGTGGATCGAGGAGTTAGGAAAATAAAGTCATCTTCACAATCTTTGTTGTCGTGCAATGGCTTATTGAGAACAATCCCCACTACGTGGTTTGTCTCTGAAAAGGCTTCAGGCATACTTCTTGTAATGACTTCAACATCTTCAATCTGCAGCACTGAAAGTATTGAGGTACTAGACCTTCTTATCGCAATCTTAAGTGGAGTTGTCCTTTGAATCTTCACAGTCTGCAACTCTGAAGGCTTTAAGGCTAAAGACCTTCCAATTGCAATCCTGAGAGGACCCATACTTTGTATCTTTGCTTGTAGAGAAGAGATGAGAGGTAGAAACGTGCCAAAATTTGTAACAATAAAATATGTATTTATTAAAATAATAAACATAAAAGAATTACAATGATAATCCAGGATGGATTGAACTTAAGAATTTCAGTAAACAGTTTCTATCTATCATCTGATTGTTTTCTTGAGTTGACTTATTGACTTTTCAATTTTTTAAGCCGGATCTTCATATGAAGCTTGTTCGAGCTCGGGTTTAGGGGGTTTATAACATTTTTCCGGAGGCATCGAGCATTTGTTCTGATCGAACGTTGACTTGAAAATTTATTGGGAAGTACTCCTCTCAATTTGGTAGAACGTTGACTTCACGGAGACCGCTGGATGGATTTGATATGAAGAACGCCGGATCGAAGAGGTTTAGCACCTTGATATCTGATCAGAGGCTGTTGACTTTTTCGAATCGAATTGGTTCAGCACCTTAATTTCTGATCGGAGGCTGTTGACTTTGCCTGATCGCTAAGTCTCTTTAGGTTTTCCAAAATCTCCAGAATTTCCAAGATCACCTTGCTGATTGAAATGAGGACTAAAGGCCCTTATTTATAAGTGGATGAAATAACCGCTTGAGAGATATTTCTCTTGAAAAAGATTGTGTTCACACTTGAATTGGGCTTTTCCCATTTAATTAAGTTAGTTGAACTGGACTTGGACCTATTTTATTTATATAGGGTTGCTGGACTGGATTTTAGCCTATTTAATTTAATTAAGCCTGCTTGATTGGATTTGAGCTTATTTAATTTGATTAGGCCTACTGGATTTGATCTGGGCTTAGTTGACTTGGACGAGGCCCACTTGATTTATATTTTGGGCTAGTTGACTTGAGTCAGGCCCACTTGACGTATTTATGGACTTGTTGACTTAGGTCAGGCCCACTTGACTTAAACTGATCCAACTTGACTTGGATTTGAGCTCAAATAAATTATTATTTATTTATTCATTTATTTTAAGGAATTAATTAATTTAAATTCATCAATAAATAAATATTTAATCAATATTAATATATTTTCCTTTTGCATTTTTATTATTTAGGCAATAAAATTCAATTGACTACACACTTTGATTAAAAATACAATTATTTTGGTACATTAGGACAAAATAGAACGGCATACTATTGTGAAACGGTAACAATATTATTTGGATCAAGGCGTAGTTATTATGTATTAAAAATTTAGTAATAATTGTTGTATGATTTTAGAATATTTAAATATGTTGTTATTTATCTACTTATTGTTACTTTTAATTGTATATATATATATTAAAATTAGTTATAATATATTGCATAGTTGGATAATTAATTTTCTTCTTTTTTTTAGTTTCCGTAATTTTAAAAGAAAATTCCAATATCGATATCGATATCGATATTCGATATATCAATTGATATATCCGTAAATTTAAGATACCGATATTTTTGCCGATATCAATATTTTAAACCTTGATTGCAACTAGCATATAACCAGCGGCTCATTGAGTTTTTATTTTTTAAATAATTATATTAATTAAATATAATTTTTTATTTGAAATGTATTTGTCAATAAATTTTATATTTTTTTATTTACAATAAAAAAATTAACAATATTATAGAATAAAAAGGGGAGTATAAAACTTAAATCGAAGAAAAATACATATTTTACGGTATTTTTGAAATAGTTAAATTTACAATAATATAGCAATAAGGGAGAAAAAACTTAAATTTAACAAAATATATATTTTACTTATTATGTTTAGTATAATAAGCATATTTTAAAATAACTATATTATTGAATATATAATTTTCAGACGACTATAATTTGACAAAAACTTGTGTGAGATCGTTTCACGTATGTGCTTACGTGAGATGGGTGAAATAAAAAGTGATAATGCTATTTCATGAACAATTTATATTATAAATGAAAAGTGATAACATTTTATAGCGATAGTGATAATTATATTAAAAAATGTAAAATGGTCTCATGTGAGACGATTTTACGCAAGACTTATCCCTAAAATTTTTACTTTCAATACAGTAGGCTGTAACTAACCATATTAAATCATAGATTTGAAGTAAATCATATTTTATTTAATTTAATCATAACACAATCGTTCAAAGGTGTAAGTGACATACTTATATTTGTATATATTTTATATGAGTTAAGGATAGAATTTATAATTGTTTTATATTATAAATATATATAGAAATACATAAATGTAGCAAATCTAAATTTATATTTATGATTAATACATAGTAGATTCTAAAATTCAATGTCGAAGGCCCGAAACGTATATCTTTTTCAAGGAGTATAAAATTTTTATGGCATGAAGGATAAAATTTATAAATACATGCTATCAGTGATTAAACAACCGAACCAGAGAATGAACCGGAAGAGGCAACGATTCGAGGTCCAACCGGTCAAACCGGTTCAACCGACGGTTCAACCGGAAAATTGAATTTTACATATTTTCAATTATATCATAATTATAATATATTAAAAGTAGCTTGTGTCATGGTTAACATTTTTTTCCATTTTATCTCTACCTAAATTTCTTTATTACATCTTTAACTTAAATTAATAATAAATAAATTATTTATTTTGCATGCAAGACTATTTGCATTCATTTAGGCCAACCAAGTCTTTTGAAGTACCTTAATTAACTACTAATATTAATATGTCACCTTGAATTCACAAAGTCATTTAATGAGTAATTAATATGAAGTGGAAATCAAACATTATAAAATGAAAGTATCCTATGGTGGCAATGTAAGTGTTGGAGATTAAGTTCATGATCAAATCCACAACGGCAATGGAAGCTGATCAAATACTTTGCTAGATGAGAGGGAAAAAGATGAAGAGTCGGATGTGACTTCGGAGAAGGAGACGACGACACCTCTTTAAGCGTAGTGATGTTATGAGTTGTGAGGTTAAATTTTTTTAGGGCTATCTTCTAAAAGAATAGAAACAGAAAATTGATTTTGTGTAAGATTTGTGTATGTATCAACTTAATTTTTATTAGATAGATTAAAAGAATGGACAAAATTGAAGGCAACTTGATTTTGTGTTGTCTAATATTTTCCCATAGAGTTCCATTCAAGTAAAAGATTCACGTGAACTAATTGTTTGCTCTATGAAGCACAACGATTATCATCGTATAATATATCATTTCAGGATTGACCTTAAAAGTTACATGCGTAAATTTTTACCAAGCATCAACCAATAATAAATAGTCTTACATATTTGAATAAAGTTGAAAAGTAATCATTTGTGCTTTGTACTCAAATAAATAATTGATATATTTTATGATATGATAAAATATTTCAAATTGATGACTGTTTATGAATTTATAATCCAAAAAGTAGTAGAATTAACTATGAGAAGTGCTGTATGATCCATCGTAATAACAAATGTATTATTTATTTCTAATTCTAAACTATTTGATCCGTCAATTATGTATGATTAATTTGAAGTTCTTCACTTTTTTTATGATTTAGAAAATTTTGCATCATTATGTAAATGCATTTTTTATTAACATTATTATATTTATTATTTGTAAGATTTCTACCGGTTACAAGATGAATGAATTTAATAAAAATAATAAAAAAGCTTATATATTCGTTTTTCTTTTTTAATCGCAACATAAACTTTTTTTTTTCTAATGATAAATTATTAATATATCACTGCATATGAACATTACTTTTATATATATCATATCATAATCTTAAAGTTACTAGCTTTGAGAAACGTTTTTTTTTTAATTATTATCTCCACTTATTCCTCTTTATAACATATTTAACATTCTCCCAAAATATTTAATATTTACATTATATTAATATTAGATTTATATTAATAATGACTCTTCATATTCATAATATTCATAATAACTACTTTATATACTCCATCCGTCCGCTTTTAGGGTGTCCATTTTACTATTTTTGGCGTCCGGTTCAAAGGTATCCATTTATCCTATTTAGTAAAAAAGTACACAATATGTCCACTACTTTCCTCTAATACAACTACCCATTTTATATATAATAATAATACTCCTTAATCCACGAGCAAAAAACAAACAGACACCTTAGAACCGGATGGATGGAGTATTATTATAGTGTACATTCATATTCTATTCAATTAATTTGTATCGATCAATCTTTCCACTCCTTCATTCTTTTGGTTAAGTTTAATGCATGCCCTTTTAATCTTTTCACAATTATTTATTTTATATAATCTATAAAAACTCAAATAAACAACTTAAAATTAAATAATTAAGATTAAAACTTATTTATTAATATTATTATTCTTTAATTGTATTAAAAATTTTAAAATATTTTTGTTTATAAAATAAAAAATAAATAATATAATTTTTTTTATACATCTCGAAAATTCAATATAAGTCTTCTAGGTGTATAAACTATAAAGTGTGAAATAATTTTCAAAATCAATAACATTCTTAAAGTATAAACTAATTTCCACAATTAATGTATTTTAATCATTTAAAGTATTAGAAAAAAAAAAAGAAACATTAAATACAAAAAGTCACTAACATTTTTAACTACTTATCATGAATATATTTTATTATGACTAAACAAATTAAAAATAAAATTTAAAAAATTATCATTAATTTATTATCAAAATAATCTACAATAATATCACATGAACAATAAATATAAATAATAAAATAGTTCACATAATATCGAGACAAATATAAAATAAAAAATACCCTAAACTTTCATTTTAAATTTAATTAGTATATTGAAGAAAAGATTTTTATTAAAAAAAAATAATTGCATTCATGTAAAAAAAATTTAAGAGAAGATATGACGATTATATAAAATAAAAAATTAAAAATTAAGATACTCCATATTATCACTAAACAAGCAAAAGTTCAAGATTAAAGTAGTATAGAATTAAGAAACTAATGACAAAGAACAAAAAAATACATACAACAATTTACTTATTTAATATTGGGTTAATTGTGCAAAAAAATTATTAACATATTTTAACTACAAATAACTATATTTTAGTGATGGGTCAACCCGTCTCACACACATAAATAATCTGTCTTACAAGAGAGTATTACAACTATTTCTTGATAATTTCTACATATTAATTATTTTTTAATTCAAATTGAAGCCCAATATTTTCTCTTTTATTAGAACCCAATACAAATAAATGAGGAAGAATTAAGTCCAACAATTAAAGACCAAGTTAAAAAAATCTGGTTGTTTGAATGGAAAGTCAAAATTGATCCAGACCTTTTCGCGAATTTCAAATTAATCCAAACTTTTCAATATTTACAAATAAGTACTCGAACTTTAATCTTTTTTTCAAATCAAGCCACCGGGCAGCGAGAGGTCTGCCCGATGACAGACGTGTCATTATTCTTGCCAAGTCACACTCTCCCTCCCAGCCTTCTCACTTCTGCTCAGCTCCACCAGCACCTCACTATCTCCACGCCACCCACCAGTTCTCCTGTCTCTATCGCTGCCACCACATTGTCGATGAACAATTTCCCCTCCTCACCGCCTCCTCGTCGAACTCCCTCATCGACTTCGTAAATGAACCCACCAGATCCAAATACTTACTAGCCTTCAGATCCACCCCCTTCACCAGCGCCGTTTTTGAGTTGGTGGCGCAACTGATCACCTCGTCCACTGATGCGCGTTTTCTTTGCACGCAAAATTAATTCTCAAGTATTAAGGATATCAGTTGCAGCTTAAGCAAGCGACCAAGTGATTATCGAACCCAAAGGACGGCGTATTATCAATTTAATTATTAACTATATTAATTAAGACAAGGCAATAAGGTTTGGGATTTTAATCTAATACTAATATGCTAAAAATTAAATAACAATTAAAATAAAATAAACACTAGAAGAATACGAATGTGACTCAAGAATGGAGAATAGGTAGCTCTAGGATAATCCAGTATAACTCATTAATTTCCTTTCCGTGTGTTGATGTCCGACTCTGCCTTGTGGAATATGGACGCATCATTAAACCATGCATATCTACTCTATAGACACAAGTAGACATGCGTGTAACACGTGTGAATAATCTAGGAGCAAGAGATATAATTCCACCCCTTTCTTAGTACTATCAGTATCAATTGTTTCCCTGGCCAATTGGTACTCTAACCCGATATGATCTCCCTTTATAGGTACTATAAAATTAATTTTTTTATCATATTTAATAACTCGAATTCAATTCAATTAATAAGTATTCATGTATGATAGTTCTAATGAAGCTTCGGAGTCCCCTCACTTAGAATCATAACATGGAATCCTGCTCAGCAGTGAACGCACTCAATCAATAACCAAGATATGTATTCAGACTCTACATACCAATTAATGATGCACAAAACGACCGTGAGTATGAATTAAAAAGGCACAATAATATATAAAATAAATTCACAAGTAGTGTTGTACAGAGTTTACACACGAAAGTTTAATTAATTCGTAAAAACCTACACAACCCTAGTTCTACCAAAAAGGCTCTAGCACATGATGTTACGAAGAACAATCATGGGTGTTGGATAGATCTTACTCGGATGTCTGGAAAATATAAGATAAATTAGGAAATGAATAAAACTCTTAATACGGGAGTCATCGCGTCCTTCTCCGTCTCGAATCCTCCTCTTGGTTCTCCTCTTGATTTCATAAACGAATCTTCAAAGTGATGGATGGATGGAGGAAAGGATGTGGATGATGGTTGGGGGATGATCCCACCTTGTGGGGTGTTATATTGTTGTGGCCTCTCTCCAATCCAATATGTCTAATATCCTTTTGGTGGTGTGATATGCATCCCTTTTTATACTTGTAAGCTCTCCTTATGGGCATTGGATAGCTTTTTCTTGGAAAATACGCAAAAACACACACTTGGGGTGTAAATCCCGTCAAAAACAGATCAACGAAGTTGTTAGACCAGTCCTTCTGAAATTGAACAAGTCCTCCAAGTCGAACCAAAGTCGAACAAGCTCTCTGTATGATTTTGCACATTTTGTTAACTTTTCTCCCTCCGTTCGACCAAGATGATTCTGGTCGAATGGACTCTCACTGGTCAAACAAGCTTGCGCCGTCTCACTGTTTCGCGCATAACTTCAACATCCGACCTCTGATTTGAGTAATTCTTACGCTCACGCGATCCTCTCTTCCCTGGCTTTCTATCAATATAAAAAAATTACAGAAAATCCAATATTAGAATGTATAACAAGTTATGCAAAGTGGAACAACCGTTCTGTCCGGCACAGCTTGTGCGACGTCACCACTTTGATCATAACTTTCTCATTTGGAATCCGATTGGGCTGTTCTTTATGCCAAAACGACCCTCTCTTATGTGGCTATCCAACCATATATCATAATTCCAATTCAGATCTCCACACAAATACAGAAAAATTACACAAATTGGACGTGTATTTTTCAGCATTCTTGCACAAATTGCACCTTTTCTCAAACTTGGCTCTTTTGATCATTTTTTCACCTAAAACATAACAAAACACCTCAAGTGTACTTTTTTCTCAAATATATTGAATATAAAATACTTGTGCTAATATATAACAACAATTCCCATAAAAAAAGTGTTAAATTGGATACTAAAATACGCTTATTTTCACTCTAATCACTCACGCTCACCACCTCCTCCAAACACTCATTGCTCTTGAAGGACACCCCTTTCGCCCCATCCTCATCCTTCAATTGATCTTATAGGGTTTTGGCCTTTTCAATGATTCTGTTCATGATGAGAGTCTCCACATCTTCTCTCGATAGGTAGAGCAAGGCCGAAGCAGAGATGCAGTAGAGGGTGAGAGCGGTGGTGTCCATGGAGGCCAGAGGGGCCTGTGGCGGAGTTGAAGATCACGAAAATTGCGTGAATTCCGAGTAGGTTGAGGGTGGAGTGGTTAGGGTTGTGGGTGACTAACTTGGTGCCGAAGTATGGGAGAAGATGGGAGGAGGACCAGCAAGGCATGAGGAGGAGAGTTGAATCGGGGCGAATTCGTAGAGAGTGACAGAGGGGGGATTGGACGGCGGCGGAGAGGTGCGGCAGGGCGGATTGGAGGTGGCAGACGAGGGTTTTATGGGTGATGAGGGAGTGGAGTTGGGTTGTGGCTGGTGGGGATGAATACCGGTGGGTTGACTTGGCTATCATGAGGAAGAAGAATTTAGTGAGAATGCTGGCGCAAAAGTGAAGAGCAAGAGGCAGCAATAATCTTAATTTTGGAAGAAGCAGCAATCTTAATTTTGACTTTTCAAAGAGGATTTATACACGTGCCATGTGACTTGGCAAGAATAATGACACGTCAGCCACTGGGCAGGACTTCCGCTGCCCGGTGTCTTGATTTGAAAAAAAGTTAAAAGTCGAGTACTTATTTGTAAATATTGAAAAGTTTTGACTAATTTGAAATTCGCGAAAAGGTCAGGGTTTTTGGTGCAATTAACCCTTTAATACTTTATCAATTAATGATATATTAGATGAACATTGTTCAAAAAAAATCTTTATTAAAGTTTTATGCAATTAATAAGTAGATGATTTACTTAAATAATTTATTATTATATTGAAAAATAATTTTTGAAAATAAAAAACAAAAAAATTCGTAAAAGAATTTACAAAATATGACGTGTATGCGACGTGCATCGCATGTATAAAAAAAACTAGTGTTATAAAATTATCAATTATAAAAATATATAATCACCTAAATTATTTTTAAAAATTCAAAATACAATTTAAATCAAAATATAATTGAATAAAAATATATATAATTCATAATTTATATTTCATACATAGTTTATAATATACACACTCAATATTGTAATTCATAATTTAATCCAAAAATGTAAATATCATGTTTTAAAATAAATAAAAATAATTGTGAAATATCATAAAAGTTAAAAAAATAAAAAAGATAAAAAAAGGTAAAAAAAATACCAGGCTTAACTTGATTTTGATCGGTTCAACCCTGTTCTACCCGATTCAACTCCAAAAATGATTTTATAGGCTTTGCGGATCGGTTCAGAGCCCAGTTCTCAGTCCAACTGGTTGAACCGACCGGTCCGGTCCGATTTTCAGAACATTGCATTCTATATATATATGTGTGTCGGTGAATATTTTAATTTACTATTGCCTTGAACTTACCTTAATATAATATCGTTAATGCAAATTTATTTGTAAGATATGATATAATTATATAAGATTTTTAATTATAACTTAAACTTACATTAGTGAAATGTTGTTTATGCATATATTAATTACATAATACTATAATAATGCAAACAAATATTTGTGTGAGACATTTATGAAAGTCATTATGTGATAAAAAAAAAGTGATAATATTTTTAATGAAAAGTGATACTGAGTATTAAAGATTAGTAATAATGATACAATGAATTACTTTATCAATAATTTATAAGACAAATGAAAAGTGATAACATTTAAAAGAAAAGTTATAATATTTATAATAAAAAGTGATATTTTATTATAAAAGCGTAAAATGATATTACCATGAGACGGTCTCACCCAAAACCGTAAAATGATCTCACCATGAGACAATCTCACCCACCCATATATAATTAGCTCTAAAATATTTGCAACATTTATTATTAAATTTGTGACTCATGATTTTTATTTTAGAAATAAATAAAGAAAATATGATCACATACAATACCACCTATCTTTTAATTACAAATTTTAATTTTCAACGGATCTCAACATTAAGATGGAATTTATTTCCCAAAGTTCTAGTCCATCCACTTCTGTACCCTGTAGTTTTAGATAAGTGAGAGAATTAAGTAAAATAATGATGTTGAATAAAAACGATTTTATGAATGAACTCTTTCTAGTGATGATGTGTAATTGCTTAATGGATTTATCCATTTATATGCAGGCAAGAAGTAGTAAGAAATTATAAAACAAGTTAAAAGATTTGTAAGAACTTAAGCAGCAAATATTGTTACAAAGGACAAATAATTACTCCGCTTTTAATCACTTGTGATATATTATCATAAATTACGAAATTATTCGAATCTTAAAAGGTCGAGCATCGAATTTACAATCCCTCGAATCTCCAACCTCGGTCAATTTACTTCATTAGCTTAATCCATGAAACACAATTCAGAATTGCAAACTGGCCTTAATCCATGAAACACAATTCAGAATTGCAAACTGGCCTTAATCCATGAAACACAATTCAGAATTGCAAACTGGCCAATAACCAAAACACACTTGAAATGTACAATTTACAAGGTGTTTCATCTTTCAGTAGACAATGTTTACGAAATATGAATATATAATTATTGGAGCCCCATTTATAATGTCTACAAAAATATCTGAAGGAAGTGCTTTAAAAGGTTTTGAACCTTGTATGTCAATTTATGAGGCGGCCAGCTAAACCACTAGGACACCCTTCACTTGTCTGCAAAAACATTAGAAATATGTATAATTTTTAGGAATTCTCAAGTGAAGAAACATAAAAAATTTGTAACACCACATAAAAAAATGCAATTACACAAATTACACAATATTAGGCAAGTAGGCTTTACTCAAACATAGTTCCAACTATTGCATTAACCATAAGAATCCTTGATAAGCATTTTCTTTGCACGCAATTAAGACAAAGCAATAAAGTTTTGGGATTTAATTATTTACTAAATTAATTAAGATAAGACAATAAAGTTTTAGGATTTAATTATTAAACTACTAAACAATTAATTAAAATAGCAAATAAAATAAATTAAACACTAGAAGAATACGAATGTGACTCAAGAATGGAGAATAGGTAGTTCTAGGGTAATCCAGTTTTACTAATTAATTTCCCTCTCAAGTGCGACCTACCTTGTGCACTATGGACGCATCACTAAACCGTGCAAATCTACTTTATAGGCACAATTAAATATGTATGTAACACGTGTGAATAACCTCAGAGCAAGAAATATAATTTCACCCCCCTTTCTAGATACTATCAATATCAATTATTTTCCACGTCTGGTAACTGAACTGATATGATCTCCCTTTATAGGTACTATAAAATTACCCTTTTTATCCTGCTTACTATCCCGGATTCAATTCAATTAATAAACATCCATATATGATAGTTCTAATGAAGCTTCGGAGTCCCCTCATTTAGAATAATAACATAAAACCCTGTTCAGCAGTGAACGCGCTCAGTCAACAACCAAGATATATTTTCAGACTCTATATAACAGTTGAAGATGCACAAAACGACAGTGAATATGGATTAAAAAGGCATAATCATATATAAAATAAATTCACAAGTAGTGTTATTCAAAACCCTAGATCTACCAAAATTGTTATAGCCCATGATGTTGCGAAGAACAATCATAGGGGTTGGATAGATCTTACCCATATATCTGGAAAATTAGAAAATAGAAGAAAATAATTAGGAAAACCCTTGGTGTTGAAGTCTCCTTCCTTCTCTCTTCCGTCTCTTCAAATCCTCTTGGTTCTCCTTCTTGATTCCACAGAAGTATCTTCATTGTGATGGATAGAGGAAGGGATGTGTGGAAGGATCTGCACAATGATGGATGGAGGAAGGGATAGATGTGGATGATGGTGTGGGGTACCGTGACCCCCCCTTGTGGGGTGGTGTAGGATGGTTGTCTAACTCATCTAATGAATAATGATGTAAAATATATATAGGTGTGAGAAGTGAATGAATAAGGAAAGAAAAGATGTGAATCATGGAGGATTATGTCATAAGGAGATTAATTGTGCTCCAAGAAATAGGAAAGATGAGCTAATTTTCGAAAATTTTCGAAAATTCTCGCCGACAGTTGCATGACCTCACGATTTTAAGCATAACTTCCTCATCCAAATTCCGATTTGAGCGATTCTTATGCCAAAACGATCTTCTCTTTCGTGGCTTTTTAACAATATATCACACTATTAGTTTTGAATTCCAAAAAAATACAGAAAAATTATGGAAGTTGAGCGTACGTTTTTCAGCATTCCTCAAACTTTGCACTTTTGATCATTTTTCCACCTAAAACACAATTAAATACCTCAAATGCACATTTTTGTCACACATATTGAATACAAGACACTTGTGATAATATATGACAACAATTTCCATAAAAAAATTGTTAAATTGGACACTAAAATACGTTATTTTTCACTCTCAACAAACCTTTATTGGGGAATTTAATTAGTTAATAAGGATTAATAAATAAATTAATCACCAATTAAATAATAATTAAAGTTAGTGAAATTAGTCTCACATGTGGAAATGATCAAATATGGTAAATTTGATCTAATGTGGTAGTGATCACGATCACTAATTAAAATAACAATCCTACCATATGAGAGTGGTATCTGAAACTTATAAATAATGTCATTCTGCATTCATTCAAACACACTAAAAACACAAAATACCAAAGTCTTTCAAGCGCCTGCATACACTTGCATAGAACATAGTCTAGACGATCTAGTCCTCCAATCTTTCTAAGTTCGCCGTAGTTCCTGCGATAGCGGTGCTACTTCACTTGAAACGATAACTCGTTTCATCTTTGGGAAAGATCTGCTAAGATCGGGCCACTATCGGGGCGTGTTCCTTTTTGCGGGAAGAGTTCTACTCGAATCGACTTCGCCATCATCCCGAGACGTTCAAGATCCAAGATCCTAAATCCAGATCTGTAATAAAGGTTAGTAATTCCCCTTTCTATTTCTTCATATTCATTGTAATAGTGATTGATTGGTGTACCTAGAAACCAATAATCGCAAGAAGAAACATCTAGCCTCCACACCCTATAATCATTATGACTAATCCAATGGATATTGACGGGATTGAAACATCCAATGCTAATAACTCCAAGAGAGTTAATGCTGAAATTCCTATTGGAACTGATTCCCAAAGGATGTATCCTCCAATGGGAATGTCGAGACCATTCATTGTTCCGCTCCAGCGCAGAAGCCCAAGAAGTTTGGGAGTGCAAACTTCAAGAGATGGAAGCAAAAGATGCTGTTCTACCTCACCACACTGAATTTGGTGAAAATCTTAAAAGAGTTTGCACCAGTGGTGGATGAGAATGAGACTGATACGCAAAAACATATAGCTCTTGATCAGTAGACCTCCGCCAATTACTTGTACAAGTCTAGATGATCTAGTCCTCCATTCTTTCTAAGTTCGCCGGAGTTTCTACGATAGCAGTGCTGCTTTGCCAGAAATGAGAAGTCGTTTCACTTTTGGGGAAGATCCTCCAAGACAGGAGCACTACTGGGGCGTGTTTCTTCTGTTGGCATTCGATCGTTTGGTTAACGTGAACCATTAGGGTTCCATACGATTCTATAATCAGCGGAAGCAAGAAAAATATAAAAACGTAATACCTTTCACTAGGGTATATTGAAGAAGATGAATTCTCGCCGGCAGCCTGCGCAGCCTCACGGTTTTGGGTTAACTTCCTCACCCGATCTCCGATTTGAGTGATCTATGCGCCAAAACTATCCTCTCTTCAGTGGCTTTCCAACAGTGTATCACATGTACAGTTTGGAGCTCTACACGATTTTAAAAAATCTTGTAAGTTGACGAACAACAGCAGCAAACAACCTCTTGATCTTCTGTTGTATTCTCAAGTCCAATCTTGACGTCGTGTGGGTGACGATCCTCAAGATCTTTTCAATCTACTGTTCCCTCACCCTCCTTACAGTGTTAGATGTGAATTACTTTTCAGTTAAGATTTTCGAACAGTTGAGATGACTTATATATGGGCTACAGCAGGGACCAGGAGGAGAAATTAGAGTTTGGTCACCATTAGGCTTAAGTATCCAAGTTTAGCTCAAAACTCACACTTAAGTCCAATAATAATAATATATTCCACTAAAATATTATTACTGCACTGCCGCTCTAATTCCATAATTACGTTATGTGCTCCTTCTTATTATGAGTCTGTTAGTCTCCCCATGTTTAAGATATACAATGCCCACTAATTAATTAAGTTACTGACAACTCTATTAATTAATATTTCATCCAAGAGTAGTACCACTCAACCTCATTATCATGCCGGAATAAATCCACCTGTAGGGTTTACATGATAATCCTTATGAGCTCCTCAAAGAGACATCATCAACCTATTTAATAGGACACAGATTCCTTCTACAATCAACAGCATACCATAGAGACAACACTATTTCCCAACTCACTGAGTTTATTGATTTAATATTTAAATCTCACCCAGTGATGAATCAAAGAGATATATATTGGCTTACGTGTCGAGGTTATTGTATAGGGATTAAGAGCACGAACATCCATAATAACTGAGATTAAGTTCTCCTATATAGCCAGTATAAATCGAACGATCTCAAGCGGTCCTGCTCAATACACACAAATGCACTAATGTGATTCTATAGTAAAGACAAACTAATACCAAATCACACTACAACCATCCCGATATAGATTTCCCGTCTATCTCGGTTGTGAGCATATATTTATACTTTATAAGGAAACCGATAATATGATCTTCTGCGTGTTGTCGCACAACATATTATCTACAGTATAAAGTAAGTGGACTATTGCATCGGACATATAAATAAATTATAAGACGCAATCATTTGATCATATATTTCTCATTTCAAATAAATTATTATAACATTGTTCATACAAAAGCTAGACTTTTAATATACAATCCAACATCTTCTTGCAGGAAGAGTTCTACTCGACTCGACTTCGCCATTATCCCGAGACGTTCAGATCCAAGATCCTAAATCCATATCTGTAAGAAAGGTTAGTAATTCTCCTTTCTATTTTTTCATATTCATTGTAATAGTGATTGATTGGTTTACCTATAAACCAACAACCTCAACATGAAACTATTAAAACACCGGCATCAATATATGAAAATAATCCACTAAATAACTAAAACATGTTGAGTGTACACTAAGTAATGGAAAAAGACCCAAAGAGCTCCAATATAGATGCAAAATACACATGTTGATAGTCAATTTTTAATGGATGAGGTGATTGTTTAATATGGCTGTAATATAGTTTAATCGGACTAATCAGACATAATATGGTGAAAGCATGGAAGAAGAAGTCTCAAGAATTCCTCCCAAGTGTACTGTGGGAGAGTTAAAGTAGAGAGTTTGTTTATCTTTTTTTTGCATGTGGAATGAGATAATTCTCTCCTTACTATGGGGAGAAGGTGTACTGTGTAAGTGTGGATGGTGATGAGGATGCGTATGGTGGTGAGGATGAAGATGAATCTATGTTTCATCGAGGGAGAGCCCTCTGTTCGTATAAGAGAGGTAATCATGAGCCTACTACTTTAGCATTAAATTTTCTAAACTTGTAGTCTACAAGCATTAAAGACTCCAGACTTGAGAGGTGTGAAAGCTTGCTTTGGGAGATGAGAAAACTTGAAGCTATACATTGAGAAGTGGGAAAGTATGATATGGAGGCGACAGATTTGACAGATTGATTGGTGTTAAATTCACTCAAAAATTGGATCAATTTTATGGCTTTATTTTTATAACTAAGAATTATTTTATTGTTAAATCTATTAATTGCTTGATTATTTGGAAAAAGGGTATTTTTGTGATTTGTAGAAAAATGGTGATTTTGCAGCAAAAATAGATTCTAGAAGTGAATAGAAAGAAGTGGGAGAAAACAACGCTCAATCTGAATTTAAAACGAGCGAGAATGGGCCAAAATAAGAATTAATTCCATAAATTCTATTTTTGTCCTATGAGACAAAATATCCCACATTAATTACTTACCACAAATTCTTTTCACTCTACTACTATATGAACCAAATTATCCCACATTGGAAAACTCATCCAAAAATTCCTCATCATACTATTATAAATATCATCTTTCAAGAATGCCACTATACATCATTCAAGTTTCAAAATTTACATTTTATATTCTACATCACATTTGATAGAGCTCTTTAAAAAGAGAACTCCATTAGTAGAGGGAGGAAACCAAATTTAATTTATTTTTCATGTATTTTTTCTTTTCTTAGTTTAAAATTTATTGCTTTCCAAGAAGGTGGAGACACCAAGGAAAAGATGATCTTTATGAATGTAAAATTTCATTCGGTGAAATCTAATCATACTTATTATCTTTTTATTTTCTATGTTTGGATGTTTAAGTTATGTTTGAATTATGGATTAATTTGTGATATTGTCCAAATTGTGTTCCCGGCTTTGATTAGTTTCATTTATGGATGCTTAATTGCTTAAACTACATTTTTGATTTGTGTGGTTAATTGTCTATTGCATATAGTTAGAACAAGAGTCCAATTATGTGTCTTAGGTATTAATGAATCATTTCATCATATGTGTTATGTGGATTAATGTGGGAAGAGTTGGAGACAACCTCTCGTATTTAGAACTATATAAATGGACACTAAAAAAGTTAGATCGAGAGGTCAATCAATCTAGTGAGGGTACCCAACCTTAGTGAATTCATAGTACATTAGAAAGGGAATATTCCCATGATTTAGTACCTATTTAGGGAACTCGTACGTGTAACTATTACCTATTTGAAGGTGTTCAATTTGGTCTTGATCTTATACGTTATTTTGGGGCCTTTGTAAGGGCCTACATCCTCTTCATCTCGGAGAGAGTTCAGGTGGAAATTGTGATCTCTCTTATTGTGATAGTTTAAATATGAAGTCAATTAGATGTGTTGCATGATTGATCCATTTGAAGTGAATCATGAAAATTTCTTTTGCATTGAAAATTTCAAAAATATTGTAATTAGTTTCTTTTCATGCTTTTATTTTCTCCATTTTCTATCGTCCTTAACTAATACGAGACTATAACTTGAATGCCACAAATCCTAAATTCTCATGGTTCGATAATTTAACTTTGTTGCCCGTGCCTACACAATAAGAGTACAGTTCCTCTTTTACATTAAAAAAATATTCAATTATAGGTCATCTACCAGACTTCCTAAGGACTCCAGCTTTAGAAGACCTTGGCTAGACATACCTCAGCAGGAAGTCCTCGAACATTGGTAGGATAGAGTGCTTTGGCATGGAGAGCTCGACATAGACTTTGGGAGGACAGATCTTGGCTTTGGCAAGGAGAGCTTGGCAGGACAGAGCTCAGCTTCGGCAAGACAGACCTTGGCTCGTTCGGAAGACCTCGGACCTTGGCAGGACAGAGCTCGGTGGGTAGACCTCGGACTTCGGCAGGGCAGACCTCGGGTGGCCAGAAGACCTTAGACTTTTGCAGGACAAACCTCGGCTTTGGTATGAAAAGCTCGGGTTTGACAGGATAGACCTCAACAGGACGGACCTCGGACCTCGTCCTGTGCATGGTATGGTGACTTGGGTGTTGACGACCTAGTACAGCACACAAGTACAGTTTAAAACTAAAAGAACATGCATTATCAATAGATGCATAAAATTAGAGTGGTTTTCTATTCCAAGTTGTCCAGTTACACAAAATCATCCACACATGCGAAAAATATTAGAAGGAATGGATTCTAATGACCAGAAATGCTTCTTATTAAACATCTAACATGTCACAAGCCTAAGTATTTAAAATATGTACTCATCTAAGTTCTAACATGTTTAATATACAAAATTAAAAAAATTAAAAGCAGCAAAGAATCAATCCATTAAAAAATATAAATAACTTACCAGCAGTTCTCGAATAAATGTTGGCCAAAGCAAGATGGGTGAGTTCTTAGACTCCTTCCCCGTTAAAACTCTAAATTGAATAAACTATACACTAAATTTTCTGCATAAATTAAGATAGTGAATTATGGTATGAAAGAACTAAAATGGAAGAATTATTGGACAATTGGTGCAATAGTGTAGTGGTGAAGAATTGCAGAAGCATAGGGTAATCAAGAAGATGGGAAAGAAAGTATACGCTTGAAGGTAGAACTACGTAGAAAAAGATTACTTAGCTCTGAGTTCCAAAATGCCCAAGAAATCAAATTTCTTACACCTTTAAAGAGAGCAATCTTATTCTCAGAAATAGAAATCCTGAACCCTCGGATGTTCCATGAAAGAATATTCATCCACCTCACCCATAAATCACTCTCAAGATGCCACCTGAAAGGTTAAAATTCCTCCATTCATGTTTTTGCATATTTTTGTAAGTTTTTCTTCTTGTAAGGTTAGTGTGTAAGTTTTCCTTCTTGTAAGGTTGGTCAAGTGGGAAGTTGGTAAATAGACACAATTATCTTAAGTGTGAACCAATGAAAGATGATGTCAAATTACACACTACTCCACATTAATTCATCAAAACCATAACATAATAATAGGAATAATTAGTAAACAAATAAATCTTGTATTATTGATATATTAGTCTGTATATATTGGCCACATTATGGTATGAAAAATTGAATCTCACAAACACGATATCATAGCAAAGTGATTAAAGATGTGATAAAGCCTCTTTTTCACTAAAATCCCCAGAAATTCTTTCCAACATCATATGAATATTCAAAAATACAATAACTTTTCACATATAAACCTCAGAATGTATTGTAACAAGAATAAAAAACAGAGAAAAATACCTCTTCATCTAACGCAGTTGGAGCAAGAATTTTTACATAATCAAATTTTTGTGCCAAATCTTGATTCTCCTGCTTAGAGCCTGATTACAAGTCCTCATTTCTTCCAACTTTTCTTGATCTATCTCATCAGCTCTCCTCTCCTGTTCTTGAATATTCATCACTGATCTTGTGGTTTCAAGATCTGATTCCTATTCTACACTAAAAGAAAATAGTTTTAGTTAATACGGAAAAATTCTAAGATTTATTTCCATAAACGGTTAGTCTTTTCCCCACCCTAGATTTTCATATCTTAATAATGTTAAGGGAGAATACAATGTATGCACAAAATCATAGTAACCTTCTCCACGTATAAATAATGAATTAAAACATAACAACGGAGAATTCAAAATCCATTGTTAAAAGGGCAAACAATAATTGTAAATGAATCCCCATAGTTATAGCTTGAAAAAAGTGTACATTAACAATGGGAAATCACTTCCATTGCTGTAAGCCATTATAATGAAATTCATATCATGTTACTTTCAAAATTAAAATAATTATCAATACCCACCCACCCACTCAGCTGCCCGCCGCAGCCCCACCACCGCCACCGATTGACGTCGCCGGCCGCCTGCCCTTGCACCGCTGACTGCCGTCCGCCGACCCACCACTACCGTCGACCAACACACCACCACTGCCTCCAGTCAACACACTGATATGGTAACCGACACAAGATCTGTATCGACATCGAAACCAACATGGGATTCGTACCGACATCCGAACCTACACCGAAAATGATGTCAGTACAGATCCTGACATCCTAACCTACAACCAAATCGACACAGAGAGATATTGGGTATTATGGTTTGAATAGTGGGGGAAAAAGTGTCCAAAAAGATGCACTTGGTTAGAAAAGATCTAAAATAAAAAATGTTGGTATTGATATCCTATATTGAATTTTGTGTATTTATTAAATTCTCCTTTAAATTATTATATCCTAAATAACTGTGACAAAAAATATTACAATTTCTCTGGAACGAATGGAGTAATAACCAAATATATGTTATAATAATATCTTCCAACTTTCATTATTCTCGTTCAAAATTTATTCAGTTCAATAATCACGTATTCTAAAATAAGGTCACGTCTATTAACACAGACAATTTTACTCCATACACCCATTTATATTTATACATATTAAAATTATATATGCACACACTTATAAAAGACTAACTTACCCTTAATGTAATACACCCACATAACCACTCCATTCCCCTCCCACAACCTCCACATTTAATACACCCACATAACCACCCCATCCCTCTCTCACAACCCCACATTTAACATAAAAGAAAAATATACACCTACCCACCATCCCCTCCAAACGTTCACAAAAAAAAGAAAAAAATCAAGAGGAAAAAAGGAGTAAGAAGAGATTATGAAGAGGAGAGTTGAATAAGAAAAATAACACCAACATCCAAGAGCTTTCATCAAATATCATCAAATGGCGGGTGGAGTGCGATCATTCCTTAACAATGTTGTTAGTGAGTGATTCCACTACAAGAAACTGTCGGATTACCGATGGAAAATTTCCGTCAGTAATACTTAGAAAAACCGTCGGTAATGATTTTACCGACGAATTACCGACAGAAATTGATCAGTCGCTAAAATCATGGTCGGTAATTCATTATCGATGGAAATTTAAATTCGTCGGTAATTACCGACGAATTATGGACGTTGGTAAATAGAATTTTTCGTCAATGGTCATGCAAATAAATTTCGTCGGAAGTTAAAAAATAGCGACGGAATTTCTGATGGCAATATTCTGTCGCTAATTACCGACGGAAAAATCTGTCGGTAAATACAAATAATGGTGTCATATAATACTTATATTAGCGATGGATTTACCGACGGAATAAGTTACCGATGGAAAAATCCGTCGGTAAAATGCTGAAAGTGAGATTTAACGACGAATTTTTCCGTCGCTAAAGTATTTTTATATTTTGTAATATATATTTTTAAATTAATATTTTTTTTGACATATATTTTTAAATTAATATTAATACCTGATATATAAACAAAATTGTCATTAATAAACCTTCAAAACACAACTTAATATAAAATCTCCAGAATTTCAAATAAAGACCCAAATTCATCACAAAATATCAAATCATACTATATCCTTAATACATAATATCTAATTACATTAAACATTGAGTAAAACTAGATTGGCTACATGTACTTCCTTCGTCCAAATTTCTAATGCCGAAGATCGCTTTGTCATAATCATCTGCAATATAATAAACATTGTAGTGAGGGGGATGAATGTCATCTTATTAAGTATTATACAATATAATAAGATATTTGAGCACTTAAAGGATAAATCTAGAATGAAGCTACAGAAGCCAAAAAATATTCTTTATTATCATATTAGAAGACCTAAGAAAAAGAAATAAGATTTACAAAACACATAGCAAGCAAAAGATTGGAATGCAAGTAGACCATCTATTACAGGCTACTATTAGGATTTCAGAGGAGTAATTCTTTTTAATTGAAAGACCCTTCTTATTTCCTTTCCAATTTTTGGTAAAAATGGGGCCAAAATTGTGTTCATGAGCACCATTTGAAATATCGTTAGTGTCAAAAGCTTTCATAACCATAGCAACCTTCACTAACAAATATCACTTTCAAAATTATAAAGAAATTAGAAGTTACATCTTGTTCATCTGTGCATAACGATTGGGGAACAGAAAACACAAACTTGTTCAATTAATTTTTCTAAACAAACGAATTAAAGACGAAGCATTTTACCGGTATAAAACTAAGAATCTGATCACAAATGTCATTAAGCAAGGTGTAAGAAAGTATACTCATTTATACTATAGCTTAGCACTCCTCTGATTAGAAGCACTCAATCTCCATTAACCCTTTATCTGGAAATAGGAAATAAGAAGGGGTACTATGAGACCATAGATTTCACTTGCCAAGTCATAAAGAAACATTATATTGCATCTCTTCTAAAATAGAGAGTCTAATACTACAAATTCCTGATAAGAGTGTAAAATATCATTATCAACATGAAACTTACGAGAGGGTATTTTTATGATCCAAATAATTGCAACGACTTTTGTAATTCTTGAAAAGCTTCTTCATCACTTCATCTAAAACACGCTCATCCAACTAAAAACAGACTCATGAGATAAAAAAAATAAAGTTACTCTTATGCCATATAAAGAAGCCAGACAAACTTGTACTTCGCAAGAAAAAGGTAGAAAAACCTTTAAAACAGATACACAGAACATAGAGGGATGCCAAATTGTCTCAAATCTTGAAGAATGTCCCATTAAAAGTTGAGAAAAATAAAATAGTAAGAAAATAGAAAGAAAATTAACGCGATAGAAATAAAGGCATAAAGAGTACTAAAAGAAGAAGAAAAAAGAGCATTTTTATGTGGACACCAAGATATTATACATTAGACAAGATGCATCACAGAATATATGGAGTAAAAATCATTGTAATGTTTTCTATAAATTTGATTACGAACTGGGTCAATCAGCACATATGAAACCTTACATAGCAAGCAATGAAAATTATTAAAAAACAATTTAAAGCATCAGAATAATACCTGGTTCGTAAAATTTAAGATTGTTTGAGAGAGGGACAATGAATGGCATAATTTTCGGAGTACTTAACTTATAAGTCTTGGTTGCATTACCATCAAGTTCACCATTGGGGACCAGAGCAGCTACCTGCAGGGGGAAGTGGGATTATACAATGCATTGTTTAAGAATGTCAATCAATCTACTCCAGGACATAAGATGCAAGATCTATATGTCTTACACCATCAACAACGACAACATCAACTAAACCACTGCGGATCAGGGTATCCACAAGACTGCGAGCTTGCTTGCCACAATTTGGTTGGGAGAGCAGCAAATTTTGATTGTGTACTCCAATAGACTCAGCTAAAGACTGATCAAGAACATGCTCAGCATCTACTAAGACACAATTACTACACCAAATATGCTGATAGACATCAGTTTTTAACTGATGTCTATTTCACCAAGCAGCCGATGTTGACGCCCCGATGTTAAAAGTGGGCGCTGATAGACATCGGTTTTTAACCGATGACTTTTCCATTATATAGACATCGATTGCAATCTTTGACATAGGTTATCCACCGATGTCTTTCAATGGAAAGACATCGGTTGGCATATTGGACATCGTTTATTCACCGATGTCTTTCCTAGAAAAGACATCAGATTGGATAAAAGAACATCAGTTACAAACCGATGTCTTTCTCAGAAAAGACATCGGAGAAGACGCATTAAACATTAACCGATGTCTATCCACTTAAAGACATCAGTTGACACCTATTTAACATCGTTTTAACACCGATGTCTTTCCTATCATAGACATCAGTTTTACAACAGTAGACATCAGTTTTTACATGATGTCTTTCATATTTTTATTTTTATTTTTATTTAATTTTATATATTAATTTATATTATTATTATTAAAATAAGATTGACGTATCTTTACAAGAATTTCAATTACACACAAAATCATCCTCTAAATCTACAAGTACAAGTATATCCTAACTAATTACATCCAAACTTCAATTTTACATAAAGAAATTTTAAATTTATAAGTTGAGGAGCATAATACATTAAGCATTTTCTTGCCTTGCATTGTATAAATACTTTAATGTTCCTGCTTTCCATTATGATTAATCTTTATCTTCATGTCGTTCACTGCAATTACCTAAAATAAAATAAAATTTTAGCACATACAATATCACAAAAAAAAATGTTATCCAAATAATTTTTAATTTTATCAATAAAAGTATAAAAAACTGAGAAAGTGTATAATCACTTCAAAATAATTTCCTATGTCCGAACACTTTATTTGAAAATCAAACCACTTTCTATCATCATCCATAACCACACACATCAGGAGAAATTACTGATATACCAAGTTTACTAAACTTTTTATTAGTAAGCTGATCTCATCTATAGCATAATCAAATATACAAGTAGATATTTCAGATTATGCATAAATGAAATTAAATTAATTTTCCTTTTTTTTTTCACATTTTCAGATTCTACTTCATGTGGTACTAATTTATAGTAATCTCCACAACTCCAACCATTATCCATTATTATTCTTCTAAACATTTTTTAAATACAGCCACGTGTCCCTAATCTTCATCCTACGAAATGCATAGTATGTATAATGTGAAAACAATATTCCTTCTCATTTTTATTCATCTCAAAATGACCTGTAAGCTCTCAAAATAATAAAATTATGAACATCCTTACGGTATGAATATTTTTTGAATTGAATCAAACGTGCTCGTTACTATATCGAGTCAAGTTTGAGTTCAACTCAAAAACTACTCGAACCGAGCTCAATTATGACTGTTTAGACTCACCGCTCATTTTAGAGCTCTACCATTGTATGAAGTATGAACAATCGTGGAGCATAATGAGACAGGGCATATAGAGGTGTATAAAGAGTAATTAGCAGCGGGGTAGAAATTAATGTTGTATTCTTTGGCAATCAATCCGCATTATAATTTATAAATTTATAAATTAGCATTTAGGATTTTAGGATTTTATTTTATTTTATTATATATATTATGTTAAATGTATTATCTATATTTTTATTTGGATTTGGGGTTTAGTATACCACTTGGTACACATTTTTAAAGAATTTATAATTTTAAAATATAAATTCTATATAGGATTTTAGGATTAGGGTTTAATGTCTGTATTAGGTGGGTTTATTATTTAGGGTTTTATATGATCCCTTATTTAATTTCAAATTACAGAAAAAAAAACATGTCTTAAGTCCTAAATTTTAAATTTTAAAAATTTTGTTTTATATTAATTCATGAACAGTTACATAAAAGTTAATAAGATTAAGAAATAAAATACTCATATAAATTCCAAATATTACGATTGAAAAAAAGAAAAGGTTTTATATTAATTCAAGTTCTAAATGATTATATTAAAAAACTATTATTAAAGAATTTATGATTTTAATTTAAATAACAATATTATTGTAAAAATTAATTATCGTGCAACGCACGGATAAGTTTCTAGGATTTTAGGGTTTAGGGTTTAAGGTTTGTTAAGGTTGAATTAGGGTTAGGGTTATAGGGTTTAGGATTTTAGGATTTAGGGTTTGACAAAAGTTCCTGCGCCCCCGGAGACACGGAGGGATACTCCGTGTCCCCATGTGAACACAACATTCCCCCCTCCAATCCTATTTAAATCTATGTATTGCTGGAGGTTTAAATTGTAAAGGGGCATGAAAATTACAAAGGCGCACGGAATGTGATCCGTGCCCCCCGGATGCACAAGAGCCTCACGCTTAGGGTTTTAGAGTTTAGGGTTTTATATGATCCACTTATTTATCATCATTTTACTCTTTTGGAGGAAATGTATTAGGAGTTATGAAAATTCTCATTATTGTATTTTTGACTAATGAATGTACTCTAATGGTTTTTTTAGATTTGATATTTTTTTAAATAATCTGAATTTTATTCCTCTTATATTCTCACTAAAGGTGATCATTTAATTTGAAAGTATTCTATGCATGCAATTAATCATAAAGCCTTAATTTTTTTTAAAAAAATTAAAATATAATTACAAATGATTATATATATTTATATATATATATATATGTATGTATGTATTAAACAAAAAATAATAAGATTCTTGAACGGTTGAATGCAAATTGTTTAATTCATGAATGGCTACATAAAAAATAATAAGATTAAGAAATATAGTACTCATATAAATTCTAAATATTACGATTCAAGAAAAAAGTTTCTACTAATTATAATTCTAAATAATTATATTAAAAATATTATTAAAGAATTTAAAATTTAAAATTAAATTAAATAACAATAATAATGATGAAACTAATACCGTGCAACACACGGATAAATTAGCTAGTATACACTAGTTCAAAACCCGTGTATTACGCAAGACATGAAATTATATAATAAAATAAATTATAATAAAATTAATATGTATTAATAAAATCAAAAGAAATTAAAAAAAATGAACTAATTAATAATAAATTAAAAGAAAAAATTGATGTCAAAGAAAATATTATAAAATAAATTATTACTGTATATTTTTATATAAAGAAATAGAAATAGATAAACTTAATTTCCATATTAAAAAATTATCAAAATAAAAAATAATTTATAATAAAGGTAAACGATAAATAAATTATTAAAAAAGAAACATAAAAAGTAAAAAAGTAAAATAAATGAAGAAGAAAAAATATTATAACGAATTCAATATATGTATATTAAAAAATAAAAAAAAATTTAATATATATTAATTTTTATTAAAAAAACTTATGACCAAATTAATAAAAAAAAATTTATATTTGAATAATAAAAATATGATGATAAAATTGATTAATATTAATATATATTAATAAAATGAAAAAAAAAACTCAGGTTTAATATATGTTAAAAAAATATTATAACAAAATTCATTAATAAAAGTTATAAAAAGAAAAAAAAATTATCGTTCATGAAAAAGTTATAAAAATTAATACTCCCTCCGTCCCAGAGAAGTTGGTATTTTTTTTGGGCATGTAGATTAAGGAGTATAATAATTTAATGTAAAGTGAAGTGAGAGAAATAATATTTAATGTTTAGTGGGTAGTTGTATTAGAGGTGATATGTGAGCCCCATGTGAATAGAGTACTTGTTTTTGTGTGGTCCCATGTATTAAAAAGAAAATTTGTCAACTTTAGTGGGACAAACCAAAAAGGAAAGTATGTCAACTTCTATGGGACGGGGGAGTATATGTTTTAATCAAAAAGTATAATAAGAGATAAATTTAATATTTGTACTAATAAAAATAAAAAATAAGTAAAAGAAATTTTAAAAAATATAAAAAATAATGAATTAATTAATATTAAAAACAAAATATGTATATTTAATCATTAAAGAAATAAATTATAACAAAATTATTATATATTAATAAAAAATTTATTAGAAATAAATTTAAAGAAATAAGAAAAGAAAAAAAACCATAAAAAATTAACTCATGGTAAATCTTACAATTAAAAAAAATAACAAAAGAAATTTCATTTTCGTACAAATAATTTTTTTTTAGAAAATAGAGTTAAAACAAAAAAAATTATAAAAAGAACAAAAGATAATCAAAAGAAATTTTAAAAAAATATAAAAGAGACAACATAATATTAATCAATAGAAAAAAAAAGAAACAGATATATTTCTTTAAAATATAAAAAAAATTGTTTATTATGATGACTAATTACATGCGTGGAATGAATGAAGGGAACGAATGATTAAAGAATCGTATTTGTCGGTGGAAAGATTATTTGTTTTTTTAAATGTTTTTAAATAAAATTTGATTTTTATTTAATCTTATCAAATCCGTATTCGAATGTTAAAGTAAATTTATGTATTTATTATTAAATTTTAATTTTAATTAGTAAATCTCTAGATCTTATCTCTTAATCAAATAATATAAATAATATTAAGTAAATATATAGGATTGAATGTCAAAGTAAATTTATTTATTTATCTAATTTTAATTTTAATTAGCAAATCTCTTTATCTCTTAATCAAATAATAAATAATATAAATAATATCAAATAAATACACAGGATATATATATATATATATATATATATATATATATATATATATATATATATATATATGTTAATGACTGTTAAAGTATATTTTCTAAATTATGATGGATGATAATTTAAAGTATAATTTTAGAGTGTTATAATATGATTTATTATTAACATACTTTAACTACAAATAAGTATACTTTACCTATATAATAAGCATACTTTAGTAATTGATCGACCCGTCTCACACCCGTCTCACAAGAGAGTTTCTCACTAAATAAAATAAATTTATTAATTTAGATATGTTCACAAAATAATTATTAAAACTTAAGAATAATTAAAATTAAAACATATATTAATCAAAAGAAATCAATGTATTAATAATGAAAAATAAAATATAAAAAAATAGAGAGTTTGGGGTTCAAATAAATGAAATTAATAAACATGAGATTTAAAATTCATAAAAAAAAATTAGGGTTTCTTTTAAAAAATTCACAACGAACCAAAAAAAGGAAAAAATGAATAACATAAAAAAATTAAAATTAATATACATAATAAATAACATAAATTAATATATACACATTAATATAAATAAATAAATTAATTATTATTTATAAAAAATTAATTTTATAAAAATAAATTAAGAAAAATTTATAAAGAATCAAAAGAAATAACCAAAAAAAAAAATCACTGTACATTGATCGACTAAAGAAAATATTATAATAAAATTAATAATAAAAAGAAGAGTGTTGTTATTTGCACATCACTATTTATTAAGTACACATTTTTTATTAAATACACATCATCTTTAATTATTTTTTCTTTATTTTTATTATATACACGTCCCTACAATTTTTAATTTACCTTATTAAAATTATCATTCAAATACATGTACATTTTTTTTCTAATTTACTCGTCACTCCGGTCATCTCCTGAATGCGCAGAACCTAACATCGACATCTGCTGCGTCTCCGTCTTCCCCTCCACTTCCACCGCTCTCTCAACTTCCATCACTTCTATCAATCTATTCTGACCGATTTCCTGGCGCGCATCGACAACCTTGTCGAGAAGATCGTCGATTCTGATCAAAGCAGCAGCGGCCATCTCCGCCCATTCTTGGTCACGGACACTACTTATCTGTCACCACCAAATATCGGATTGTCAACTTTTTCTTCTGGACGTCGGCTCTCCAGCTGTTGAATATTGGCCATCACTACTCATCACTTCTGGACGTCAATGATAAAATTATATGTATAAATATTATAATGATCATGTATGTAGAAATTTTTTTCATTTAAATTTTAAATATAAAAACACAAATTCTAATTTAAATATTAATTTAAAATTTTTATGTATAAACATTATAATTCACGTTGAGATTTATTCATTTTTACTTTTTTATATAAAAATGACTTCTAATTAAAATAACGTGTGCGCGCAAATTACGTATAAATTTATTTGAATTAATATATATATATATATATATATATATATATATATATATATATATATATATATTAGCTATGAGATTTTTTTAAAAAAAATTTGTTATTACTTTACATTAAAAAAATAATTACTTTTTATATTTATTTTATAAATAATTAGTGAAATTATTCAACTGAACGACAATTATTTTCATCGATCATGTTAATATTAATTATTTTTTTTATGAATTAATTGAAAAAAATTTTATGAAATATACTATTGTAAATTAATCTCAACTTTTGAGAAATTGTAAAAAAATACCACCTTTAAGTATTATTGCAAAACGCAATAAATTTCTAAAAAAGAACTCTAGTTTTTGTCACAGATTAGGTACGACTTGCAACAATATTTTAAGATTGTGTTTTTTTTTTCAATTATTCAAAAGTGGAGATTAATTTTCCATAAAAATAAAATTAGTAATTTTTTTTTCAATTAACCATTTATTTAAAATGTAACATCATTCTTTATTCGTTGCACAAAATTTATTCCTTTGAAATAATTTCACAAAATTTTTTTGTAACTCTTTATTTTAAATTTAAAATATTGTAATATATATTTAAATAATTAACATTGAAATTTTAATTTATGCACTTCAAAACAATAATTTTAAAAAATATTGTGCAATTTTGATCTATTTGAAATTAATGGTTTGAGGGTATATAAGTAATTTTATGCTATAATTTAGATGTAGGGTAAATATCAAAATTAGTCATGGCGTTTTCAACTTTTGTCCTTTTTTTTTGTAATTCTCAATTTTGGTCCTTTTTGTCCACTTTTAGTCCTTTTGGTCCAGTTTTGGTCATTTTTTTCAAAATTTGGTCCTTTTTGGTCCACTTTTAGTCGTTAATGTATACACTTTCAGACCATTTTTGAAATTTTTTTAACATAAATGACTAAATTTGGACAAAAAGAACTAAATTTGGACTAAAATGACTAAAAGTGGACAAAAAAGGACCAAATTTGAGAATTGCAAATGAAAAGGACTAAAGTTGGAAAACGTCATACTTACAGGACCAATTTTGATATTTACTCTTTAGATGTACTGTGCAATTTGAACAAATAATACTACACTTTTTGTCGTAGAGACACTCTCTTGTGAGACGGGTTATTTATGAGACGAGTCGACCCATCACTAAAGTATGTTTATTGTATGGATAAAATATGTTAATAATAAATAAATCATATTATAACATGCTAAAATCATACTTTAATGCATAATTCAGGGTACTTTAGAAAATATATTTTAACAACTATTAAACATACTTTAATTATACAATTAGCATACTTTAGCGATGAGTCGACCCGTTTCACAAGAGAATTTGTCTTTGTTGTATTAATAGTGTGAAGGGGAATAGTTTTTTCTACCGGGCCCAACTGTTAGTATAGAGCCCCTTAACAATACACTATTATCAAACATAATACAAAGCCATATTGCCCATGTGAAGAACCCACATTAAGTTCTATTAAACGTAGGTTTTTTCTACATAATTCAGATTGCATTGTTATATACGGTTCGATCTAGTAATAAAATGTAAATCGCGGTAATTCAAATAATATTGATTATGTGATTTTAAGTGGTTTCGATCGATTTTTTGTGGTTTGACAGTTTAACTTATAGATTAGCTTAAATAATAATGTTTTACTATATATTTTTTATGGCCTGCGAAAATTAATAAGGCAAATTCAACCAATATCTATCCATTTCTAATTTCTTAAAAATAAAAAAATATTTCAACAAACATTTAATTAAACAGAATTTAATTAAACAGCAATGCATCAGATGAATATCATGGTAAAATATGAGTAGCGCCCTTCACAATTTAAGAGAGAAAAAAAAGTGAAACGCCAAAAGAAGAAAGTGAAACAAACGCATTTATAGATTGCATAAAGAAGGTAATAAATTGAGTATCATAAGGTTTTTTTCATATAGCATTAGGGGAATGAAACGTAAATAATAGACTAATGACTAAAATACCATATATACTAATCATAGTCTAACATATAATATAATATATATATATATATATATATATATTTTAATACTCCCTCTCTCCGATTTTAAGGTGTCCTTTTGCTTTTTGCACGTGGATTAAAGAGTATTATTATTATATGTAGAGTGTGTAGTTGTATTAGAGGGAAATAGTGGCCATATTGTGTACTTTTTTACTAAATAGGGAAATTGATACCTTTGAACCGGATGTCAAAAATAGTAAAATGGATACCTTAGAAGCGGATGAAGGGAGTAATATATAGTACTCCCTCCATCCACAGTTAATCTATCCATTTACCATTTTTGTTTGTCCACCCCAATGTATCAATTTTAATTTTTTGGTAAAAATAGTCCACATATGGCCCACTATACTCTATTAATACAACTACTCACTACACATAAAATAATAATACTCCTTAATTGTGCAAAAAACAAATAAATACATTGAGGATGGATGGAGGGAGTATTATAGTTTATAAATAATATATAGGTGCAGTTGATGCGGTTTCTACTAAAAAATGAAATTGCACCGTATATTACGGTGTGATTTTACTTTAAAAAATAATTTGCGGTTTATTCAAGTAATTGCATATAGCGGTGCGGTACAATGCGGGTCGATCGGTTTTTGATGTTTACAATTTTTTTTTTCCGCCCTTGTTTAGAAAACCTCTTACTTTACTCTTTCTTAAAAAAATAAATAAATAAAAAATTCTCATACCATGTTTTGATGCTCATTTCGCATTATAAGTATTGAATCCGTGGATGCAAAGACTAACTAAATTATTTGATATTTTAAAATTAATAATAAATTGTATTTTAATTTTATTTTGTGAATTTTTTTAAAAAAAATAATTTATTTACTAATTTTAATATGGTCAGATTTATTATATATTATAATTCCATATATAATAGTAATTTTTTTAGGTTTTACATTGTAATTATTTTCTTGTAATTTATTAATCATACTTTTATAATTAGTTTTATATTATACAATATACATTACTTACTGAGACACTCTCTTATGAGACGGGTTATTTAGGAGACGGGTGTGAAACGGGTCGATCCATCACTAAATTATGTTTATTGTAGAAATAAAGTATGCTTATTTATAGTTAAAGTATGTCAATAATAAATTATATTATAATACGTTGAAATCATACTTTAATGCATAATCCAACATATTTTAAAAAACATACTTTAATAGCAATTAAATATACTTTATCTAATAATATCGTCTCACAAGAGAATTTGTCTTACTTTTTAAGTTATCTTCAATCGTCTAAGATGTTGATATAATCTTAATTATATCCGGTATGAAATACTCCCTCCATCCCCTTTATACGTATCTATTTTCTCATTTTGGTCCGTTCTATTACAAAGTATTCATTTCCTTTTTTAGATTGATGTGACCACACATAACCTCACACTCAACACTAATACAACTATTCACTATACTTTAAAATATAATTTCTCTCACATTAAAATATATTAAATTATTATACTCCTTAATCCACGTGCAAAAAGTAAACGGATATATTTTAAGGGTACGGAAGAGTATTCATGTACTATGCAGATAACTGAGTTATGATTTTAAAAAATTAAATATTATTTTAATATGGTAAATTTATAATTTTAATTTATGGTAATAAAGATACATTAATTTTCTCTTTAAATTATCCGTGATACTCAAACTTTTTTCCTGCACAGTACAATAGAAATGTATTTTTTTCTTAATTCGGTGCTCAAATATGCGTGCAAAAATATAATTATTTTAATTTATTAAGTGGTGAGGATTATTAAAAAATAAATCTAGCGGTTGAGATTATTTAAGTGTATCGGTGCACCCGGTACACTGCAGTTACACTCTCAATTTATAGGATAAAAATTTTTAATTTTTTTTAATAAAAGGTGATTCATGAATTATGATTATAAATTATTTGATGATGGTTCAATTCTTTATATTTAAATGATTTACATTTAAGAAGTTAATTAATATTTTCTCTTAAATATCTAAATTAATTTTAAATCAAATTTGGTTTTGTGTCGTTTATTATTTTAAAGAGATAATTATTTAACTACTTGATTTTTATATTTATAATGTAATGTTAAAATTATGAGTCCGATTCCTGTGCGGTGAACCTGGACGATCTTAACTGTTAGATTATATTTTAATTCGATCTCTACTATTAAATAAAATAAAATAATTAATATTTTTAAAAAAAAACTACCCACCCCCTCCTCTTTTTAATCCACTAACTGCAGGTGCACCGCAGAGTCACCCTAAAATTATATATAAAGAAATTAATAAATAAAAGAAAATGAAAATGATTTTAATCTTTTTATCTTTCAACTCTATTCCTACGTACACATACCTTTCCATATTATATTCTTAACTTAATTAACAATTAAAAAAACTAATATAAATTTTATAATAAGAATATTACCATTAATTTAATATCTTTTAGAAACATTTAAATTAAGATAATTTTTAAATATATTATTTCAATAAATTATTATAAATATAAGAATTTAACTTTTACTAATCATTAACTCTTGAAATTTCACAAATTTCTTGAAATTTTCTCAAACTTTTCACTCTGTGTATATATATTTTTAACTTTTACTAATCATGAAATCTTTAAATTTCACAAATTTCTTGAAATTTCCTCAGCTCTCTCCCTCTCTGTATATATTTTATTATTTAATAGTTTTGAAAATTATTTATAATATATTATATTAGATAATATCAAATTACACAACACACTAAGAAAACTAATAAAAGAAACTTAAATGATAAAATTATACTCCTTCCATCCGCTCGAAAGGTGGACATTTGTCATTTTGGGCGTCCGCACTAAAGGTCCACATTTCCCTTTTTAAACACATGTGACCCACACACATCACTAATACAATAAATTTATGGGACTCATACACCCCACTAATACAACTATCAACTACACATTAAATAATAATACTTCTTAATCTACGTGCAAAAAGTAAATGTCCACCTTTGGAGCGGACGGAGGGAATATATATATAAGGTAATAAACTTATACATCCCCTAATTACACTACTTATACATGCAAAAATATTTAAAAAATTGCTCATTATGACTTTATCATTTATAAAATACAATCACTATTATAAAAACTGCACTGTGTCTTCTCTTTCGATGCCCTATTCGGAGAAATGGCATATTCGTCTTGTCCTTCAATGTCTCATCTTATTTTGTTGTTTTACCCCTCTCATCTAATCGAGCATTTGAGAAGTTTTCTATTATCGTTGAGGATCTGTAGTGTTGTACAGGGACTTTGCCTTCGATGTCTCTATCATCTCCACGAACTTTTCACATTTTATAATGTTGGATTTGTCTATTGATATTACTCATTAATGACTTAATTAATTATTGATGTGTAGATCGAAAGTGTGCACATTAATTTGATGTTTGGACTTTAAAACTTCCTCAAGGAATGTAGTAAAGAAAAATAGGTGAGGATAAAATGAGAAAAAATATTAACACTTGCTAAGCCACTTTTAATATATATTATGATATGATATTATATGATAAGGTTATAATTTTTTCATTGAAAAGATCGGTTAAAATATGAATAGTACAAATATTTGATTAAAAATATTAATTTTTTAAGGAAATAAAGTGTACTATACTAAAAATAATATCATTTAATAGTAAGAGATATATGTTTCAAAAAATGGAGGATTTGGAATACCATTTAATACTAATGTGTATATATATATTTAAAAAAATGCGGGATTTGAGGTATTGTTTCCGTAAATTTTACCCTATTTAGATTTGCAACTCTATAAATAGTATGGATCGTAAAGTTCAATAGTTTTGGGAACGGTGAATTATAAGAAAATGAAACAATTAAATTTAATTACCAAGTTGTAGATAGAGTTTTGTGATCACTTTGGTAAGATGTTTATACGGCAGATGTGAAAGTAAGATGTTGATGATCACACGTACTCTCTGTCTCTTTGAAGAGTGTGTTTATTTTTTGCATATTGATTAAAGAGTATAATATTTTAAAGTGTAATAATGTGAGAAAAATATGAGTAATATTTTAATGTGGAATGTGTAGTTATATTAGTATTGAATGTGAGCCTCATGTGTAGTAAATTGAATATAATAATATTATTATTTGTCACATTAACTCAAAAAAATGCATACTTTATATTAGGACACCAAAATGACAAAATAAACCTTTATTAATAGACTGGAGGGAGTATAACAAAGAACTCCTCCATCATACATTACATTATTATTTTAATCAGCACTCCTGTTTATGTGCTAATTAAGCTATACTCCCTCCCCCTCACATTTATTTTTGGTCACGTGAATTAAGGAGTATTATTATTTAATGTGTAGTGAGTGTGTGTGCCCCATGTTTTAATTATATTAGTGGAGTGGCCCCATATATCCAAAAAAATGAGTGCAATCTTTTGGGTGGGACAACAAAAATAATAAAATGATACTATTACCTAGTAACGAGGGAGTATATTTTTATATGGACTACATCAACAATTACGTATTGCATATTAATTTTGTAATAACATAAATTATATTTTATGCCCGTTTGACTTTTTTTTTTGATTTATTAAGTTTTAACATGTCTTTATCTGAATTTTTTATTTTTACAATTTCTCCCTTCATACAAGAGCTGTATAAAATATACTACCTCTCCCTATCATGATTTCATCATTACTATTCCACATTATTTAAAAATATACTCCCTCCATCCCATGCAAAAGAATGTTTTTGTTTTTTCACATAAATTAAGAAATATTATTCTCTTTATCCCATCAAAAGATTTGTTTTTGGTCACGTGGATTAAAGAGTATTATTATTTAATGTGTAGTGGGTGTGTGAGCCCCATATTTTAATTATATTAGTGGGTATGAGTGGGCCCCATATATCAAAAAAGGAATGAAATATTTTGGGTGGGACAACAAAAATAAAATATTACTATTACCTAGGAACGAGGGAATATATTTTTATATGGACTGCATCAACAATTACGTATTGCATATTAATTTTGTAATAACATAAATTATATTTTATGCCCATTTGATTTTTTTTTGATTTATTAAGTTTTAACATGTCTTTATCAAAATTTTTTATTTTTACAATTTCTCCCTTCATACAACAGCTGTATAAAATATACTACCTTTCCCTATCATGATTTCATCATTACTATTCCACATTATTTAAAAATATACTCCCTCCATCCCATACAGAAGAATGTTTTTGTTTTTTCACATAAATTAAGAAGTATTATTCCATTTATCCCACCGAAAGGTCAACGCTTTACTATATTGGGCCTCATTTTAGTAAAAGGGTCCCACATATGGTCCACTATTCACTACTAATACCACTACACAAAAAATAATAATATTTCTTAATTCACGTGCAAAAAACAAATGAGAATCTTTGCCCTGGAAGGAGGGAGTATAATTTAATGTGTAGTGATTAGTTATATTAGTGGTTGTGTGGACCCCATTTTTTATTGTGTTCGTGGGTATATGTGAGTTTTATATGTTTAAAAAGAGAAATGAACTCGTTGGGCAGAACGCCCAAAATCGACAAAGGGATCCTTTTGAAGGGGACGGGGAGTATATGTTTTAATTAACTTTTGAGCACAATTTGATACTATAATACTTAAAAAAAAAACTTATTTTAAAATACTCCATTTGTCTCGAGTTAACGTTTACGTTTGTTTTTTGCACGTAAATTAAGAGGTATAATATTTTAATATGTAGTGAGGTAAGAAAAATAATATTTAATGTGAGGTGGGTAATTGTATTAATGTTGTGTGGGGGCCAACATAAAATAATTAGTTGTTTTGCGTGGGTCCAAATGGATATAAAAGGAAATGTAAACATTAACTTGACCAAAAATTAAAATGGAAAACATATAATTTACCAACTCATTGAAAAAAAATATATTTATATTTGTATTTGACGGATTTAATTCAGTTTAAGGCTTTTTACTTACTTCTTGGTAAAAATCAGTATTTATAGTGGTATATGATAAAATATAAAATGTGTTACGTGTAAAAAGAAAAAGAAAATGACAATTTTAAAATTAATGAGCAATTTTGAGATATTTTGTTTGAATTTTGTTTTTTTTTTTGAAAGTCAACCATTTTGTGTCACAAAAATAATTAAAAAATGGTGACGAAAGGAAATCCGGTGTATTTCTCGATCCACCATGATTAATCACACATCTAACAACTATATAATATGAGATTGTTGAAGAAATGAGAACCACACCCAAAATGGAAGACATTAAAAATCAATACCCCTTCATATTTCCAACTCTCATATCCCTACTGATCTTGTTATGGTTCGTAGTAAAATTCCTGTCCAAACGCCCGACTCAATCGAAGAATCCACCACCATCACCACCAAAGCTACCAGTGATCGGAAATCTCCACCAACTTAGCCACTTGCCACACCATGATCTTCGATCCTTAGCGAAGAAACATGGCTCGCTAATGCTCCTTCACTTCGGCAGCCTTCCCGTGCTGATCGTCTCCTCGGCGGATGCAGCACGAGAAATTATGAAAACTCATGACACCACCTTCGCAGACAGGCCGACAGGGAAGATTCAAAACAAGTGCCTTTACAATTGTAAAGACATAGCATTTTCGCCTTACGGAGATTACTGGAGGCAGGCAAAGAGCATTTTTGTGCTGCAGCTGCTGAGTAACAAAAGGGTTCAATCATTTCGTTACATCAAGGAAGAGCAAACTGCCCTCTTGTTGGAAAAAATTGGTAAATCGAGAGGTGCTGTGGATTTGAGTAAGATGTTTTATGAGTTCAGTAGTGATGGGATATGTAGAACAGCTTTTGGTAAGAAGTACGATGAACTGGAAAATGGTAAGAAGTTCATGTATTTGGTTAAAGAATTATCTGAGATAATTGGGGCTATTGATATTGGGAAGTACATTCCATGGCTGAGTTGGATCAGCCGTTTTAATGGCATGGATGAAAAGATGGACAGGATTAGTAAAGGGTTGGATGTTTTCCTTGATGGTGTGATCGAAGAGCGTTTGAAGCTAGTTAAGGATCAAACTTTGGAGAACAAAAATAATGAAAATCTTGTCGATATCATGATTCAAGTTTACAATGACGAATCCAATCCCATTGATAAAGAGACCATCAAAGCAATCATTTTGGTGAGGAATCTATGAGGTCACGTTCGAGGGAAAATATCAAAATTCGTCATTCAAGTATGGTCTATTTCAATTTTAGTTTTTTTATTTGCAATTCTCAATTTTAATTATTTTTCGATTTTGGTCTTATTTGTTCAAATTTAGTCATTTTAATCAAATTTAGTCCTCTTTTTGTCCAAATTTTGAATCAAAATTAAACAATTTCTGACATAAAAAAATACATTTGAATAAAAAAAAATTATAAAATAACTAAATTTTGAAAAAAGAGGCCAAACTTAAACAAAAGCAATACTAGCAAAATTGAGAATTGCAAATAAAAATTTACTAAAATAGTAATCGATCATACTTGAAGATGAATGTCTCACGTTTAATTATTAGTACTAGTTAAAATATGTATCTTTATGCTTATATACTTTAATTGTTGCATTTGCAGGATGCGTATTTAGCTGGAACAGACACCACCGCCATAGTGATGGAATGGGCAATGTCTGAACTCTTAGGACACCCTTCAACTATGCAAACACTGCAAAGCGAAATCAGACAAATCGTCGGACACAAACATGACATTACACAAGATGACTTGGACAGAATGCCATATCTGAAAGCTGTGATCAAAGAAACTCTTCGCTGCCACACGCCCTTCCCTCTGCTATTACCCAGAACAGCACGTGCAGATGTGAAAGTATGCGGCTACGACGTCTCAGCTGGGACGATGGTGATGGTGAATGCCTGGGCCATATCCCGGGATCCTGCATCCTGGGATGAACCCGAAGAGTTTAAGCCCGAGAGGTTCTTGAACTCTTCGATAGACTTTAAGGGCCTCGACTATGAGTTTGTTCCGTTCGGGGCAGGGAGAAGGGGCTGTCCGGGGATTGCATTTTCAATTGCTACAATTGAGTTCTTGTTGGCAAATATCTTGCATAAATTCAACTGGAAATTGCCCGATGGAGAACATTTGGACATGAAAGAAGGGCCTGGAATTACTGCCCATAGAGCTCTTCCTCTTCTGGCAGTAGCCACCAAGGTTTTGTAATCAGGAGCTTCAAATCATCGTTGCTGAATTTTCGGTCATACTTGTCACACAGAAACTCCTTCCATTCTATTTAAGTTCGTTTGTATGGATACTAAGTGTTGTATTTTAATAAACTATAATGTAAAAAAAAAAAAGTAAGAGTAAGTTGGTAATATATATATATATATATATATATATATATATATATATATATATATATATATATATATATATATATATATATATATATATATAATGGTTGGAAAATTAATGTACATGATATTTCAAAATGAAAAATGTTCATATAAATAATGGGATGGTGCAAGTGTTATATACATAATGCACATAGTTATAAAGAGAGCAACTCATTTTTTATACTATCATTTGCTCGAAATTTGCATCTTCCTAGATGTAGGGTTCATTTTTAGATATTTTATTTTTAGGCAAAAACTTGTGTGACTTCGGGGACACCGTGCGTCCAGATACCCTTTAATATTAAATTGATGTACTCTTTAGTATAAGGATGTGTACCCTTTATTTTCTGAAATAAATAAAAGTGTATACTCTTTAGAACAAAACTGTGTACCCTTATTAATTAAAATGTATACTCTTGTGAACAAAATATTGTACCATTATACACTTTATACACTTGGCGATACAAGTTTTTATTAGTATATATTTTATTTGCAATGGTGTAATTTTCAGATTTGCATTCATGTAAAGCAATAATTGAACCCTTTATAATTAACCATGTGAAACACGTGGTCTAACACGTGGTCTATTTGTTTAGAAATTATCAAGTCTGGTAATCTAAAATTAAAATTATTCCTATTTTAAAGAGAAATAAAAAAAAAACTCTAATACACTCTTTACTTTAACTTTTCAATTTAAAGGGTTATTCTCACGTTTTAAATTTGAAGAGTTCGAACCAGTCTCCATACTTTATTACTTCAATAAATGCTATTTATTCTTTCCATCCTTTTGAAATGTAACTGCTTACTTTTTGCACGTGAATTAAAGAATATAATAATTTAATGTGTAGTTAGGTGAGAAAAATATATTTTAATATGTAGTTGGTAGGTGTATTAGTGTTGAGTGTGGATTCCATGAATAGTGGGTTGAATATGATAATATTTTTTTGTGTCACATCAATCTAAAAAATAAATAGAATACTTTGTATTAAGATGGACCAAAATAAAAAATGGATATGAATCAAGGGATGGAGGAAGTAATTATTAATATTTTCATTCAAGAGAAATAGTTTAAACAATCAATAAAAGAGAAAAAATGATAAGGACATTGAAATCAAATTTTAAAGAATATGTTGGAGAAAAAAAGAATCTTTAAAATTTAAATTACTCTTTATTTTATAAAAATGTTCCTCAAATTTTAAAGAATCTTTTGAACATGCTCTAACAAGTTATTAGAGATAATAACATTTTTTATAGAGTCGTGAGAATGGGTCAGATTATTGAAAAGTGGTAGATTGAGCTTAAAATTTATGAACTCGTTTAAAAATGTGTCTATATGGATTATGGGTTAGTCCACCAAAGTTTTTTTAATTTTTTTTTAAGTATATAATTTATACAAAATATAAAAATTAAAATGACCAAAGGTCATGAACTACTTTAATTTGATATCAAATAAATTCTCTCTTTAAATTTTAAAATGGGAGACAATTTGAACTATAGATTATGCATTTATCTCTTCCATACGATATGATAATAGTGGTATATTCTTTTTTCTTTCACCTAGTATAACTAAGGAAAAATGTAATTTCACTCTTCACTTCATTCATCACTATTTTAAGTTTAATCTCATATTATAAGAATAATAGTATCAAGAATAATAAAATTAAATTACAAATACAATTAAAAAAATAGAATAATAAAAGTGGGTTTGCCCGCCATGGCCTGCAACTGTCATGAAATGAGTTGGGCTTAGCATATTCAGCCCGCATCACGCCTTGACCTCGCTCTTTTAAATCCACCAAAACGCGATCGAGTTGAGGCGGGTTATGTATCGGACCGCCCGCCAGTCCGTTTTGATGGCTCTATATATGTATACATGTTTTCTATTTAATTTATATTTTTTATTATTTAAAAATGTAATTTGTTATTCATTTAATTTTTTAATTTAAATATTATAAATTTAAATAATGTGATAATATATGAGAATTTTTATAATGAAAAGTGATAACATTTTAAAAGAAAAGTGATAACATCTCTAGTAAAAAGTGTTGACTAATTACGAAAGTCTATTTCACGAACAGACGAACAATTATAGAATGAATAAAACATGATAATATTTTTAATAAAAGTAATTTTTATAATTAAAGAAAAGTGATATTTGTCTAATTGAATTATTTCACGAATAATTCATTGGAATAGTAAAAAGTGATACTCCCTCAGTCCCTAATTCAAGTTCACGTTTACTGTAAATACAAAGTTTAAGAAAAGACACTTTTTAACTTACTTTTGAGGGTTGTATGATATTTTTGGGTAATAAATAAATGATAAAGTATGTTATGTATATTAAAAAAGTGATGTCAAATTTGAAATTAAAGTATGTTAGAGGGATATTAGTTTATTGCTTTTTCCTTTTATGGAAGTGTTGAATTGAATTTGGGACGGACTAAAACGGAAAGTGTGAAGTTGAAGTTGAGACGGAGAGAGTAATATTTTTAATAAAAAGTATGATAAAGAAAAATGATTATTATTTAATTACATTATTTTATGAATAATTCTTAGGATAAATAAAAAGTGGAAATATTATTAATACAAAGTGGGCTAAAATTAGCGTGTTTCCGGGAACACCATGTCCCAAAATCCTGCATTTCAAAAGTTGTGTCCTTTAGTATTAAATGTTGTAGCTTTTAGTATAGAAACATGTCCCCTTTATTTTTTGAAAAAAAAATATAATTTTTTATTAAAAATTTATACTATTCATAGTTCAGTCGATCTTTTCATTGAAAAAAATACATTTATTTATTAAAGTGTAAACCCTTTAAAATAAAATATTACTCCCTCCACCCACTCATAAGATATCAATTTTACCATTTCGGACGTTCACTTTAAAGATATCAATTTTTCTTATTTAGTAAAAAAATATACTTTATGTCTATCATTTCCCTCTAATACAACTACTCACTTTACATATAGGCAAAAGCTTTTGTGTGCCCGGGCACACGGGAGCACATTCTGTGTGCCTTTAGAGTTTTATGCTAAATTGTATACCCTTTAGTATAAAGATGTGTACCCTTTATCTTATAAGACAAAAACTTATGTGCGCCCGGGCGCACGGAAGCACACTCCGTGTGTTTTTAGAATTTTGTGTGTATACCCTTTAGTATTAAGATGTGTACAGTTTATTTTCTGAAGAAAAATAAAAAATATAATGAAAAGTGTATACCCTTTAGAATAAAATAGTGTACCTTATTAATTAAAGTGTATACTCTTTAGAACAAAATAATGTACCATAATCCATAATACTAAATTCGAAAGGCGCACGACGTGAACCCGGGTGCACGCAAACCTCACTCTTACACATAATAATAATAATACTCCTTAATCAACATGCAAAAAGTAAATGATTACCTTATAAATGGTCGGAGGGAGTATATCTTTACACACCTTTTGCACCCGAGAATACAAGAGACCAACTCTATAAAGTGATACTCCTTTCGTCCCATCCAAATAGTTACATATTTATTTTTTGGGTGTCCCATCCTAATGGTTACATTTCCCATTTTAAGCATATGTGACCCACACAAATTAATTACTTCTCTCTCCATGGAACCACACATCACACTAATACATCTACCCACTTTACATTAAAATATTATTTCTCTCACTTCAATACACATTAAAATACTACATTTATTAATCTCCGTACAAAAAACAAACGTAATCATAAGGATGAAACGGAGGGAGTATTTGATAAAGAGCTAGATAACAGAATAGTTGAATTATTTAATTAAGATTAACAACAACAACAATAATAATAAATAATAATAGTAATAATATTAAATATCAAATATTAAATAATAATTTAAAAAAATATTTGAATTCAATTGTTAATCATTGTTAGGCCGCATATATAGATGTTTGCCGAAATTGAATCAGATGTTTACCAAACGTGGAAAACCAAATTGTGTGAGATGTTTACCCAAATGTGGAAAATCAAACATGGCCTTTCTTTCTTCTTATTATTATTTTTAATTTAATTTGAAAATATATTTAATTTAGTTCACTAGAAAAAGGCCTAAAATTGCATTAATTAATTTTAATACAATTTATTTGAAATGTATTGATAGCTATTTTCATAATACATTAATTCTATAACTACATAATTATAATATCTATTAATACATGACAAAAGCTTGTGTGTGCTCGGACACATGGGAGCACATTCCGTGTGCCTTTAGAATTTTGTGCTAAATTGTATACCTTTTAGAATAAAGATGTGTACCCTTTATTTTACAAGGCAAAAACTTGTGTGCGTCTGGGCACACGGAAGCACACTCCGTGTGCCATTAGAATTTTGTGTTAAATTGTATATCATTTAGTATAAAGATATGTACCCTTTATTTTCTGAAGAAAAATAAAAATTATAATGAAAAGTGTATACTCTTTAGAATAAAATGATATGCTCTTATTAATTAAAGTGTATAATCTTTAGAACAAAATAATGTACTCTTATCCATAATACTAAATTCTAAAGGCGCACAGCATGCGCCCGGGCGTACGAGGTTCACGCAAGCCTCACTCTTAATACATTACCCAATAAATGTATTAATAGAATACTATTAACTAGACTATTATATTATCAATCAATTAATACACTATCTAATAAATGTATTAATATAACTTTATTAATACATTAGTTAAAGTGTGTTAATAACTTTTTATATTTATTTATAATAACTAATACTTTTTATTTAATAATAATATGTTTCAAATGTAATCAAATTAAATAAAACATATAATAATCATAAAATTATATAATAGATACAAATAATATTATTTAATGAATTTTATTTAACATTATATAATAATTAAAATAAAATAAATAAAATAAATAATTATTAATATTAAAAATTGAATGATATATATATATATATATATATATATATATATATATATATATATATATATATATATATATATATATATATATATATATATATATATATATATATAGACAAATTCTCTTGTGAGACATTATATATGTGAGACGGTTTATGAGACATGTTAAAGTATGTCTAATATATAGATAAAGTATGCTTACTGGCTGATAAAATATATTTTTTAAAATATGATAAATGATGAATTAAAGTATGATTTTAGGTTGTTATAATATGATTCATTATTCACATACTTTAATTATAAATAGACATACTTTACCTATATAATAAGCATACTTTAGTAATAGATTCATACATTTCCGACATCGTCGGTTCCATCCTATTGGATTCCTTGATAATATTGTTTCTATCTTTGTATAATTTTCTTATTCCAGGATTTAATCCTGTTACAGATTCTATATCATCTGTATATGTATCATTTCCTATTTGGGATATATGAGTTCTATCTTCCCTTATCTGAGAAGTAGAAGCTCTGGGTGTCTCCACCATGTAATCAATTGGAGAAATATAATTTCTCATTGAATAACTTTTTCTTATTCCCATTGACTCAAACTGTATATTTACAGTTCCTTCAGAACTTTGCATTATATTCATGATATTATCATGATTTTGTACTTGTGTTTGAACAGGTACAGCTTGTTCAATTTTCCAATTTTCTGGAAATTCTATTTCTTCCCATCGAATAGGTCTTCTTGTTATAATATTTGACCTGTTGAAATTAGTCTCAATAATAATAGTTTCATTTTTATAATCCATCATTTTACACTGAGGATTCAGAGTAATTAATGGTTTATAATATATCCTATAACAGACACAAATAGTCTCTGTTCCAGGAAGATAATTATATCCATTAGTCTTAACATTTAATGTTAATGCATCAAGTATATTGACATCCGATAATGATAATTGCAAATTCGGATAGACATTAAAATAAACGGGGCCATTGGCCAGACTTGATTGAATAATTCCCATCAAGGATTGTTTCCAATTAAGATTTCTACCATCTCTTAAAGCTGCTATGAAGCTTTCTGGTAAACCTTTCAAAGTTAAAGGTTTAAACACAATTTGTACTAATCCTATATGTAGGAAATTATAGCCATTTCGATATTTATTAATATCGTTATCAGATAATAATTTAATAATCATTTCATTATTATCCAATGAAACTGATTCTTCAGTAGTCTTTACTACTTGAAGAAATCCCATTTTTTCAAATGTACCCAACTTATATATTAATCTGGGTTCGATTTTAGGAATTGTCCATTTATTAAGCAAATCTAAATGCTTAGGCATATCATATTCTTCATTCTTACTATTCTTAACAGTATTAGAATTATTAATCAAGTTCATGAAATTGTTCATGATTAATATGTGTTAACCCAAGACATATCTGTTTAAACTAACCTAGGCTCTGATACCATCCAGGACAGGACCGAACTGATTTACGTAATCTTAAAGAGAGGAGTTTACGGATTTTGAAATCAACCGGGTATATTAATTAAGAATAAATTAATAAGATAAAAATAACTAAAAAATTAATCATGAATATAATCAATTAATTTTATTATTTGTATATTTACTTGATTATTAAAGTTAAATTAAAAATAAAAAATCAAAATATAAACAAAGACAAATAAAAAGACGAAATAAAATGAAAATAAAAATAAAAGCAAAGACCAACAAGAAAAAAATGGAATATAAACTAAAATGGTAAAATTTTATAGGTTTAAGTCTTGATCATCTGGCTAGTGTATATTGTAAACTCTAATTAATCCGAGTTCGAAATTCCTGGGAAGCAGATCAAATTGTAAATAATAGTATTTTTTTAAAAAAATTGTTATTATTTAAATTAATGGTATTTAAATGAAATTAATTTATTAATTAAATTAATAATTATTTAAGTGTAGTTTAAAATGTTATATAACTCCAGGTGTTATTGCTCTCTTAATTACTAGCGTGCCTTCTGAATTTATTTATCTCACTGTTTATCATCAATTCCTTAATTAGTGAGATTTGTTCAATCCCTTAATTAGTGGGATTTGTTATCAATCCATGTGGGATTTGCACAATATCTAATCTAGATTTACTTGCCTTCAAAATTTATTTATCTCCCTATTTATTATCAATCCCTTAATTAGTGGGATTTGTTCAATCACTTAATTAGTAGGATTTGTTATCAATCCATGTCAGATTTGCACAATATCCAATCTACACTTAGATTTACTACAGAATAGTGCGACGCTAATCTCAATTCACGATGAATCATTTTTTTATGAATTTGGGATTTTTTTTATCTTTTTTTATGAATTTGGGTATGTTTGTGCATTAAATCATAGTGATACACTAATTTTTTGTACAATTTATTATATTTTTGAACAACCAATATATAAATCTGCACAATGCAAAATATTTACATAAGAATACAAATATGTACATAAGAATAAGCAGATTATATATTGTGCAAATCTCATCCTTAATTATATACTCCCTCCGTCCCTCCTTAATAGAGTCATTTACTTTATGACACGTAGATTAAGGAGTATTATTATTTAATGTGTTGTGGGTAGTTGTATTAGTAGGAGTGTGGGTCCCAATATTTAATTGTATTAGAGGGAGTGTGTGGGTGTCATGTGTGTAAAAAAAGAAAGGGGACTCTTTGGGTGGGACGACCAAAATGAAAAAATGACCCTCTTAAACTGGGACGGAGAGAGTATGGTGCAATCCCACTAATTAAGGGATTGATGATATATCGTAGTGATTGTAGTGACTTATGTAGCCATTATATGGTTGCACAATCCTTTAAAATATCTGCACAATTTATTATGTTTTTGCACAATAAATGTATAATTGTGCACTATCGTCGGCATCTTTCCACGCCCTCTCATCATCTTAATCCCACCTCACCTGAAATCGAAGAAGCAGTGGTGAACCAACCAAATCACCATCGCCACATGAAGAGATATTTCTGATCGTCATTCAGATAGATGAAGAGGGAGAAAACATTGAAAGGCAGATGATAGTTCTAGTATATGAACAACAATTTGAAGAGAAAAAAGACAGAGAAGAATAAAAAAATCGTGATACAGAAAAATAAATTTATACGCAGTGTGAAAAAATCGATGCGTTCTTATTAGAGTTTTGGAGGAGAGAGAACAATCGGTTCCAAGAAACGTGGTTGGATAATATATTAATTAATTTCTAATTTAATAAAAGTGAGGTTATATTAGGTATATCAATACAATTTCTTGCATTTAATAGTAATATATTTGAATATTAGTATCCCATAGTAATAATAGTTAATACGATGTATTGGAGAGTAATTAATCCAATTTGTAAACGAAATAAATATGTATGGATCAAAATAATTTAAAAATAATATAATGAAATTAATTAAAAGAAATTTAAATAGAATAAATAAAAAAATTGAGAAGAGTCAATTCTTCATGACTTTGAAGAAAAATTCTAGAGAATAAAATTTAAGAACTTGTGTGAGAATAAAGAAGGCTATATTGAAGCTTGTGTTACGTAATTAGAAATTCGTTTCACATGATCTATATATATATATATATATATATATATATATATATATATATATATATATATATATATATATATATATATATATATATATATATATAGAGATTTGTGTGAGACCGTATCTCGTAAGGACTTATATGAGACGGTTAAAAAGTAATAACTTTTATATTGAAAAGTGAGTTAAAATCATTTTTGGTCCCATAACTATAGAAAATTTTTGATTTCGTCCAAAAAAGATAAAAAATTCAATTTCGTCCCATAACTACAGATATTGACCAATTTTGATTCCAAAATCATCGAAAAATAATTTTTTTTCCCGAAAATTGCATTTGCACTGGACATGATCATAGAATTGGGGCTTTTCCGTAATTGAATTCAAGGTGGCATACAAGAATGTGTCTTATCATATTAATTGTCCAACTCCTACACAGCCGCCGCCATACTCCTTCTCTCCACCATACTCCTTCTCTACCATCGCCGCCAAACTCCTTTCAAATCTCTCCATAATGTCCAGCTTGTTTGCAGAAAGCGCCTTCCTATTGTCCACACACGGCCCCTAACCGCCGCGCCAGTATATCTGCGTCTCCTCCCATTTCTACCCGCCCAAAGCTATCAGCTCCTCCGGCGGTGGCACCACCGTCGTCGAGACCTCCGAATCGTCGAATGTTACTTTTAGCGAAACTTTTCACTTACAGCGACTTGAGAAGGTGTGCATTTCTTTTTTCGCTGTTTTGAATCTGTGGGGTTATGTGTTTATCTGTGTGCTGCTGATAGATTTCGCGGAAATTTTATGCATGTCAAGTTCCATAGTGAGATCAATTGATATGGAATTCTAAATATTCATCATTTATCATAAAGAAAAAACCCACATTATTCATATAACATAAACTTTCATTTTATATCTCGCATATCATCAATTTATGCAATTTATACTTTCATACCTTGGTTGAAGCGGGCGTCGTACTCGGTGGATGCGTAGCGAGAGACTTTATTTAAACTTTTATACAATTGCAAAATCATGTCATTCAAACCACGAAATTCACTTATGTGCGGAAATAAAAATTTAAAAAATTTTAAGCAAGTATACAGAATCGCATACCTGCTCTGATACCAATCTGTCACGCCCCAAATTTTACCAAGGAAAATCCGAATAGTATTAGAAATAAAATATTAAATAGGGCATGATTAAAATTTTTATTTTTTATTTTTATCAAGTAGGAAGTAATTTGCAAACAAGAAGGAAATGGAAATGGGCTTAGTCCTATAAATTTCAGAAATCTTTTAAAAAAAAGAAACAAGTTATCTTGCAGAGTGAAAAGTTAGCAAAATAAACAGCAAGTCCCGCAAGTTTTCTTTTTACAAACTTTAGCAAACAATTTAAGCAAGGGATCTAGATGAGGAAATAGATCTTTTAAGTTCTGCAAATTTAGTCTTAAAATATTAAATAAAATATTATTGCAAAAGCTTTGAGAGTAAAGGACTGCAAGTTTATTCCCAAAAAAGAAATCCATGTCATGCAAACATACAGGACTTGTCATTGTATAAACCAAGATTTAAGTAGAATTATTTGCAACACCCAATAAATTTAATCCCACCAATTCTTGACTATTTAAAACATGCAGGACCTATAATTTCGCATTATTTCGTTCAAAGGATATTAAATAAGGCATGACTAAATTATACATTAAACAAATGTGAAGTATTTTGTAAATAAGGAGAAAAAGATATGAGTCCAGTCCTATAAGTTTTCAATGATCTTGTTCAAACAATCCAAATAAGAAAGATTAAATGGGAAGTAAGTCCTTTAAATTCCTGAAATCTTTATTTTATTATTTAAAAAAAAATGTTTGCAAAACTCTGCAAAATTTCAAGGTGGACAGTAAGTTTTATGTCCACAAGTGCACTTGTTCCGCTAGGTACAAGTCTATCACCCACTAAATGACAATCCGAAGCATGCAGCTGACCACCTCACTATACTGTTCAAACTGCCTGAAATTTTTCAAAACCATGAAATAATCTAATTATTAGCTTATGTGCTTGTACTTCAAAGTACAAGTCATTCACCAACCTAACCCACAAATGTAAGCAAGCATGTGACCAAATTTAGGAGGTAAACCTTAGCAGCAAAGTTGTAATTGGGTTCTTCCATGCACAGCCACCATATATTCACACACTAACTTGTTAGCTCCCCGCTTTCGTCCATAAATTAATAAACCACAACATGCAATCAACTAAGTACTCACACTAATTCATACGAATAGCACCTGCCACTCTTTTAAACATGATACGAAATCTAATTTATCCAAACAATGTCAGTGAGGAAATTTCTCAGAATACCCTGCTCAAACAGAGGCACAAACATGCAATTTATCATACTAAAGGTTTACTAAAGTTGTCGAATTTAAAAAAAAAACGAGTATGCAGTCTATGAACTGCAACTTATCAAAACGTTTATTTAGTCTCCTCGCCTACGACCCCCGCTCGTACGCTTTGCCACGCTCAACCTGCGATAAGAATATTAATCGGGGTGAGCAACTACACGCTCAGTGAAGATCTAGACATGCTTATATATATATATCAAATAACCCATATGCGAGAATTTAATTCACTTACAACACACTTTTATCATGTCAAAATAAGGCACCTTTCGGCCCTTATCCGTGTAACTTTACGATATCGCGATTCGTTAGTAAAGCACTCCTTCACAGCCCTTACCCATGTTATAGTATGGCACCATTACAGCCTATACCCATGCTATAGTATGGCACTAGTGCAGCCCATACCCATGCCATATATAATTTCATAACATTCAAGTATGATCATCAACTCATAAGTGACAACAAGTTCAAGTTTATTTAAATTACCACATACGAAATCATCTAAACACATATAAGAATGAAAGAATCCCCACCTTTTTACCGTGTGAGTCTAAGTCTCAATTATCAAACGTCTCGATCGGTGCTTCCTTCAAAACCTATTAAGTCATGATCGATCGTTACACATAACCATGCAACTTATCGAAAAGAAACAAATCTGCAGAATTTTGTAAGCGTTGCAGACTAAGAACTTTAGGACTAGGGTTTATAGTTTGAAGAAGAAAAAGAAAGGAGGAAACATGTTTTCTGGTTTCACGATAAACACAGGAAGAAGAAAGAAAAGGAAGAGAAAAGAAAAGAGAAAAAAAAAGTGAGAACTTTACCTCTCTCTCCATTTGCAGAATACGTGAAGCGAAGCCAGTGTGTGTAGAGAATAAGGAAAGATTGGTATTATATTCACACGGCTGATCGAAATAATAATACACATCTCTTCATAGGATTTAACAAACTTTCCGAAGATGAGGGAGTTGATAAGAGGAAGATATTATCTTCCTTAATGGATAAGGAGATCACATATTTATTTCTTGGGGAGTAAGAAAACTTATCTGTTTTAATTAAACTCATAGCTATTAATAGTGAATGAGCTGAGTTTGGATGTGGGCTTCAAAGAGTTGAAAATCTTGGCTTTAAAGATTGGGCCATGACAAAAAAATTTCAGTGAACTTACGGGGTGTTACATCCCACCCTCCTAATAAAAATTTCGTCCTCGAAATTCTCTAATGATATAAATCTCTTACCCGAAATGAAGAAAAAAGGGTATCTTGCTTGAATTTCATCTTTCTTTTCCCACGTAGCCTCATCTTACGTATGTCGACTCCATTGAACTTTGACGAGTGGCACGTCATGATTTCGAATCCTTTGGACCTTTTGATCCAAAATGGACACAGGTTCTTCTTCATATGTCAGGTCCTTGCCAATCCCCAATGTCGAGAAATTCACAACATGATTAGGATCATGAACATATTTTCTCAACATCGAAATGTGGAAAATATTATGCACGGAGGATAATTCGGGTGGCAAAGCCAAAAGATAGGCTAGATCTCCAACTCTATCAAGAATTTGAAATGGACCAACGAAACGAGGTCTAAGCTTTTCTCTTCTTCCAAATCGTATGACACACTTCGTGGGAGCCACCTTCAGAAAGACATGATCTCCGACTTCGAAATGTAAATCTTTTCTTCGTTGATCAGCATAGGACTTTTGTCTATCTTGAGCAGTCTTGATTCTTTGTCGAATTATTCTGATCTTGTCCACCGCTTCTTCTATTAGCTTGGGGCCTAGAACAACTTTCTCACCAACATCATCCCAATATAATGGTGATCTACACTTCCTTACATAGAGCGCCTCGTAAGGAGCCATCTTGATAGTTGCTTGATAGCTGTTATTGTAGGCAAATTCGACAAGAGGTAGGAACTTCTCCCATGCTTCTCCCATGTCAAAAGTGCAGGCTCTTAATATGTCTTCCAAAATCTGGATTGTTCTTTCGGACTGCCCATCCGTTTGTGGGTGATAAGCTGTGCTGAAATTCAGTTTGGTTCCCATCGCCTTGTGCAGACTTACCCAAAACCTTGAAGTGAAACGTGTATCTCTATCAGACACTATTGACATTGGTACGTCGTGTAGCCTCACTATCTCTTGAATATACAACTGCGCATACTGCTCCATCTTGAATGTCATCTTTATAGGCAAGAAATGAGCTGACTTGGTCAATCGATCGACGATGACCCATATGGCATGATTTCCCTTCGAAGACCTTGGTAAACCTATGACAAAATTCATGGCAATTTGTTCTCATTTCCATCAGGGATCTCGAGTGGTTTAAGCTTTCCGGCTGGTCGCTGGTGTTCAATTTTAACTTGTTGGCAAGTTAAACATCTTTCAACAAAGTATCCAATATCTCGTTTCATACTTCTCCACCAAAATCTTTCCTTCAAGTCATGGTACATCTTTGTTCCTCCCGGATGAGCGGTGTATGGCGCTCCATGCGCTTCACTTAAAATCTTTTTTCTCAACTTCTCAACCATTGGAACACACAATCTTCCATTTAAAGTCAAAACTCCCTCTTCGTCCACTTTGAAGCCATTGAATTCGCCCCCAGCTAGTGCCTCTTCATCATTCCTTGCAAGAAATGATCTTGTTCCTGAGCTTCTTTTTTCTCCATTTTCAGGCTCGGCTGAATTTCTAATGCCGCCATGATCGCCTTCGTGCCGGAGGGTGATGCCACAAACTCAATTTGCATCTTGGCGAACTCTTCGACCAGCTCTTCTTGCTTGGTATACAGACTATTTAGCTCCACGTTGTTTTTCCGACTCAAAGCGTCGGCCACTACGTTAGCCTTGCCTGGATGGTACTCAATGGTGCAGTCATAATCGTTCTCCAATTCTAACCATCTCCGTTGTCTCATGTTGAGCTGTTTCTATGTGAATAGATACTTCAAACTCTTGTGGTCCGTGAAGATCGTACATTTTCCACCAGAAAGATAGTGTTGCCAAATCTTCAAAGCATGAACTACGGCCGCTAACTCCAAGTCATGAGTAGGGTAATTCACTTCGTGCGGTCTCAACTGTCTAGAAGCATATGCAATAACCTTCCCACGTTGCATCAATACACATCTGAGTCCTTGCTTTGATGCATCACTATAGATCGTGAACTCTTCATTCGAATTTGGGATTGTCAACACGGGTGCGGAAGTCAAATCGTGCTTTAACCTTTGAAAGCTCTCTTCACACTTGTCAAACCAAATGAACTTCTCTCCTTTACGAATCAATCGTGTCATTGGGCCGGCTATCTTGGAGAATCCTTCTATGAACCTTCGATAATAGCCAGCTAATCCCAAGAAACTACGAACTTCTTGAACATTTGTAGGTGTCTTCCACTGATTTACTGCTTCTATCTTAGATGGATCTACTTCAATCCCTTGTGATGTTACCACATGTCCAAGGAATGTGACTTGCTTCAACCAAAACTCACACTTCTTGAACTTCGCGTATAACCTCTCCTTGCGAAGTGTCTCGAATACCAATATCAAGTGCCCCTCATGTTGTGCTTCATCTTTGGAGTACACCAAAATGTCGTCGATGAAGACTATAACGAACTGATCGAGATACGGGTGAAAAACTCGATTCATCAGGTCCATGAACACTGCAGGCACATTACTCAACCCAAATGGCATGACGACAAATTCATAGTGCCCATAACGCGTTCTAAAAGCAGTCTTAGAAATGTATTACTCCTTCACTCTCAATTGATGGTACCCGGATCTTAAATCAATTTTGGAAAATACACTTGCTCCTTCTAATTGGTCAAACAAGTCTTCAATTCGAGGTTGGGGATACTTGTTCTTTATCGTCAACTTGTTAAGCTCTCGGTAGTCAATACCCATCCTCATGGATCCATCTTTCTTCTTAACAAACAGGATTGGCGCTCCCCATGGAGATACGCTTGGGCGGATGAACCCCAAGTGCAAGAGCTCTTGTAGCTAAATTTAAACTCTTGTAGTTCCACGGGCGCCATTCGATACGGAGCTTTGGATACTGGTGCTGATCCTGGTATCAAGTCTATTGAAAACTCTACTTGACGATTTGGAGGCACGCCTGGTAAATCCTCCGGAAAAACATCAAGATACTCTCGGACAATAGGTATGTCACTAGGTGGTACTTCTGTGGTCTTGGTGTCTACAATGTTGACTAAAAATCCCTGGCAGGACTTCTTTCTAAGCATCTTGGCAGCTTTTGCAGCAGATAATATTCTCGGTACTACACCACTCTTGAGCTTGTGTACCACTTCTTTCTCGGATTTTGGTTCCCTTAAGATCATTACTCATTCCTTTCACTTTATATTGGCTTGATGGTAGGTAAGCCAATCCATTCCTAGAATCAAATCACATCCATGCATGTTCATAATATACGGCTTGACGCCAAAGTCTACTCCTTCAATGTGTACGCTCACACTTTCTACTAAGGTATTCACAACAACTCTCTCCCCCGAAGGTAGACTAATCTCAAGAGGTTCATCATTCTTGACTCGTTTACAGTTAATCTTATTACAATACTTTGCGGAAATAAATGAATGTGATGCACCAGTGTCAAACAAAGTGAAAGCTCGGGATCTACCCACTGCCAACGTACCTGTCATAACATTATGTTCATTGTCCCCTTCAGCTTGGTCTATGGCGAAAACTCTTCCTCTTCCTCTAGTGCCTTGTCTTGTGTTTCCCCCCAGAGGAGGCCCCCTACGATCAGGTTTAAAGTTGGATGGCTTCGGGCAGTTCTGTGCTTGATGGCCAACTTCATAGCACCTAAAGCACTTATTTTGTCCCATGAAACACTCTCCATGATGATTCTTCCCGCACTGTGTGCAGAGAGGTTTTGGTCTTTGTGCGTTGGCCGAAGGGTTGTTGTTCGTTCTAGCTTGCCTTTGATTGTTGTTTCTGCCTTGGTTAAAATTTTCCCATTTCCGTTTGTTTGGGTTCTCCATCGGCTTTCTGTTCGCTCGTCCTTTCAGTAAGCAAGCTTCAACTTTCTGGGCCCTCATAAACGTGTCGGCGTAGCTCATATCGGGCAGGGAAGACATTCTCTCTTGTATATCCTGGTGCAATCCATCCAGAAGCTTCTTGGCTCGTTTCTCTTCGGTATTGACCAGCTGTGGAGCTGATCGGCGCAGCTTATTGAACCGCCATTCATACTCAATTACGGTCATGTTCCCTTGTTGGAGATTGTAAAATTCATGCTCCATATTATTACGGTAAACTTGAGGATAGTAATTGGCCATTACTATATCCTTGAACTTTGCCCAGGTAATAGCTTCCCGGTTCTCATTAGGTCTCATCTCCCAGTATCCGTCCCACCAATGGTCGGCATCTTTAGTAAATTGGTAGGATGCGCAGATCACACGCTGCTCATCATTGCACCTTAAGAGACGAAAAATTCTCTCAAGTGCTCGTAGCCACTCTTCCACGTACTCGGGCCCTTCACTCCCCTTGAAGAAGGGTGGATGGTTTTGACGAAACTCATGTACTATTCTTGTATGAGCATCCACATCAGCGTTTGGAGCATTCAGTGCGTTTGGAGAGTTAGGGACATTCTGGGCATTCAGAACGTTTTGAGGGTTTTGAACATCCCTTCTTGGAGGCATCCTTCAATTCCACCATAAAAATAATTTTAGTGTTTATTCAAGTTAATGAATGAAATCATAATGCAAATCATATCATTGTACCAAGTAGCAAATGTACGATAGAGGCACAGACATCATAGTAATAAAATTTTGATTATTGAATGAAAAATTGTCTTAAATTTGCAAATTAACTTAGAATCAAATGCTAAATAATGAAATAACGAATACTAAATAATGAAATAAATTCAAGTCCCTAACATAAGGGATATTGTTTTTAGTTTTAAAAAAATGGAATTTAAAACTTAAATAATTTAGTCTCCATATATTCCCGAGTCCTCAGACGGGTCTGACTCGGAACTCTCATCAATTTCTTCTTCATTCATGGCTCCATTTGGCTCGTTATTGAGTTCCGGTGCCGGTGTCGGCTCTGCAAGGTAACCTATCAACCGCTCTTCTTGCTCATTATGAATATCCCTGATATGATGTCCAGGAGAGGGGTTTGGTGGATACCATCTTGCGACTCTCATGAACAAAACGGTTGTGAACTGCACATGGTCCACTTGCGGAACTTGGTGTTGAACCGAGTGATGCATAAGGTCAGCATGTATGGAATCGGCCACGTCTTTCCAATCCCACGGTAAAGTACTAAAGAGCTTTAATCCAACCCAATAGTCAGTAATACCTTCACCTACATCCTTAACTTATCTCCATAATTGTAGCATGTGAGCGAAGTGGGTGGGCAAGTCATGTCGGACGTCCCGGTGATAATTCATGTAGGTTTGTTGTCACGCCAAGTCACCCATCTAGTGCGGTAATATCTTGACTAATCATATAGGTTCGCAATAAAATTCTAAATATTCATCATTTAACATAAAGAAAAAACCCACATTATTCATATAACATAAACTTTCATTTTATATCTCGCATGTCATCAATTTATGCAATTTATACTTTCATAACTTGGTTGAAGCGGGCGTCGTACTCGGTGGATGCGTAGCGAGAGACTTTATTTAAACTTTTATACAATTGCAAAATCATGTCATTCAAGCCACGAAATTCACTTATGTGCGGAAATAAAAATTTAAAAATTTTTAAGCAAGTATACAGAAGCATACCTGCTCTGATACCAATCTGTCACGCCCCAAATTTTACTAAGGAAAATCCGAATAGTATTTGAAATAAAATATTAAATAGGGCATGATTAAAATTTTTATTTTTTATTTTTATCAAGTAGGAAGTAATTTGCAAACAAGAAGGAAATGAAAATGGGCTTAGTCCTATAAATTTCAGAAATCTTTTAAAAAAAAGAAACAAGTTATCTTGCAAAGTGAAAAGTTAGCAAAATAAACAGCAAGTCCCGCAAGTTTTCTTTTTACAAACTTTAGCAAACAATTTAAGCAAATGATCTAGATGAGGAAATAGATCTTTTAAGTTCTGCAAATTTAGTCTTAAAATATTAAATAAAATATTATTGCAAAAGCTTTGAGAGTAAAGGACTGCAAGTTTATTCCCAAAAAAAGAAATCCATGCCATGCAAACATACATGACTTGTCATTGTATAAACCAAGATTTAAGTAGAATTATTTGCAACACTTCTGCAAAACCTTAGTGGAAGGCCAATAAATTTAAACCCACCAATTCTTGACTATTTAAAACATGCAGGACCTATAATTTCGCATTATTTCGTTCAAAGGATATTAAATAAGGCATGACTAAATTATACATTAAACAAATGTGAAGTATTTTGTAAATAAGGAGAAAAAGAGATGGGTCCAATCCTATAAGTTTTCAATAATCTTGTGCAAACAATCCAAATAAGAAAGATTAAATGGGAAGTAAGTCCTTTAAATTCCTGAAATCTTTATTTTATTATTTAAAAAAAATGTTTGCAGAACTCTGCAAAATTTCAAGGTGGACAGTAAGTTTTATGTCTACAAGTGCACTGGTTCCGCTAGGTACAAGTCTATCACCCACTAAATCACAATCCGAAGCATGCAGCTGACCACCTCACTATACTGTTCAAAATGCCTGAAATTTCCCAAAACCATGAAATAATCTAATTATTAGCTTATGTGCTTGTACTTCAAAGTACAAATCATTCACCAACCTAACCCACAAATGTAAGCAAGCATGTGACCAAATTTAGGAGGTAAACCTTAGCAGCAAAGTTGTAATTGGGTTCTTCCATGCACAGCCACCATAAATTCACACCCTAACTTGTTAGCTCGCCGCTTCCATCCACAAATTAATAAACCACAACATGCAATCAACTAAGTACTCACACTAATTCATACGAATAGCACCTGCCACTCTTTTAAACATGATACCAAATCTAATTTATCCAAACAATGTCAGTGAGGAAATTTCTCAGAATACCCTGCTCAAACAGAGGCACAAACATGCAATTTATCATACTAAAGGTTTACTAAAGTTGTCGAATTTAAAAAAAAAATGATTATGCAGTCTATGAACTGCAACTTATCAAAACGTTTATTTAGTCTCCTCGCCTACGACCCCCGCTCGTACGCTTTGCCACGCTCAACCTGCGATAAGAATATTAATCGGGGTGAGCAACCACATGCTCAGTGAAGATCTAGACATGCTTATATATATCAAATAACCCATATGCGAGAATTTAATTCACTTACAATGCACTTTTATCATGTCAAAATAAGGCACCTTTCGGCCCTTATCCGTGTAACTTTACGATATCGCGATTCGTTAGTAAGGCACTCCTTCACAGCCCTTACCCATGCTATAGTATGGCACCATTATAGCCCATACCCATGCTATAGTATGACACTAGTGCAGCCCATACCCATGCCATATATAATTTCATAACATTCAAGTATGATCATCAACTCATAAGTGACAACAAGTTCAAGTTTATTTCAATTACCACATACGAAATCATCTAAACACATATAAGAATGAAAGAATCCCCACCTTTTTACCGTGTGAGTCTAAGTCTCAATTATCAAACGTCTCGATCGGTGCTTCCTTCAAAACCTATTAAGTCATGATCGATCGTTACACATAACCATACAACTTATCGAAAAGAAACAAATGTGCAGAATTTTGTAAGCATTGCAGACTAAGAACTTTAAGACTAGGGTTTATAGTTTGAAGAAGAAAAAGAAAGGAGGAAACATGTTTACTGGTTTCACGATAAACACAGGAAGAAGAAAGAAAAGGAAGAGAAAAGAAAAGAGAAAGAAAAGAGTGAGAACTTTACCTCTCTCCGTTTGCAGAATACGTGAAGCGAAGCCAGTGTGTGTAGAGAATAAGGAAAGATTGGAATTATATTCACACGGCTGATCGAAATAATAATACGCATCTCTTCATAGGATTTAACAAACTTTCCGAAGATGAGGGAGTTGATAAGAGGAAGATATTATCTTCCTTAATGGATAAGGAGATCACATATTTATTTCTTGGGGAGTAAGAAAACTTATCTGTTTTAATTAAACTCACAGCTGATAATAATGAATGGGCTGAGTTTGGATGTGGGCTTCAAAGAGTTGAAAATCTTGGCTTTAAAGATTGGGCCATGACAGAAAAATTTCAGCGAACTTACGGGGTGTTACGGTAGTTCTGTTGATCGAAGTTTGGTTTTAGTGAGAAGGCATTTAGTTTACTGTAGAAATTTGTTTATTAAAATTGTTGTTGCAAAATCATAATTGAAATGAAGTGGAAGCAAATCAATCTTTGTGTTCCTTTAATTTCAGAGAATCAATTATATTACTGAACAGTCTTTTGCCTTTTCCGGCCAAAAAAATAATTTCAGGAGATTTTAGGACCAAAATTGGCCAATATCAGTAGTTATGAGACGAAATTGAAAAATTTACCTTTTTGGGACGAAATCAAAAATTCTCCATAGTTATGGGACGAAAAATGATTTTAACTCTTGAAAAGTGAAATTAAATTAATGAAAAGAGATAATGTTATTTCATAAACAATATATAATATAAATGAAAAGTGATAACTATTTTGAAAAGTAGAAAATGGTCTCACGTGAGACGGTCTCACCCAAAACCTACCCACATATATTTATATTATATATATATATATATATATATATATATATATATATATATATATATATATATATATATATATATATATATATATATATAAATTAAAAATTATTTACAAAATTAATTAACAAAATATATTAGAAGAAAAAAATAAAATTAACGGCCATTAGAAAAATTATACCAAAATTTTACATTTTCATTTTGCAGAATTTTAAGTGTATTGAATGAGAGATATAATATTTTAGAGTAAGTATTAAGTGAGACCGTCTCATGAATCTCATTATGTGAGATGAATATTCTAATAACCCATTTATATTACTCCCTTCATCCCGCTCAAATAGCACCATTTTACTATATTGGGCGTCTCATCTAAATTGCATCATTTTTCTCTTTTAGTAAATAAATAGAGCTCACCACTACCCATCACATCTCTCTAATACACCTACCAACTTCACATAAAATAACAATACTCATTAATCTACGTGTAAGAAGCAAATGCACCTCTTTGCCCGAGACGAAGGGAGTATTTTTTTTTTAATTTTATTTTAAATGCACTTGTCGCTTTCAACTAATTTAACCGATAACCCCTGATCAATTCAACTAATTTTCTATAAGTAACCTTCTAATTAATCCATCCACTTGTCACTTTCATTATTTTTTTTAAATTTTTTTAGTTATGTAAATTATGGGTGATTCTGCTGTGTACTCGGTATACCAGTGCATCTGCGGTTAATGGGTTAAAATAGGGGATAAAAATTTGGGTGAGACCGTCTCACGGATCCCCTTATGTGGGACGGATCATCTATTAGTCCATTAAATATATTTTAGAGGATCCTGTTTGGTTCTAATCAGATTAGAAATTTGAAAAATTAATTATAGAATTAAGTTAATTAGGTCTTTTATATTATATATATATTTATTTATTTATATATTATGTTTTTTCTTTAAATTTGTATTTTTTTATTAAAATTTTTATTAATTAAAATTTTTTTATTAATTTTATTTATTTTTTAATTTAAAATTATTAATTTTTACAATGTTATTCTCAATTGATGAAAAGTGATAATTTTATTGTGAATTATAATTTTATAATATAAAAATAAAAAGTGATAACATTTCAAAAGAAAAAGTGATAATAACTTTTTTAAAAAGTGATAACTAATTAAAAAAATGTATTTTACGAACAATTTACTTGAACAATAAAAAGTGATAACATTTTTAATAAAAATTGATTCCTAATCAAAGAAAATTGATATCCATCTATTAAAATTATTTCACGAATAATTCTATGGAACAAAAAGTGATAACATACTTAATAATAAGTTACATATAATAAAGAAATAGTGATAACCATTTAATTTGATAATTTTATGAATAATTCATAAGATGAATAAAAAGTGATAATATTTTAATATAAAGTGATACCTAATTATAATAAATTGATAATAAGATTGTTAAATTGTCTAATGTACATTTAATAATAATAATAATAATAATTTAAAATTAATTAATTAATTTAAAAAAAACTAATACTTCTGAATGCTGGCGCCTGGAAGTTTATAAGCGAAATATTTTAATTAAAAATCGTGAATGGTGGCGCTTGAAGTTGCGAAAATTGAATGATTAGTAAAAATTATATTTTAATTAGTGAAAGCCAAACAAATCCCTTATTTTTTTAATTTTCTTTTCATTTAATATATACACATTTATTTGGATTAATGAATGATCCGTCTTACATAAGAGAAACCGTGAGATGACCTCATCCAAAACCTACCCAAAATAGGGGAAGTGAGTAGTTTTTTTTAATAATTATTTTATTTTATTTGATGATATAGATCGAATTAAAATATAATCTAACGGTTAAGATCGTCCAGGTGCATCGGTGCGCCAATTGCACAGCAGTCAGACTCATTAATTAATTCTTTTATTTTAAAATTTGAATAAAAATATATGATGAAAATTTGAATAAAAATTAAAGTTAATCAAATTTACTGCATATTATTCTAATAAAATGTATATTTAATTATTATTCAAAAATATATATTCCCTCCATCCCGTTTCAATGTTTACGTTTGCTTTTTGTACGTTGATTAAGGAGTATAATATTTTAATAGATAGTGGGTGGAAAGATATAATATTTAATGTAAAGTAGATATATGTATTAGTGTTGGATGTGGGGATCATAGCGATATCTTAATTATTTTAGGTGGGTCTCATATTCTAAAAAAGGAAACATAAACATTGAAATGAAACACACAAAATAGAAATATGTAAACAGTGAAATGGAACGGGGAATATTATTTTTAATTCCCCCTAATAATTGTTCATGCCCCAAATAGTTTAATTGAAAATTATCAATTTTATATAATCATGTATCACTTTTATTAAAAGGGTACATTACTTATATGTACAATTTATCTACCTATATTAATAGCAGGTATAATATTCAAATTAAAACACTATCCACTACAAATTCAATCCATCAAATACCCATTTTAATCTTATTATAAGTTTAATTATATTCAGAATTTAATTAAACATTAATCTCTCCATGAAAATAGGAAATATGTTAAGATAAGTCAATATAATCTGTACATATACGATTGTATATGTTATTCAAAATTTATGTATTCAAAAGTATTTATGTTTAATATATTTGTATTCAATCTACTAAAATCTATTATCTAAGAAATATGTTGAGATTAGTCAATATAATCTGTCACGTTATGATTGTATATGTTATTCAAAATTTATGTATTCAGAAGTTACTGAACCTTAAATATTCTGAATAACAACAAATTTTGAATACAAAAGAATTTCAATTAATTAATCTGGAATATATCGAATATCGAATACATTATGAATATTTCGTTGAAAATATTTATGAATACATCATTATTGAACATTAAATATTCTAAATACTTATTGATTTTATTAAAATATTTTAAATTCTTAATGTGATTGTATTCAATAATATATTAAAATGTAAAGATATTTTATATTCAAATTAAAAACAGACTTATTCTCTCTTTTTACCCTAAAAATCTGTTAGGATTAATTCAACTTATTCCACGTTTATAGGAAGCGTGAGTTGAGCCCCATATTTTGGGTAATTAATTTCTAAATACATGTTGCTGAACGTTAAATATTTTGAATACCAATTAATTTTAAATACAAAAACATTTCAAGGAATGAATGTGAAATACTATATTGAATACATTTTGAATATTACGTAGAATATTGAGAAAACAATTTTGAATACATCGTTATTCACATTAAATATTTTAAATACTTGCTAAGTTTGAATACAAAAGCATTTCAATGAATGAATGTGAAATATATTAAATACATTTTGAATATATTGTGGAATATTAAGTTCTATATTTTTTAATACAAACATTGGAATATCTCCTGAAGAGTCGATAAGAATTATTATTTGCAATATCAATTTCTCTATCCACAAACTCAATGATACAACTCTCATTCCTAAATCATAAAATGAAGACAAACTTCCACTTCTAAAGTGTATAATGTCATCAATACAACTTGAGAGGTAGAAAACAAGTCATAAGCAATGCATGTGTTCAATAGAAGTTCTATCCACTCAACATCGTGCGTAAATAAAAGAAGCATATTAATCATATGCAAACTGTATCTTCAACGAACCAATAAATAGTGTGCAAGCATTTGAAGGAAAAAGTTAAAGAAAAAATGAGGTGACATCTTCAATATTGCGCAGACTTTGGCGTTTGCCCTACTTTTAAGATTCTGCATTAAAATAAGAAAAATCGATTAAATAGTAATGTAAGAACAACTCTGATATGTAAGTAAGAGAAACAAAGGATAATGACCATTCAACAGGTGTTTTCCTCTTTTTCTTAGAATATTCTCCATAGGAAGATATTCTGTTTTTTCGGTCAAACCGGCGAGCGTTTCAAAATAGGTGCAAGAATCTTATATTCACTTTTAGACTCAAATTCTAGACGATTGGTTTCGAAAATATGATATATATCGTGCATGTAGAATTCTCGATATTTTACAATGGAAAATATTCACTCACGTGACTTGGAATTCAGAAAAAATCTTATAACGGTATTCAGAAAAAAGGTAACCATACAGAATGCATACATCAGAACAACAACAGCTGTTATTCAGGAAAATATTATAATAGTATTAAGAAAATAACGTAACTATACATAAAATATTTTAATAACATCAATCGTTGGTATTCATAAAAATCTTATAATGGAATTAAATAAAATTCGTAACGATACAGAATGCAGACATTAGAAAGTATTAAAATTATATTTTGAAAACATTACTAACAGATCTCATAAATTACAGAATTCCAAAATTATATTAATTATAAATTTGTTCACACCATTTTATACGAAAAAAAAAATTATAAATAAAAGAGAAAAACAACCATTGACTGGTAATTAAACAAAATTATGTTTATACCAGTCGAATAAAATTACCATTAAAAGTATTTACAAAATTATGTTTAAACCCTAATTTTGTGATTATTAACAAAATTAAATAAATCTTCAAAATTAAACAAATACTTACAGGTTTGTGGCTTCAAATTGAGATGATTACCGCTACCAACAATTTCCTACACTTCGTTTTTGATATGTAATCACACTAGGGGGAGAATTTCAGAAATATATTGATTAGAGGAGAGATAACTAAAATATAGGAAATTAAATAAAACAAGTTTACATGAATTTCTAACTTACTAATTATGAATTATGTATTCAGTTGAATATGAAAGGAAAATTTAGACTTTACATTGCATACTTTTGTACCTAGTAGCAATTTAATTTATACATTGTATCTACTAGTAATATTATCTTATAATTTGTACCTATAAGTAATAATTCCTTAAAAAATTTAGTCATATTATAAATTCTTCAGTATTGAAATAGTCCAACTAATGGTTATCAATTTTCCTTGATGTGTATCAACTTTTTATTCAAAATAATATTATCACTTTTAATTTTTATTTTTATACAAATTATTCATAAAATAGCTTAATAGATTGATTATAACTTTTTCTTGATGAAGTATAATTTTCTATTGAAAGTGTTATAACATTTTATTCACACTATAAATTATCTGTGAAAGAGTTTAATTGGTTGGTTATCACTTTCCATTTTCATGTGTCACTTTTTATCCATCTTATTAATTGTTCATAAAATAATTCAATTAAATTAGTTATCACTTTTTATTAATGTAATATCACACCTTTTATTTGTTATAAGTTTATTTTTGCAAGACATGTTATCACTTTTTTTTTATCACATGTTAGATTTTATTAAAAATCATACCGCTTTTTATCAAATATACTTATTGTAAAAATAAAAGATTATTATTCAAAATGCTATTAAATATAGAGTATAATAAACGAGAAGAGATAAATGTATGAAATGGTGTGATGAGTGTCAAAATCTACATGTTTTAGGGTTCAATTTAGCCAATTTTGTGGAATTTATGTTCTTATTTTAGTTCCGAATGATTAATTTTCATATACTTAATCAATTGGTGCATTTGAGGTGCTATTTCGTGATTTTAGGTGGAAAAATGATCAAAAGTGCAAAGTTGGAATGAAGAATAAAATATCATGAAAGAATGCTGAAAAATGCATGCCCACTTTGCATTATTTTTTGTGTTTGTTTGAAGTCAAAACTAATCACGTGATATATATTTGGAAAGTCATGTAAGAGAGGATCGTTTTGATGCAAGAATCTCTTAAATCAGAGTTCGGATGAAGAAGTTATAATCAAAATGGTGAAGCCGCGCAGAAGTGCACAACCACGAGAATGGTCCTCGTACATTAGTCTTGACAAATTCACGACCATGGAGTTAATCTCATCCATATGTTCTGTTGTTGAGTAGGATCATGGATTTAATCCTCATTCATCTGATTGTCAACACACGAGAATGTCATTCACATTTGAAATGCACGAGCACCCCAATACTCCTCGTGTGTTCAAATAGTGCTAATGCACGAGCACAAGAAGGTTTATCGTGCATTCGTCAAGCTATGTATTTGAGGCCCAGATGTGTTTCTACTTCTTTTTAAGCCCAGTTCGTGAGAAGTGTTAGGGAAAGGAGATTCCACACCTATAAAAGAGACACTTGGAATTTATCAATCATAACTCTTTACACCCATCACTTGACCGAAATCAAGATCTACCATTGCATCCATCCATCCCGCACTTGGAGAGTTCATCGATGTTTTTTTTACTGGAGAAGGAGAATGATGAGATTGGAAATTCATGTACAATAACCTCAACACGTAAGTCAGTATTCATTTCTCTAATTCATCAATGGGTGAGATTTAATAGTTAAATCAATATACTCGGTGAGTTGGGAGATGGTGCTGTCTCTATGGTGTGTTGTTGATTGTAGAAGGAATCCGTATCCTAACGGAATTAGTTGATGATGTCCCCTTGAGGAGCTCATAAGAATTATCATGTAAACCCTGCAGGTGAATTTATTCCGGCATGATAATAAGGTTGAGTGGTACTACTATCGGTAAATATATTAATTAATGGAGTTGTCAGTAACTTAATTAATTAATGAGCATTGAATCTTAAACACGGGGAAACTAGCGGGCTTATAATAAGAAGGAGCCCATAAACGTAATTTGGTATTAGGGTGGCAGTGCAAAAATATTTCTTTAGTGGAATGATTTATTATTATTGGACTTAAGTATAAGTTTTGGGCTAAACTTGGATGTTTAACCCCAATGGAGACCCAAACCCTAATTTCTCCTCCTGGTCCTGTTGTAGCCTATATAATAGCCAATCTCATCAATCCAGAATATAAGTTTGACATGCCTAAACACGTGATAGAGAGATTAGGGTTGTAGACTGAGATCGTCTCGTAGATCGTTGTCCACACCAACGTCGAGACGTGACTTAGGAATACAACAGAAGATCGAAAGGTCATTTGTTGTTTCTGGCCATCAACTTCACCGATTTTTATAAAATTGTGTAGAAAAGAGGATCGTTTTGGCGCATAGTCACCATAAGACGAAAAACCACGGGAAAGAGGATCGTTTTGACGCATAGATCACTCCAATTGGAGATCAGATGAGGGAGTAATGGCCAAAACCGTGATGCTGCGCAGGCTGCCGGCGAGAATCAACCTCTACATCAACCCTTGGTGAAAGGTAATTCGATTCTACACTTTTGCTTCCGCTGCTGTAGAATCGCATGGAATTCTAACGGTTCATGCTAACCAAAAGATTCTAAATGCCAACAATTGGTATTAGAGCGGAGGTTCTAAGGCTAAACGTGACACGTTAGACTAGGGTTTATGTGAATTATGTGTTTTTATTTGGAATAGAATCACATGATTAATATTAGGGTTTTCTGTTTTGTTGAATAATCCATGATATTCCTATAAAAAACCCTACGTGTAATTGTTGGTTCTTGAATGTGAATCATCGTCAAAATCTTGTGCCCTCACGGCTGATGGTTCATGAATATCCTAATTATACACACGACGAACCTTGTTGGTTGATGATCGATGACTTGGACAGCGATGCCTTGTTGGTGAAAGGCGACGGATCAAAGCCGCTGTTGAAAGGATTACAGCCGATGTCAGAAAGCTCGACGGTAAAAGGAAAGGCCGGAGACGGCAGCCTGATGGTTCACGAGCGTGATCACACCGGCGGCAGAAAGGTTAGCTTGGCTGGCTGATGGCAACGCGACCGTGCTGGCAGAACTATGATAGGCTGTACGATGCTTGATGGCGGTGATTCACGGTGAGAGGCGGAACGGCTGTCCAATTGTTCACACTGTAAGTCGCGATCAGTGAAGGGTGAGAAGCATCACGGCGTTGGCGGCTGATGGCTAACCCAGCACTGACGGGACGATGATGGAGGTTTCCAAACGGTCATCACGTAGTTTCGATCAGGTCAGACATGGTAGCGGCAGGTTCAACGCGTTATTCCGAGCGGCAGATAGCCTGGTCAGAGGTGAACGACGGCGGATTGCCAGGGCAGGCTGGGCAAGGTCGCGATCGAACCATGCGTGGTTTTCGATCGAGCCTGGTGACTTTCGATCGGGTCTCCTCTGCTGGTCGCTGGCTATTGGCGGATCAGCAGCACAATTCCTAGCGAGTCTCCTTCGATTTTGAAAGGCTGGGATGATGGCCGGACTATGCAGAGGCAAGATTGCAGGCGTGCGGTCCGTGGAATGATCATCGCTGGTGAACAGCACGATCAACGGCACGGTGCCTGCGATGCACATCGTCGGTGACAATCTTCAGCGGCTGCAAGATACAGATGTGCAGGCGCTATCGCGACGAGTTACGTGAGTTGGGTCCCGGACAGTGAAGCTGTACAGGCCATACGTGGCTGTCGGCGGGACTTGGTGGCATGATCCATCAGGCGTGTTGACGGGCAGCCAGTGGCGCGCTGTTGCCGAGCGTGGATTTTTGTTTCCGGCAGGCCAGCGAGTCGGCGGAGAGCAGGAGGGTTGTAGCTTATCCACGTTGGCTGAAGCGACCGATAGCTGCTGCTGGATTGGTAACTGGCAGCAGACGGCGGGGATCGAAGGGAATATAGGTCCACCGGCGGAGATTCCGCTGGGCGGTGAATCGACTGGAGTGTTGCCGGTGCATATGTGGTTCTTCAGTTTTCCAATGAAGCCGTGTGATGGTGATGACATGGCAGGGTGGTTGTGGGTGTGTATGAGCAGTTTTCTGCAGCAAATCCGTTTGTGGGCTGTTTGGCCTTGGCCCAAATTTTATCCTCGTTGCACAAGAAACCCATTTTTATTGCTTGATTTGTTGACCAAGTCAGCCTTTTATTTGGCAATTTTATTTTTTTTATATATAATTGCTATAATTGTTTTTATATGTCAATTATTATTATATATTTGGAATTAAATGTTATTTGATTTACTGCCTAATTTGTTGTAATAATGTCATGCTTATTTGCATAATTATATCTGTTATATTGTATGCATGCAAAAAACCTCTTATTAAAAAACCTCTTATTAAATAGCTAAGTGGGAGAGAGATTGATCATGAAACAGCGGCCTCCATTATTGATTTATTAAGTGATGCAAGTGAGCTTATGAGTCGGTTATAATACCTTCCTCCCCAACGGATGAGTTTTATTTGCGGATCACTGGAATAAATTTCATTAAATAATTATTATTTGTAATGTGATGTGAGTAAACTTATGAGTCGGCTATAGTGTCTTCCTCCCCAACGGATGAGTTTTATTTGCGGATCACTGGTACAAATTAATAATTGATGATTGTAGGAAATTATTTGAAGGTGTGTGGACTTCTCCAACTGTAAGACACACAAACTTGGGTAACGTACTTAATATCAAATAATGGTATACACTTAGGTGCAATTAATATGTATCCTCACCAACGGAGTCACTGCTATTAAATTGCATGGCTAAAGGACAACCGACTATTAATCATTGAGTCATAAGGTTAATTATGATATATGGAATTAATGGGTAAAACCTTCTCTTGCGAATGTTCGAGTTTGTATACGTCCACACTAACATGACATGCAAATTCACGGTGCTTGAGATGTCGATAAATTTATTTTATATTGTTTATTAAGGGAATCAATATAAATTTTAAATTCGAAGAGTTTGATCGTCGTATTAATTTACTTGATTCTCTGAATTTTCGAATAATTTATTTCGCTTATTGTTAACTAAAGGAAAATATATTTACTGGTCCATAATAGTTGATTAGAAAAGAATCTTGATTTTAATTTTTACTGCTTAGTGAAATAAATTTGTATTCTCACTAAGGATGTTCTCTAGTGCCAATTAAAGTCTCTAGTGAAGAGATGAGAAGTTCATAGAAATATGATGGTTTCATGCAACTCTTCGGATACTTAAGTAAGTAAGAAAGGCAAGAGGTCATGGTTAACTTGATAAATGTATTGAAAATAGTTGAAATAGAAATTGAAGGGGAAACCTAGCTCAATTTAATTTTCATAGTTTGCCTAAACATTTTGAGCAAGTTTCACCTGAATTACAATAAGTTGTATATGGTTGGAAATTTCTGACAAAACGTGTGGCGAAAGAAAACCAATTTTCATAATGATGTGAACAAGGATAGTATCTTATTTACTAGTTGTTAAAATATGATTAATGATGGCCTTTACTAACACGTTGTGTGTAAATACCAGAATCATTAAATGTTTTAAACATAGTGATGATAAGATAATTAAATACATGAGTAAACTACAAGAGTAGTGGATGTTGCTGTGAGAGTTGTTTATTTATCTTTAGATAGGAGTAAACGTTCGATTTTGAGAAATTGTCTTTACGTGCGTTATCATAGAAAAGAATTTTATTTTGGTTTCTATGCATTTACGGATGAATATTCTATTTCATTTAAATGACATGGTCATTATAATGAAGGATGAAGCTTTATTCCGTTATGGTACGATAGTGACAATTTGCATACTCTTAAATCATGTTAATCCCACAGATGCAATGAATAGTAATTAATAATACATCTTTTAATCTTAGTAAGAGAAAGGAACCTTCGAAGATGAACTAAACATACTTTTGGCATCTAAGACTAGATCATTTTACTTAAGTATGATTCAAAAGTTGATAACCGATGGACCATTAGGTTTATTGGAAGTGGAAACTATCGAACTTGTGAGTCTCCAAGTGAAAATGATTAATTGTCTTTTGAAGGCAAAGAGATAAAGAGCCATGAAAACATATGTTGGAAATGGTTCATTTTGATTTATGCGATCCTAAGATTATCCTGTGGAGAGGTTGTTATGAATATTCGATGATTATTCTAGAAATAAGATATATTTATTTGATGCACTGCAAGTCTGAGCACTATGATTAAACTCAAGAAGTGCATGATTGATGCGGAGAAGCATCATGAAAAATATATCAAGTCACTGCGATCCGATCATAGTGGCGAGCACCTCTTAGGATAGTTTAGGAGCTGATGATCAGATGATGAGATTGAATCTCAAGTTAATTACACTGGGCATACCCCAGTGGAATGGTGTGATGGAAAGAAGAAATGAGACTCTTATGAAAATGGTTAGATAGATGATGAGTTATTTGAAATTATTAAATTCATTTTATGGATAAACCCTAGAAACAAGATGACATTTGATGTTTATCTGTTTGTGGGATATCTTAGAAAAATGAAGGGTGGTTTATTAAATAGTCCAAAAGATCGAAGGTTGATTGTTAACACGAACACTAGATTTTGGAAAGGACTAAGTAATAAATTACAAATCCATGTATAAGTTGTTCTAAAGGTATGAGAAGGGAAACACAAATTTTTAGTACCAAGACTACAAGAGGATATACCACAAGTAAACTGAATTGCGTGTCACGTTTATACACAATTGCTTGTAGTGTCTTTTCGTAGTGGGAGAATGGTTTTACAACTAAAAAGATTTATGTTTTCGGAGAGTCGTGAGACTTGGTCCCTAGTAAATTTGAAATCGGCCCCATGGACATGACGAAGCACTACAAGATCAAAATACGACATCTTAGCAAGTTGTAATATTTTCTGAAATTATTTCTGGGAGCTTGTAGAACCATGAAATAGTGTGAAATCCATTGGATGTAAGTGGCTCTACAATGAAGAAACCAGGATGATTTATTGCAAAGGGCTAGAGCATTTTGAATGTAAACTTCAAGATAATGGAACATTCGTTTTGATTAGGAAATCCAGTAACATGAATTTAATCAATGCTCGGATGGATCTTGTGTATTGAAAAAAGTGACGGAAACGTGGTGGTATTTCTTGTATATACGTAGTTAGTATCTTGATAATTGGAGACAATGAAAGAGTATTACCCGGCGTATGGGTATGGTTAATAAAGCAGTACGCAATGAAAGACTTAAGAGAAGCAAAATATATCTTTTTGATCACGGTAATATGGATCACAAGAAAAGATGTTATTCTTATCTCAAGCTTCATAAATTGATACAATCCTTACTCGTTTTAGCATGTGATTTTATTTAAGGATTTGTGTCTTAAGACACAGAAAAAGATAAAATAGATAAGGGCGGTTCCCTATGCTTCAGCAATAAGGAAACTTAATCTATTAAATGCTATGCACGAGAATGGATATATGTATTGCCAATGGCATAGTCAGTGAGTATCAAGGTAAACCGGAACTAGAATATTGAATTATGGTAAGACATTTTTGAAGTGCCTGAAGAGGACTGGAAATTATATGCAAGCTTATCAGAATAATTCGTTACTTCTTGGCAGTTACTTAGATTCGGGTTTTTCAAATCATAGGGACGGCAGTAAATCCACCTCAACGTTATGTGTTTAATGGAAGTAAATCCATAGTATGGAGGAGTGTCATATAGAAATATATTTCAGACTCTACCATGGAAGGAAGATAATATTGGAGCCTTGTGGCAGCCAAAATATCTGTATGGTTCTAGAAACTTCGTAATGAACTTAGATGTGATTCTGAGTTTGTCCAAGGTTGTCACAATTTATTGTGATAATGATGGTGCAGTAGCAAACTTGAAGGAATCACGAGTCCATAAGAAAATTAAACACATTGATAGCTAGTAATGAGGGGAAGCTTGTTGTCGCATAGATTGCATCGATTGATAACCTTGTAATCTTATTACAAGGACCTTAAGGCGAGAGTTTTTAATGGTCAAGTAGTGGGAGTGATTTTCAGATGTATGGCAGAAGATATTGCAGCATAGCCTTTTAGTATAAGTGGGAGATTGTTAGATTGTATACTAAAAGTCTAGCTTTTTGTATGAACAATGTTTAGACAATATTCGATTTGAGAATCATGTGATCAAACGTTTGCAATAATGTTGTTGCAAAAGTCCATTTATTTTATACTATAGATAATGTGGTATGCGGCGTCACACGGAAGATCATATTATCGGTTCCTTATAAAGTATAAACAGATGTTCACAATGATGGGGACTATGTATCGGTATGGTTGTAGTGTGATTTGGCATTAGTCTGTCTTGACTATAAAATTACACTAGTGCACTTTGAGTGTATTGAGCAGGACCGCCGTTGAGATCGTTCGGTTTATACTGACTATATAATAGAACTTGATCTCTGTTATTATGGAAGTTCGTACTCTTAATCCCTATATAATAACCTCGACACATAAGCTAGTATTTATTTCTCTAATTCATCAATGGGTGAGATTTAATAGTTAAATCCATATGCTCGGTGAGTTGGGAGATGGTGTTGTCTCTATGGTGTGCTGTTGATTGTAGAAGGAATCCATGTCCTAACGGAATTGGTTGATGATGTCCACTTGAGGAGCTCATAAGGATTATCATGTAAACCTGCAGATGGATTTATGGAATGATAATAAGGTTGAGTGGTACTACTATCGGTAAATATATTAATTAATGGAGTTGTCAGTAACTTAATTAATTAATGGGCATTGAATCTTAAACACGGGGAGAATAAGGGGCTCATAATAAGAAGGAGCCCATAAACCTAATTTGGTATTAGGGTGGCAGTGCAAAAATATTTCTTTAGTGGAATGATTTATTATTATTGGAGTTAAGTATAAGTTTTGGGCTAAACTTGGATGCTTAACACCAATGGAGGCCCAAATCTTAATTTCTCCTCCTTGTCCCTGTTGTAGCCTATATAATAGCCAATATCATCAATCCAGAATATAAGTTTGACATGCCTAAACACGTGATAGACAGATTAGGGTTGTAGACTGAGATCGTCTCATAAATCATTGCCCACACCAACATCGAGACGTGGCTTAGGAATACAACAGAAGACCAGAAGGTCGTTTCCTGTTTCTGACCTTCAATTTCACTAATTTTTATAAAATTTTATAGAAGTCCAAACTAGACGCGTGATATATTGATGGAAATCCACTGAAAAGAGGATCGTTTTGGCGCATAGATCACTCCAATCGAAGATCAGATGAGGGAGTTATGGCCAAAACCGTGACACTGCGCAGGCTGCTGACGAGAATCAAACTCTATATCAACCCTTGGTGAAAGGTAATTCGATTATACACTTTTGCTTCCGCTGCTGTAGAATCGCATGGAACCCTAACGGTTCACGCTAACCAAAAGATCCTAAATGCCAACAAAAGGATCAAGAACACAAAGTTGGAATAAAGGATGAATTCGTGCTACATGCAAGCAAACAGATATCCACTTTCCATAATTTTTCAGTGTTCTTGTGGAAGTTTAAATTGGTCATGTGACATATGGTTTAAAAGCTACGGAAGAGAAGATCATTTTGGCTTAAGAATCACCTCAATCAGAGATCAAACGAGGAAGTTATGATCAAAATGGTGACGTCTCGCAACATGTTCCTGGTTAGCATGATTTTGCCACTTTGCATAACTTGTTACACCTTAAAATGTTGGAGGTTTTATGATTTCTTTATATGCATAGAAAGCCAAGGAATAGAGCATCGTGTGAGCGCAAGAATTACTCAAATCAGAATTTGGATGAAGAAGTTATGCTTAGAACCGTGGAGTCGCGCAGCTATCGAGCTCCAAACCGGGCACCATCGTGCCAAATCGGGCACAGTGGCGTGTGAGCTGAATTCTTACTGTGTGCACTGCCCGGTTTCATATGAGGAACGGGCACGTATGATACTCACCGGGCCCAAGAATTGCTACCGAGCGACATGCCGTGCGCCGTACCGGGTGTGTGGATGTCCTAACCGGGCGTTCAACTGTGTGATACGCCCGATTCTCAATTCATTATCGAGCAGGCCCATATCCATACCGTGTGGCTTAAGTTGGCCCAGTCTGTGAAGTATAAAAGGGAATTTCAGATACAAAAGCACCATATCCAAAATTCACGACACCACCTTATGATACAGTGCCCCTAATTCCATCATCACCCACCACCTTCCATCCTTCCACCAGAGTGACGACCGGAGTTGCTATTTGGATTGGAGATGGAGATTTCAAAGAAGATCGTGATTGAAGAATCGGATTCCTCAAAAAGGGTCCTTTATTTTTCAATTAATTATCTTAGTTATTTTATCACAATGGTTAGGGTTTATTACATCTTTGTCATTTGCCCTTGTAAATCCATGGGCTAAGTTTCTTTATTGTTAATCTTAGGGCATTAAGACAAGTTTGATTATGTGATTTGATTGCCCTAGACTTGGATTTAATACACTGCAGATTGTTTATTTCCTTATTGAAGAAGATATTTTTGAAACTTCATATTATTGTGTTTTGAATTTTGATTCCTTTAATTATTTTTGACGGTATTGATTGATAGTTAATAGAATTCTTTATTTCTGCATAATAATTGTTGTTTCTGTGGCAGTCTTAGGGGATTGGCCTATAATTCCTAAGAATGTTAGACAATCAATTTGGGATATTAATTACTTGATAAAATATCATTATTAGATAATTAGTAAGGAGACAAAAGGGTTAAAATTTAGTACATAGAAAGGGAAATCTAGTGCTTTAGCCTTTAATCGAATTTAGCATGAAGTACCTATAGAGGGAGTGAGAGTTAATTCCTTATCGATCCTAGGATTTGCAGCTCATTGTAAGTGTTAGATTCTACCTGATCAAGGAGGTTTAACAAGGCTTAGTGATCCTCTTATAAACGTCTGCAGGTAATTAATTCGGGTCTAGATAAATCAGTCACATAGTTAAACTATTTGCCCGAGCATTACCAATTCTCCATTCTTGAACTCTTAAATCGTATTCTCCTGTGTGATTTATTTTCTTTGCATAAGTTAATTATTTTATTTCAATTTTTATTAATTAATTATAATCTCAAAAATCCCCAAATTTGTCTTGCATTTAAATTATCATATAGAATTATTTATTAAATTTATAACTATCTTGTGGGGACGATATTTCACTTGGTCACACGTGCTACAATCGATCTCTTACACTTGAGGGTGAAAGAAAATAGTGATCAGAGAAGATTCAGAACCCAGAGGAAAGAACGGAGAATCACACATTATTAGGATTTTTCTTATTCTTTCTTTTATCTTTCTAAATTATATACCTATGGGTAAGTTTTCATACATAGACATGTGTGTTGTTTGCAACACGGCTAGTAATTTTCCGATATTTATAGGATTTTTGTGTTAGATTATATACTAAAAGTTTAGCTTTTGTATAAACAATGTTTTAACGATTTATTTGAAATGAGAATCATATGATCAAACGTTTTGCTTATTATAATTTATTCATATATTATTGAAAAAGTTCACTTACTTTGTATTGTAGATGATATAGTGTGCGGCGTCACACAGAATATCATATTATCGATTTCCTTATAAAGTATAAATAGATGCTCACAATCGAGATAGATGGGGACAATCTATCGAGATGGTTGTAGTGTCATATGGTATTAGTTTGTCTTGACTATAAAATCAAAATAGTATGTTTTGTGTGTATTGAGCAGGACCGCTTGAAATTATTCGACTTATACTGTCTACATAGAAGAATTTGATCTTTGTTATTATGGATGTTCGTGTTCTTAATCCGTATATAATAACCTCGACATATAAGTCAGTGTGTATTTCTTTGATTCATCAATGAGTGAGTGATTAGTGGTATTTTCACCTAAATTTTGTTAACTTTTTATATCTGTTTCCGTAGCTTTTTATCTGTTTTTAATGTGTTATTTGGTGGTATTATGTGTTTTTATGGAAACGTGTGTGAATGAACTTAATCATATGTAAAACAGGTGAAAACAAAGCAAAAATGGAGTCGGGAGATAAAACAGGGCAGTATGAACACGACCGACCGTGTAGGGTACACGAGTTGAGTTTCAGCACACGGCCCGTGTACCAAACACGGGCCTGTAAGATGTAGTCGTGCGACGACATCAAAACATCCAACACGACCACCCTTTGGCCTTGTGTTAGCACATGACTCATGTGCCGTTTTGAGTGAATGTTGACCGAGAAACCCTGACACAACTCGAGCCGTGTTGCAACACACGAGTTGTGTCGGTGCCAGATCAAAAAAATTCAAAAAATCTTCTATAAGGTCTCCAAGGGGTATAAATACCAATTCATTCAACATTTCGATGATCTTGGATCCGAAATTCAGCTGCTCACACCCCACACACCAATTCCTTCATTTTACACTGTATTATTCATCAATTTCATCCATATATTCACTCCATCATCATCTCACCATAAATTCACCATCCAAGTGATCAAGGAAGTAAGGAAGAGTGAAGATTCCAATAAGAAGAAGGAGATCTCCATTGAAGGACTTCAAAGGGGGAATCAAATTCTAATTTTTGTGAACTTCTTTATAGTTTGATCATGAAATTTGTAGATTCAATTGTCTATATTGTTTTCTCTAAGACTATGATAGGCTAATCTCCTTTGTGAGATTAGCTCCATGATTGGCGTTGGATAATTTAGTTTTTATGCAATTTGATTTTAATCTTGAATGGGCTTTGTGTATTTCTATCATTGAATGTTGATTGCTTGATGTATATGATGATATGTGTGATTAATTGTCATGGGCATGTGATTAGATTGAGAAATCAATTATGTGTTTAGGATAGTTCATTGAATCATTTCATCATACACTTCATGTGTATTAATTTAGAATGAGATAGAGATATCCTTCTAGATTAGAACCTTTTGATAGAACATTTGATTAGCTTGATCGAGAGATTGGTTGATTAGATGAGGGGACCCAAACCATTAGTGAATTCATAGTACCTTAAAAGGGAATATTGCCTGTGATTTAGTACCTAATAAGGGAACTCGTAGAGTAATTAGTACCTATTGGGAGGTGTTCACTTTGATCTCGATCCTATGTGCTTTTGGGAGCCTTGTTGAGGGTTTACATCCTATCTATCTCGAGAGAGAGTTACGTGGAATTAGTGATCGCTCTTGTGCTATGTCCATGAAAAATTATAATTAATTGCATGATTACTTTATTATATATGTCATGATTGTTGCTAATCTCATCATTGCATCATTTGAAACCCATCATTTATCTTTGTTTTTATCTTATTTCTTGGAATAGTTTAAGTGCATTCATTTGCAAGCTTATCCTCCATTCCATTCCGTCGTCCTTATAAAATCATAATAAACTTGAGATTGCTTAAACTTTAGTACCTTCCTCCATTGGGTTCAATAAATTCTTTAATTGATCATCCCAACTATAAACGACCAATCAAATGAGGGCCATAGTGCTGTTGAGATTTACATGTATTAAATCAACAAGCTCGGTGAGTTGTGAAATAGTGTTGTCTCTATGGAGTGCTGTTAATTCTAGAAGGAATCCTTGTCCTATTAAATAGGTTGATGATGTTCCCTTGAGGAGCTCATAAGGATTATCATGTAAATCTTGCAAGTTGATTTATTCCGGCATGATAATGAGGTTGAATGGTACTACTCTGGGATGAGATATTAATTAATGGAGTTGTCAGTAACTTAATTAATTAATGGACATTGTATATCTTAAACATGGGAAGACCGTCGGGCTCATAATAAGAAGGAGCCCATAACATAATTTGGGATTGGAGCGACAGTGCAATAATAATATTTTAGTGGACTATATTATTATTATTAGACTTAAGTATAATTTTTGGGCTAAACTTGGATACTTAAGCCCAATAGAGGCCGACTCTAATTTCTCCTCCTGGTCCCTGCTGTAGCCTTTATATAAGTCATCTCAGCTGTCCGGAACCCTAAGAACTACATGCCTAATACCGTGAGATTAGAGGAAGAACAGCAGATTGAGAGGATCTTGGAGATCGTCGCCCACACGACGTCAAGATTGGACTTAGGAATACAACAGAAGATCAAGAGGTTGTTTTCTCTAGCTGTTCTTCTACAACATTCCTTGGTGAAAGGTATTGCGAACCTAGATACTTGCTTATGCTAATATAGTTTGCATATAACCCTAACAGTTCACGTTAACCAAATGATCGAACACCAACAATTGGTATCAGAGCTTCGATTTTGTGGATAAACATGACACGTTAGGCTAGGGTTTATGTGTCAAATGTAGACTGAGGTTTAGAAATTATTTTTCTTGTTAAATACTCTATACATTTGAAAGCGACACTTGATGAAAATACGACAGCGACGGCTGACAACGGCATGAGTCGAGCTGTCGACTCAAGTCATATCTTGACGTACGGGCAATGATGATGATTGGAGCACACAGACAGTGGGAGAAGGTTGGACAGACGCAACGCACGGTGGAACATGCGATGGCACACGTCGACAGATGACATGGCATGAGTTGTGTGGATAGAAGGGCGTCGGTAGGTGCGTCAATGAGTATAAGACATGCGGCGCTGACGGTCGGAGTTTTGGCAAGGCGGGTAGCGCGAATAGACACATGATTCTAGTCCCTGACTCTAGTCGTGTCGGCGATGACAGGCGTGAGTAGTGGTGCCTCTGGCAGGGACGTTTTGCAGCGATGGAGAGTGGTGATACACCTCGGCATATGACATAGCACGACCGGCAGGTGCGAGCGCCACTAGAGGCTCATGCACGAGTCGTGCCGAGCTGCTGCCCAGCTTGGCGAGGACAGGCGCACGGCGCAGTCGCGGTGCGACAAGTGGGCAGAAGTTGTCTGCATGACTAGGACAACTATGTAGTACGAGTCATGCCGACTGATGGCACGGCTATGGGTGGTTTCCAACATGCCAGAGGTAAGGGACACGAATGGCAGACAGGGTCGGCACAACTGGCAGAGGCGTGGCACGCTGTCGAAATTGTGGGTGGTACGGGAGTGGCACAACCTATGTAGGAGTGCGCACGAGTCATGTCGGCATGTCTGTCATTTTTTTCCATTTGACGTGTATATTTTTCCTGTGTTTTTCCGTCTAATTTATAACAGTCATAATTTGATTTAATTATCTGATTATTGTTATATATGATATGCATGATCTATGTGTTTTACTGCTTTTAATTACTTAATATAGAAGCATGCTAGAATGCGTATTTTATTGATGGATATTATATGCATGTAAAAATCATCGGTGTTAAATAACTAAGTTGGAGAAGGGATTGGTAAATTATTCCTGCTGTCTCCATTATTGGTTTGTAAGTGATATGAATAAACTTCTGTGTAGGGATGCCAATCTTATCGCGTCTCGACCCGCAAGATTTGGGGCGGCCCAGATCTGGCCGAAGTAGAAACGGGAAGGGCAGGTAAACATACGGGGCGAGTTCGGGTCTTGATTAATCCCCGCCCCGCCCCGCCCCTTTAAATATAATAATTATATATTATATTATATATGTTATATAATAACATATTATATATAATTATATTAATTATTTATTATGATATAATAATTCAGTCTGTAAAGCTCTAACCTTAGTAGTACCTCTCTCCATTTCCTTCCCCAGCCCAGCCGTTTCACGCCTCCACAGTCCACACACTCTCTCTCGTCTCTTCCAAATTTCAAAGGACAAGTCGTCATTCGCCAGCCACCGACCACTACCCGACAAGCACTTTCCTCTTCCCATTTTCCAAGTCCCGGCAGTACCTTCTCTTTTGTCTCATCTAAGTTTCAAAGGAGCAGCTGCCATCTACCAGCCACCGTCCGCCCACCGTTTTTTCGTCGGAATCTCATAATAGTCAAGGTAACTACTAATTTTTGGGTCGTAATAAAAATAAAATGGCATCAACTTCTTTGCTCAGTGTACATAGAATTGTGTGTTTTCATTAAGTTCTTTTTTTACTGTACACACATGAAAATGCATTAGTTTCTTTTTGTGTTAATTTCCAGCAAAAAAATCCAACATACATACAAATTTCTTCAATAAAACAATAATTATTCACTATAACACATAATATTATGTTTTCTAGCAATTTAACTATAACTGTGCACTAGATCCGTCTACCAATTATTATGGTGAACATGCTCCTTTGATGAAACTTTTCGATTGAAGCTCATATATTTTGATGTATGTTTAGATCAATTAAGAAATCATATAGTTTAAACTTTAAGCGAGTTGTGGGAAAATCACTTTGTTTTATTGCTTAATTAAATCATGGCCACATGTTTTGTGTTTGTTTTGGATTTATTTCTGTATTTTATTCGTTGTTAAAATTTTCAAATTTGGCTCACCTGATGGTAGAGGTAGTGGAACTGGTTATTTATGTAATAACTTATGATATAATTTTTTACGAAGTATTTTAGTTCATGCAGAATTTTAAAAAAAAACTGGAAGTATATATATGTGGACAAGTTGTATCTAAATGGGACGGATCTGAAAACTAATCTACCATATTGCCATATTTTACTCCAAAAATTAAAAAATGGGGTATGTTTAATGTTACAAATCAACTCTAACGAGAAAGTATTTAGTAGATCAATGCAATTATTTAGAAAAAAAGAAAGAAGTAGTTGAAACAAAGCAACTAGATAAAGTATCACATGTATCATTGATGAAACATATTATTTAGTTGGACTATATAATTGTGTGTTTTCATTGAGGTCTTTTTCTACAGTAGTTTGTTATTATTGAACACATTTTGGAGAGTATTTAAAGGCAGGTTTTTATTGAACACATTAATTTTTGTTTTGCAGTTTCAACATTTAACTCTATGGCTGAACTCGTAGATTTTAATGAACAAGGTGATGACAATAGAAGTTCACCTGTGGAGATGTTACCGAATACATCTCGATCACCTACTCCTATAAGTTCTCCAACTACACCTTATTCTTCATCTCCAGATTTGCCAAGCTCGAAAGATGGTGCCCCATTAGATTTTGAAATCGATGCTATAACAAATGCAGAGGTGGATAATGGAACTAATTTAAAAACAAGATCAGAACTTTGGATGCACTATATTAAAGAGAAAATTAACGGACTGCCTAAGGTTAAGTGCAAATATTGTTTCAAACTATTGTTGGGTGATCCAAGCCAAGGCACTCGTCATTTGAGGAAAAATTATGGTAGATGCCCAAAAAGGACATAATACAACAAGTACTGCAAGCAAACTTCAATAAGGATAAAATAGTTAGAGCTTTCATCTAACCATTTTGATCAGGAGTCTTCTCGTAAAGAGCCAGCCCGCATGATCATTATGCATGACTACCCTATGAAAATGGTAGGACATGTAGGCGTCAAGAGGTTTCTCAGATCTGTAAACCCTTATTTTAAGTTGGTGTCTAGAAACACAATTAAGAATGATTGTGTGAAGATGTACGAGGCTATGAAAGTTGATGTAATGCACGTATTTGAGAAGTGTGAAAGCCAAGTTGCAATTACTACTGATATATGGACATCTTCATATCATAAAAAAGGATTTATAGTTGTTACTGATGGCATTTTCTCAACACATAAAATAATCTCCAAGTATGAAGGATATTAATTGTAGTCTCGATAGGTGACCAAGTGATTATCGAACACGAGGGATGAATTATTATCAATTTAATTATATTCTAGTAAACTAAGACAATGTTGGCAAGTTGGTTTGGAATAGTTACGAAATTAAATAACGAATAACTTTAATTGAAAATTAGATAAATAAGCAATGGAAAAAATACGATTGTGATCAAATAGGAAAGTAGGTAGTTCTACTGGTCATCCAATTTTACTTATTAATTTCTTTCCATGTGTTGATGTTCGACTCTGCCTTGTAGTCTATGGACGCATCACTAAACCATACAAGTTCACTCGATAGACATAAGTAAACATGCGTATGACACGTGTGAATATCCTCAGAGCAAGAGCTATAATTCACCTCCCTTTCTAGGTACTATCAGTATCAATTATTTCCCGTGCACTTAGTACTCTAACCCGATATGATCTCCCTTTATAGGTACTATGACGTTATACCCTTTATCCTACTTATTAACCTGAATAATATTCAATTAAGTATTCATATAAGATAGTTCTAATAAGACTTCGGAATCCCTTCACATAGAATTATAACATGTAATCCTGCTCAGCAGTGAACGCACTCAATCAATAACCAAGATATGTATTCAGACTCTACATAACAGTTAACTATGCACAAAACGACTGTGAGTATGAATTAAAAAAGCACAATCTTATATAAAATAAACCACAAGTAGTGTTGTATGGAGTTTATACATGGATATTCAATTAACTCATAAAACTTTCATAACTCTAGAACTACCGGAGCGGCTCTAGCCCATGATTAATCTAGGAACAATCATGGTTAATTTGTATGATCTTACTTGACTCGCAAGACGAACCTCTCTTCACGACTCCTTGAGATGATGGTAGGGTTTCAGCGGTGGATGGATAATGAATGATTCTTTTCTCCTACGAAATTTCTTCTTTTATACTTGTAAACTCTCCTTACGGGCCTTGGATGGGCTTCTTGAGAGAACACACACATTAAAGGTGTAAAAATATAAATATGGTAAGTTTTCTCACGTCACTTCGACCAACACGCCAGGTCAAACTGTTCCCAGCTGGTCGAACTCCAGGTCAAATCAACCTGTAAGTTGGTTGCGGGTCCCGGATTTGACTAGAATCCTGGTCGAATCGCATAATCTCTGGTCGAACTACAGGTGTGTGTCTTCAGGCTTCTATTTCGACCACAATTTGACCAAATGGCTTGGTCGAACGACACTCCAGGTGCTTTTTGTCCATTGGTTCGACCACAGGTGCTGGTCGAACCATTTTCTTCGTGGTCGAATTACCTGTCTGCTTGGTCGAATCTACCTCTAAATTTCCCTTTTTCCAGATCCGATCACTTCCAACTCGTTTCCTTCGAAAATCAACTCAAATAGCCTTGAAGACACCTGATTCGTGACTTTCACCATATATATCGATTCATAACGAATTACAACCATATAACACACCATTGTGACATGAATCCGGGCTCGAAACACGTGAATTTACACACTCATCAAATCCCCAAACTTACATGTTGCTCGTCCCGAGGCAACGCAATCAAAACCATAGAGTAGTGTAAAATTCACTTGGCTACCACATTCAATACGATTCATATTTAGACATGCAATTCCATCAATCGAAAGCAAGTATCACTAGCATCATATATATTATCCATGCGAAGCATCACTCAACTATAACGCAATTTGGAGTACAAAGTTATATAGCTCACAAGATCAGTATTTACTCTCACTCTCTAGTGTAAATGATGTACACTTCATTAGGTTAATATATGCTCATATCAATTCATACTTCCGCGTAACCATAAGCTTGGCAAGGGTCTTAAAAATCAACTTACAATTAACTTATTACTAGGATCACAAAGGACTTGCTTTTGGGTTATAATGTTGACTCTTTGGTAAAGGTAGAAAGGTAAAGTGACTAATTCACTAGTAAAGAATTATCTTGGCGTTTTGCTTTTCGTCATACAGCTTCATCTTTTCTCTATCTTCTTCTCATAATCTTCATGGTTTGAATTCTCCTTTTATTTTCCTTAGCATCAACATCATCTTTCTTTAATGAGCAAGGGTACCAATTTCGGGCACTACCCTTCTAAGCAGTCGGGGTACCAGTTTCAGGCACTATCACTAAACAAGATTTAACCATACTTTTTTTTTCATGCTTCTCAACCAATCTTCTACCTCCTTCATTCTTGCTAGTACTTATTCACCTCAACTCTCTACTAATGAATATGGTATTAAACAAGGCTCAAGTAAAGGTTAAATAAGGCTTTTTATCAAGGCTTGCCAAAGAAAAGCCTTCTAAGGCTCAATAGGGCTTCCAATAATACATATATTATAAGGTAAGTAAAATTTTGGCTAAGTGACTCAAATACACAATAATGGCCTAAGATCATGTCCTAGCAACTCATCAATCATAAGTCTCACACAAGACTCCAAGCCAAATTCTAGAATATGGTCATATGAATGATTCTCTCAAGAATAAATTATCATGAACTAGCATGATTCATATAGCTCAAACTCTCACATAGGTAAATAGAATTCTAAGTACTCCTCATAGCATATAATCAAGATCAATTTCACAATGAACTCCACATACTTATCAAGTTACACATGCTTCTTATCAATAAAAATCAACACATGTAAAATATAAATGCAATATAACACTACCAAGAACCCACATATCATGACAATCCATACAAGTATCTCCAACCAATTCCACCCTCAAATGTTAATCATCGCATCTCAATCTAACATCAATCATACCAATATAATTACATGCCACTCACACCACAAATACCCATCCTGTAAAGAGAAAAAGAAAAGGGAGATGAGATGAAACATACGAAGAACAAAAACCTAATGCAACCTACTCCTCCGGAGCATCATCATCGCTCGCACCCTCTTCATCATCACCGTCACTCATCTCTGAGCGCAATCGATCCACATTTCTATGAAGAGCATTAAGCTTCCTATCCAACTCGCGCTCATTGGCATGCATTTTCTCTAGTCTCCTATCCATCTCCATATAATTGTTCTGCAGTGTGTTGTACCTCGCATCCAGTGCTGCATAGTTCGCATTCACCAACTCCAGCTGCCTATTTGTCTCTTGTTGGTTTGCATTCAGTGTGGGAAAATGCTCATGAATCAATCGAATTTGCTCCTGATAATATGCATCAGGACCAGCCCACTGCTGCTGTGGCACTGCTGGAATATGATGTGGTGATGGATCTCCTATCTCCGGATCCACCTGATCCGCTCCATGCTCCTGCTGCTGTAGCCGTGGCTGAAACCTTTCTTCGTTTACAATCCTTTGAAGCTCCTCATTCATTCTCGCAGCGTACATCTGAGCTACAGACCTCCAATCACCTTTCGTAATGCAAGTGATGGAGAGAGCATCATGCGCCAACATGTTCATCAATTTGTTACCCTCATTCCGGATAGAAGTCAACTCACTCACATCAAATGGAAACATGAAAGTAAAGGGCTTAGATCCCCTCGTGTAAAACCAATCTCCATCGCGAAGATGAGCGAATTCACCCTTAACGCATGTGCTCATCACCAAGTCTGGATCCTCAAGAATGGGTGTAATACAGGCGAAGTCCATGTGATAATACTCAGCTACAGAAGTAAGCAAACCTCTTCTATTCACTCTCTGAAACGGAGAGCTCTTAAACCTATATAGCTGATGAATAAGATATGACCCCACATTGAACCTCACTCCATTGAGCATACACCAGAGGGTGTACAACTCTCCCCTCGACACGAAGCTCCCCTCAGATCGGGCAAATAGTGTGTTGCTCAGCACTCTATCCATATATCGGAGCACAGGATTCCGGATCAACGAAGCACGAGCACTACTAGTCTTGAAATCCATATCCTCCCCAAAAATCTCTCTCCAGAAGTTATTCGCATTGAAGAATCCATTCTCATTCCTAGAGATCCCTCTCGGAGTCTGAAACAGCGCATTCAACTCCTCAGCCGAACACATCCTCATCTTACCTCCAAGCTGAAACGTACACTAATATGGGAGATGGCTTGAACACTTCTTAACCGTCATCGAACAAAGCACCTCAGTAGTCACATGAAAGTATGTCGGCTTCTTCAGCTCCATGAATCGACGAATTCCCACTTGATCAAACTTCACAAGATATCATCTCGGATGTGCATTGTAACCATCGCCTCATCATCCTGATACCTCGTTCTAGCAATCTTGTCCGACATATCACCCTATTTTTCCTTAATCTCTTCCCAATCATTCATCTGAATCTTAAAATTCATAGGCAACCTCTCCTTAAGCCTTAGCTTCTTTGTCACTGCAACTTCACGAGATGACCTATCTTGCCTCTTTTTGGAACGAACCTTGGCTTTCTTTCCTTTTCCTGAAAATAATACTTCAATACCACAAACAAGAAAGGCAAACCAAGCTAATTCATAGTCAACTAGCATTCAACTCTACTCAAAACTTTGAGTTTTTCAATGCTTAGTAATACCAAACAAGCATGTTCCATCCTCATGATTCAACATTTCAATTCATTTCAATGCATCTTCCATCCTCATGATTCAACAATTCTTTTCACATGCTTACTCAATTCTATTCCAACATCAATTACGTAATAAAAGCAATAACCGATGCTATCAACCACAAGCATGCATTAGCAATTCAAGCAATGTACCCATAATCCAACATGCTTCATCTCACACTTCCAAATTACTCCAAAATTCACATAAACATCAAGGTTTGACAACAATTAAACAATCAAAACGAACCCATCAATTATTCATATGAGATTGTACACAAAAACTCAGATTACACCATGAATTCACATATAAACTCGTTCAATCAACTTACCCACTTGTAGTCAACAATTAGAACTTCAATCCTAGGGTAATAGTTTTGAGAAAACATACCTTTTGAACTGGCCATGGCTAAAGAACGAACAAGTGTGACAAAATCCTCAAAATCGCGACAAACCCCTAGTTTTGAAACTAGATTGTTCCAAAATCACGACGAATTGAGTGGAAAGAGTGTGGAATGTGGTTTAATCAGAGCAAAATCGAGTGGAATCGAAGTTTAGAGGCAAGGGCTTTCGATTCGGAATGAATTCGAGTGAAGGTGGTGTGTAAAGTAATCGAATGGGGGTGAAAAATGGGGTTAAAAACTGACTTACATGGTACGATTCGACCTGCTGTAGTGGTCAAACGGGATTGACGTGGTCGAACTGCATTTCTGGAGATTTTATGTGCCTCTATTCGACCTCGATTCGACCAAATGCCTTGGTTGAACCACAGTGTCATGGTCGAACTCCCCTATTCAAACTTTTCAGGTCTGTAATTCGACCTCAGTTCGACTTAACATTTGGTCAAACTGAACCCATCTTGGTCGAATCGGCCTGTACAAAATTCTCTAATCTCCAGTTTGACCTCCATCTTGGTCGAAGCCTTGGTCGAATCTCCCTCAGTGTGGTCAAATCAACCTGTAACGAAGTCTCTGATCACCAGTTCGATGTGAGCTCTTCAGTTTGGCCTGCATCCTTGGTCGAATCGAACACCTGATGCTCCAAAGTCGAATTTTCTTCATCCCCTGAACACTTCAAGCTCAAAAACGAATATTAGGTACCAAAGCGGAGCAAACTTAGCTCGAGAATCAATCCTAAACTCAATATTAATGTGCAACACCTCATACGACACTAAAAACAATACAAAACACCACTAAACATTAGGCAAATTGCAAAAAATCAACGCACTAAAATCGGTTAAAGTTTCAATATGCCGCAAAAAATCAACTCCCCTAACAAACATTACAAAGAAAAGATTATATTCTCGGTGCTTCAATGAGGTAAATACATCACACCTTCCCCAAACTTAGTAGAAACTATAGTGGAAACTAAGTTTGCAAAGAGAAGTAATTGCCGATAAGTAAGCACTTCAAATATAAAAATTTCTTACTCACACAAAAGAAATAAAATAATAAAACGGGAGGGAAAGCCGACTCAAGCATCATCCGGTGACTTGTAATGCTTCAATTGATGCACATTCGCCTCTATAATGTCTCCGTCTTTGTCCATAAGCTCAAAACTCCTCCTCCACAAACTCTATGGATAATGAACGGACTCGTCTACTTTGATTTTAATTTTTCTGTGAAGAGCTTCAACCGAGAGTTAAAAAGTAATACCTCATCACTCTGCTTGAACTCCTTGTATGAGATCTTTGAATCATGTCATTTCTTCATTCTCTCCTTGTAGATCTCCGAGTTCTTGTAAGCTCGATTCCTGAACTCATCTAATTGATTGATATGAGTCATCCTCAACTCCTTTTGATCCTTTAAAGACAAGTTCAAATTCCTCAATGTCCAAAAAGCTTTGTGTTGAATCTCTACGGGTATGTGGCACGGCTTCCTATAGACAATTTGATATGGTGACATATCCAACACCGTCTTATAAGTAGTCCGGAACCCCAATACAATATCATCGAGCTTCATAGCCCAAATCCTTCCTATTGGTTCCGACTACTTTCTCAAGTATTTGTTTCACTTGTCGGTTGGAGACTTCAGCCTGCCCATTCGCTTGAGGGTGATAGGGTGTAGTAATCCTATGCTTGACACCGTAATTCTTATTTTTTAAAGGAAAAACAAAAGACCCAACATTTTGTGTATCAATATTTTGAAGGCCACACATGTAATCATTACTTAAACTTAAGTTCGTATGAACACTCATCATCAAGATATCATAACCACGCTAAAAGAACTTGAAACTTGAACTACTATTTTAATCACATGCAAGTGAGAAAAGAAATACCTGAGTACTTTTTAGAGTCAAGAATGAACGTAGTGTAAGAATTGCTTGATTTTCACTCTTTGTTACTTGGTTCTTGAAAAAGTGATTCACTTTTAATTCTTAATTACACATGTCTCTAGAGTTGAGAGAGACCTGGAGGAGAATGAAATTGCTGACTTGATTTAATTAAAACATGATAGAAAAGGCAGTAAATACAAGTAAAGATAATGCTAGTTAGGTGTACCGTTCACAAGGGTAGAGCTGATGTGGGCGTGTACATTGGGAAAGGTGGAAAAAAAGCACCCAGTAAATAGAAAGTGCAGCGAAAGAAGGGAAGAAGGGTTATTTTAATGCTACTACTGAAGTTCTATTCATAAAAAAAATGCATGAAATTAAAAAAGACATGGGAAAGTTAACCAAGAACCCATTTTAATACAAAGTTGTTCCACCAAATTAACCTATAGCTATTTTAAAATCCAAAGAGGGTTTAATCAATATCTTACTCATCAACACTTTCATTTCTCAAGGTGCAAATAAAAGTTAGGCATACTATCATACATGTGGAAGAAATTAATCCAAAAACAAATCACACTAATATATATATATATATATATATATATATATATATATATATATATATATATATATATATATATATATATATATATATATATATATATATATAGAATCTTTTATGAAGATAATTATAAAAAACATTAGGTGAGAACATTGCAGCTTAAACAAGATGGTTCTAATTACAATGGAAATAGGATACGTCTCTGTGATTGACAGAGCAGCTTAATTTTCTTAATCTCTCTTTGGCGTCGCATCCTGACCTCCATCAGTTTAATTCCCTCTGGTGGAGTGTGTGGACTGACACACTTCTCCAATTATAAGTTTGTGTCTATTTATAATGTAATGAGTTTTTATTTAAAATACATAATTATTGTTAAAATGGGTGCAGATTTTGGTGTGGAGGACAAAAATGGTGCTCTGCATTTGAGTTCAAGGGTAGTAGTCCTTGCGCTGCATGCTGCCAGTTCCAACAACATCAGAACTACTTCATTATTATCTTTTTTTATGGTTTAATTGTCTCTTGAGTTTGCACTTAAAACGTGATCATATAATTCTAATTTTCCTACTTGTTAGAAATGCAGGTGATCAATTTCATGGAATATTGCATAGTTAGATCTCTTTTTTTGTTGCGCAGTTAGATCTTTTTTTTTAGTTCAGCCTAAATCAAGATGGACATCACAGTACGGCGAAATTCCTCAACACAGAAACAGTAAGAGTAATAATAAGTTGTGACACGCGTGCATAGCATTCGAAGACAACATAAATTAAATAAATTCGACAAATTGAGATAAACAACGTGAAATCAATTGATTGGTCAAATTGCCAAAAAATGCTTACAGGTTCTAAAAATCAAGACCAATAAGTGAGAAACTGAAGTTGTACGGTCTGCATGGATGTGGAGCAAAGATCAAAATCTCGCACAATAGGTGTTGGTGGCACGAGATCAAAAGAAACATAGTGCAGTCAGAGTTCTTATCTTAAACTTAAGAATCTAAATCGTGCATAGACAAAAGAAGATATGGAAAATTTCTTACAAAGGAGAAGGAACGGCGGCATGTCTGAAACAGAGGTGTGGTGCGTTGGGGAGAACGACAGAAATTAGGGCTTCCATAGCAATTCGGGGGTCCGAATTCGATGAAACTGAAGGCCAAAATTAAATAAATTACAATTAGAAATTAGGAAAATGAACCGGAAGTGAGTGCGGGCTTTGAAAGCAGAACTTACCAACGAGCAGACGGCAGAGAACCGAAACAGCGATTATGGGAGGGAAATGGAATATGGAACAAACGCGGATGAGAGGGCGGCAGATGAGGATAACGTAGTACACAAAAACGGACTTCAGAGGGGAGGGGAGAGGAGCGGATAAACTCTGTGAGAAGAAGAGAAATGGCGACGGAAGAGAAAATCTGTATGAAAGAAGAAGTGGGTGAGTGTGTGTTGTCGCTATTCAATTGACACGTAAAGAGAGAGAAAACACGTGTAGTAACGAGTGACTGGAAATGGAAAAGAAACTGGCCATCCTCCAAACATATTCTCTTTATATATAGTGTAGATGTAGATGTAGATACGCATGTGAGATTTGCATCAAAGATTAAATCAACAAAATCATGCACAACATATGGTCTAATCAATACTCTAGAAGGTTCTAGAAATATTTGACATTAATAGAGAGAAAAATTGACGAGCTCACCGATAATGGTAAAAATATTTAATGTAGGTAAAATATTAACCACCTTACCTCTTGCAGTTCACGTGAATTATTATTCGAGATTTTAAGTATACCATTGTCCAGAAGACACAATCACTACTCTTTATAATCTCTAAAAATGAATATTTATTGAAAAATGATTCATTTAATATATTTAATATATGACAATCCCTAAAGGATCGTTAACTTTGATAATTCTCCATCAGGCTTAATATGATTGACTGAATTTAGGATTTTAATATTTTGAATCAGTTGCAAAATATTACTCGATTTTACATTACATAAAGCATTCAAAGTTTCTTTCTGCATTATGGCTAGCAGAAAAACATAATTTACTCTTACGGAAATACTACTATGGTTCAAAACTAGTGCTTGAAGCACGTGTTATGAGTTTGATGATAAACTAGAGGATGTGTTCAAATAAATTAAAATTGATCTTATCAAGGTGGTTGAGACAATCCAAATTTGCTTTTGCAGAGCATTGAGGTTAAAGACATCACAATAATGACCTACAAATTATAGAAAAAAAATTAAATAATATTCAACCACAAAACACAAGTTTGATTCAATAATTAATAATTCTCCAGAAGTAGAATTGCTATAAATATGGATATAATTGTCATTGATCTCATATATGTTGTATATCAAAATACTTGGTTGATAACATAAGGTATAAAAGAATGAAAAAGAAAATGTATCAATGGTGAATCATATGATCATATGTGTTTGCCTGAAGCAAAGATTTTTTTTCCTAACTATAACAATAATAACCTTTTGAGGTTTAAGCTTGTAGATTAGTAAGATGATCAAGTGTGATCTTAATTTATAAGATATTTATTTTTCAAAAGTTAGAAGTGGTGCCTAAAGAACGTGATACATTAAAAGTAACAATTTTTTTCTTTAATGAAATTGTGTCGCATGTAATGAACTAATTGTATTTGTTAAATTATTTACATGTTGCAATGACTTTAAAGCTAGTATAACCAAAAATATGTAAATTATGGCATCAGAAATCTGGTTATTTGGGCAAATGGATGAGCCTGGTGTTCTTTTTTTTTAATCGTGAAATACGAAATGATATTGTTCTCTCTTTTATTCACATGGATAAATTTGTGAAGCTTACTTGAAGGAAATTATTTATGACATTCATATACTAAAGTTTGATTGAACTCTTCTACTATGTTCAAGAGATTGAAAGAAAATATTGATCGAATTTTCTAATTGTTATGATCAAAGTTAGATTTTTATTGATGTATCCACAAATTGGACTAAAAATAAGTCTATTATACAATTGTTTCATTAAAATTATAAGAGCTCAATTTTGATTACTCGATTAAAGTCAATTGAAATAATCTTGAGAAACATACATCAGATAAGTTGAACATCATATACTTTATATTCATACTCAATGAATAATTTATTATAAATTCTAACAATTATTTTGCTAATTGAGGAAAATAAAATTATTTAATTCAAATCCGACTCCTGCATATCATTATCACATAATACCCCCTTATAACTAGTGCTTAATTAAGACCAGAAGCCTTCACATTTTCCATTTGCAACTATTAAATTGTGCAGTTTACATTTTATAATTATTATATCATCACAATAGCATGTCTTAATGGGCATTTAGTGATAAATCCGTCTATTCTTTTAATACATCAAGCCTAAATAGGGGATCAGTATATATTTAAGTATGCTATCTGCATATTAAATGAAGACTATTTCACAGCATTAGAGGGAGAAAATAGCCCAAAATTTAAAGAAATGCCGAGAAATTTTATTTTATTATATAAAAGTATCTTCATTATTTTACACTAGACAAATTGAGCCAAAAGTTCAATTGATAATTAATTTGCAAAAGCAAATAAACTGTCAAATTATCATAGAAAGTGACTAAATTCCAAATACTTATTACCAATTCACCACAAGAAGTGGAGTTCCCCAGGGACATCATTTTAATAATAATTATCAACGCCAGAAGCATGAAAGGTTTAATATATAATAATATTTAAGTCGTAAAAAATCAGTTAGAGAGTTCCAAAAACAATCACGTCCAAAATTAGTTGAAAAGTTTGTTTGAAAATAAGAATACTCTCAAATAAATTTGTCCAGAAGATAAATACCCAGTAAATTGCATGTGCACCAAATAATAAAAATATTGGGCATGCAAAAGAATAGATCCAAACGTTTGGGAAATGACGAGGATCTAGTTAAATAAATATAGAATTGTTTTATTAATTGAGAGAAATACATAAATTGTATTATCAAAGTTGTCGACAATACATATATCTATTTAATTGCTCTTACTATCTTAAAAATCTGGATCCAGTATCTGCATTAGTTAACAAAGTGCCACAAGCACTCAAAATGTATAAGACAGAAAGGGACAATTGAAATAGAGCTTTACTCACTTAGAATTTATCCTTAATACAAGAAATGTTATGTCAAAAAATTATAAATATTTGTCCAGAAAGGACATGCAAAGAGTGATGTGGTGAAAACAAAGCGAGATTAAAGTGAAAGAGTTATTACAGAGACTCTAAATTAATTAATGATGAACATCCTCCCGTTATAAAGTTATTATATAACGTTTCTCTACTTAATTGTATGACACTTAAAATAAAATTAGAAATGCAGCTAAAACACGTTACTAGACGGTAATCTTGTATTAGAATTCCTGATGAATATAAACTCGTGATGGATATATGAAAATTACATATAGATAATAAAATCATTACGAACTTAAGACAAACAATGTGGATGTACCACATTTTAATTGGATGGTTTCTTCTTGAAGAAGGAACATTACCTATATTTATATATGTGGTTTAAGATTGAAACAAATAAAAATTTGTAAAAGTTTACTCAAGCCCAATGACGGATTTTTCAGAGTGAAAGACATTGATTAACCAAAAAATCATCTCAACCTGTAGATTGAGAATTATTCTAAAGAATATTGATTTTTAAACACCCGTTAATTACTTGATGATGGTTTTATATATAATTTTTATTAATCTCGTTCAATTTTGTAAGTCAAATATTGTTTAATCCTCTGAAGTGAAAAATAAACGTTTATATACATGAAATATATAATGAGGATATTTTGGACCAGAAGTCTCACTTTTAGTGCTTTAAAAGCACTTGTTTTTCTTCATAATTGTATCAGGCTTGATATGCATTTATGATGAACATGCTAGTAAGATTTTTATGATTCTCTGACAAGGAGACATTTAGTTAAAAATAAATATATCATCATGTATCACTTTGATACAAAATATATATTAATTTAATCATAAGAAACCAATGAGACATTGACATGCAAATTAATCGAGTATTAATTATGATTTGATCCCCCATTACGTTACAATTCAGACTAGTGTACTGTTATGATGGATGATATAAAACATTTGTAGCCTATGTGGCATAATGATTTGTATATACCTCTTGTAATTTTTTATAAGATAATAAATTTTGTGTTGCATAAAATATAAGCAATTTATATATAGAGAAAGAAAAAAATTTATTTCACTCATATGAGCTCCTGAAGAGCGATGAAATATTACACAAAGATTTTACTTATGTAACAATTTACATGATTTATTCTTTATTTACTTACCCGAACTTTTATGTTTTGAAAGTTTTATTCGAAATATTATATTATGTAGATCCATTACATGATTTATTCTTTATTTACTTACCCAAACTTTTATGTTTTGAAAGTTTTATTCGAAATATTATATTATGTAGATCCATTACATGATTTATTCTTTATTTACTTACCCAAACTTTTATGTTTTGAAAGTTTTATTCGAAATATTATATTATTTAGATCCATAAGACCGGTGTCTTTAGGAAGAGGGATAAGTTCAAATAAATTCATAAAGAAGAGTGATAAGTTCAAATAAGTTCATAATTTTGATCCTGAAGATCAGCAGTTATGTTTCAAAATATTATTTTTTCAGGGGATAATAATTTCAATCAATTATATATTTTAGAACATAGTATCTAAATTTTGGATTGAATTATAATATTGAATGGACATGCTATAAAATATAAACTATATAAAAGTAAGAATTATGAACTATAAATACTTTTATTTAAACTAATTTTTAATTTCATGAAAAATAATTTTGGTGATTATACATTTTTTTTAATAAATGGTGATTCTATAAAGAATAATTAAAAATAATTAAATCTAATTTTCTGTTTTAACCGATCCAATTGATTGAACCTCAAACAGTTGCCTACATAGGTTCAATCTCCAGTTCATTATAAAAACACCAGTAATACTACACTCTTCAAGAAACTAAAGAGCATTTCACTTCTCACATATAGAGGCTCATATAGAGGCTCACTCATGAATTGCAGACCAAATCAATCACGATGAAAGCATAACCAGTACGTGAGACTAGGAGAACTGGGTGTATCTCAAGAGACAATCTCAATAAGAGTATCATTAAGATAATAGATTCACAAGAACACATAATATACAACTTGCAACAAAGCCCAGATGCACAGATGAGGACCAAACTGCCACCATCAAAGTTCACTTGAGTATAGGCATTCTTCTACAAGTTGGCGAAGGTTGGGATTCTCAAGCGCCGCAGCCACTCTTTCTTTATCATTTAACTGCTTATTAACTGCACGAGAGATATAAAAAGTCTAATAAAGACAAGACAAATTTAGACTGCAGATTTAACACAACACTGTAAGAAAGGCCAGATGATAAACCAAAGGATTTTATCAAGAGAGCATAACAAAGGACAGCAGGCCTGACTGAAAATATATTATGATTCGGATACCACAACATTCCCAAGAAACATAACTGTTGTGCGTGAAAATGACATTATGTTGACCTCAATAAGGATGTTCTATGTCTGAAATTTGGGTGAATACCACATTTGGATTGACCTCTCTAGATAACATTTCTTCACCGAAAATTTTGAAAAAATGATAAATAAGTTTTAAGGATGATACATATATATCCCAGCAACCCCCTCGTTTGGGAGATCCTCTTGCTTTAGGTCTTTCCAAACCTAACTCCAACTTGGTCTCATAGAACATTCAGACAAGTGAATGCAGACAAAAAAAGAAACAGACCTTAAACTCCTCTAGACGCACACCGATTTACAAGGAGAACACTTGTGTGAGATGGAGACCGTCACGGAACTCATTCCGTCAAACGGATAAGAAGTGATAACAATTTAATAAAAAGTAATACGAGATTGATGTGAAGTAATAACCGTCCAAGTAAATTATTTCATGAACAATTCGTGGATAAATGAAAAGTAGCAGTATCTTAATTTAAAGTGATAACTAATAAAGAAAAAGAAAAACAGTCTCATTGTGAGACGGTCTCACGCAAGTCCTGCTCGTTAAAAAATGACTCAAAAGAAACAAATCTGGCAACACTACATTACTAGTGCATGGTGTGGAAATATTATATATCTGAGCATACAGCTCAAGGTGAAATAAAAGAAACAGAGTAATGCCTAATGAGACTAGTGTACATACTAATTGCAACAGAGACAAGCATCTAAGTACATCTGCGTAGACACACAGTTATAAGCATCTTATTTCATGTGGAATATAAAATGCATGGTTTAAAAAAAAAAGCAAAAATAAAATCATGTACAAATAGTTGCAACCAAATATTTTTAAGCACATGAGCAATCACTGACACGTTTCATTTATGAGAAGCTCAACTATTATTTCCTAATTATTCCCAGAAGTCTTCTCTGTCCAACTTCTGTGGGTACCTGTGCGCATGTATGCAAGTGCTTCTTTGTGTGATTATTGCAGTTGAGGTGATGCTAAAATTAGATGTCAATAGTCTAGGATTCTAGACGACACTAGAATACTTCTGCACAAAAAAACAGGATGAGCATCATTGATACACAGAAATTATTGAAGAATTTCACCTGATTCCTCATTTGCATGGGATCCATGAGCCACTTTTATGTCTACCTGTAAAATTATATCTTAACGAATAAGCTCTTTCAGAAACTGCTGAATCCAAAGTAAAAAGTCTAAATAATATATCCAAGACCAAGCTAGTTTGGGCCATTGCATACGTTACAGCTTTGACTGAATGAGGATGGATGAGGAGCAGAGATAATAAGTGGTGTGTTATACTTCCCATAATAATACGGAAGATAAGAAGAGCATAAGAGGACAAATTCTAATATTAAATTTCTGATATGCATTACTTGATACGTAGAGACCACAAAATTCAACAATAGTTACATGGAGAAAACCTCCACGCAACTCCAAAGCCAATATCTAAAACATAGCGTTCAACCAAGAAATAAGAATTATAAATACTGAATTAAACCTAGACTCATCAGAAACAAGGCCCAATAATCTAATCTAAGATATATTAGTTCTTCCACCTTTCAAGCCCTTTGTAAACATATGTATCATAATACATTATAGAAGTATGTTTGACTTCGGTAGGTTGTTTTCCTAGTTTCCTTGATTACCATCACATCCATATTTAGAAGAAAAATAACTCCAAAGGCTGATGAATGCACGGTGTACGCCAAATACATTCAGTTGTTTTCCTTCATTCAGGCTTTCTCCATTTATATACCAACAAATGATGGTAAGTTCATGTGCTATTAAAGTTTCTCAATACTTTTCGGTGGACTACTCAACAGAAAGCTCGTATAATTGCTACTCTATGTTCAACATAATATTAAAATTAGCTCTGATAAATTCCTCCACTACAAATTTGTTACTTATTAGTTTATACGAAAGGGAACATGAAATGAAAATGTGAAATTCTGCATTAGGCAGCACATGAGATGATAATAAAGAATAAAATCAATATATGAATCTCAGCACTTGTGTGCCTATTACTAGTTCCAAATGCTCAATATCAGAAACACTCTAATGAATTTCTCAAAAAACAATAAAGTTGACACGCATGAAAATTGAAAAATTAGAGATTTATAAATTGACTATTTAAGCACAATACATTCAAAAAGATCCAACGTGTTTAAACTTTAAAACCAGCTATGTAGATGTGGTAACCTTAAAATGTGGAGGGAAACAATTCTTCAACTTCTTTCTTAAGCACAAACCAATTACTGTCGCCATGCTGCAATGCTGGATTGTTGGTGTAAAAGTTATCCTGCGAAAGATAAATCCATATTTACTGATCATAAATTGAAATAAAAAATACATAATCACAGTTTAAGGCATAGTTGATAAGAAATCAAAAGCTTCACCAAGAACATGCACGATTAAGAAACAAAGAAATCGCGTAATATCCCTAACCACAGCAAATTGCAGTTCAGCAATAAACTCAATGGAATTGAAATTGTAAAAGTGCCAAGAAGCAACTTCAACCCTAAGAAGAAAAAAATAAAAGTTACTAACAGAATGCGGCCGAGCTTCTCATCAACAGTAATGGACTCCTCAGAAAGGACGCTGAGTTGCTCCAGAGAATATGGGTGCTCCGGATCTCTTATATCTCTCACATACTGTACGAATTACCAGTCAAGGATCATAACAAAGATTAAAACAAAATCACCCAAAATAGAGAAGAAAGGATAATTTACAAAATCGATTTTCAAAAAAGAAATGGAGGACGGTGAAAAGTTGCAGGAAAAGGAAGGATATCGTAGATTTCGAGAGGATCGACGGCGTCGGCGTGATCGGTGCGGGGAGGCAGCCTCTCCTTCTTCGCTTGAACCACAGGGTTGGCGTTGATCAGACCCAAAGTCATCTCTCTTCTCTGTTTGCTTTACACTCTTTACCCTTTTCTAATTTGTATTCTTATACTCTAATTTATCTTACGGGAAACTCACTTTTCATCGTACGGCTTTATCAGAGCATCTTCAATTTTCTAAGTTAATCTCTTGTGATACGGGTATCATTAGAGAGACGGGTCGTGAAACAATTTAATCCACCTAATTTTCTAAATATTATATTAAATATTCTCTCTGTCCGGTTTTAAGGTATACATTTGCTTTTTACACGTGGATAGTTCTAAGATCTTTATTTGTTTTTTGCACGTAAATTAAGTAGTAGTATTATTATTATAGGTAAAGTGGTTAGTTGTATTAGAGGGAAGTGATGAGTCATACTGTGTACTTTTTTTACTAGATAGAGGAAATTGATACCTTTGAAGCGGATGCGAGAAATAATGAAATGGATGTCAACCCAATATCCTAATTAGTTCCTAAATTTTAGATTACTCATTAACGTTTTCTGCGTGATTTATGGGATGAATAATGACTAATTAATGCTCATTTATTTTTAGTAGTTTCTAAATTTATGGGATAAATTCAAATCATTAATTTTTTTTTGCGTGGCCATTTTTTCACTCCGGTGATTTGTTGTTACACATCATAAACCATCCTCATCAATGCTTATAGTATGTAATTTTTGTGTTATTGTGTCTTACCTGGAGGAATATTTCGATGGTGTTATAATATGTCGTTCCGTATTATTGTATGCAATGTAAGTGATATAGTATGTCAGCTAAAAGTATATTATGTTTTTATATAGTATGTCAAATCCGCGTTATAGTATGTAATTTTTATGTTATTGTATGTTACTTGAAATAATATTTCATTGATGTCGTAGCCCGTGTTATAATATTTTATGTTTGTGTTATAATATCTTATCTAAAAGTGTATTTGATATGTCTCATAGTAAGTCATTTTCGTGTTATAGTATGTTCTAATATAAAAGTGTATTACATATATGTCTTATAATATGTCATTTTCATGTGAAATGACATGCTATAACATAAAAATAACAAATTATATCATTCACATGGTAAAATCACATTCATTTTTTTCTAACAAACTATGACATACTACAGCGATCAAATGACATAAAACTAACATACTACAGCATTCAACTCATATAATGACATTTCACATACAATAACAAGCAAATAACAACCTTGCACCAATTCGCGACATACTATAAGAATGAAAGCACTAGCACACCTTCAACGATATTTTCACCGACCTCGTAATACGGACTAATATTAATGGATCTCCTTTTATGTTGTAACAAATTGAAGACAATTCGCCAAAGAAACACTGGACGAGGAAGACCAACTAGGTTCTACGTTTGATCGCTGGATTCATACTAATATCAACGTCCACGATCCATTCGCTGGTTGAAAATTGGACTTTGGACTACCCAGCATCAACGTGGACTTCCCATTTCTATATTTCTTGTTCAATCTTCAATGGAGGGATATTAGGAATTCGGGAAGACTCTACGCATTACTCTTTCTCTTCTTCCAGACGATAGATGGAGGGATGTAACGAATTTAGGAAGACTTTTTCTCTCTCCTCGATGGATGGAGCATGGAGGGATGTATTGAATTTGGGAAGACTCTTTTCTCTCTCCTACATCTAAACTAATCAAGTTGATTTTAAAGGATTAGTCAAATTAATTTATTAATGAAAATGAATTAAATTGCATCTGGGTACCCGTCTTAGAACCGTCTCACCTAAATGGAGGTCTCACGCAAGAATTTGTTAATTTGTATACTCTAATTTTGCACCTCTCATACCAGCAGTTTTTTTTCACGCCAACGACACTTCAAAAATAAAGAATTTTGGGCAAGTCTTTCATTAGATAGTTTCACGGTGAGACTATTTTTGGCTTTTATAATTAGTTATCACCTTTACAATACAATATTATCAATTTTACTATAAAATATTACTTCCTTCATCCGCGCGAAAGGTCCTAAACTTTATATTGGGCATCTCATTCAAAGGTTCTCATTTTTCTCTTTTAGTAAAAAGGGCCCATCACTACACATCACATCCCTTTAATACAACTACCCAATACATATAAAATAATAATACTTCTTAATTCACGTGCAAAAAGTAAATGACCAGATTTGCTAGGGATGGAGGGAGTATCACTTTTGCTATTAAATGTGGCACGGGATGTCATGTGATATTTTGGTGTGACATTTACTATAGCATCTCTTTATAGAATGACACGTGGCCGAGTGGAGAAATCTAATCTCTTGCCCCTAAGGTTAACTGGTTGACTTAGGATATAGTTTTCCTCCTATCTCCTATATGTCAATGATCCAATAGAGTGTTATAAGAGATGTCAAACCAAATTGGTATAGAAGATCCAAAAATGTTATCTATTCTATGAATCATTCTTGAAATAGCATTATCACTTTACATTAATTAGGTGTCACTTTTTATTATAAAAATTATCATTTTTTATCTATCTCACGTAAAACGGTCTAACACAAGTATTTGCCAAAAACTTTTATACCTTAAAACAAAACTTCTCCCCAAAATACAATTACACACATTAAAAAATAATAGTAAACCTCTAAAAGCAACAATGTAAATTTTGATTTTACCAATTTAATGTGTGGATAATTATTCTCTGGATTGGGCTAAAACATGTTAAATTAAATCTTGTCAAAACTGGAGATGTTTCTGCTTATCTCGTAATTGAACACCTCTCCTGAAGTAGTCATTGAATATTCCGGATGATCCTTGACTTATTTGTGGAGGCGGAATGGCTTTATTTGGATCATCGGATCAATCGATCACTGCATTTCCTTCATTTTCGATTACCATGTGCAATATAAAGTAAGTTAGCATTATATCCTTCAAGTTAATTTTGTACTAGAAACTAGTTGGACCGCTAATTATTGCCCAACAAGCTTGAAGCACTCCAAAGGCTTATTCGACATCCTTCCTAGTACACTTTTACAGTCGTTTGAAATGCTGCCTCTTCGGATCTTGAGGACATCGGAAGCTTTTCACAAAGGCAACCCACTCTGGATAAGTTTCATCAGTAAAATAATATCTTTGATTATATTGCTTACCATTGATTGTAAAATTCATCGATGGTCTGCGTCCTTGCAGAGTATTAGTAAATAATGGAGAATCATTGAGCACTTTTATGTCGTTGTTGGATCCTGCTATTCCAAAGTAGGCATGCCATATCTATAAATCTATAAAGGCAACCGCTTCGAGCATGATTGTTGGAACGCCATGATCACCGTTTGTGAATTGGCCTTTCCAAGTTGTCGATTTCATTCCCAATGCATGCAATCAAGGCTCCCCAAAATTTCCAGAAATTCGTGTTTTTCTTCATGCATTTGTAATAACTGTTGACAATCTAGGGCATTAGGTTTTCTCAAATAGTACCCGCCAAATAGTTTGATCACACACCTACAAAACCTAAAGAGACATTCTATAGCAGTTGTTTCGGAAACACATAGATACTCATCCTAATGCTCGGCTGATCCATCATATGCCAATTAGCGGATGGCCACGTGCACTTTTGTAGTTGAGAGAACCATTATTTTTCAATTGCATCTACCCTCCACTAGAAATACTCATCGTGAGACTCCATTGCATCAACTATGCGCAAGAACAACTCTCTCAACATACGAAAATAGCGAAAAAATATCTCAATTTCATAAATTGGATCTTCAAAAAAATAGTTGGGGTAGAGTCTTGCATACCCCACCCCACGATTTTGGTCCATATACGTTCTTCATTTTTTGAGCGCCGACAGAAGTCTCAGCACCACCAAGTAACTCTTTTTATTTTTTAAGCAACGACTGTATTTCATTCTCCATCGTGTCATCAAGCATGTATATAAAAATTCTATCACTTTCGGAAGATAATGAGTGAGAAGAAAAACACATCTATGAGAGTAGAAAGGAAATTGAAAGATAAAGAGCTTTCAGGAGTGTAATATTCTTAGGTAGGAGTTCCAACAATCCAATTACATCAATTAAATAGAGTAGAGTTCCACAAAGGCTAGTTTCACAATGGATAGTTTATAATGGCTAGTTTTCAAAACTAAAAGAAATGCATTGACAAGTTTTCATGCGAAACAAAATACAATAAATAATACTACAACAGTGAAAAATACAAATATTAATTCTTCAAATTTAAATCCCCATTTCCTTTTTGATTTGATCCGTAGTTGATCCTCATTCATCTTCGAGGTATCTTTCTTGAGTATCTTATACTCTCTCCATCCAACGTTAACGTTGGTGTTTACTTTTTGCACGTAGATTAAGAGATATAATATTTTTATGTGTAGTGAGGTGAGATAAATAATATTTAATGTGAAGTGGGTAGTTGTATTAGTGTTGTGGGAGGGTCCTACATGAAATAATTAATTATTTTGTATGGGCCCAACATGACAAAAAAATAAATGTAAACCTTAACTTGGGACAACTCAAAATGGAAAATGTAAACCTTAATATGGGACAAAGTGAGTAATTTTTAGCTCGGGTGAGACTAGTAATTCCTTCGATCTCTTTCTTGTTAAATTCTGTAAAGTCCTGAAGTAATTTCTAAATAACGTCATCACTTTCTCCTGCAAACGTGGTTGCTTTTTCTTTACCCTTCCCTATTCTCCTTAATACATTCCTACCCATTTTACAAGGGAGTTCTGTGATAGAGAGAGGAAACACTAGTTATTTTAGTACTTTGATTTCAAGTAAACTATTTACTTATTTAGATTATTTAGTTCCATATTTCCTTATTTTTCCCATTACTGCCATATTAGTAATTAGGGTTAGGGTTGTGATTGTAGGCCTTCAACCTATTTAAATACCATATGTTATTGTAGGGGAAAATGATCAATAAGAAATTATCTATCTGTAGCCTTAATTAGTTTGTGGTAGAGTTTATCTCTATGGCTTTCTTTGAAGGATTGCAGCCTTACGGCTTGTGGTGGAGAATTTCATTCTTCGTGGCCTCTTGAAGGGATTATTTTTGTGTGTGTTTATTTTATTTATCGTGTGTCCATCTCTATTAATTGGTCTAACCTGTCATCTCTCTTCATCAATATGACCAATAAGAAAGAGAGATTCGAAACAGTAGTCATGGAGATATGCCATAAAATGGAAAAGGTTTTGGGTAAAGTTAAGGATGCCCTAATTGCTCAGGTTAAAATAGTATCTAGGACTAAGAAAAAGGTCGACTTCATCTTCAAGAAATTAGAGGGGTTAGGGACAATGAGCTTCAAACCCTTGGTGCCAATACCTATCCCCACTTATGCAGTGCTTGTTTGTTAGGGCAAAAAATCTGTCATGCAACATGGGTTATCCCTTATTGCGCAATGAGAGTCACCACCACCCTCATTGGTCAAGCTATCGAAGATAGAACTTCCTCATTTTGATGGTTCAAAACCCACCATCGGGCTATCACAAGTTGAATAATTTTTCATGGTTCACGACACTCCCTTGAGTGACCGTGTGAAAATTAGCATTCGCCAGATCTGTTGGAAGATGATAGTGAAGAAACTCTTAAGGTCCATCGACCCCTTAGCGAAGGAGACCCAACTTTCCTTTCCAAACACCATTTGGAGGAGGAGGTAATTGATAAAGAAAAGAAAACACTAGTTATTTTATTACTTTAATTTTAAGTCAACTATTTACTAATTTAGATTATTTAGTTTCCTATTTCCTTATTTCCTATTCCTGCCATATTAGTAATTAGGGTTAGGGTTGTGATTGTGGGCCTTCAGCCTATTTAAATACCGTATGTTATTGTAGGGAAAAATAATCAATAAGAAATTATCTATTTGCAGCCTTAATTGGTTTGTGGCAAAGTTTATCTTTGTGGCCTTCTTTGAAGGATTGCAGCCTCACGACTTGTGGCAAAGAATTCCACTCTTCGGCCTTCTTAAAAGGATTATTTTGGTGTGTTTAATTTATTTTATTTATCTTGGGTGTATCTCTATCATCCTGCCCTGGCTTCATCTCCAGCTTCAGTATCGTAGTTGAAGATACCACATACTCTTCAGTCTCCAAGACTCTTAACTTTTTTATTCATGAAAATCACAATCTGGATCGGTAAACTATGGACTGTCTTTCAATACTTTCCAAGCTTTGATTTGTGAAAAATGAAAACCATGTTTCGCTTTAAATTGAATCTTCACTTTGTCTTCAATATCAGCATCATTGCAACCACTCCCTTAAGCCTTCTTCTCCTGATTGTAATTACAATTGAACCATTGGGCATGTTTCGTAGCGTGTAGTAATGTGACTTTAATTTAGTGGCATACCTAAATATCATGTCATCTGAACGGTTACTATTGTAAGCCTCGATGATCTGATTCAACATTTGGTCTGACTTTCGATCATTTTCGACAACGGGGTCTGTGCTAATATCAAGTCAACAACTTGCGAGAAGACCATTTTCATGAAAAGAGTATGGTTTTTTTTAGCTATAGGAGTCGTGGGTAGAACTTTGGCGGCCTCAAAGTTAGCAGCAAATTTTACCCGATCAAGTCACGTTGGAGAGAATTGAGATGAAAAGGACGAAAGCTGAGAGTTTGGAGATGTTGTATCTCTGTCTATATTCGGTGAACTTGAGACGATGGTCGGACAAAATCCATATTGAGGATGAGGAGCCAGGGATTTTGATACATGAAAAATGGTGCAATAAAATATTAAAAGAATTGGGTTGAGGGAAACTACCTTTTGGAAAATTGGAAGATTAGTAGGAAATTTTTGGGGTAGAAAATTTGGATTTTGATGATGGAAGTTGGCACGTGGATGAAAATTCATATTTGAAAGCAATGAAGTTTCTCCGGAGTTTGAAGAATTAAACCCGAAATGCATCCGTGGATCTTTATCCATTTTTTTGTGAGAAGAAAAAATATTTAGTTATAAAATTTAAAGTTAAAATTGAGAATAGAAGATGATGTAGGAAAAAAAAATTAAGTGAAAGATATATTTATAGTGATATTTAAAAAAAAAGATAACGATAAAAAACATTCACATTTTGGAATTGTCATTTCATCATTTCACCACTTTTATTATTCAAAATAAAAAAATTGAAAGCACTGTTTAATATACATACATATCTCTCTCTCTTCTATCTGATATATACATACACAATGTTTTTTGTTAAAGAAAAAATAAAGTTAAGATGGGAAGTGGCAAGTACAGACAGCCTTTCCACCACTCTTTGTCCTTTCTCCTCCCTTCCCCCTAAAAAAGTCCAGTTAGAATGCATTCTATTTGAAGATAAAATTCAATACTCCCCCATTGCAAAAAGAAAAAAGTCCCATAATTTTAGGTCTTTTAGCATGTCACCTTACCAAAAACCTTGCATTGGGGAAGACCTAATAAACTCTGATCTAGAAGTAACCCTCCCTCCAATCATTAATACATACTCCCTCATCCCATCCTAATAGTTACATATTTTTAATTTGGATGTTTCATTCTAATGGTTACATTTTTATTTTTGGTATATGGGACCCACACAAATCAATCAAAATATCTCTATGCATGGAACCCACTTACAACACTAATACAACTACCTACTACATATTAAATTATTATTTCTCTCACCTCAATATATATTAAAATTATATATATTCCTTAATTCCTGTGCAAAAAATAAATGTAATTATTATGAAGATACGGAGGGAGTATTTATCAAAATTTTAATGAACGAATGATGCTTCACTAAATATAATGATTTTTTATACATGCATCAATTTTTGCACATTTTCTTAATTTCCAAATTATGTGTGAGGCTCTTTTTTCTTTCTTTTTTTCTTCTTCTTAATTACTATGTCTGATAAGTGCCATTTACCTTTTGTACGTAGATTATGGAATATTATTATTTAAGTTATAATAGGTAGTTATATTAATTATGGAGTGTGTGAGTTTCATATTTTAGTTATATTAGTGAAGTATGTAGGCCTCATATGTCTAAAAAAGAAAAATGAGACATTTTAGAGTAGACGCCTAACGGTAATGTGACACTTTTGCTGGCAGACGAAGAAAGTATTACTGTTTAATTATAATATTATCATTTCTTATTCAAAATAACTTTTCATTTATAATTTAAATTGTTCTTGAGAGTCCTGAGATAAGAAGAATAATTTTGGAGGAAGCCCATGTTACACCATACACTGTTCACCCTGAAAATACAAAGACCCTGAATAATTTGCGTGGGACTTTTTAGTGGAGTGGAATGAAGATAGATATAAAGTTTGTAAATAAATGTTTGACGTGTTAGCAAGTGAAAGCTGAATATCAGTGGCTATTTGGATTACATCAGCCCACATTCCAAAATGGAAGTGAGAGCATATTACTATGGACTTTTTCGTAAACTTGCCAAAGACAGAAAAGGGTAACAATACCATATGGGTTGTGGTTGATCGCTTGATGAAATCTGCGCATTTTCTCCTCGTTAAACTGCTTATAAGGTAGATCGGTATGCACAGATTTATGTTCGTGAGATAGTGAGGTTGCAAGGAGTGCCAGTTTTTATTGTGTCAAATAGAAATACTCGTTTTACTTTAAAATTTTGGAGGAGCCTACAGAAAGCTATGGGGACTATTGAGTTTCAGCATAGTTTACCACCCCCAAACGGATGGATAGTCAGAAAGGATCATTTGAACTCTCGAAGACATATTGAGAGCTTGTTTTCTTGACATAGATAGTATTTGGAAGAATTATCAATCATTGGTTGAATTTGCATACAACAATAGCAATCACTCAACAATTTAAATGGCACCTTACGAGGTGTTATATGATTGAAAATATTGTTCACCAGTTTATTGGGATGACGTGGGAGAGAATAAGTTAATTAGGCCTGAAATGACCGTGAAAACAGTTGGAGTGATTGAGAAGATACGAGAGAAAATTAAAGTGGCTAGAGACATGAAAAATCTTATGCTGACAAGCTTGGAAAGAATTTGCATTTTGAAGTCGGAGATAGAATGTTCTTGAAAGTTACACCGACTATAGGAGTGGTAAGATTCCGGAAAAGAGGAAAATTGAAGTCGAGATATATCGGACCTTTTGAGATTCTTTAGTGAATAGGAGAGTTAACCTATCTTTTGGCTATGCCACCTTATTTCTCCGCAGTTGTGATACTCGAGCTTCTCATTACTCATGCGTCAATATAATTTAATTTGTATTGCGTGCATTTTTATAATTATGTGATAATTACGTGATAATTATGTGGTAATTGTTTCTACATTATAGTTATCTTTGCATTTTTATTTAGCACATTTGTGAAAATAATGGTGACAATATGTGAATATACATATGCGTAAACGTGCGTTAATTTGGATACATAATTAAATTATTTTATGTGTTTAATTAAATACAATACTACATTTGTCCATCACAAAGGTATCAATTTTGTCATTTTGGTCCGTCCAATCTTAAAGTATCCATTTTTCCTTTTTAGTAAATAAGTACACACATGGCCCACTACTCACCACTAATACTCCTTAATTTATGTGCAAAAAGTAAACGAATATCTTTGCGATGGACGGACGGAGTATCTCTTAATTAGCACATTTGTTCTCGTAATAATAATAGTGGTAAGAATATGTACACGTATGTGTATTAATTTGCATATGTAAATTACTAAAAATTCTGCCAAACTTACTAGTACGGACTTTATCGATGGATAATCGATGAATATTGGATTACTGGTACGGCTAATTAATATAAATTATTAGATTAAAAAAACTATTTTATAATCGTTTTCAGATCAAATAAAATAATTAAGAAATTAAAAATAAAAATAATTAAATCTTAAAAAACATCCTATTAACTCTAGGTATAGTGGTATACCCGAAGCATAGTAAACCCAAATTTATTAGATGAATGTAATCCAGATTCTCTCTTCAAATTATATTTCCGTATAAAATAATATAAAATTAAAGAGGACCTCCAGTATGTCGAATTTGGCTTCCCACCACACTGCGTCGTTTCCCACCGCCATAGAAATATGCCATCTGCATTCCAGAGTAGATGTCACGCCCCGACCCCAGACAGAACGCGACAACCGCCACGTTAACCATAAATTTCACGGAATGGGTGCACTCCACTCCACAAAGTTTATAGAAAACGTAAGGGTTGCTATCAAGTACATGTAGAACTGAACAACTGATAACAACGGGTACAACCCGAGGACATCATCTCATAAAGTATCAACAAGGATTTACAAAGGTACAAAATACAACGGTGTAACTTAGTTTAAAGAAAATATACATGAACGATATAACATCGCGAAGGTACAAAAAGAACATCAAGGGGGTCACCAAATATAAACTATACAATCCTGCCAATGAATCCGTCAATTTACATAAAAGAGAAAGTACCCAAAACACTGATTGGATGACGAGCAAACGATAGGAAACCCTCCAACCAAAACGATATCAACAGCCTGAAAAGGAAAGAATGATGGGGGTGAGCAAAACCACTAGCTCAATGAGGTGATAAGCTGGTCACCCCGACCCTTATACGAAGCATGTATTCCCACTCGCGGTTCATAACATAAAATTCAACATTTCGTCCCACAATAACTATTTCTCACTCAGTGTATATATTAATGAAAATAAAAACCTTAGTGCACATTTACGAATAACACAATTAGTTCAAACAACATGTTATCACATAAAAGACGCGTGGGTAGTCAATATCCTCCTCGGACTGAACTCTCCGTCGAGAGACAGTCCAACCCCGTCACCGTTACTCTAGATAAAATGCACATTAATATTCTTTCTCAACACGCCAAGTGCTAAAGTTCACAATTCAATATCGATGTGAATACTTGAAATGATCAAACATATAAACATATATGACATGCATGTCCCACACCGGTGACGTTGACTGAGCCTATAATAGACTGATCCATCTAACGATCACCCTCCAGAGTATCAGTATTTGGCAAATGGACAGGTGCCCCGTTAGATCTAACTCACCCGGGTTTGCCAAGCAACGGGCAACTTGGTTGTCACTCTAACTCACCCGAACCGCGATAATTCGGGCTACTTAATCAATGTCGCTCTAACTCACCCGAACCGTGACCAATTCGGGCTACTTAACCTTGGTACCAGGCATACATATGCATGTGCATCATAAAATGAATAACGACTCAAGTTAGAGTCTTAATTGGCACACAAGAATAACCAGAAATCAATTCTCAAATAATTCACAATAAATGCTATCAAATATCGAGCCGGCAAGGCTCTTCAACATAAGTTAAAATCAATAATACTCATAAAATGGCTAACAGGACTCTAACCAGAGCAATCGAGCCAATCAGGCTCTTTACCACATAACATAATACCAAATAATTTTCTTATCAATTAACTAAAACTAAAATAAATGCACATATATCGAGGGTCCACACTTCCCACAAGAGAAGACGTTCCCGAATTATCAACTCACAAGGAAGTGATTAACTCTCTCCGGAATCTAAGTCGGTCCCTTGCCCTTCTTCGATGGTTCTTTACCTAGAAAGGAGATGAGCAATTAAAGACAAATTATATATAACTAACTATTAGCGGTAACATCCCTTTCATTGCTAAAACAAATCCTAATCGAGTTCGAACGAGTCGATATTAAATAAAAATGGCATGTAACTACTTAACATCAGTTCTCAATCCCACATAACCCATTTCAATACATTAACTAAACGAAACGATAGAAAATAAGTTTGAATTCGACATAAAAATTCTGAAATTTTCCAGCTAGCGGCAGTTTACGAGAAAAATCATAACTAATTGTAGAATAATCGGATTGAGGCGTTTCAAGTGGCTACAGAAAGCTAACGAGTTCAGCTACCTACAGAAATTAAGTTTGCAAACTTTCGAGGGCAATAGCTATGTCAAAATCAGTTTGAACAGTCTGCGAATTACCCACATACCAAAAAGAAAAACCCCACAAAATTACAAAACCATGGAAGAAGGAAGCTTAATTCACACACCACTTACCTCAAAACAACTTAGAAACAACCTAGGATGAGGGTTATAAGGGAGAATTTGATCAACAAGGGTTTCTCCTCTTCATTCTCTTCTTTCCCCTCTTTTGTTTTTCTTCTCCCTTTATTCTCTTTTTTTTTTAACTTTAGTCTTAATAATTATATATCAGGTCATTTAAGTGGGCTGAAACTTTGGGCCACAAAATAAATAAATAAATAAGTTTGGGCTTTCTAAAAAAAATCTAGTTGGGCTAAGATAGGGCTGGCCTTTTGGGCCATAAAAGTAAATAAATAGGTTTTGGGCTTTCTAAAAAAAATCTAGTTGGGCTAAGATATGGCTGGCCTTTTGGGCCATAAAAATAAATAAATAGGTTTTGGGCTTTCTAAAAAAATCTAGTTGGGCTAAGATAGGACTGGCCTTTTGGGCCATAAAAATAAATAAATAGGTTTTGGGCTTTCCTAAAAAAATCTAGTTGAGCTAAGATATTATAAAGTATCCCCTCCTCTAAAAAGTTTCGTTTTCGAAACATAAACGTACCTAGAGATGAAAAGAGATTTGGATGGTGTTGATGCATGACTGACTCTGGTTCCCATGTTTTTTCTTCAATTTGATCACTTCTCCATAGAATTCTCACAATAGGAATGGATTTGTTACGAAGCATTTTCTCTCGGCGATCTACAATTTGAACAGGTTGTACTTCGTACGATAGATTTTCCTTTAATACAACTGGAGGATATTTGTGCACGTGCGAAGGATCTGGTTCATATTTTCTAAGCATAGAGACATGGAAGACATCATGAATCTTCAACAATTCCGATGGTAGCTCAAGTCGATACGCGACACTACCAATCCTTTGCACGATCGTAAACGGGTCAATATACCTTGGACTCAACTTTCCTCGATGGCGGAATCGCAACACGCCCTTTCATGGAGAAACTTTCAGAAAAAGTTTCTCCCCTTCATTAAACTCCAAATCGGTCCTCCTATTATCTGCGTAGCTTTTCTGTCGATCTTGCGCTGCCTTAAGTCTGTCTCGAATAAGTTGTATTTTTGCCTTCGCATCTTCGATAAGCTCTACTTGTTCGATTTGTCTCTCGCAACCTCATCCTAAAAGAGCGGTCTTCGACACTTTCGGCCATACAGAGCTTCGTACGGGGGCATTCCAATGCTTGAATGATAACTGTTGTTATAAGCGAACTCCACCAAAGTTACGTATCCTAGCTACCTCCCAAATTCAACACCACTGCACGTAGCATGTCTTCTAGTGTCTGTATAGTTCTCTCTGACTATCCATCAATCTGTGGATGAAACGAGGTACTAAATAGTAATTTTGTATCTAGCGCTTTCTGCAGACTAGGCCAAAAACGGGAAGTGAATCTTGGATCAAGGTCAGATATGATTGACACTGGTACTCCGTGCAATCTCACGATCTCATCGACATATAACTTGGCAGGTTTCTCTAAAGATTCGTTGGTATGCACTGGAAGGAAATGTGCCGATTTTGTCAGACGATACCCAAATTGAGTCATGACCCTTTTGGGTTCGAGGTAAACCAGAAACAAAATCCATTGTGACGTTTTCCCATTTCCACTCAGGAATAGGTAGTGGTTGAAGCATGCCGGCTGGTTTTTGGTGTTCCGCTTTAATCTGTTGGCATGATAAGCATTTTGATACAAATTCAGCAATGTCCCGTTTCATACCTGGCCACCAATAATGCTCCCGAATTGTTTTATATATTTTGGTACTACCAGGATGCATAGCATAGGCTGAAGAATGGGCTTCCTCAAGAATAGCTCTATGAACATCAAGTTCTGATGGAACACAAACACGATTTTTAAAAGTAAGAAGTCCATCATCCCGAATTTGAAATTTTATTTCTATTCCTTGATTTAGCTTCGCCATCTTCTGTTGTAAATGAACATCGTGTGATTGTCTTTCTCGAATTTGCTCGAACAAGGTAGGTCTAACCTTGAATTTGGCGATTAAGGCAGAATCATTAGAGTTTTCACAATGGAGCGAAATGGGTAAAGATTTAAATTGCTCCAACATAGGAAGATAAAAAGATTGAATCGAAGCAAGTGAGGTAGAAGACTTTCTACTCAGAGCATCTGCAACAACGTTCGCCTTACCAGGATGAAAATCGATGACTAAGTCATAGTCACTAATCAACTCCATCCATCGCCTTTGCCTGAGGTTGAGCTCCTTTTGCGTGGTGATATACTTTAAGCTCTTGTAATCAGTGAAAACCTGACAAGTTGCACCGTACAGATAGTGCCTCTAGATCTTCAATGCAAAGACGATTACAGCCAACTCTAAATCATGTGTAGGATAATTTTCTTCGTTCTTCTTCAATTGCCTTGAAGCGTAGGCAATAACCTTTCCTTCTTGCATGAGAACGCATCCTAATCCTTGTCTCGAGGCATCACTATAAATGATAAATTCTCAAATCGCTGGGTCTGGCAAAGCAAGAATATGAGCTGAAATGAGTCGTCTTTTCAATTCTTGAAATGCTTCCTCGCATTCTTCACTCCATTCAAATTTTACCCCTTTCCGAGTCAATTTAGTCAAAGATGAAGCCAATAACGAAAAGTCTTTGACAAACCGTCAATAATATCCAGCTAATCCCAGAAAACTACGAATCTCTGTCACGTTCTTTGGATGCTCCCAATCTAGTATATCTTGAATCTTCACTGGATCGACATAGATTCCTTCTTTAGAAATGTGATGACCCAAAAAGCTTACCTCATGAAGCCAAATTCACACTTCGAGAATTTAGCACAAAGCTGATTTTCTCTGAGAATCTTCAGAGCAATTCTTAGATGATGAGAATGCTCATCGTCCGATTTAGAATAAATAAGAATGTCATCAATGAAGATGATGACAAACTTATCTAAGTACGGCCGAAAGATCCGATTCATAAGATCCATAAAAGCTGCAGGAGCATTTGTAAGTCCAAAAAGCATAACACAGAATTCAAAATGACCGTATCTGGTTCGAAAAGCAGACTTAGGGATATCATATTCCCTAATCTTGAGTTGGTGATAACCGGATCGTAAATCAATTTTTGAGAACACAGCTGCTCCTTGCAATTGATCAAACAGATCATCGATTCTTGGAAGAGGATATTTGTTCTTAATTGTCACCTTGTTCAATTGACGGTAGTCGACACATAGGCGAAGTGATCCATCTTTCTTTTTGACAAAAAGAACTGGAGCACCCCACGGAGATGTGGTAGGTCGTATGAACCCCTTCTCCAATAATTCCCCAAGTTGTGTCTGGAGTTCCTTGAGCTCAGTAGGCGACATTCGATATGGAGTAATCGATATAGGCGTGATTCCAGGAAGTACGTCAATAGAAAATCAATCTCTCGATTCGGAGGTTGTCCTGGTAAGTCTTCGGGAAAGACATCAGGAAATTCATTCACGATCGGGATGTCATCTAGTTTAGTTTCAGAAAGAGAAGTATCGATGACAAATGCCAATAATGCCTCAAAACCCTTACGCATTAATTTATGCGTAGTCAACATTGAAATAAAAGAGAGGGATCTCGTTTGAAGTTTACCTTCAAAAACAAGTTCTGAGAATCCTGGTCTACGAAAAATAACAAGCTTCTTGTGGCAGTCGAGAATTGCATAATGAGAAGAAAGCCAATCCATGCCAAGAATAACATCAAGATCAATCAAAGGCAATGGTATCAATTCAGCCTCTAGAAGGACATCTTTGATCTTCAATGGACAACCAAGGAATACCGAATCACGAATTAGACGCTCTCCAAGAGGGGTATGAACGATGATTCCAGGTGACAAATGAGAGATAGGATAATCTAAGATCGCAGTAAGATCATCCCGGATATAAGACATATCAGAACCTGGGTCAAATAAAGCGTAGACCTGATGGTCTCCCACAAAAACATGGCCTAAAGAAGCAATATTAGGTGAGATTGTGATTCAAAAATTCGGAAAGATAGAGTTTCTTATGAATGTTTTATTCGTAACCAAGTGGCATAATAAGGCGGGGTTAGATCTAGCATGTGAAAATACTCGGATTATAAATTACCTATCACAACCTTCGGATCTGAGCGAGCCTATTCCTGTGAAATATGAAATACTCTAGTTTGTTTCCTTCCTTGCATAGGTGATTGAGTATTAGGGCCGCTTGAGGCATCGGGCACTCTAGTAAATGCAGATCGAGTATCGCTGGGTGTAGAATATGTTAGTTTACCACGAAGCTGACCAAAACCCTGACTGCTCGCTCCCATAAGCTAAGGACAAGAACTTCGCATATGCCCCGGCTGTCGTCACTGAAAACATACTTGAGGAGCCTTACAGGGGCCGTCGTGATATTTTAAGCAATTCTGTCACTTGCGATTTTCACCAACCGATCCCGAGACATTGCTCCCGCCTTTACTAAACTGCTCCCGAGGTTGAGGAAAACTAATAGATACCGAACTTTGTGCGCCACGCGAAGATCCCACACCCCTATACACCTTCGATGCATTTCCTGGAAATGCGCTCCCTTGCCTTTTCTTTTGAGATCGTTCTGCAAGCTTATGTCTCGCCTGAACTAAACCTTCTACCCTTAGGGCTTCTTCTACGAGGTCGTCAAGACTCTTGTACTTGTCTCCGGACTTGATGTGATCTTGAATATTTAAGTTAAGACCATCTTCAAATCTCTTGCATAAGTCTCTCGTCGTATATGACTCAGGAGCGAATTCTCGCAATTTCAGAAATTTGCTTTCGTAGTCCACGACCGACATAATGCCTTGAAAGAGGTTGAAGACTCACTTCTCTTCTGATCCTTGATGTACTGAGAGAAGTATCGATCTTTGAATCGTTCCACAAAGATAGCCCACGAAATAGTAACCGAAGATGTCTCTTTTAGATTCTGCCACCATCGTCGTGCATCTGGGCCTAACAGCTTGGTCGCAATGACCACACGATAACATTCTTCAATCATCAAGGTGTCAAAGGTCTCTGTAATCTCCTTTAACCATGCCCCCGCTTTAGAAGCATCTCTTGCACCGTCAAATTTCGAAGTCCCCATGTTTTCAACTGCTTTCACCAAATCAGGTATAAAAAGTGCACCTCGAGAAGTAGAACCTCCTAAAGCCATTTCTGGAGTAAAAACTGGTACATTAGTTGTAGGTCGAATCGGTTCATTAGCACGAAGAACCTCTTCAGTGACAGTCGTAGTCGTATGAGCCGTTGTAGATGGTGGAACACCATGTATTCAAATATGATCATAATACAATTGGTACTGTTCCAGTGTCATCATGTTCTCAACCCGCAACTGGGCTCGTGGTTGCTCTACCTGGAAAACTGGTACCCTATGATCAGAATTGATAGGGTCCGTAGCCGTCGGAGGAACGACATGATCAGAAGAAATATGTCCTCGAGGTCCACGAGGAACAGAAGAGAGTAGAGGACTCGGACGATCAAGAGGAGCGTGTCCTCGACCTCGACGACGAACTGGAGGTGCCATAATGACTGAAAGGAAGAAAAGAAAGAAAATGCAAGGTCAACATCAAGGCAATACGATACCTTAGGATGATATAGAAACAAAGTTGGACCCATTGGCTCGACTCAAAAAGAATGAGAATCATAAAATCAGGCTCTGATACCAAGAAAGTTGTCATGCCTCGACCCCAGACAGAACGCGACAACCGCCACATTAACCATAAATTTCACGGAATAGGTGCACTCCACTCCACAAAGTTTATAGAAAATGTAAGGCTTGCTATCAAGTACCTGTAGAACTGTACAACTAATAACAACGGGTACAACCCGAGACGTCATCTCATAAAGTATCAACAAGGATTTACAAAGGTACAAAATACAACGGCGTAACTTAGTTTAAAGAAAATATACATGAACGATATAACATCACGAAGGTACAAAAAGAACATGAAGGGGGTCACCAAATATAAACTATACAATCTTGCCAACGAATCCGTCAATTTACATAAAAGAGAAAGTACCCAAAACACTGATTGGATGACGAGCAAACGATAGGAAACCCTCCAACCAAAACGATATCAACAGCCTGAAAAGGAAAGAATGATGGGGGTGAGCAAAACCACTAGCTCAGTGAGATCATAAGCCGGTCACCCCGACCCTTATACAAAGCATGTATTCCCACTCGCAGTTCATAACATAAAATCCAACATTTCGTCCCACAATAACTATTTCTCACTCAGTGTATATATTAATGAAAATAAAAACCTTAGTGCACATTTACAAATAACACAATTAGTTCAAACAACATGTTATCACATAAAAGACGCGTGAGTAGTCAATATCCTCCTCGGATTGAGCTCTCCGTCGAGAGACAGTCCAAGCCCGTCACCGTTACTCTAGATAAAATGCACATTAATATTCTTTCTCAACACGCCAAGTGCTACTAAAGTTCACAATTCAATATCGACGTGAATACTTGAAATGATCAAACATATAAACATATATGACATGCATGTCCCACACCGGTGATGTTGACTGAGCCTATAATAGACTGATCCATCTAACGATCACCCTCCAGAGTATCAATATTTGGCAAATGGACAGGTGCCCTGTTAGATCTAACTCACCCGGGTTTGCCAAGCAACGGGCAACTTTGTTGTCACTCTAACTCACCCGAACCGCGACAATTCGGGCTACTTAATCAATGTCGCTCCAACTCACCCGAACCGTGACCAATTCGGGCTACTTAACCTTGGTACCAGGCATACATATGCATGTGCATCATAAGATGAATAACGACTCAAGTTAGAGTCTTAATTGGCACACAAGAATAACCAGAAATCAATTCTAAAATAATTCACAATAAATGCTATCAGATATCGAGCCGGCAAGGTTCTTCAACATAAGTTAAAATCAATAATACCCATAAAATGGCTAACAGGACTCTAACCAGAGCAATCGAGCCAATCAGGCTCTTTACCACATAAAACAATACCAAATAATTTTCTTATCAATTAACTAAAACTAAAATAAATGCACATATATCGAGGGTCCACACTTCCCACAAGAGAAGGCGTTCCCAAATTATCAACTCACAAGGAAGTGATTAACTCTCTCCGGAATCTGAAGTCGGTCCCTTGCCTTTCGTCGATGGTTCTTTACCTAGAAAGGAGATGAGCAATTAAAGACAAATTAAATATAACTAACTATTAGCGGTAACATCCCTTTCATTGCTAAAAACAAATCCTAATCGAGTTCGAACGAGTCGATATTAAATAAAAATGGCATGTAACTCCTTAACATCAGTTTCCAATCCAACATAACCCGTTTCAATACATTAACTAAACGAAACGATAGAAAATAAGTTTGAATTCGACATAAAAATTGTGAATTTTCCAGCTAGCGGCAGTTTACGAGAAAAATCATAACTAATTGTAGAATAATCGGATTGAGGCGTTTCAGTGGCTACAGAAAGCTAACGAGTTCAGCTACGTACAGAAATTAAGTTTGCAAACTTTTGAGGGCAATAGATATGTCAAAATCAGTTCGAACTGTCTGCGAACTACGCACATACCAAAAAGAAAAACCCCACAAAATTACAAACCATGGAAGAAGGAAGCTTAATTCACACACCAGTTACCTCAAAATAACTTAGAAACCACCTAGGATGAGGGTTGTAAGAGAGAATTTGATCAAAAAGGGTTTCTCCTCTTCACTCTCTTCTTTCCCCTTTTTTGTTTTTCTTCTCCCGTTCTTCTCTCTTTTTTTTTTTAACTTTAACCTTAATAATTATATATCTGGTCATTTAAGTGGGCTGAAACTTTAGGCCACAAAATAAATAAATAAATAAATAAGTTTGGGCTTTCTAAAAAAAATCTAGTTGGGCTATGATAGGGCTAGCCTTTTGGGCCATAAAAATAAATAAATGGGTTTTGGGCTTTCTAAAAAAAATCTAGTTGGACTAAGATATGGCTGGCCTTTTGGGCCATAAAAATAAATAAATAGGTTTTGGGCTTTCTAAAAAAAAATCTAGTTGGGCTAAGATAGGGCTGGCCTTTTGGGCCATAAAAATAAATAAATAGGTTTTGGGCTTTCTAAAAAAAATCTAGTTGAGCTAAGATATTATAGTAGACTTATATTAAAATTCGTCAAAAAGGAAATTAAAAAAAAATTCCCACATTTATTACCCCTATCGTTACATCTACATACAATCTGTGCATATGTAATACTTTGTTCTTTTCACTTTTTTCCTTTTCAATTGGGAATATTTCCTTCCAAATCCAAAAGTACCCTTGCATATTATTTATTTGTGCAACACTCCACTGCTCTCCTTATCCATTTAAATTAACCAATTTTCTCATTGGTACAAATATGTTTTTGTTCTCGTTTCCAACTTCTAGACACAAAATTAAATTAAATTCAACTATTTGTATTCTTTGAATTACCTTAGTAATGAGTCCAAGTGACACCCACAATATATAAAACAAACATCCAACTATTTTATGTTACTATATAATTACCTTTAAATATTTAAGTTCATGTCTATTTCATAGGATTAAAAAATAGAGAAATATCAAATTTAATTAGAGTATTGTTAAATGCACACTCATTTTTTATAAAATACTCACCCCTTTTTGAATGCATTCTTTAAGGTGACATCTTTATCCACATCAACACAATCAAATAGGATGGAACTTCAAAGGAAACACAAAAACATAAAAATAAAAAAAAATATAACTATAGAAAAAAGGTGATCGAAGGGTTATCAAAGCCATTACCAAATGGAAATATCCATTACACGTATCCATACTCAGCTTAATGTCCATTACCCGTACCTAAAACATGGCTTTTGAAAGTTGACATTTTACACATTCTACCAAACTTACTGGTTCGTACTTTATATATGAATAATCGATGAATATGAACCTGCAAAGGAAACTCAAATATATAAAAATGAAAGAAAATATAATACAGAGAAAGGGTGATCAAAGTTCTATCAAAGTCATTATCAAATATAAATGTCCATCACCTGTACCTACAACATGGCTTTTGAAAGTTGACATTTACAAATTCTGCCAAACTTACTAGTTTGGACTTTATCGATGGATAATCGATGAATATGATCCTCCAAAGGAGACACAAAAACATAAAAATAAAAAAAAATAAAACTATAGAGAAATGGTGATAGAAGGGTTATCAAAGTCATTACCAATAAAAATATCTATCACCCATACCCGTATCATTAAATGTCCATCACTCATACCCGTATCACTAGTATCTACAACATAACTTTTGAAAGGTGACATTTTACAATTTCTACCAAACTTACTGGTTCAGACTTTAATGATGGATAATCAATAAATATGGAACTGCAAAGGAAACACTAAAACATAAAAATGAAAGAAAATATAACTATAGAGAAAGGGTGATCAAAGGGTTATCAAACACTAAACAATACAGAAAATGTCCATCACCCGTACCCGTATTCAGATTAATGTCCATCACATGTACCTACTACATGACTTTTGAAAGTTGACATTTTACTATTTCTACCAAACTTATTGGTTCGTACTTTATCGATGAATAATCGATGAATATGAACCTGCAAAGGAAACACAAAAACATAAAAATAAAATTATAACTACAAAGAAAGGGTGATCGAAGGGTTATCATAACCATTACCAAATAGAAATACCAATCACCCATACCCGTTTTTAGTAACTGTCCGTCACTCGTACCCCTATCAAAATATCCATTTAAATGTAAAAAAATCTTTTGTATTGCCTCTTTTTTAACTTCTTTTTAATTACAGTAGGTAAGCAAGAAATACCATTTCAAATCCAAGTCGGGTGCTTTAAAAAAGATGTAAAAAAATCAAGTCCTTATTCTACTTTGAATAAATGTTGTAAAATACATATGAATCAAGATTGAACATGTATTTCAAAATTGTTTTAATTTTACGAATATTTTAAAATAAGAAGTTGATGATGCTGTAAAAAAGATTCTATAAAATTACTTAGCATTAACAAATATTAATGTCATAATAACCATGTCACAGAAGACAAAATACAAATCAAAATAGGTTGATATTAAGAAATCATGCCTTAGTACCTAATTCTGATCCTAAATAGAGAGAAACCATCCTACATCAATGGAAGAGTAAAAAAAATGTGCCATATAATATAAATTAGTAAAAATGAAGAGTTTGTTTTCAATTTATCACCCGAACATGACCTCTACCATTTCATAAAATAAATTCTGATTTAATGGTGTGACAATTTTGCAGATTTCCTCTTCAAACTTCTTATCGTCTTTGTTGCTAAAGATTCAAAAAAAAAAAAGACCTCAAATATGAAAATCCACATGAGCCTATGTAATTTGGTATAATACTAAGTATCATTTCAAACTCAAGATTTCTAGCACAAGTAAAAAGTTGGCACATTAGTAGCCTAACATCACTCATCTCCACTTGACATCACATCATAACATCTCTAATCAAAGTTATCCGACAACTAATATAAACCTCTACACTCAGAAGTTAAAATACAGAGTCTAATCAAAGTCTAATCTTAATTGTAATATAATTAGAATAATAGCTTTTAAAAACAATACTATATTATTAGAAGTTGTAAGCTAAAGAAAAAAATACATGAAGTTCATCTTGTTCCAAGAGGCCAAATTTAGTATATATGTGAGCAGTAAAGAGGCCAACCTAAATCCACCATATAAAATTTAAGCACAGTTTATATTTTCTCAGCCAAAATTATTTGGAGAAAGTAAGGTGTAGAACCAATGCAATCAAATTTTTTTTAACAAATTTAGATCAATATATAATCACTAAATTTTATCTAATAAATTTTTGAAATGTTATGAATTGTAGGCTATATTTTTATCCCAAAGCTATAAATTTATAGAAGTATATTGAAAACCCCAGTAAAGAGGCCAATCTAAATTCACAAAATCAATTTAAAAGCTGGTTTATAATTTCTTCAGCCAAAATGGAGAAAGAAAAGTGTAGAACCAATACTATTAGATAAAAGAACTTAATAGAGGTAATAGTTTGTTAAAAGACAAACAGAAATTGGTGCAGTCAAAGGTTGGAAACGGAAATGCCCTTCAAGTTTTATACAGAAACTTAAACTACGCAATCCAAATCCATCAAGATATAAGAAAATACTCACATAAGTAAATAAATAGGTAAGATACTAAGATTATACTATGAATATTTTGAGTTCGAGTTTCCCTACTAATAATCGAAGTACGAATAAGGGTTACCCTCACCTCCACTCTGAAGTAACCATCCTCCACCAACTCTCTCATCAAAAACCTGTTTAACTCGGCGAAGAAAACTCCATCTGCCACAAATGGTTAAAAGAACGCCTTAATTCCATATGCCTCAAAAAACGTTTGAAAATTATTATTCTAAGTTCACCATAATTGCAAAATAGTCCATAAGTTTTGTTTGAATTACTTAAAAGGCACCAAATTTTTTATTTAAAATAATAAGAAATAATCAATGGTAAATATGTATTCTTAAACAATTAATGATCAAGATTAAAATTAAATACTTACTAATCTTTCTTTTAAATGAAAAAATCTTAATGGTAATAAAAAAAAGTATAACGCACTATTCGAAAAATCTTAAACTTTTAATGTTGTATCATAGTCTCTGCAAATATTTCTATCTCTAAAATCCCATTATAAATTTTGAACTATATATGTATAAATAAAACTCTGCATATATATGGAACCATGCAGTAGGGCCCACCTTATTGGGCCCACAAGTAAACATGGATCACATTCTCGTGGCTCGGAAGATGTGGCCCCCAAAGTCCTCAAGGAATCCCACATGCAACATTAGGCCTTATTGATGAGATGACGAGCGGCTGGCCCACACGCACCCTTGCCACGAAGGAAAGATTTTCTCTTCCAGCCACTTGTGCTGACAAAGCCACTTTGCCTGACAACATGCGATGCCCACAGATATCTCTTACAATACCTGGATATAGGATAATCCTGGATGATAGTTTTGATAGGCCCACGAGGCTATAACATTTAATGCCTACAGTAATTGTAGTGATGTGACTTGTCGCAGATTCTCAGATATGGGATGGCGACAGGTAGTATAAGATTACCATAAAAGGAGCTTGCTCCTAAAGATAAGAAAAAATACACGTATATTTTCCCTCCTAGAGAAACAGAGCTGGGAGGAAGTCTTGAGATTTCACTACTAGTTATGTTAGATTAGTAGAGATAATTACCCTACAAACAGCCACATCAATTCTTAATACACACATTAGAGAATGATTAAATCTCGCTATCTGCGTTTGACGCTAGAGGAAGAGCCCATACTTCGCCTACCACTTCACATAGCACCAAAGCCATTATGACAAAAGGGCAAGATGAAGTTACGCCGGAATGACTGGTTAGTGACGCGAATAAGCAACACGGAGCACCGACCCGTCCCAAACCGTTGAAAAGGAGATCCCAACACAAAACATGAGCTAGGATCAAGACGATGAAGAAATTAACTTCCGCAAGAAGTATTTTGACCTTTTTAAAAGAGTTAAAGGAAAACAGCCGGCCAGCCAAAATGAAAAGAAAAAATACATTTGGCCTATCTAACATACCAGATCCGGAGGCAGGGATGACCCCTTTCACTACTAAGATCATCTCAGCCCCCTCGTATAAAAAGGTCCGGATACCCTAGATCCCACAATACGTGGGTGATTCCAACCCGATTACACACTTGAATAAGTATGTAGGGTGGATGCTAGCCCAGGGAAGCTTCGAGGAAGACCGATGTAAAATGTTCCCCTTGACCTTAGGGGGCAGAGCACATTTGCGGTTTGAATCCTTACCAACCAACTCTATCGACTCATAGACCCTGCTAGCAACGTCCTTCTCGTCCCATTTTGCCTACCTCGGGCAAGGGAAGGAACCGAATTAAAAGCTAGCCTACCTACTCCAAGGAATGAAAGAATCGCTCAAAGATTTCAAGAAAAGATTTAACAAGCAGCGCGCCAACACAAAGGAAATTTCGGATGAGACGTCCGCCATTTTAGCAGTAATGGCGATACTCTCAGGTTCATCGATGTGGACAAGCAGCCAGCAAAAGTTGCCTACCATTTATGACGCCTTCATGGCCCTAGCACAAACTTTTATTCACAGTGAAGAAATCCTTGAGAAATATAAAAAATCCAAAGGAGAAGGCAAGGATGGCAACAAGAAGAAGAAAAGAGGTGACCAAAGACTATAAGACCCCATCCTCGTTCAAACCTTTCTCGGGGGATGATCTGATTTAGAAAATGATGGAAGTGTTGGAACTTACGCCTGAAGAAATTTTCAACAAAATTCAAGACGCCAACCTACTCAGCCCATTGCTGAAAATACGAGCCGACCCGCATCAATAAGAAAAAATTTTGCAAATATCACAAGTTTGTCGGGCACGAAACCAACAAATGCCGAGATCTCTTATCGGAGCTATGGAAACTCTTTGAAGATGGAAAGCTGGACAAACTATTGAGGGGCCCCAAACGAATAAGGGAAACTCCCAGCACAAGGCGAAGAGTCGAGAGGCCAAGATCGGGCCTGCAGACAAGATGCATCAGGCGAGCGTCTACCGTCCCCACCCCAAGAGGTATTTGCACTGGAAGACCACCATGTGGGCACATCACATGCTGTCACTATCACGTCTCAAAGGAAGAGGAAGGTGGAGCTTCGCGAGTTGGACAGGTTCCAATATGTCCTAACCGCGAACCCATCCTCAATTCTGCAGGAAGCCAACATATTATTCTTCGAGGAAGATTTGACAAGAGTGAGAATCCCACATAACGATCCATTGATCATCACAAATACCTTTTTGGGAACAAAGGTACACTGGTATCTAGTGGATATAGGTACATATATAAACATTATGTTTAAGGGAGTTTTAAAAGCAATCGAATGATCCAATCACCATAAGGTATCCTCATGTGCCGACGAGATCAGAAGGTTCAGCATTGCTATCAACACCTCTTTGTTGCAGGTTGACCTGTCGGTCCAGATAATGGACGAAACAGAAATAGTGAAAGTCCACCATATGCTAGGATTCAAGGTGGTTGACCTACATTCGCCATATAATTACATCTTAGGAAGAAAATTCATTCATCAGTTCGGATCCGTCCCCTCAACTCTCCACCAATGCTTGGAGTTTTTCACGATCGACGGAAGAGTCAAAACCGTCTGGGAAAATCGGAAAATGACCAGAGAGTGTTCCTTCATTGAAAAAGATGAAGGGCTCAATTACCATGACCCACAATTCCAACTAATAGTGGTCTAAGAAGAGCCAAGGAGGGATGACCCCGACGATGACGAAAGGCCTCTCGGAAGGCAAGACGATGCTCAAATCATGTTGGATGATATTCTAGATTAGGCACCACTCAGAGCAGAAAATCCAGCCTCGCCGGGTTTAGATTTCCATAAGTTCCAACCATTCAGAACGAACGAGATCAACCTACCTCCCATCACTGAAGAATACACGAGGTCAAAAATGAAGAGAAAAAAAGAGAGCTAGTCGAAGAAACCGAAGTTGTTAGAATGGATCCGAGCGACCCCGACCTCAAACTATACATCGGGTTAGAACTCCGAGAGCCCGAAAGGACTCCATTAATAGAGTTCTTGAAGGCCAATCTGGATGTGTTTGCATGGAAGCCAACAGACATGCCGGGGATAGACCCGAAACATGCGTGCCACCAGCTCATTGTGGATCCAAAGTACCACCCGATGGAACAATAAATCTTAGAGGCTTTGCATCGATTTCACTAATTTGAACAAAGTATGCCCCAAAGACAATTTTCCCATTGCCGCATATCGACCAGATGATAGACGTAACAGCAGGGCATGAACTGATGAGCTTCATGGACACATACTCCGTATACCACAAATCCCAATGCACCCAGACGACATGGAAAAGACGGCCTTCTAGACTAAGACGAACTTACTATGTTGGCCAATGATGTCGTTCGGTCTAAAGAACGCATGTGCCACATACCAAAGGTTAGTCAATAAAATGTTCCAAGAATAATTAGTGAGAACAATGGAAGTGTATGTTGATGACATGCTTGTCAAAGTACGGTTGTATACGATCATGTATCACACTTGAGTAGAGCCTTCGATATTTTGTGGCACTATGGCATGAAGCTGAACCCAAAGAAGTATACTTTTAGATTATCTGCTGGGAAATTCCTCGGATACATGGTAAGCAAAAGAAGGATAGAGGCTAACCTAGATAAGGTAAAGGCGATACGAGATATGCAACCTCCCAAATACACAAGAGAAGTGCAGAAACTGACGGGAAGAATAGCATCGCTCAGCCGTTTCTTATCCAGAGCCCTGGACAAATGCAAGCCATTTTTCAATGTGATTCGCAAAGAGAAGTTAGAGTAGACTCCGACGGTACAAGAGGCTTTCGATAGACTAAAGGAGATCCTCGCAAGCACCCAGATCCTCTAAAAACCGCAGACGGGAAAAACTCTTAGCCTATATTAAGCCACCCCAAAGTCGGCTCTAAGTACAGTGATGGTTCACAACAAAGGAAAGCAACAAGAGCCCATCTACTACATAATCCAAATGCTCAGAGATGCCAAGCTCAGATACACCATGGTCGAGAAACTAGCATACGCACTACTAATGAGCGCCCGAAAGTTGAGACCTTATTTCTTAGGTCATCCTGTCGAGATGATAACATCTTTCTCTGTTCAGCACGAAAATTGGCGCTTTCTACAAGCCGTTTCCATATGATTATTGTATGATTTTAATATTCTTTGTGGATTTTATTGTTTATTTTTATAATTTCTATGACTTTCAGGATATTGTTGAGATTTTGCAGATTATAGGTCTATCTTAGAGTGAAATTGATGATATTGGAAATTGAGGAGTACGATTGCTAGCAAACGGTTTGTAGGGCCCATGTAGAGAATTGGAAATTGGGCAATCTACATGACAACTATTAAAATTCAATGCTAATAAGTGGGGCCATGAGGATTAATTCATGTTATAACATATGGATGCCATAAGATGGTTAGTGGGCCCATGATTAATTTATTTTCAATTCAGCCTGTTAGTGAAAAGAAGCCCATTCAATTCCACCGCCATTTGCATTCGTAAAGCCCATGTCATGTTTGGATTTTATCACCCGCTTCATGACCTTATAAGCGATTACAAATTCAGCCGTGAAAAACACAGAACACAGAACATAATGCCGTGACCACACGACATCTCCGTCACTTCCGCCTTTCACCACTACCCTTCACACGCCTTTCATCCATCATTCCTACACATTCAGTCTCGGTGTTTTCTACTTGAGAAGGAGAACGGAGGAGGATCATCAAAAAGGAAAGAGAAGACAGGGAATTACGCCGGACGAAAAGGTTTTTCTTCTCTCTTTTATTTCTTATATTGTTGATTTATAGACTCATGGGCAAGGACAATTTTTCTATGGTTGTTGCTTGTAACTGTAAGAATCAAATCCATATATCCATTGAGTCTCTAGGCGGAACACGAACTCAGGATCAATGGTTATATGGTCTTCCTCAACTAAGCCCTCCTAATTCCTTTATGGGGACCGTAGTAATCTCTCCAAATGGGGAGAAGGGAAGATCATGTGCGGCTTAGTATATCGGGGACCATAACCTGGGAGCCTTTATATACTACTTGACTAGACCACCCATAATCACCTAATCATGTAGTATTGGGTATCTACTCAATAAGCCCATATCATTTATTATTATAGTCCATGGACCTTTAACCTTAATTGAATCACTTAATTAAGTCCATAATATAATTGAATAGCTAATATAATTGTATAATAATATATTGTCCACAATTACATTATATTGGAAATTAAAAATTTCCAACAATCTCCCACTTGGGCTATATATTTTCCCTTAGCAATTATATCAAGAGTCCTTAGTTGCGCAACTTTATGTTATTCCTCTTCAGGCTATACTTAACAATCTGGTCCATCTCATATAATAATATGGAACTACCGCGGCATTCACCACATTACAAATCGTCATTAAACCCCGACAATCACCATATCAATATACTCAATGACATAGATCAAATATGGTGAGCAGCATGGAAATTACATATCAAATGTGATCAACATCATGTCTATTTCCAATTGGTCCAACTTTAGTCTTTAGTGAGATCAATTCATAATATTACAAAATGAAATTACTTAAGTGAATTCACAATGAATTCAAAGTCATGAACTTTATTCTGCAGAAAACTGAATTATCCAAATCAAAGTGTCTTGAAACTTTAAAGAGCAATAAATATAGACTCCCACTGAACTAATGTATTCTAAAACCATATAACACCCACATGATTAGCTAGCTCATAAAATTGCAGGGGTTGAATACATAATTGGTGGATCCATATTTAGAGTCTATCATAATATGATCTTCTAAAATTTTATCTACACAAAACACTTTATTTAATAACCAAGAATTCTATGTCAATTTGTTTGACTTATAACTATTCTTGTCATAAATACTTTACTGCGAACTAACTGTCACAATGAACTTTATGTGACAAATCTTCGCAACCGTTATTTCATGTTTGAATGCCCTTAGTGTGCTACTAATTCTGTTGTCATGGTTAATGAGCTAAAGTGTTTGCTTAATACTTTTACTTGTATAGCTCTCAGACCAACAGAAAATATAGCTTGAAATGGATCTTATACTGTATTGACATCCAACAAACTCAGAATCAGAATTCCTCATGATCTCTAACAAATCTGATCCCTGATGTACAGACATATTATTCTTAGTTCTCTATACATACTTTATAAAGATCCATACTAGAATTACTTAAATTTCTACTTAATATACCAACAATATAAGCCTAATTAGGTCTTGTAGAGACCTCATCATACAACAACTTCCAACAACCAATGAATATGAAATATTTCTACATTTCTCAAATCTTTAGTTTAACTTTAGGGCACCTGATTGAGACTGCATTTGTCTTCCTTAGTTTAACTTAAACATTCTCCCACTGAATCACATAATAATCTACATTTGTCTCAAAACCAAATGAGACACTTACTTCATGATGATACTTGTGATTCCTTTACGAAAAAAATTTGCTTGAATGCATAGATGGATTTCCTATTAGTTCTTAAACCATTTAGATCGTATTATCAGTGTTGCGATCAAGGAACTTTATCTTTACATCCATCTAATATGATTCAAGATCAAAATGTGCTTCTAATGTCATGGTTATCTTATAATAATGACTTCCTTCCCTTTTGAGTATAATCCTATATCAAGATGCAAACTTAATCATCTTGTACTGATTTATACTCATAACTTATAGCATTAACACACTTTGGAGTAATTGGACCTTTTATGGTTTGATGAACATTGTTTGAATGTTCTACCATTAATTCCATAGTGTCCTCATTATTTAAGAGAAAAACTACATAATCATTCGAATTATCTTTCACCCAACTCTAGTGGTTTTCTTAGTGACATTAATTCTCGAGGTTGTTGAATTTGTTATTCCTTAAATATTATTGACATTGTCATATCGTTATTCTGAATTTGCACCAATTCTTTAAAGCATAAGTGGGGATCGAATCGACTCCCCTTAAGGACAATGTCTCTAATATTATTCTTCCCCCAAAATCAACATCCTCACATAATATCGTATTACCCGTCTCAAATATGATCCGATCAATTGGATCATAAACTTATTATCTTTATTTAATACCAATAAAGTAGCTTGTATCTATTTGAATCCAATTTTCTTTAGTAGATCCCAATGATCTAGCCTTAGTTGGATGTCACCATATGTGAAACTTAAAGAGTTCTCACAACTACTTTGGTTGGAACTTTATTGAGACTATAAGTTGCAATCTTTAGTATTTCTCCAATTAGTAACCATATATTGTGGAGTGCTATTTTTGTCTTTTAACTACACCACAACACCATTCATACTAAGTAATCTTAATGTGGTGTATTATAAAACAATTCCATAAGCCTTTAGGAGAAAACGAAAGGTTATACTTTAGTTTCTTTTTTAACAACTTTCCAAACGGGTTTTTCTTTGTTGCCCTTATACTTTATTGAGACAGAGTTTGTTAGAAACTTATTAGTTCATCCTTATTATTGAAGTTCTAATCATGTATAATTTTGTTGTTGGCATATGTTAAACTTAATTAACGGACTTCTTAATTGTACAGAGAATTAATCCAAAATGATTATCATGCTTGCACTAAACTTTATAATCTTTCAAATTTTAAATAGTTTAGAATCATCTCAAGGAATCTATCACATCATTAGTATCAATACCAACTTGTAAGTGACACACTCTACGTAGTAGTCAAATACTGACAATAAAACTGTCAAGCAATAGCCTTCCTTTGGGCCGACTTATTACTCACATGTCAAACAAATAATTGTCACGTATTTACTACCACAGGTGCTTGTGTATTTCTGCCAAATATTAATCTACCTATGGGCCGATCAATACCCGCATGAAGATACACTTGCAAAACATTATTAATTAGGGACCCATCACAAGACACCTCGTGCAACATTAACCTCGTCTGTGGACAAAAATTAACTGCAGGGGTAATCTTGGTGTAACAATCAAGTATTGACAATAAATTCTGTCAAACAAGAGTCTATCTGTGGACCGACTCATGTTCACATGAATAATCCAAATAATTATCACATACTTATTATCACATGTGTGTTATTATTCGGTCAAACTGTGTCTACCTGTGGGCCGAACACAGAACACATAAATAATACCACACACATCTATGTAATTTCAATAAAGCTTTTCTCCACACACGATATTGCTGTGGCAACATGGTGTTTCGATTGACTAGATTGAAGGTTTACTAGACTAATTAAATAAATATTAAAATATTTAATTTAATTAAACGACATTTATCTGTCTCCCCAAATTTAATTTTAATTAAATTCCACTGCGAAATGGGAATATGAGATGATTCATCCAAAGTTAAAATTAATGAAAGATTTTATTTAACTTAATTAGAAATTAAATCCTAATTTAAAATAAATTAAATTAGGCAATCCTATGTTAATAATAATTCAAATATACTAACTAATTGATGTTGTATGCAAGTCCAAATCAATAAGCACATAATTGATTGTTATAGTCATTAAACTAAAATTGATTGGGTGCTTAACTTGCAAATGCCAAAAATATAAGCAATCACCCATCATGACAAAAATCATTGAAATGCTTGCTATACGGGAATCTCATTTTGAATTGATTTGTTAACGTAAACTTAAATCCTAATTTCCCTATCCATAAATAAAATATATGATATGGATCACAAAACTTAATTAACGCATTTTAATAATTACATGGATTAAGAATCATAATCATTATTCAAAATTGATTAACTAAGTCACAATTTAAATCCATAAATTAAAACTTGAGGAACTGGGCTTAGGCTTAATAAGGGAATAGAGCTTGCAACATCATTCACTAAATATTCATAGAATTCTATCATAACTCCAATTCCAATAATCAATTTATTTAACATAGATTTTGCTAAAGTTCCACCTTTCTTGAATGGCAGAAGTAAATCGAATCATTTTCACGTTTTGTCACATGTAAACTAAACATTATTACCAAGTATATGATTTTAGCCGTGGAATGGATAACTGAATACCTCATTTTATTATGAGATAAATGATGACAGAATTATCTTAATATCCAAAATAAGTTAGGATTCATTAATTAATTCAAATCCAAATAATTTCATAAGTAAGAGGCATGGATGGATCAATGAAAGTTAATATATACATACACCCATGTGTACTATATTCACATATATAGTCATCCAAGTCTACATGCCACTTAACATTAATAATCCAGAATATGGCATCACATGTTTTGAATCATGATCAGCATGCATAATTGTAAATGCAATAGAAAACTTAATAGATCGATCTTTAATAATTACAAGAATCAAGTATTGTAATTATTACATAATCATACCACAATTCAATGAATAAATATAAGCTAAAGAAATGTGACATAATCATCAAAGAATAAATTTCTTTAAATGAAGTGTTGCCATGACCAATTAAAAATTAGTCAGAGTCACTGTAAACATACCTCCAGATTTAACAACCAAAAATATAATAATAATACTTCATGTCAGAATTAATTCAATTATTTCCCAAAACAATCCATTTACACAGATTCAATAATCGAACTTATTTATAAAAATACAATTAATTTATGCCTAATATTACCAACTATGATGGTGCTCATCATTTAAGGAACCATGAATAATTACCGATACACACTTATGATGTCATTATTATTTACCATAAAATAAATTACTCCATGTAATGATGACAAAATTCAATATGGTTCTAAGATGAAATTCCACTTATATTGTATCAGTGATGGCAAAATGTAGTAGTGATGAAGTCCACAAAATTTCAATCATCATGCACGGATTCTGAGACGAGCCAAATAAAACTAATGTCAAACATTATGCAATAACCAAATTAGGGATCAAATCATCTGAATAAATACTCATCCACAGGTATGAACACGTATTCCCATGATTGCTTCGACCCATGAACACATCAATATGAGCTCTAATCACATATGAATACAACCGATTAATATGGATATAAATATCAATGATAATCCACATAATCATTCCACAAAAATGTTCATACATCCTAATTGCCAAATACGGATTTTAATTTGACAATTACTAAGTCCATAATTGAACGCATATATCGAAATTAAAATGATCAATCACCATAATATTAAATCAATGATTTAACAAAATTAACAATAATTAATCAGATCTCATAGAATCATAAATAGGGTGGCTCTGATACCACTTGTAAGAATCAAATCCATATATCCTAATACCTTAAACCCTATTACGATTAAATGAGATCTAAATTATAATATGGAAGCGTACCTGATCCATTGAGTCTCTAGGTGGAACACGAACTCAGGATCAATGGTTATATGGTCTTCCTCAACTAAGCCCTCCTAATTCCTTTATGGGGACCGTAGTAATCCCTCCCGATGGGGAGAATGGAAGACCATGTGAGGCTTAGTATATCGGGGACCATAACCTGTGAGCCTTTATATACTACTTGACTAAACCATCCATAATCACCTAATCATGTAGTATTGGGTATCTACTCAATAAGCCCATATCATTTATTATTATAGCTCATGGATCTTTAACCTTAATTGAATCACTTAATTAAGTCCATAATATAATTGAATAGCTAATATAATTGCATAATAATATATTTTCCACAATTACATTATATTGGAAATTAAAAATTTCCAACAGTAACACCATGGGCTAGTTTCCTCTTGATAGTTTTAGGGTTTGAAAGTTTATCATGTTGATTTAAGATTTTAGACATTGTGGTGATAATTTTGCAGTATATTATTTCTTACTGAAGTTTTATTTTAGACTTATATGATCATGTTTCTTAATTCTTATGATATTATCATTGATTGATGTATGATTGAGTTTGAATGTGTTCTATAATTATATTTGTTATTTCGTGACAATAGAAGTGGATTGACCAATATATAGTCTTTGATTATTTGACCATCAATATAGGATACCTTAATATTTTTGCATGACTATTGTTAAAGAGAAACATGGTAAGGAAGCCTTAATCCATTTCCTTTAGTACCTAGAAAGGATAGATCTTTTGCACTAGCCTATATGGAATTTTGCATGTGAATCGCCTATTGAGCAAATAAGGGGTTGTGGGTATTTAATTTCCTTAGTACCTAGAAAGGGAATAGGGAATTATCTTAATAATTTGATCTTAGGAATTTATGTTTTTTAAAATTGTTAAATCTCACTTGTCCATGAGTGGTTTAGCATACTTAAGTGACCATTCCTATAAAATTCTGCATAATTTGATTCACTTGTCTATTTGCCTTATTTCACATGATAAACTGGATTTTCCTAAAGCTATCTTGTTCTTATCTCTTGAAACATCTGTGATTGAGTGTGGCTTCTATTTATTTTATTTATTTGCTATTTAATTTTCTGCAATATTAGTTTTATATTTCTCAAACTCTCTTGAAATGTTACCTCGTCTTAATTATTAGTGGTGATAATTATTTAGTGTGTATCTTATTTAAATCTAATCCCTTGGGTTCGATATTTTATTTTTTGGTCACTCGTTGTACACAACGGTAGAGTATTCTTGCTCTATAAACACGTAAGCAAAATTACGATCAAGAAAATGGCATCGTTGCCAGGGATTAGACTGTTTAAATAAGAGATCCCTAAATTATTTGTTATCACTTTTAGTTAGGATTTTTACTGCTTTATTTTTATTTTATTTGTTTGAGCATATTCTGACTTTGAAATTTTTCGAGGTACATACTATGGAAGTCAGATATGATGGAAGCACATTCCAACCTCATAAAGACTATAATAAGGAGCCACTTGAATTATGCTTAAGCAATTTCATTACTCTTGAATTCCTTGATTGCTTGCATGAATTAAATGAATGTAGAGAGTTGAAAGGAGAAGCAGCAACAGTAGAGGAATCCAAGTTGAAGCAACGTTTCCTTCCCCTTGCACGAGAAGTGAGCGAAAATTTAGAGAAAAATGAGTTGGAAGAGTTGAAAATTTTTGATGAAATAAAGGATAAGTGGTTGAGTAATATTGAGAAGTTGATGAGTTAGGAAGAAAACTTGGTTGACAATTTAAAGATAAAATTCAAGAATGCCAACGAAACAGTTCCTTGCCATAAGTACACAATTGATGAAGAAGCTCAGCGCTTAAAGTATGTCGGCAAGGATGAAAGATATCCATGGCCATTTCGATAAGCCAATGGATCTTCGTCTAGCTTGTAGACGTTAAAGAAGAGCGCTTGTTGGGAGTTACCCTAACACTATCTTTACCGCTTTTCATATTTTTATTTATTTGTTTTTTTACTCACTTCGTTCTCAGTCCATAATTATTTTTGAATGCAGATAAGTGATTGTGCGTGATTCAGGATGAATTACACTGATGAAGCAAAGAGGCTGTCGAGATTCTTATCGGTCGTTGGAATGATCGCTGGCCAAAATTCTTGCAGATAAAAATTGTCTGAGTATGTATCTCGGTTGACAGGTTGCTAAGGGAGAAGGCATGAATTGATATGCATAATATGTGGGACCCCTGGAAATTGAATTAACCAGAAGGGAAATACCACAATTTGCCCTATATGGGGAAGTCAACATCTTTTTTGCCCTACCTTTTCTAATACATCTAAATTGCCCTAAAAATACATGCAATGTCATGAATACCCTCGAGGATGGTCCACTTTTTGTATTGGGAATGAGTTGACAACTAAAGTTGCATGCAAAATAGATGTGTCAGGGAATATGTTGATTATTTAGGGGTGACACATTAATTAAAGAAGAAATAAATAAATATATTAAAATATAACCCCTAATTCGGCGGACAAGCTGAATGAAGTGAAAAAGCCAAATTTTAAGCGCACACCTACAATTTAAAATTCACGAAATTTAATTTTTAAATTCCTTAAATTGTTAGATTATAATAGGTTTTTTATTAATTAACACATGCAGTAATTAGGTGATTAAACACATGCAAAATTAACTACCTACCATTCCACTGAAACACACTTCATTAAATGGGGTGAAAATTAAGGCATTGTGTTCACAATCAGTTCATTTATGTAAATTATTGTCACATTAAACTCTCAACTATCCCCACCAACCAAATAACTTCACCACCAACAAACAAAAAAATTGGGCATAGTGGATTCAAACTTCATTCCTCTGTATCCACAAATTATTGGAGCATAAAAAGGTGATCGGCTCCCCTATTTACCCACCGTTTTTGTCGTCGACGGATCCATAGTTAGAGCCAAAGGTAAGATAAGAACGTTGTTTGCATTGTATTTTATTTATTGCTTTCTTTCAATGTTGCTATTAATTTATTTAAAGGTCGCAGGGTTTTTAATGTCTTAGGGTTTTTAGGGCTATAGGGTTTTAAAAATGCATGTCCGCTGAGTGAAATGATTATATATATCCATGTCCGCCAAAGAAAATGGTGAAGTATGCATGTAATATGCTTGTCTGCCGAGGAAAATGGTGAAGTATGCATGTAATATGCATGAATACCACTACATACACTCATCGTAGACTTGTTCGCTAATATGCATGGTTAATTGTGTTTGTCTGCCCATTATTTGAGACTTATCGTCCATGTCCGCCGATTTTTGTGGCCTAATTGAGTGTGTCCGCCTATTATTTGACAGTAATTTAGCTTGTTCTCCGAAATTAGTAGCCCAATTTAGCGTGTCCGCCAAAAGTAGTTGCCCAGTAGAGCCTGTCCGCCGAAAATTGAGTCTGTCTGCCAAAAATTGAGCATGTACGCCGATGATTTGACCATAAATGAGCCTGTCCGCCGATAATTTCAACATATTTGCACATGTCCGCCGAATCTGTACCATATATAACCCTGTCCGCCTACTATTTGACCCTATATGAGCATGTTCGCCGAAAATTTCACCATATTTTCTCACCCTAATTTATCATGTCCGCCGATGTTTTGACCCTAATTGATCATGTCCGTCGATTTTTTCACCCGAAATGGTCTTGTCCGCTGATTTTTCCTTCCTAAGTGAGCATGTCCGCCAATATTTTCACCCTAATTGAGCATGTCCGCCGATTATTTGGGCGTAATAGATTATGTCCGCCGATTTTCCCACCGTCATTGGGCATGTGAACTGATTATTTGACCCTAATTGAGCATGCCCGCCGAAATGTTACTGGTTTTTGAACATGTCCACCAATTTTTAATGCATAATTGAGCATGTTTGGCCATTTTTAAAGCATATTATATCATGTCCTCCGATTATATTTGGCTACCTGAGCATGTCAGTAAAGTTTGAGCAAAATTCAGCATGTAAGTCATTATTTTTTAGTATAATAGACCTGTTCGACGATTTATGGACCTTAATTGAGCTTGTCCACGTACGTATGACTTAATGTTTAACTTGCATGTGTGCTTGATAATTAAAATCTTAATTTGTGTGTACCTACTAAATTGGCGTATCAGAAAAATACTTTAATGAATCTTGTGTCAATATAACAATTAATTGTCCTTTTGTGGAAAGGTTTAGGCCTTGGATTGGAAATGAGAAATTTTTTTATATGGTGGGGCGGCTGGTGGCAAGGTTTAGAGTATGTACGTGGCCAACACACGAGCTTAGTTTTAATTTCAGATTAGCTGACGTTGGATTTTATTATTGGGCATGTGCACAATTTAGTTTGCGCCGATTTGAATCATTTTAAATATGTTATACACACACTTGTGGACATCGGTGGTTGTATAACAAAACATAAGGTGAAGGATGATATAGATATTAGGGGGTTGTATCAGCAGGTTGATGAGCCGATGCTGTTTGTCACAGTTAAGGCCATACCACAACAATCAGTAGATAATTGTTGCAGTAGTGTGGCGCCAGTGGGGAGCAGTTATTGGACCGACTTGCTTCGTTCACAAATTCCATCTGTCAATATTCATAGTCCCATAGATTTGGCCAAACCGAGTACGAGTATAAGTGTGGACGTGTCGAGTCGTACGACAAATATTGATTTGAACAGTGAGTACGCTAGCGAACAGCAGGATGAAGAAGAGGTGGAGAATGGAGATGAGATGTGCTCCTCTGATGGGTTTGAGGGTTCAGAGGGTGATGGGTTTGATGGTTTTGCTGGTTCTCAAGACTATGGGTCCGATGGATCGCAAGGCCATGGGTATGATTCATTTGAGGGTCCACAGCGTGAGGATTTTGAGGGTGTTAAGGCTTCGCAAGATGAGGGGCGCGATGGTGATCAACTCAATGCTGAAGATGAGGATTCTGAAACTACTCTATTTGAGAGGTTCTGTTCCTACATCAGAGCCAAAGGAGAAATGAGTTTCCTGGAACCCGTTATTACACACATGCAGATGCCCACACTGGTACGTCCTAGTCAAGACACAGATAGGTCTTGCAGCCGTCTATGGAGCATTCCAGGTATGTGTTGAATATAGTGCCTGGTAATTTACTGCACCTTATTGTATTCTAATACCAATTGAAGAATAACTAATCCATCGTTGCAGGGTTCTTGGAAACATTGGCGGACAAGCACAGTAAAGGTACAAAAACGGAGAACAAGCTATTTTATGCAGAAATAATGGCAAAATTATACTAAATAATGCTCAAAAATTCGGCGGACAGGCTCAAAAAACGCATAAAATCTGCGGACAAGCTCAATCAGGGCCAAAAAATTGGCGGACATGCTCAATTGTACTACAAATATTGACGGACAAGGTCAATTTACATACAATTATCGGCGGACATGTTCAACTACGCTAGAAACATCGGCGGACAAGCTCAAAAAGATTAGAAAAATATGCCGACAAGTTCAATTATACTACAAATTACACTGAAATTTCCAATTATACTCAAATAATTATCGTCGAGCATGTAAACTTAAAATTCATCGGACACGGAAAATTCATACAGTAACAACTCCAAATTCAAACTCTACTTCTTCGGGGGACAAGAACAACTCGAAATTCAGATTCTACAGTAACAACTCCAAATTTACTATACTTTAATTAAATCACAATTCTGCAAAACCCTAAAATCCTAAAGACGAAATACCTGGTTATCCATATTTGCTGCTGCTAATTTTCGACGTGGAGATGACGATGGATTGAACGACACACCGGAGGCCCGGACGGAGTGCTGTGTCCGCCAGAAAAATCGAGAGTTTGAGAGAGAGAGAGGGAGAGTATGGGTGGGATGAGGGCCGATTAAAAGAGAGAGAGACAGAGAGTAAAAAACAAAAATTTTGAGAAAAAGGGATCAAAGATTCTCTCCCCAATTTCAACGCCTCTAAAAGCGGTACTTTTAACTGTTGGGCTACTATTCCGAGATTTCAAAAAGAAGGGAAAAATATGACATGTGTCAGGGGGTAAATTAGGAATATACACCAAAAACTGGCAAATTAGATGTTTTAAAAAGGGTAGGCAAAAAAGATGTTGCATGGGTGATATAGGGCATAAAAAGTGATGTCCCTAAGCAGAATGTACATTTGGAAATCAAATAATATGAAATAGCATTGTGGGGTCCATGGTTGGAAAGTGATTTGGAGATGCATGCCACGTGAACTCCACATTACAGACACAAGCCCTCACTTGATATTATATGTGGGAAGCCATTTCTATTCATGCTGCTAAGTGAACATGCAAGTGATGATCATGCTCTTGAGCCTGAGGAAATATCTGTTGACTGTTACATGTGCTCTGTGGGTGCAAAAGATGCATGCTGTCACTCGTGCAAAGGTAAATAAACCCTTCCATTTCTCTTCATGTTATCTATTCTCTATTTTCTATATTTCAAAATTCCTACAATTCTTTCTTAAACTTATTTCGATACTTCATCGAAAATAAGTTTGGGGAGGTGTGTTTATTTTTTTGAAAATTTTCTTTCAACATGGCGAGAGAGGAAGGAGCAAGAAGAGATATCCGCCAAGATAAGTATTTTATTATTCCATTTCTATCCACATTATATGCTCTATATTTTCTATATTTCAAGACCCCTATACTTTTTCTTAAACTTATTTTGATATTCTATCGAAAATAAGTTAAGGGAGGGGGAGGTCGGTTTCTTGAAATTATTCTTTTATTGTGGAGAGTGGAAGAGACTGCCGAGGGAGATTGCTAGTTGAGGTAAGTGAGCTGAATTTTTGAGTGATTGCATACTATGAGTAGAGTTTGTTTGTGGGTGAGATATTGTTGTGGTATGAGAAGCGTAATTTTCTGTTAACTACTTCGTGAACTTGAACACTTCTGATAGAATTTTAGGTTTGTGACATGATTTGGTTTATGATGAAAATATTTTTATGCTTAATTTGAAAATTCTTATTGATTAAGTAGATGAAATTGTGTTGTTGCAAAAATTACGAATTGCTTGAAAGCCTTGGTTGTTGGAATATTTTACACCTAGTGAGCTTTTGAGCCTTTGAAAATCATGAACATTCTACATGATAATTTTTATTCTTGAGAGTCTCTTGATTAATTGTGACGTGTTTCTAGAACTTGCCCTAAGTCTCCTTGAATATTCGAAATAGTCTAGTGGATTATGAAAATGATTTAAGGCCATATTTTATTAGCCACTTAACCAAATAATTCCCTACCAAATAATTATTTATCCGTAGTTAGCCATTTTGAACATTTAAACCTTTTTCTTGGGCAACCTACGAGAATTAGCTACTTTGATTATCTTTTTTAGCCTTTGAATTCCTATATTTAGTGGAGAATTAATTGCAAGTCGAAGTGTGTTGATTGAGCTTGACAGTGAGTTTAGAAAGGGATGAAAGTGGTACAGAAAAGTGATGAAGCTTGAAAATACATCTAAGAAAAATTATTGGAGTAGCGCTTATTCTAGTACTCCATGAAATCAAACACCCTATGGTAGTGCTTAATCTAGTACCCTATGGAGGATGTGTGAGGTAGTGCCTAAATCTGGTACTCTATAAGAAAAAAAAGAAAAGGATGAAAATATCTTGTTGATCTAAAATTGGAGGAAGTGAATAACATTGTTGGAGTTGAAAAGAAATAAGGAGATGAAAGTTGAAGTGAACAATCAACTTTAGTTCTCCACTATTTGAGTCACATTACCTATATTTATCATTCCCTAACCAAAGAGCCAACATTACATCCAAATACAAAATCCTTTTTTATCCATAATTTTGCTAACTACAAGTAAAAGGAGAGTTGAAACAATGGGCAAGCTTATGGTTAAACACCGCAGTTAAATCATGTTGAGCGTTTTAAAGCTTATACACTAGAGAGTTGAGCGATATACTTATCCTGTGAGTTTCCATGCACCAAGGCAATAATCTAGTTACTAGTGATTTTTGTGATGTATCACATACTTATCTGCTTAATTGGTTTGAATTTATTTTTCTAAAATTTTTCTGAAGCCAACATGATATGTCACGTCCTATTTTTCTTTTATTCTTTTTGTTACCTCGGGACGAGCAACAGTTTAAGTTTGGGGAGTTCCCTTAAGGCAAGTGCTTTCGAAGCTTAACTTAGCAGGAAGGCTAATGAAATGGGCTATTGGGCTGAGCTAGTTTGATATCAAACTCATTCCTAGGACGATGGTAAAAGTGCAAGCCTTGGCAGAATTAATAGTCGAATTGACTGTGCCAATCTTGCTGGAATAAATTTCTACAAAGCCCTGGCAAATGTCGGCAGACAGCTCATCCACCACGCTAGCATCCATCGCGGGAGTGGTCCTGATAGCCCCCACAGGAGAAATGTTATACTTGGCAATTTGGTTTGGGTTCCCAGCTACGAATAACGAAGCTGGATACGAAGCCCTACTCTTTGGTATGAGGATGGCCTTGTCAGTTGGCGCCAAGAGACTAATGGTCTTCAGTGACTCCGATCTCATGATCATTCAAATAAAGGAAGACTGTGAAGCCAAAGATCAATAGCAAGCCAGATATCAAGGACTGGTAGCTGAAATGATCCCAAAGTTTGAGCAGATATACATTACCCAAGTCCTGAGTCAGTGCAACACCCAGGTAGACGCTCTTGCCCGACTTGCCACATCCAAAAATGCTGAATAGCTGGGCAGTGTCAATGTCATGAGACAAGAGGCCCCTATGGGAAAATGATCTAGCAAGACAACGAAACAGTAACATAGATGACCCCTATCCGAGCATTCATCACGAAAGGGAATGAGCTAGAAAACAAGTTATAAGCTAAGCAAAGTAGGGGATGAAGTAGCAAAAGTCTTGTTCGAAACCCACGATGGCGTCTGTGGAAACCACTCGAGAGGCCAGGCCCTAGCCTTGAAGGTATCCGGTAAGGGTATTTCTAACCGACCCCAGAAAAGACGCTGTTGAGTATGCCATATCTTGCAAGCGATGCCAAATATATGCACCAATAATCAAGAGCCCCTCTACCAATAATAGCGCCATGGACTTTCTCTAAGTGGGGAATAGACCTAATTGTGCCCTTCCCATCGGGACAAAAGGAGGAGTAAAGTCCGCGGTGGTCGCGGTCGACTACTTCTCCAAGTGGGCAGAAACAGAAGCATTGGTATCAAACAACAAGGCCAATATGATCAACTTCATATGGAAAAATGTCGTCTGTCATTTTGGCATTCTTAACTCCATAGTGACAGACAATGGGAAACAGTTTGAAGAATCAAGCTCCAATGATTCTGTGATGGTCTGGGAATCAAGAAACTATTCTCGTCGCCCTATCACCCTCAGTCTAATGGGCAAGTACAAGCAGTGAATAAAGTGATTAAACAATCTCAAGATGAGACTCGAAGACTTAAAAGAAAATTGAGCAGCACAACTCCAGGTGGTGTTGTGGTCATACCGAACCACCACAAGAACATCAACAAGCAGGACCCCATTCTCACTAACGTTTGGAACTGAATCGATTATCCCAGCAGAAGTGGTTCACCAAACCTTCCGAGTTGCCCACCATGAGGAAAGTTCCAATTTCGAAGCACTCGACTTCAAATGGACATGGCAGAAGAACTCTTGCTGCAAGCGGCCGAAAGAAATATAATATATAAATCAAGATTGGAAGCTTATTACAATAAGAGGGTCAACAAGAGGGACTTCGCAGAAGGAGACTTAGTTTTAAGGAGAATATTTCAACAGACGGTGGTGTCTTTGGCAAAAACTATAAAGGTTTGTACAAAATAAAAAGAAATCTAGGAAATGGGCAATATGAGCTCAGCGAACTCAACGATGAGAGCATCAAGCACCTATGGAATGCCCAAAACTTGAAGCGTTTCTATGCTTAGTCATGCATAACATCGTTCGTGAATGTTCCATTTTGTAATGGGTTAGCAAGGCTAAGTGACCTTTAAATCACAATAACGCCCTAATTAAATAAAGTGCGGATAGTTGCTTTAAAGCTAAAAGCCCTCAAATGCCATAAACCCGTTATACATATACTTCACGCAAAAAATAGACATTAAACAAGAGCTAGTACTTCTTAGAAACGAATTTGCTTGATCTAGGCTACAACCCAAAATAACCTAGGTACTAAGACAACAAACAAAACATTAAACTAAGTACGACCACCAGTGCCGCCTAACCCTCCACCCATACCCTAGAACCAACACCATCCTGGCCCCTACCTGAATAATCACGAAGGCTCCTTATTCAGGAAACTTCTACCTCCAGTTGGGCCACGTGCTCTCTTTCACGCTCCAACTTTTGCTCGGTGAGATATTGGGCAGCTTCCAACTGATGGATCCGGCTCTCAGCCATCCGAGTCCTCTCCCTATAAGCTTCAACTTGCGCATTGGCGGCAGTGATCAACTGCTCAGCCACCATCGTCTACCAAACATCCACACTGACTGATCTTTCTTCTGAGCGAACCAAAGCACCAGTACTAAGGCTGATGCCCTGAGGGATGGCCTTTTCAGACTCGGTCATCAACACGAAGTGGCAGAGGAAAATTAGGGCGTGCCCCACGCTATCCAAAGCATAGGGCTGTCAATTTTATATGTGGGTTCGGATACCCTATGGGTAATACCCTATCGGATAAGGGTAGGGTAGATCATATTCGGGTATCGGGTAGGGTAATACATGTACCTTTTGAAAATGTTGAGGGTATGGGTAGGATATGGTATTTATAAAATACTCGATTACCCGCTTACTTTATATATATATATATATATATATATATATATATATATATATATATATATATAGTATATTTTATTATTTTTTATATTTATACATAGACGCATATAAATATATGTTTTTGTATAATCTGAAAAATGTTTCCACTTTATAACGCATATACTAGTTTACATCACATTGCTTATTTGATTTAAGAAAGCAAAAGGCTTCAAAGGGTATGACTAATAAAATGATATCCTCTAATATTTTATACCAATTTTTATTTTAATTATTGGGGGATTGAGGCAGGCTACTCACGTCTCAATCTTCTTCTTCTTTTTTTTAATCTTTTACATTTACTTTGATTTTATTACATCATTGTGTATTTTAGAGTGGTATATTGTCTAGTTGACAAGAGTAGCCATTTTAAATTTTTGGCTAACCATTTATCTGTGGATTATCCATTAATCGATGGATATTATCCGTACCCTACCTGATGATACATTTGAGGGTAATAGGGTAGGGTAGGGTAAGGGTGACAAAAATAAGATGTGGGTAGTATGTGGATTGGGCATACCCGTACCATACCCTACCCGTTTACGCTCCTACCAGCAGCATTTTCAATCACGTGAGGCCCCGCACTCTGAAGCCAGTGGGTCAGAATAGGGCTCCAATAGCGAGCAGCAATGAAGCTTGCTTCCAAAACACTCAATTCCATCTCGATAGCTGTCTGCGCATCGCCATTGCTCAAAATGCCAGAACAAGTCCTCTAGGTCAACAAGAGGCCTTTTCCCTACCAGAACCACCCATATCTATTTACAAACCTTCCACCTGCGGGCCTTGAGGTTGACTAGTACCAAGTGGCATCCTCAGCAGATCAATCCTCACTCCAGTGGGCCGAATAGACTTGAAATCAGATTCATAAACAGTACTGACTCTTACTTTCTCATCTTCCAATGGTGGCTTTCCTCTCTTTCGATGACGGGCTCTAGCCGCGGCGTCCTCTTCAAACGAGTCACCTTTGGCAGGCACGGTCGAGGCCTCATCCACCCTACCAGTTTCAACCCCAGCAACAGCAACCGTAATCCCACCATGAATAATATCTTTGCCTTCAACAGCAGTGAACTAAGACCGGCCTCGGCGTAGATAGCACTCGACATGGAAGGAGAGGGGGAAAGTATTCATCAAGGGAGGCATCCCAAGAGGTGAAGTTATTGCTTACTCTAGCAACGAAGCTTACCGGAGAAGCCAAGGTAGGATCTAAGAACATATGAGCTCAAAGAAGCCACATTTCGAGAGAAGGAAAAACATCTCGCGGTAGCACCATTCGGTTTATCATGTCATAAGACCTCCGAAAGCCAAGGGAAAAGTCCTCCTCGGAAGGACGTACGGGGGCTGCCAAACAAACAAACCAACAGAGAAAAGAGAAATCAGAATAGCATCAGTAAAAGCAATGTAAAGTAAATTATGACAAAAAGATCTCTCCAAGCAACTTATGAGATTCCGAAGTGTGAAAGGTGCAAGGTATGGGAAGATGGCTTCTAAGACAGTCTTGGCATTCGAACCCGTGAACCCAGAACCACTTTCACCTCCAATGACGGCCTCCCATATCATTTCAGCTAAAAGTAGGGCGGATGCCCCGCTGTACTTGCAAGTAATAGTGCACTGGCACCCAGCGTCACGAACATATCAAAATGCGTAATCAATGCCAGGCATAGTGGGAGCCGGACACCCATTCTCACTTAGGAGAATGAGAATACCGACTAAAATAGCCCACTTAAAAGGTATCAGCTACATAGGGGCCAGCTGCCAGAAAATCAGAACACATGCAAGGGTCTGGGCCATCGGCAGCGGTACACCCACAGCAAACATCCCCATACTAAAGGTAGCATAACCCGACGCTTTCCTCCAAGGTCATTCCCTGTGAGTAGGGGTCACGAAGCCAGTGTTGGTGATCGATCGTATGGTTAGCGTGAAACGTTAGGGTTCCATGTAAACTATATCAGTGAAAGAAATAAATTAAAGTTTACGATACCTTTCTTTAGGGTTGATATAGAGGATGAATAGTTGCAGAGAACAACCTCTTGATCTTCTGCTGTATTCCCAAAATTCAATCCTGATGTTGTGTGGGCAATAATCTTCAAGATCTTCTCAATCTGCTCCTCACCCTCTCTATTCACGCAGAAAAGTGGCAGAAGTTTAGGGCTGTAGGAAGCTGAGATTACTTATATATGTGGGCTACAGTAGGGACCAGGAGGAGAAATTGAGTTGGGCCTCCATTAGGCTTAAGTATCCAAGTTTAGCCCAAAGCTTATACTTAAGTCCAATAATAATAATATAGTCCACTAAAATATTATTAATGCACTGTCTTTCTAATCCCACAAATACGTTATGGGCTCCTTCTTATTATGAGCCCAAAAATCTCCCCATGTTTAAGATATACAATGCCCATTAATTAATTAAGTTACTGACAACTCAAATTAATATATATCTCTTCCGAGAGTAGTACCACTCAACCTTATTATCATGCTGGAATTAATCCACTTGCAAGATTTACATGATAATCTTTATGAGTTCCTTAAGAGGACATCATCAACCTATGCCGGACACGGATTCCTTCTACAATCAACAGCACACCATAGAGAAAGCACTACTTCCCAACTCATCGAGTTTGTTAATTTAATACATGTAAATCCCACTCATTGATTAATCAAAAAAATATATACTCCCTTATATGTCGAGGTTATTGTATAGGGATTAAGAGATCAAGTTCTCCTATATAGACAGTACAAGTCGAACGATCTCAAGCGGTCCTGCTCAATACATACTAAGTACACTAATGTGATTCTATAGTCAAGACAAACTAATACCAAACCACAATACAACCATACCGATAGAGAGTCCCCGTCTATCTTGGTTGTGAGCATCTGTATATACTTTATAAGGAAACCGATAATATGATCTTCAGCGTGTTGTCGTACAACATATTACCTACAGTATAAAGTAAATAGACTTTTGCATAAACATATAAATAAACAATTTATAATATGCAAAACGTTTGATCATATGATTCTCATTTCAAATAAAATTGTTAAAACATTGTTCAATATAAAAGCTAGGTTTTTAGTATACAATCTAACAATCTACCACTATACTGAAAGACTACGTTGTCATATCTGCTGACAAGCATCTAATCCCCATTCCTTCTACATGCCCATCGAACGCTTTCGCTGGAAGGCTCTTAGTAAAAGGATCAGCCAGGTTATCCTCCGATGCAATCTTAGCAAAAATGACCTCCCCTCTTTTAACAATGTCTCGTATCAAGTGGTACTTGCGCTCAGTGTGTTTACTCACCTTATGGGCTCGTGGTTCCTTCGAGTTTGCTACTGCACCACTATTATCACAATAAATTGTGATCACTTTGGGCAAACCAGTAATCACATCCAAGTCCATTAAGAAGTTCCTAAGCCATACAGCTTCTTTAGCTGCCTCAGAGGCTGCTATATATTCAGCTTCTATGGTGGAGTCAGCAATGCATTTCTGCTTTACACTCCTCCATATTATGGCTCCTCCTCCAAGTGTAAACACATAACCCGAGGTGGATTTACTAGCATCCCTATCTGACAGGAAATCCGAATCAGTATAACCCAAAGGTAACAAAGTATCTGCTCGGTAAATCAGCACATAATCCCTATTCCTTCGTAGGTACTTCAAAATATGCTTTACCGTAGTCCAATGTCCTTGTCCTGGATTACTTTGATACCTACTGACCATGCCCACGGCATAACAGATATCCGGTCTCGTACATAGCATAGCATACATGAGGCTTCCTACTACCAAAACATAAGGAACCAGCTTCATCTCCTCTATTTCTTGTTGTGTCTTTGGACACATTTCCTTAGATAGAGGTATTCCATGTCTGAAAGGTAGAAAACCTTTCTTGGAATCTTGCATGCTAAAAAGAGCCAGGATTGTATCAATGTATGAAGATTGGGATAAGCACAACATTCTTTTCTTGCGATCCCTTATTAATTTGATCCCAAGAATATGTCTGGCTTCTCCTAAGTCCTTCTTTCAAACTGCTTGGACAGCCATACCCTTACACCAGACAATACCTTGACATTGTTTCCAATGAGGAGAATATCATCCACGTAGAGTACAAGAAAAACCACTACGTTTCCGTCAAACTTCTTGTACACACATGATTCATCTGGACATTGAATAAATCCATATGACTGGATTACTTCATCAAAACGGATGTTCCATGATCTTGAAGCTTGTTTCAATCCATAAATGGATCATTTAAGCTTACACACAAGATGTTCTTTGCCCTTCGCAATGAATCCATCTGGTTGCTTCATGTAGAAGTTTTCCTCAAGACTTCCATTTAGGAAAGCTGTCTTGACATCCATTTGGCATACCTCATAGTCCATATGAGCAACAATAGATAAAAGAATCCGGATTGATATAAGCATGACCACAGGCGAGAAGGTTTACTCATAATCGATTCCTTCTTTCTGAGTATATCCTTTAGCAACAAGCCTTGCTTTAAAGGTTTCCACCATACCGTCAGATCCTCCTTTTCTTTTATAGATCCACCTGCATCCAATAGCTTTTACACCATCGGGTGGTTCTACAAGCTCCCAGACTTTATTAGAATACATGGATTCTATTTCAGATTTCATTGAGTTTTGTCATAATTGAGCATCTTTATCTTGCAGTGCCTCGTTGTAATTCCATGGGTCAATTTCATGTTCACCAGGGACCAAGTTGGATGACTCTTCCAATCCCATGAATCTATCTGGTTGTCTCACAATCCTCCCACTACGACGAGGCCCCGCAGGCAATTGTGTATCAGGTGTGACACGCGGTGCAGTGTCCTGTGGTATATCCTCTTGCACAATTGGTATTATGTTTGGTGTTTCCTCTCTTACTTCATCTAGAACAATCTTACACATGGGTTTATGGTTCATTACATAATCCTCTTCCAAAAATTTGGCATTCGTGTTAACGATCACCTTTTGGTCCTTTGGATTATAAAACAAACCACCCTTCGTTCCTTTAGGATATCCTACAAATAGACATACTTCCATACGTGACTCTAACTTATCAGTATCCGTCTTCAACACATGTACAGGAGCACCCCAAATCCGAAAGTGTTTCATACTAGGCTTTCGTTTAGTCCACAATTCAATTGGTGTGGAAGCTACTGAATTAGGTAATTCCGAATAACTCATCATTGATCTTACCATTTCCATAAGAGTCATATTCCTTCTTTTCGCTACACCATTCTGCTGGGGTGTGCCCGGTGTAGACAATTGGGATTCAATCCCTTGCACCGATAAATAATTCCTAAACTCTCCCAAAAGGTATTCGCCACCACGATCAGATTGTAGTGTCTTGATATATTTTCCAAATTATTTTTCCACATCAGCCTTGTACTCTTTGAATTTATCAAAGCACTCAGACTTGCGGCGTATCAAATAAATATATCCGTATCTAGAATAATCGTCAATGAAAATGATGAAGTATTCATAACCCCCTCTTGTCTGGACAGACATAGGACCACATAAATCAGAACGAACCAATTCCAACATATCCTTGGCTCTATACCCCTTTACCTTAAAAGGCCTTTTGATCATTTTTCCTTCCAAGAAAGATTAGCAAGTTAGATAATTTTCCACTACTAATGAAGGTCCATCAGCTATCAACCTTTGAATCCTACTCAAGTTAATATGACCTAGTCTTAGATGCCAAAGATATGTTTGGTTCATTTTCGAAGGTTCTTTTCTCTTATTAGTAGATGTATCATTCATTTCAATTTGTTGCATCGTGGGAGAAATTGGATTAAGAGTATACAAATTATCTATCATTGCACCATCACAGATAATAATTCTATCTTTCCTTATAACAACCTTGTCATTAAAAGAAACAAAATATTCATCCATAAACAATTTAGAAACCGAAATTAAATTCTTTCTAAAATGAGGTACATAAAGACAATTCCTCAAATCAAGAGTTTTATTCTTATTGAAAAATAAATAAACGTCTCCCACTGCGACAGCTGCTACTCTTGTAGCATTTCCCATGAGTATGGTAATCTCCACATCACTAAGCTGTCGTGTTTGGTAGAATCCCTGCAAAGAATTGCAGACATGGTCAGTGGCTCCCGTATCTACACACTAAGTGTCAGCAGATACAGTCGCTAAACACGATTCAACAACTAGTATATAAGACTTACCATTCTTGTTCCCCTTCAGAAGAGGGCAGTTAGCCTTGTAGTGTCCCGGCTGCTTGCATTTGAAGCACTTGCCTTTAGGCTTCTTGACCGCACCAGCCTTTGCTTTCACTTGGTTCACCGGTGCTGAATTTCCTTGCTTCTTCTTATTCCTACAGCCTTTCGGCCTAGGATGAGCAGCATTTTCAGCAACATGAACCTGAGGAGGTCTACGAAATAATTCTTCCGCCGCCACAAGTTCTGTCAGAAGTTCCGCCAACGTGTACAAATGTTATATCGTAGTTCAGGCGAAACTGCTCAAAACTCCTCGGCAAGCTTTAGAGTATGATATCGACCTTGGTTTCCCCATCGATTTCAGCTCCAAGAACTTCCAACTCATTGAGTTGGCCCATCATCCTAAGGACATGCTCTCTTACGGAAGTGCCATCAGCCATTTTGGTGTTCATTAGAACAGACATGCCCTTCGACCTAACAGGACGACTCTGATGCCCGAAGAGTTCCCTAAGATTATGCACCATATCATAGGCCGTGGTCATAGCTTGATGCTGAGTCTGAAGCACATTTGACATAGAAGCCAAAATATAACACTTAGCCATCCTATCAGCTTTGACCTACTTATTATAAGCAACTCTTTGCTCTTCGATAGAGGCATCAGTAGGTTCCGGAGGACATTCCTCAGTGAGAACAAAGATATAATCTTCAGCAGTTAAAACAATATTCATGTTCCGTTTCCAGTCAACATAATTAGTAGCAATAAGTTTGTGCTCTTTAAGTATAACAGAAAGTGAGTTGAGTGTCATTTGAAAATCTTGAGAATCATAAATAAATAAACAGATAAAACACTTTGAATTTATTAATTTATATTAAATCCCTCAAAATGATATAAAATAAAATTCACCAACATCTCAAGTACCGTGAATTTGCATGCCACGTTAGTGTGGACATATACAAATCTAAACATTTACAAGAGAAGGTTTTACCCATTAATTTTATTTATCAACCTAACTTTATGATAAAATAAGTAATAGTCGGTTCCTTTTTAGCCATGCAAATAATAGCAGTGACTCCGTTGGGGAGGATACTTATTATTTACACATAAGTGTACACCATTATTTGACCCCAAGTCCATTGCGCAAGCTTATGTGTCTTACAGTTGGAGAATTACACACGCGCTTGGATAACTTCCTACGATCATCATAAAGAAGTTTGTACCAGTGATCCATGAATAAATCCATCCGTTGTGGAGGAAGGCATATTGCCAACACCCAGGTTTACTCACATCACTTACAAACCAATAATGGAGGTCGTAGGAATTATTTATCAATCATCTCTCCCACTTAGTTATTTAACACCTAGGGTTTTTAACATGCATATAATATTACAATAATAAAATATACATCCTAGCATACTTCTATTATAAGTAATCTAAAAAAATAAATCACATAGAACATGTCACATATATAACAATTAATCGTCAAATTAAAATAATTAAAGCAGTTATATATTATGAAATAATTGCATAAATAGTTGGATCAAACAAATGGGCCCAGATGACCCAAGCAGCAATAGCATAAAGAAAGCAACCCATTATCCGCATTATTTACACAGCCCAACAGCCCATTAGCCAGCAAATTCAACCTGCACGATTCAAGCAAGAGAGCCCATGTATACAGCCCACAAATTTCTTGCTGTAAATCATATCGCCACCTCCCTAAAAGATATACAGAGAGAACATGCAGCCATCGCACGCTTGAGGATCCGGCGCGCTTACCGCGCAATCCAAGCTCACACGAAACGTGCATCCCCGAGGCGCCAGAGGTGCCACACACACCCTTCCAGCCCCAGCGTGCTGCCAACTTCGCCAGCTAAGCTGCACACGACGACCTCCGAGTGACAAACAGCACGCACATCAGTGCTTCCGTGCGTTAGCAGCACGTCACCGTGCACGCGCAGCCCATCATCGTGCGTGACTTCTTGCTCTCAATCCGCCCATCGCCTCTCTCAGCTTACCAAGAAGCGCGCCTGGAACTTGCCAAGGACTCGCACGGAATCTGCTGCAGCGACTCAGGTCTTCGACTGGAAAGTTGCAGAGACCCGGTCGAAAGCAGCTTCTGACTCGACCGGGTCAATCTGAGTCTCGCTCGGATCGCCTCCTGACGCCGTTCAGACCCGCCCCCTAAATCGATGAGACCCGATCGGCCATGATCAAGGACTCAACCGAGACGTCCAATTGACTTCCAGAACACCCGCCTGCCTGTACGTTGTTCAGTCCGCCTGGAAACATCACGCCGCTCCAGCTTTCACATTGTGCAGCCAATTTCTGTCGACAGACTCGTCGCCACGCGAGAGTTGTGCCAACGGCCAACGTCAGCCCATGACGTCGCTGTACACCTCGCCAGATGCACCGGTCAGCGACAGTCACAGCCGCCAGGTCACGACGAGCGTCGCTAAGACTCGCCATGCTTTCACCACGGTCCGTCGTTCATGGCCACCATCACGTTCAGCCATCAGACCCTGAGTGTGTGCGATCCAGCATGTATGATTAGCAAGATTACACGCCAATAACTTTCTTTTCAAGTATATGTATTACAGGATAATACAAAATTATACAAACCCTAATCCACATGCTTTTTATACGATAATTAAAAAACATGTATAGCACGTAAACCCTACCTAACATCTCATGATTCACCACAGAACCGTCACTTTGATACTAATTATTGGCGATCGATCGTGTGGTTCGCATGAACCGTTAGGATTCCATGTAAACTAGATCAGCGGAAGTAATAAATCAAAGTTTACAATACATTTCTTCAAGGTTGATGTAGAGGATGAATAATTGTAGAGAACAACTTCTTCATCTTCTGCTGTATTCCCAAAGTTCAATACTGATGTTGTGTGGGCAACAATCTTCAGAATCTTCTCAATCTGCTCCTTACCCTCTCTATTCACGCAGAAAAGTGGTGCAAGTTTAGGGCTGTAGGAAGCTGAGATTACTTATATTTGTGGGCTACAGCAGGGACCAAGAGGATAAATTAGGTTGGGCTCCATTAGGCTTAAGTATCCAAGTTTAGCCCAAAGCTTATACTTAAGCCCAATAATAATAATATAGTCCACTAAAATATTATTACTGCATTGTCTTTCCAATCCCACAATTACATTATGGGCTCCTTCTTATTATGAGCCCGAAAATCTCCCCATGTTTAAGATATACAATGTCCATTAATTAATTAAGTTACTGACAACTCAAATTAATTAATATCTCTTCCTAGAGTAGTACCACTCAACCTTATTATTATGTCGGAATTAATCCACTTGCAAGATTTACATGATAATCCTTATGAGCTCCTCAAGGGGACATCATCAACATATGTCGGACACGGATTCCTTCTACAATCAACAGCACACCATAGAGACAACACTACTTCTCAACTCACCGAGTTTGTTGATTTAATACATGTAAATCTCACTCATTGATGAATCAAAGAAATATATACTGCCTTACGTGTTGAGGTTATTGTATAGGGATTAAGAGCACGAACATCCATAATAACTGAGATCAAGTTCTCCTATATAGACAGTACAAGTCGAATGATCTCAAGCGGTCCTGCGTAATACACGCACTAGTGTGATTCTATATTCAAGATAAAGTAATACAAAACCACACTACAACCATACTGATAGAGAGTCCCCATCTATCTCGGTTGTGAGCATATGTTTATACTTTATAAGGAAACCGATAATATGATCTTTCGCGTGTTTTCGCACAACATATTATCTACAGTATAAAGTAAATGGACTTTTGCACAAACATATAAATAAATAATTTATAATATGCAAAATGTTTGATCATATGATTCTCATTTCAAATAAAATTGTTAAAACATTGTTCAATATAAAGGCTAGGCTTTTAGTATACAATCTAGCAGCCAGTGCTAGGATAACTGTAGAGGTTAAAGGCTTTCTCCACATCTTTCGCCGTCATGCTGGATGCATAGCACCTCAGAGTAGTGTTCGTCACCGCTCGCCCCCGACTTGAAGGACGAGTTGACTGCTCCGGTTCAGCCAAGTCCTCCAGAGTAATAAATGAATGAGAGGCCCTTTCTTGAGTCTTGGCCACCATCTGTCGACGCGAAGTACCCGCCGTGAGTGGTGTAGATTCTCGTGGAAATTCATAACGCAGTAGCTTCGGGACAGAATGTCGGCCACTTCAATCACGGGGAAAGCCCTAGCATTGCTTACCTCATCTTCATCGGAACCACTTAGGTCTTAAGAAGACCTTGAGTCAACAGCCAAGAGTGGCAAGTAGAAGCCACTGAAGATCAAAGAAGCTAAAGTAATCGCTATAAAGGAAGAAATGACAGTCATGTGAGAAGGTTGCTAAGTGCTGAAGTTTGCGAATAAGAAAATTAAAGCGTGATTTTCTCTACCGAAGTATCAGCCCTTTTTATAAATGGAAGAAGGTAACCGTTCCCTTTAAGAATTTGAAACGGTCACCCCTTATTTGAACAAGGGCAGTTGGATGGTAACACGTGGACAAAATCAGTTCAAACACAAAAAGCAGATAACAACTAATGTGACAGTTCGAGGCGTAGTGGCGGCACGAATATCCGGAGATCAAATGCATTTATGGTGCATTAAATGCTTCTCAGAAATCACTGTTTATACAATCATTGATATTAAAGGACAATTACAAAGGAAACAAAAAGTTTGAAACAAGATAAGCATAGTGCCCACTAGACAGAGTTGGAGGAGGGAGAGTCGTTACTCGCACTCCCGCTTCAAAAGTCGACGCCATGGATATTTGAGATCCGCCCTGACTAGTGTGAGGGAGCGTCGGGAAGGATTCAGACACTAAACCTAATGGAGTTAGGTTCATCCCCTCCAACTCCGAATCAATGCCAACTGGCAGTCCGAAAGCAGCGATCCTAGCCCGTAACATCTACCGAAATCCTCCAGAAGATAGGGAACACCGCTCCCACTGGTCATCTGAGCTAAATGAGCGAGAGCCTTAGCGAATTCGATGATGCCGGCTACCTTCCTCTCGGAGTTTATCACAGTAGTAAAATTGCTCTGGAATCTGTTATGAAGGGCGGCTAGCTAGGACTCTTTTAAGCCTAGTTCTCTTTGACTCTCAGCGAGCAGCCCCCTAGCGTTAGAAAACTCAAGAAAGAGAGATTCACACCTCTCTCTTAAACTTCTTAACTCCTCCTCCAAAGTTTTCAGCTTTTCCTCAATCGGACGGAGTCTTCCCTCAGCCGATTGCAACTTCTCCTCGGCCACCTTCAGGGCCTCCTCCGACCTAACTCGAGCTTCACTTTGACAAGTGATATTATCATTCTCAACCTGAAGACTGTTTGCATACCTCCGCTCCGCTGCCTTTGCTTCCTTCCTTACCTGAGCTAACTCCGCTTTACACTGGCGGCATCGGCTGCGCTACCTCTTGCTTTTTTTTGGCCCACTAAATTGGCACTTGGCCTAAATAAGCTAGGGCCCTAGACTAATACCCCGTATCAGAGTAGATCAAGTCCTCGATGTTTAGCTCACCAATGACATCGCTTTTCTCTTGGGTGAAGGAAGTGGGAATTGCCTCCATGGCCCTTTGCATGTAAGCAAGCAAATCTAGGCAAGGGAAATCGTATAGATTTGACCCATAAAGGCTGCAGAGAACAGGGGGAGGGGCCGAACTTTCAGGGAAGAAGTGCTAGCCTTAAAGCCCTGATATGGAGTTTTCGTCAAACGAGGTACAGGCGAGGCCCTCCTGCAAAAGCATCCAGGCCCTTGGTGCGAGTCTGCTTGCTCGGGGGCTAAGAAGGATTGTCAAAGAAGAGCGCCCGAACTCCGATCCCAGATCACCTAGAGCCCTAGGTAGTCGTACGACTGGTGAGGAATTACCGAAATCAAGGACAAGATAGTCCTCTTCCTCACCACCGAGCTCCTCTCTCATAGCGGGACCCTCCAACTTCTCCATGATCGGAGAATCCAGGTCGTTCTTCCCACAATCTAGGTGCAGAGTTGCCCCACTCAATTGAGTGGTAGCCGGATCCCCCTCAAGTCCCGAGACATGAGCATCTACCAGCGAAGCTTGGGGTCTCGACTCGATAGGCGAGACATCGTCAACCTCCACGATCTCGATCGAAGGTCCCAGCAACGTCCCCTTAGACCTGGCAGGACAAACCGGTAGACTGGAAGACCCACCGAGGCAAATCGTTTGACCAGTGGGAATGTCCTGCGTCGTAGTGGAAATCCCCGATAACTCGGCAGTCACAAGAGATAGAGGAACGAGCGCCCGATGATCTAGCATGAGCCTGTACTAAATTAGGTTCTCGTCTATAATCAAATCAGTGATGCTCTTCTCCTAGAGGCTAAGCCCACCAATGGCCTCAACCAGCCCCAAGAACTCCTGGGTAATGTGGTATTTGATTATGGTAGTAAATTCTTCATTTCAGTAATTTCTTAAACTGGTATTTGATTATGGTAGTAAATTCTTTAATTAGAATTAGAATAGGAACATATGCGTGCATATATACATATACATAGAATTACATATATATTCATTCTGCAACTTTAAAATTTTCTCTATTCCTTGTCAATTCTTAACATATTATATACGAAAATGATCGTCTCGATGCGTAGATTCAAAATATATAACTCTTTTGTGAAATGAATTTCGTATGAGTAAGAAAAACTAATTCGAAGCTTTTAACCCTTAATGACATATTTTGTTTCGCTGTGAGTTAGCTTTCATATTATAGGCCATTTTGAAGCTCTCCTCACGAGGATCACAAATGTATAATTAGTTTTGAGTTTTGACGTGAAATGAGGAAGTTGGGAAGAAACTCACTTCACTGTATAATTTCATATTTTCAAAACTTCAATATTTTGATACAAAATTGGTACTGTTGTGATCCTCGTCTCACGAGGACTCCAACGGTGTTTTCAGAATTTTAATTGGAGTTGTATAACTCAAGTTGAGTCATTTTGTAATAAAGTTAAAGTTTAAGGTAAGTTTAAATGAGAATTTTATATAATACAGAGACTTGATTGTAATTTATAAAAAATATAATAATAATAATAATAATAATAATAATAATAAATAAAATTTCATAATTTGAGAACGTATGGACGTTAGCAGCTGTTTCGAAAATCATCAATTATTTTAATTTAACTTTTATAATTATATTTATAATAATTTAACTTTATTATAATATATATATATATATCAACTTTTTATAATTTATGTGTTTGTATTATTTAATTTTAAATGTTAATAATAATTTTACGACTAATTACTATTTAAATTTTTAAAAGAAATATGTATTTCTAATTTAACTAGTCCAGTCTACTTTTTCCCTAAAAGTTCAAGGTGGGAGTAACTTTCACTCTTTATCGAGTGCTACATTTTTATGTCATGATTGCTATGTTAATATGTGATGTGTGTTACTGATATGTCATGTTATGTGTCATGTGTGCTTTTAGTTCGATGACAAATATTTTTCTACTAACACTTGTACGGGGTGATGACTCGGTGCACATATACCAACTAACACAAGTTACTGACTACGTTGGTTCAGTACTAAAAAATATTTCAAAGTATGCTAACAATGTACTGGGGTGACGGCCCGGTGCACATATACCAACTAACACAAGTTATCGGATGACGGTTCGGTCTAAAATATTTTCATTAAGTTATCGAACGACAACGTGCGAATTATTTTTATTAAATTGACATATGTTATATTTTATGGTATATTTGTCATGCATATTTATTTTTAACGGTGCAATCATTTAAGTTAACACACTGAGTGTATTTTAGACGCTCACCCCTTATTGATTTTCAGAACAAGGTTTAGAAGATGAAGAGACTCTTGCAGATGTTCCAAGCCCTTAGAAGACTTTATATTATGACTTATATTTTAGTATTATGTTAGAACTTTATTTCAGATATATCATCTGAACGTACTTGTTTTGGATATTCACTATACTCAGGTGAGTAGACGTTAATATGTAATAATCTTTATGCAACTTTTACTTTATTATATTATCGATTTGGGGATTTTTATATTATTTCGCTGTGCATTCTCGACCCCTTTATTACTCTATTGGGGATTGTATATCTAGTAGCGTCTCAACCCCATAACGTAATCCGGGGCGTTACATTACCTCTCAAATATTACATTAGTATGACTTTCTGGAATCGATAGTGCAAATTTGATTATACAAATTTGCATTATCGGTAATCATGGATACGACGAGTATGGTGGTCAGGCTACAAAAATCGCGGCAGAAGCTACAGAGGCAGTGGGGGCAACAGAGGCGGCGGCAGCGTTCCCTTAAGTACACAAGGATAGAGAGTGTACACATGGTGGAGGCGGCGGTCGTACGACGGCGGCTCTAGTGGCGATATAGGGATTGCAGAACTTATTACCTTGACTGGTGCAAGAGCTTGGGAAAGAGACAACGGCCGAAATAAAATGAGATTAGGGTTTGAGAATTGGTTTTGTTCAAAAAAAATTTCTTAATTACAAAAAGCTTCTAAAATTTTATATAAAGAAAATGCACCGAAATCAAGACTAAGGGTGAAGAATATCTTTTAATAAAAATATTTACATAATTACATATTAACTAATTAATTGAAATAATCAATGAGTATATGAATTTTAGTATAGTTACATATCTATTTAGTTAGGAGTGTTGTTTGTAATTTTTTTAATAAAAAGTAAATTAAATAAATTTAAATACCATACTAACTAATATCTAATGTAAATAAATATGAAAAAGTCTTATACTTATTATATAAATAAAGTATACTTAATAATTATTAAAATATATTTTTTTATAGTATGATGAAGAATGCAATAAAGTATGATTTTAGAGTGTTACAATATAATTCATCATTGACATAATTAACTACAAATAAGTATACTTTACCTATATAATAAGCGTACTTTAATAATGGGTCGACTCATCTCACAACACGCCTCACAAGAGAGTGCTCCAATAAATAGGCAAAGACTTGTGTGAGACCGTCTCACGTAAGCTCTTACGTGAGACGGTCAAAATGTGATAATTTTTATAATGAAAAGTGATACTCAATTAATAAAAAGTAATAATGTTATTTCATGAACAAATTATAATATAAATGGAAAGTGATAACATTTTATAACGAAAGTGATAATATTTTATAGCGAAAATTATAACTATTTTAAATAGTGTAAAATGGTCTCATGTGAGACGGTCTCATGCAAGACCTACCCCAATAAATATACATCCACACACATAATAATATATTATACTCCTTCTTTCCCAAATTTTCGCTTATTAGATACAAAGTTTAAGAAAAGTCACATTTTGGCTTACTTTTGGGGTAGTATGGTATTGGATAATAAATAAATGTTAACGTAATGTTATGTGTATAAAAAGGTGATGACAAATTTGAAATTAAAATATATTATTAAAGTGATGATAGTTAGTTATTTTTTTCTTTTATAGATGTGTGAAGTTGAATTTGAGAGAGACCTAAATAAAAGGTGTGAAATTGGAGTTGGGACGGTGGGAATACAAAACTTTATTTTAGATAGTTATCGTTACACACATAGTTCTAAATAATGGTAACGCATGATATAATTTTTGTTACACACATTAAATTTTAATTATATACTCCATCCATCCCACTAAACTCTTCACCATTACTATGTATACGATGCTTAAGAAAAATTGATTTTTTGATTAACTTTATTGACTTTTAGGGGATAATGTGGTATTTCTAAGTAATAAATAAATAATAAAGTAAGTTATGTGAGTTGAGAGTGACATTTTTTAAAATATGATGTAGTAAAAAGTTATTTATTTTGAAACTTTACCATTTTGGAGGGTGAAAATTGTAGTGAGACAAATAAATGAGAAAGAAGTGAAAAACTTGTTGGAGAGGTATTTTAAGTGTTCATTAATTTTTTTTTTCAATTTTAGTTATAAAAAAAATAAGTACCACAAATATAAGAATTTATAAAATTAAAATTAATCATAACAAATATGGATAAAATACTATGTCTAATAAAATAGTTATAATTAAAGGGCGCCGCTATTGTCATCGAAAATTTTACTAAGGGCACCCGAAAATTTTAAAATGCCTATGTAAAATTACAAATTTAACCCACCTATTAAACACTTAAAATTTATGCACCTTAAAGCCAAATAGATAGAGGTGGCTGCATAACTGTGGAGCCCTACTAGCCGAGCTCGCTGGCCTGTATAGGAGAGATATATGACGTTTGAGGGCCAGAAGATCATTCAGATGCTCCATTTGATAAATTTTTTGTTGTCATCCCATTTGTACAAGTATAATTGGAATTGATGTTTTCCTTCATGATTTTTTTTCAATTGAAAATGTTGCCACCACAATTAAAGCCAAGATTACTTATCCAAATATTTTAATATTGAGAAGTGAGGTGATGGATAAATGGCAATTTACAATCAATTTCGATCACCATAAATTCAACGGATAGGGTTCAATTTCTTAAAACATAGAAGATTTCACTCTTTGAATTACTGATGGGGTTTATTTTATTTGCAACCCAAACGATATCTTGTGTCGACTTGTAAATGAGAAACTGTTTCTTAAGTTTAAAAAAGAGAAGAATCCCACTTTTGAAACAATTGATTGGTTTTGACCAACTGTGTTTGATCGGGAAGGAGGAGGGAAAAAAAAAAAAGAAAAAAAGGAAAGAAGGAAGACGGAGAAGAAATAAAATTGGGTGTGCAAAGTAATTCATGAGTTTGATGCTTGAATTCGCATTATTAATGAATAGGGATAAGATGGTATTTTCATTTTACATTTTTTAAATTTTCGATTGCCCATAATAAAGTTTCATGTGGCAATAATACCGTACATAATTAAAATATAAAAAGAGTCATTCGTACTTGTAATTGGTTGATTAGAAAAGAATTACCTGAAATTAAAGTAATTTTGTTTACTTTTTTGGGATCAAAGGTATTCTGGGACGACGAAGAAAGTCTGGAATATTTTACGACACCACACCGAAGGAGTATTATGACTGTACTACCTACAAATTGGGTATAAAATCTTCGCCACTTCAGAATTTGTTTAATTGTGAATCCGACAACCTCGAAATTCCGGTGTAATTTCAATAAACCTCTGTTCCAATTTACCCCGTTTTTCTTCTCTGCAATCTGCATCTTCTTCACTCCAAAGCAGTGGATGATGGAGCAGAGGTTGGCTAAAATGTGGTGGATAACAGTGAATGAAAGGAAGTTTATCGAATCAACCCTGCTATCTGGCATCAGAATCGATGGACGAAGCCCTTTTGATTATCGAGACGTTACAATCAATTTTGGAGGGTACGAAATTCTCTACCCCATTTTCCATATTATAATTTCTGTGTAGTTTCTCCTGTTGAGAGTGAGTTAAAATTTTAGACTTCATTACGATGCCCTTTTTGTTATAGTGAACTCTTTCTATTAGACACGTTTATTTGATCTAGCGAATGTAGCTTCAAGAAACACTCAATATATGGTTCTAGCATGCCTTTGATAATAATTTTTATGCTTAATATTTGTTTGAGTTTCAAGCATCTGTTGTATACTTAAATATTTTTAGAATTACTACATGTCGGAACTGTTATTGCAGTTTGGGCCATCATGGTAAAAGGATGGAAAAGTAAAATTACCGGCAGTGTCCTTGTTACCATCTGGGCTTGGCAGTGATATATGCCTATTAGAATCTTTATTATGTTTCTTTTTTGTTTCGGTCATCTCTTCCTGGTTTTGTTGAATAATCAGATTGTCAGTTTCTATGGGGAGCTGTAAAAGAAGTTTATTATGTTTGATATGAAATTGCTGAGTTATTTCAACACATTTTCGTATTTTGAAAGGCATGTCGGTCCCATTGTTCATAGTATTGGAATTTATCAATTTTCTGTGATTGCCATAATTCAGCCACATTTTTTTTTTTTAAATTTCATCTATCCTTTAATCTTTGATTCTGTACTTGAATAAGGGCATAAAGGATTGATGTTGTTGTCAGAAATCTACATGTTAATGATTTTTTCTTTTAAATTCTACATGGGCTATGAAAAGAAAAGATGGCATGTCAGAGGTTCAGTTGGGTCAGACTCGTGTATTGGGGGTTGTAACATGTCGGCTGGTGCAGCCTTATCAAGACCGTCCTAATGAAGGAACTCTTGCAATCTTTACTGAGTTTTCTCCCATGGCCGATCCTTCTTTTGAAATTGGTCGTCCAGGGGAATTTGCTGTGGAGCTGGGCCGCATTGTTGATCGTGGTTTAAGGTAATGCTATGAAGTGGTCCTGTTTGTTCATGGGAAATGAATTGTTTTGCTTTTTGGAACTAATAGTGCGAACGCTTTCTGCATTGTTGAAATTATGGAGTAAATTGTGATTGTACTTGCTACAATCCATTATATTATTCTATATAATAGAAAGTAGCTTAGACTGAAATACTTAAACATTCTTTACTGAATAATTAGTATTGCTTTATAGGGAAAGCAGGGCTGTCGATACAGAATCCCTCTGTGTTGTTGCTGGGAAATGGGTGTGGTCAATTCGTATAGATCTTCATGTTGTAGACAATGGCGGGTAAGCTATGTTGTTTCACCTTTGGAATCCAATGCGTGATTTAGAAGCCTCTTCTGGGTATTTTACATGATCTTATTGGCATTCTTTTTTCCTTGAGGATAGAAATCTTGTTGATGCTGCCAACATTGCGGCATTGGCTGCTCTCTTGACATTCAGAAGGCCAGAATGTACATTGGCAGGAGAAGATGGCCAGAAAGTTATATTACACCCACCAGAAGTTTGTTCTTTTCCTTCTATGGATGATTTTTATATGTATATTTTGATTTAATTGATCTAGACTTTCTCTTAAATCTATCATTACCTGTTAAAAAGCGCGACTCCGACCCTAATTAAATAAGAATTGCTTTTGCTGTGGATTAGGCATGCACTATGTTCTTAGGGGTTGCATAGTTATGTGCTTTAAAATACAAGGAATGAGAATTAATTGTTTGTTTGATTTTGGTGAGGAACGGAATCATATCTTACTTTTGAGCAATTAGCCATTCCTTCTGTAAACGTGAGTAATCAGGAATCTAACAAACCTTTCCTTCCCATTTCGATTCCCTTTCCATTTCTGGTCCTATTAAAGATACTAAATACCCCAGCCATCGTTTGAAGACAGCAATGCATGCTTTTAAAATTGCCTTATTGGCTTACTCCATTTCCGCCATTGCCAATGCCAGGGTTTTGGAAGGTGCTAAAATACTCTCAGCTGGTTGTACTTGAATTTATATGTTGAGCTTAAATTTTTTATTTTGGAGCTATGGCAGGTAAGAGAACCACTACCATTGATTTTACACCATCTCCCTATAGCAGTGACCATTGCATTTATTGGTGAAAGCACTTTGGTGAGCGCACTGTTGATAGGAAACTTTTCTTTTGACTTACTCATTATCTCATCCTTGAGTTGTTGCATCATCATTACTTATATTTGTAACATTCTTTTAGGTTGTTGACCCATCACACTTTGAAGAAGCTGTGATGGGAGAAAAATTGACTGCTATCCTGAACAAATATGGGGACGTCTGTGCTATTCAAAAAGCTGGAGGAGAAGGTATCATGCGAAGTGTAATCATGCAATGCTTGCGTATTGCATCTGAGAAGGCTGCTGATATTACTGAAAAAATTAATGAAGCTGTTAGTACTCTACTCATGCATAAGTCTATTTTGAAAGATTTGGCTTGATATCCGTTTACTTATTTCTGTTCTATTACTCTTCTTTGTATTTGTTTTTGTTTTGATTATTTAACTTGATATAAATCAATGATGCTTATTAATCTGAAGGTTAAGGTTTTAATAGTTCGTCTAAAACTTTACTGATGATGCTTATTTAAAATTTCCCCAGGTTAAGTTATACAACACAAGTAGAGCTTTAAAAAAGATTAACCAACACCCCGATTCCATCGATGTAAAAAATATGTCAAAATACACAAAAAAATCTAAACTGGAATTAGAGGGTACAATTATCAAACAAAGTGATGGCACAAATGTTGGGAGCCACCCTTCCAAGAAAGATGGGAGCAGCTTGGGGGATAACAAATCTAAAGCTTTCATTGGAGGGCCATTAAGATGGTAAATTTTTGTTCTTTTGTGTTCAAACCTGTGTGCTATTTGTTAATGATATGCACATTTCCGTTTACTGATTTGTCTGAATTTTCATCTACCAGTGAAACTGATTGCATACGTCTACTATATCTATACATGTATTTTTGTATGTGGATAGAATGCCGGTTTAAATGTTTCGCTTCACAATGATGGCCCTTTTTCCCTCTATTACAGCACTTATTACCTGAATATTTTTACCTTGCTTTCAAGTACTTTCTGAAAAACATTGTTTATTGATTTATGTCTTGCTGATATGCATAGTTGTTAATGACGTGGCTGAGTTGCAAGTCACACCAGGCTACATGTTCAGTGCCTAAGGTGACAAATGTAGGCACAGTTCTTGAGGGCATGACTTATTGTGCTTTCTATTGCAAGCTCGTCGTAGGTGAACCTTTTGTTTGGTTTATTAGTATACGTGGGATAGCAAATTTACTTCTTATGGAATAGGAACCCTACGTAAAATATAAGGCATAAAACATAAAACTTGAAAACAAAAAGGCTGCAAAATAAAATAAACCAAAAAGAAACTAGGGGTAAAGAGATTAAATACCCCTGTCCCCTCCACTGCCCACTGCCCACAACCTGTCCGGCACTGTCAGTACCTTTATATTTATTCGTAGCGATTATGTTGGTTGCTATATTGATGAACAATTTGTGTTATTGTACTATTTAAGTTTCAATTACAAATGATTGTCTTGTATGTTCAATGTTCTTATATGCATCTTATTTGTGTAAATTGTTACTTCAGTGATATTACAAGTGTAGGACTGTGTTACACAAGTTTTACCAGTATTTATTAATACAGCATTTTTAGTTTTAGGCAAGTATATCTTACTTTCCCATATCGGTTTTAGATTCACAAGTTTGGAACATTGTTAGTTTATAGGGTATTGATAACACTAAAAATATATATATATTTATCAAATTAATTAAAAACTATACAATTGAGTCGAATAATATACTCCCTCCATCCCATCCTAATGGGTACATTTGCCTTTGGTATATGGGACCCACACAAATTAATTACTTCTCTCTCCATGGGCCCACATATCACACTAATACAAACTACCCACTATACATTTAAATATTATTTCTCTCACCTCAATACCCATTAAATTCTATATTCCTTAATCCAAGTGCAAAAAGCAAACATAACTATTAGGACGGGACGGAGGGAGTATTATACTATGATTAATTCAAAAGCATAGGATCAGACATTAACATTGGGATAAAAAAAAGCACCACTTCATTCATGAGCAATATGCTTATATGATGAATTTCATTATAAGCGAATACGAAAAGAATAAAGTTTTATAAAAAAAAAATTTACACTTATTTTAAATCTATCAAATTCAAAATTGATTGGTTTTACTTTTCAAATCATTCAATTATAATTGAATGTGTTTGCTTTAATAATATGTTGGTTGGGCAACTATGAGAGATTATAGGTTTCCTTATTAGATGAGAGAAACAAATACGTCATTTTAAAATATATATTGACTTAGATAGAATATAATTTCTCTCTTAATTAATTAAAACTATTATATTTTAATTTATGTGTTCAAAAAAAAATGTTGTGGGATGACACAACGTAATATAGTTGATATAATCATTTTAACATACTAAAATGAGTAAAGTGTATAGTACTAATATATTTTATAATCATATTTGGAAGTCCAACGACAATATATTTTTTCTAAATATATCTTTTAAAAACAAAAAATTGAGCTTTTTATATATAATAAAAAAATCTATCAAATTTATTATTTATAATTTGAGTAATTTGATACAGTCGAGAATACATAATAAACTCAATTGTCTTATTCCTGATTGGTTGATTTGAGCAAGCGTAGCTTTTCTTGTATTTTAATGTGTTTAATACAAAGGTTGGGAGTGCGTCCTGTATTTGTTGGGCGCTTTTTATGCTTTTGTTGTGTCTGGCTGCTCAGTGGGTCAATCGGGTTTGCTTGCAAAGATCTTAAACGTCAACTGGAACTAAACAAGAGTGTTGGTGGGGGGGTTGGATTGTTGGTTTGTTCATGAATCAGCCACCAGGACGCACAGCGGTAATTTTTTGTGAAAAAGTAAGTCATGTTTATTTACATTGTGATGGTTGCTCACGGTTCCCCTAGTATATAGAAACATAATGAAGTAATCATTATTACATCTTAAATATGAAGTAATCATTATTACATCTTAAATATAAAGTTAAGTGTTCTTCTATTAAAATCCGATTTGGCATACCGTGAAAAATAAATACAAAGCATTAAGAGTTGTTTGAAGTCCTTTTTATTGAGTTTTTGAAAATTAACTAATAATATACTCCTTCCGTCCCCCAACGCCCTTCATGTTAACTATTCCACGTTATTTAAGAAAAATTATCTTATCGACCAACTTTATTGCCTTTTGGGGGTAACAAGTCTTTTTATGAAATACTCCCTCCGTTCTGCTTCAATAGTTACGTTTGTTGTTTGCATGGAGATTAAGGAATATAGTATATTAATGTGTAGTGGGTTGAGAGATATAATATTTTAATGTATAGCGGGTAGTTGTATTAGTGTTGTATGTGGGTCTGATGGAAATATATTAATTGTTTTGTATAGGTCTCATCTACCGAAAAGAGAAATTTAATAAATGGAGAGAGATTCCTTAATTAGTAAAATGTAACAATTGAAGCGGGATGGAGAGTGTGTATAAATTGTAAAGTATATTGTGTGTTCGGTGGAATTGACAATTTTTAATTTTAGAATTAAAGTGTATTTTGAGGTTATTGGATTTATGTGTTAGTTTCTTTTTTGGGAGCCTAAGGTATTTGTGGGACAAACAAATAAGGAAAGTATGAAGAGTTATATGCGATGCTGAGTACAAATAATTAGGCAAAGTCCTATGTGCGCTTGGGCACATAGATCTAGGTCCATGCGCCTTGTGTATTAAATGTGATACCCTTTTGTATAAAAACTTATACCCTTAGTCCAACATTAATACCCTTCATATTTCAACAATGTAAAATGGCACCCTTATAAATTAAAATGAATAACCTTGTACACCCAGGTGTACGAGAATAGTTAATAAACTCGTTCTTCTTGTCGGCTTTCAGACCAAATATAGGGCACCCGCATAGGGCCCCCTTCCATAAAAATATAGGTGAAGTTATCAAAATTATAATCAAAGGCCTAATGGATTTATATATGCTCAATTTGAAAGTATGCGTTAATAGAGTGTACGAGACTTGTTCTTTAATTTTTGAAAGAGAAGACAATGAGAGATTGACACACATCCAGTTTGAAATATTATTCATGGTAGCATCTTCTGCTTTAGCAATACAAAAGATCTGTTCTTCAACTTATTTCCATTAGGTAATTATGTGCCAAATATATTATATTTAAGTGTAGGATGCGTGAATAATGTGTATGTTATCAATGAATTGCATTGCATGCCTGAAGTCCTGGTGCTTTAGGGACTATAAAACCTTAGTAAGCCTTCATAGTTATTAAGGGCGCAAGGCGCACCGAGGCGCACCGAGGCATATCTGTGCCCGAGGCGCAAGGCGCACGCCTATCTGTAATATAAAACCATTATTTATTCTATACTAAATATAACCTATATACAACACATTTACTAATAAAATAAGTCTAAAAGGCATATAATACCACCTTTAAAAACTTGATTACAAAAAGTGCACTTCAAGTCATTATTGGTATTTGGATTTACCTTCACAAAATATTTCCATCCCGGATCTTTTGCTTCATTTGTCGATCCCACACCACTACTACAACTTTGATTTTCATCCATAAGTGACAAGTCTCACTCTCACAACTCACAAAATTACAAACCACTGATTATCTGAAGAATAAAAAAGATAAATAAATTTAATAAAAATTAAGAAATAATGCAACTAATCATATTTTAAAGTATAAAATAGCAAAATTTAATATTATGCTTGTACTAGTAGCCTAGTAATTTAAAAAAGGATGCTGGAAAAAAAAAGTCAGATTATAGTATTATATATCAAGGAAAAAAATAAAAAATATTAACATTAAAATAAGAAAAAAGAGAGAAAAAAAGAAAAAAAAAACAGCAAAACTAACAAAAAAGAGAAAAAAAAAGAAAAAAAGAAAACCAAAACAAAGTAACAAACCTGCTGACTGCTGTGCTTGATGCTCGGCTGCTCCAGTAGCTGTAGGCTGACCGGCGGCGGCGGTCGGAAACGCGGCGGACGACGACCAGACGGGACGGCGGCAATTGGAAGTTGGAGGCTGGAGTAGTTTGCGTCGTGGAGGCTTGGAGTGAAATGAATGGGAACCCTAACTTCTTAAATCCTTCATCTAATATTTATTATATGTTTATTTATTTTATTTTATTTATTTGATAAGTTGCTAAGATAACAAAAAGTGTTATTTCACTTATAAAAGTGTTATTTCAACTATTAAAAATGTAAAACAACACAAATACATGACAATACTCAAGGCGCGCCTTAGGCGCGCCCGAGGCGCACAAAGGCGCGCGCCTTGATACTGCGTGCCTTGAAAAACCTATACCGAGGCTCCAAGGGTATAGCCTCGCCCGAGGCGCGCCTTTAATAACTATGTAAGCCTTCCCCTGACAACTATTCTAATATGAACATAGACAAGACCTATTTCTTTATGGTACTCTTTACGATATTGTATGATATAGGGTTTTAATTTGTTTACCTCAGTCAATGTGATAAGAATGGGTAGAAATACTGTGTAAGTTAGCAAGAAGTTGACGATTTATAGTGCTAGTATGGAAAATATACACTTAACAAAAATTGCATAATGATATACTTCTTAGGTTTGCTCTTAGCTCTTACTTAATTAGATGTTCTTGATGAGTGATTTTCTTTGCTTGCAGGGATCCATATACCAAAGGCATCGATGCTGATGAATTGAAGGCTTCTCTATCTTTACGAGGTATCATTTTGATATTTCTGGGATGTTTTCCTTATAGCAATGACCACATTGTGTTATGATATCTTGAACCCTTTACCTTCAACTACGGTTTTGGGTTAAGTTTGGGTTCCCCTAGCTTATATGTCTAAAACATGATTGCTTGTTTGTCAAAGATGTAGCAATGTCCAATTTACATTCTTAGTTGTAGTTTTAGTTGGATATATATGCCAGAGAAGGAAATTACCTCTAATAGGTTCTTCAAGAATTTTGAAGTTATCTTGTAGTCCCTGCATCATGGTCTGTTGCATCATGGATCTAATCATATGTTAGATAGTTATATTTGCAAAGCAATTACAGGCTGCGCATTTGGTAAAGTAAGAGCTGTTACACCTCAGGCCTCTTCTTACCCGTAGGAGAAAGATTACCTAATTTCCTCAAAAAAAAAAAAAAACCTCTGACCTTGTTCTTTGCTCTTGACAGATGCCTGGTTGTTCCTGTTCTGATAGACTTAGAAGTAATTTCATATGTAGGAAAAAGGAAAGAAAACAGAATGATTTTGAAATATCACCTCACAGGATCACATCAATTGAGAAACATACTCAGATGAAGACCTTTGATGCCACTTATTAAGTTTGGACATTTGATCAAATATAGTTCATTCAGTTTTATAATGAGCATTGGGCATTTGATAGTAACGTAAATGATGAAAATTCTATGTCTTTCACATCTAAATTCCATTTTGGGTGACTGGAGGAAAATACCCAAATATTTCTTGGCTCATTTGCTTTATACCCTCAAACAAAGTGTTCCCCATTGGAGAAGATGCTTGACCATTGGTAAATTCAACATTTAAATGTAAATTTTAAAATGAAATAAACAAAATGAGACGTAAATGTGTTTCACAGGAACTGAGGTACTCTATGAACAATTGAAGATTGTATTTCTGTGGTCATTTTTATTAATTATAATGTTTTTCTGTATAAGTGCTTGACATGTATGCAAACAAGCTTGTTGGAACAGTGCAAAAGACTGTCCAAATCAAAATTTGATTCAACTTTCAGTTTATTTTATTAAAAGTATTGGGATTTGAAATTTGATTCAATTTTCAGCCAACCAAGTTGAGAGCTTAGTTTTGCAGTTTGTCTTTTTTTAATTTTAATTTTTTTTTGTCATTTTCTAAATTTATGTAGTGGTAGACATTTTTATAATGAAATGGAACTGATTTGGTCAGCATTTTAAGATCTTTGTTTTGTTAATGAGTTTTTTGGTCAATTGATGAATGATGCATTTGAATGTTTTATATTTCTGCCTTTCCAATACACATTTCATAGTTACTGTAATCTCTAAAAAATATGAGTTTATTGACTAATTTTTTTTGGAATGCAGTATTTTTTAGTAATAAATACAGGATAAAGTATGTTATGTGTGTTATGTGAGGATGCCATTTTTTAAAATAAAGCGTATTTTGTGGTTATTTGTATTGAGTGCTTATGCCATTTTTAGAGTGTGAAAAGTGTAATGATAAATGAGGACACGTGAAATGTGTGAAGGGGTGGAGGGAGTACTATTTTAGAATCTTAATTGATGAATAAGAATTTTTATCTTGGTTTGTAATATCTGAAGTTATTTTTGTTAAATTTGTCACTGAATCAATTTAAATATTTTTTTCAAATAATAAATTTGTTATCTGTTAATTCTAGTATGTGTATAGTGAATCACTTTAAAAATGAGTGATTTATAATTTCTGATGAGAAATGTAAAAGTAATGGTTCTATCTTTCAATGATTTGAATAGCATTTGGCTAAGTTCTCACAATTGTTAAATATCATTTCCAGTTCTTGATCAAAGAATGCTTCTTGCTACCTGGAAAAATGAACCTTTCGTTCACTTTTTCCTGAAATAGTAGGTTTTCGGCTCCAGCCAAGAATTACTGTTTTGTGTTGTGAGAACATTCGTTCCTTCACACCACTGTAATTCTTTCTGATCTTGTTGTCTCTTTTGACTTGGATCCTATTTAGTTTTTTTTTACTTTTTCTTAATTTGTATTGAACCAACACTAATCCTTTCTGAAATGGTTGTCTTTTTAAACCTTGATCCTATTTTAGTTTTTTTCCCCCCTTTATTTATATTGAACCAACAGTTACCTTTCCTCCAATTCGCAGGTGATGCTTGATGTGTTAAATTTCTTTTAAACGATGCTTCATAGTTGTGCTAGTAGGAGAACCCATGGCCAACCCTGTGTGGGTGTAGTCTTACAAGCTCTTCCATATGAGTATTATCGATATGTAATCTTTCTGCTAAGACTTTTGAATTTCTGGAGCTCCATGTGTAGTTTTCGTCTTTTCTTCCTTAGGAGATACACATGGAATTCAGATTTTCAAATTCCAACTAAAATTTTCAAAACTCGAGGCATAGTTAATTTTCACAATTAACTATAACATAAAAATCTTAGCAAATACTCATATTTTAGGTCTGTGATCATACCAGCACAATACAAATAACCTGATGATCTCATCAAACCCTGAACATACTTGGCAGAGAGTAGTAATTGTAAAGATGATTGATATTTTGGGATGACCTTGGGTTTCACTTTCTTTTTTTTTTTTTTAATGGAGAATCATGCACTTATATATTTTTGGTGCTATCTTTCAGAAAAAAAAATCACTTTCTTTTTTTTGCAGCTGTAAAGACCATTACTGAGAAGATGGATGAATTGTTTCCTGTAAAGCGACAGGTAACTACAAGAGATATTACCCTTGGAGATGCAGAGCCGGCACTTTCATCACCAGTGGTAGCTGCAGCTAGCAACCCAAACAACAAAGCCAAGACGTTGATGGATGCCGTGAAGCAAAATCACAGAAGTAGACGGACGAAGTTAAATACTTAAGATGTGGAAAGTTAAATTTACATTTTAGAATGTCACTTTTAAATACCGTAGAGAGCTAGATTCATGGAGTATTCGGACAATTGCTTTCGACTTCTCTTCATTCGCAATGTTAACTCGGTATCAATCATTAGTATACATGTGATGTTGATTGCCGTTGCAAATATATTTAATATTTTTATTAAGTTGTCCTTTGAATGTGCTTGTTCTAAAGATTGAATATTTTTTAAATGATCTCTTTCAAAGCAGGTTTTATACACAAAAAACATGTGGATTTGATTGCAGAATAAAGCAACTTATGAAATCAACTAATTTGATACTATTTATTGGTCCGGAAATTAAGGCTTAGAGAGGGATGAATAAATTTTAACCTTTTGATCTTTGTCCAGAAGTTAAGGCTTAGAAAGGGATGAATGAATTCCCAAAATTTAACCTTTTCAAAACTTTTAATACAATAAAATGAGCACTAAACAACGTCACAAAACTTCTTAGTTTTCAACTTCATAGTAGAAGTTAGGAGTATTAACCCAATTTTAGTTAATACTCTCTCTGTCTCAAAAAACTCTTCACACTCCCTATATTTTTTTTTTGTCTCATAGCACTCTTAATACCCTAAAAAGAAAACAATTATTTTATATATGATCTCAAAAGTTAATTAAATTTCAAATTTGTCACTCTCATCTAACACACATTTCATTATATTATTCTTTTTTATTACCTAAAAATACTACAATACCCTCTAAAGTCTTCAAAGTTGGTAAAAAAATACATTCTTTCAAACAACGTGGAACATTAAACGAAAATGGTTTTTCGAGACGGAGGAAGTAACATTTTTGATAAACCAACTTAGTAACGCTTAATTGTTGTATAGAAAATCTGTGCAGTTAGATTTTTTAGAATGTTTGTGTACTTAAACAAGAGTTGTGTTTGGTGGGATTTTTTTTTAGAACGTTTGTTTATTTAAACAAAAGAAGAAACACTTGGTTTTGGTGAGGGCAATTAGGCATTAGACTCTCTTACAAGGTTTAATTATGAAGTTTTAGGTGTAACTTCATAAGGTGTGCAGTGTGTGTGAACGTCACATTTAAGTAAATATGCACGTACGCTAGAGATTATACAGGTCTAATGTTTTTGTAACCCTTCTTGGGTTTTCTCTTCAACCTCGAAGAAGAACAATCCATTAAAATTACAGTTATGAATTCTAAATTTTAATTGAGGAATTGTAGCCTATGCCCAAACAAAATTTACAATAATCAAATCTGCCTACTTAGACCAAATTTAATCAAATCTGCCCACTTTTTTAATAAATTTAAAGCGATACCCCTATTATATGTGAGTATAGTCTAAAAATGTGTCATCAAATTCATTCTTAGTTAACGGAATCGTATGAGCCCCATTTAAATTGCCCGAAATCTATCTATCCATAAATAACTATATAAAAGCAAATCTGAATTTATATTTTAATCTTCAATTTTTCTCAATCTTTTTAATTTTACTAAATTTAGTAACAATTCAATTTTAATTTTAACCATTCATTTAATAGTTTTGATCTCCACCTTTCATTCTATTATGCTAATAATAAATTTTTTAATTAACAATATAAATTTGATAAATATGAAAGATATTTTTGACATATTCAACTAATTGTGAATCAATATATAAATTTTAAATCAATATATCAATTAATATATTTTAATTTAATCTATATCTATCTATATAAATGAATATAATATCAAATCTTTCAACACTATTTTTGGTAATTATTCCACTTTTTTCTTACATCGTTGATTGCTTTCAATCACATTCATTCATTCAAATCATTCTATGTAAACATTTTCATTAACTAATCAAATTCTTTTTTTTCTTTTTCTGGTGCCTTTTCTTTTTCTTCTACTCTATAAATTATACTTTTATACTATTTCTAATCTTCTAATATACTTTTATTTGATCTCATGTGCAGGTTCAATCATTCTCATTCTATGTATCATTCTTCTTTTTATTTTTTGTTATCTTTTTTTTTCTCTTTGATTTTTGTGTTTTTATTTTTTTACTCCATTTGTTCATCCTCAATGTATCCATTGCTTTTTTCACGTGGATTATAAAATATTATTATTTTATGTGTAGTAGGTGGTTGTATAGGTGGAGGGTGTGGATCCCATATATTATTTGTATTAGCGGGGGGTGTGGGTCCCATATTCCAAAAAGGGAAATTGATAGATTAAGGATGGACAACTCAAAATGGTAAAATGGATAGATTGACAGTGGACGAAGGGAATATAATTTTATAAAGGGGGCGGTTATTTGCACCCCTAGAATTGTTAAATAAACCCCGATTACTATACGTACCCCACTAAATTAAAAATTACATATTTAAAATGCTAAATACACTCCATACATAAACAACTCTACCCTTTTAATTAATTATACCCAAATTAAAAAAACTAATTAATTACAAAATTAAAAAAAGAAAAGAAAATGTTGGAACCGTGACTGGTGTGTTCTGTGAAATCTATTGTGACTGATCAGAAGCGAAAGGAGAGGGAAGAAACCCATGGACAAATTAACGAAGCCCATGATTTGCTATATGAAACCCATGACTCCTTCAACCCAGAAGGATTAGTTTTAAGCTTGATCTAAATATAAACACCTTCCAATTCATTGTCCTAATCCTCAATTGATCAAATTCTTGTTGCTCCAAATACTCCTTCACAGAAGCATGATCTCCACCTTCTTGTTGGCCTTCCACTCTCTGATCATTTCTGATGATAAAAAAAAACATTGGAGCAAGAAAAGAAGGCCGATCGTGATGTCATTGCTGATGATCGGAGCGTGACCCTAAGGGAGCTTGAGTTGGTGCTGAGAAGCTTAGGCTTGTTTAGTCATGGTGATGATCTGCCAACCAAGATGGACGGTGGAGATATTCTCAATCATTTTGAGGAGAGAGAATGTGATTATAATAGTGAGGTGCATTTAAAATTGAATTATAATTAATTTTATTTTATTATTTATAAAAAGTTATTTATGCATTCTTACATTATCATATATTTTAATTCTATAAGTTATTGGGGTTCATTTAACAAAATTGAGGGTGCAAATAACCGCCCCTTTTATAAACCCTATTTTAATTTTAATTTTATCTTCTATAGATTTTATTTTTAAATTAAATCATTCTTATATTTGATCTTATTTGCATGTTTAATCATTTTATATGAAGTATCATTCTTCTTTTATTTATTTATTTTTGTTATCTTATTTTTTTCTCTTCGATTTTGCATGTGTTTTCTTTATAATTTTATAAACCTTATTTTTATACTTTAATTTATTTTATCTTTTGTGTTTTTATTTGATATTATTTTTAGGTTAAATTATTAAATGAAGATCATTCTTCTTTTTTATTTTTCGTTTATCTTATGATTTATGTTTTTTATTTGTTTTTCGTGTTTTTTTTATATTCTATAAACCATATTTTTATAGTTTTTTAATCTTATTGTTCTTATTTTAATTTGATCTTATTTGCAGCTTCAATCATTAAAAAATATCATCAATGTTTGGAGTGATGAGTTTGTACAATGCAAAATTAATTTTAATTAGAATGTTTTCTTTATAATTTTATAAAAACCCTATACACATTAAACCTTATGATTAATTTTATCTTTTATACTTTTATTTGATCTTATTTTCAGGTTCAATCATTCTCTTTTGAGGTACCATTATTTTTTTTAGTTTATATTATAATTTATGTTTTTTCTTTGTTTTTTTGTATATTTTTTTATATTCCATAAATCTTATTTTTATAAATTTTTTTAACCTTATTGTTCTTATTTTTATTTAATCGTATTTGCATCTTCAATCATTAAAAATAGTCACCAGTATTTGAAGTGATAAATTTTGATAATTTAGAAGTAATTTAAGAAATTTTCGAATTGGAGACTCCAATTCAAAGCACGGGTGAAATATATTTTTTATTTAATCTCTAGGATTAATATATGGAATCTATTTTCGAAGTTTTATATTTTATTTTTATTTTTCACTCAATTTTATTTTCATTATGATCGACTCTATACATATTCTTTTAAATTAATCATTAAAATTAATGTATAAAATCTATTTCTAAAATTTTATAATTTATTTTAATTTTTATGTCAATTTTATTTTCATTAGAATCGTCACCATAAATATTTTTTTAATATTTATAATTCATTATATTACATTTTATTTTATTCACATGTTATTCAATTAAAAATAAAATATAAATTATAATACACAATATCTTTCTTTAATATATGTTATTCAATTAAAAATAAAATATAAATTATAGTATATAATATTTTTCTTTAAAAAATTAATTGAGTTTTACTGAGAGATTATATTTATTTTTTTTTAAAATATAGATATTAATTAAAATAAAATAATTTTGTTGTAATTAGAAATAGAAAGTTAATATTTATTCTAAATACAGAATCAAATTTGATGTTATGAAAAAATAAGCTTATAATAAATGGAGTATAATTTAATTGATAAATATAAAATTATATTATGTAAAAAATTTACATTTATATATTATATATAAATAATTAGCAGTTTATACATAAATTCAAATATTATATATATATATATATATATATATTAGTATGAAACCAGCGTACAACGTGGGATCATTTAATTATTATTTAGGAAAGAATTTTAATTAAATGACAAAATATTAAAATCAGAATAATCGATTCTTAAGATGTAAATCGATTCAAGAATAGTTGAATCGATCCTCTTACTCTTAAAAAATTGATTTTTAAGATATAAATCTATTCAAGAATACTAGAATTGGTTCTCTTCCTCTTGAAGAATCGATTCTTAAGAGGTAAATCGATTCAATAATATTTGAATCAGTTCTATTCTTCTTGAAGAAGATTTGAATCAATTTTTTAGAGATAAATTGAATCTCTACTTGATTCGCTCTATCGAAATAAATTTTTATACTTTCATAAATCAATTCTCTAAAGGAACTTGAAGAAAGTTCATATTCCTCTTGGAGAATCGAATGTGTGTATTAGAATAAATAATCGAAAAGTTTTTTTTTATAGGTTGAATCGATTTCTTACTCTTGAAAATTCAATTTTTAAGATGTAAATCTATTCAATAATCTGAATCGATTTTCTTCCTCTTGAAGAAATCGATTTTTAAGATGTAAATTTATTCAAGAATACTTGAATTGATTCTTTTCCTCTTGAAGAAATCGATTTTTAAGAAGTAAATCTATTCAAGAATATTTGAATCGATTCTCTTCCTCTTAAAGAAATCGATTTTTAAGATGTAAATCGATTCAAGAATACTTGAATCAGTTCGCTTCCTCTTGAAGAATACTTGAATCAATTTTTTTGTGGTAGTTTGAATCTTTACTTGATTCGCTCTATCGAAATAAATTTTTATACTCCATAAATCAATCCTCTAAAGGCTCATATTCCTCTTGGAAATCGAATGTGTGTATTAAAATGAATAACAAAAAAGTTTTATTTATAGGTGGGGTGAGAGAGAATATTATATGGGATATTCTTTTTTCCCTTTATATATATGATTTAATTTGATATTAATTAATTTACTGCATTAAAAGATTTAGTAATTAATTAATGATACCCAAATAAATAAATAAAATATTGAAAATTTAATCATAATTAAAAATAAGAAACACATTATTTTAAAAAGAAAATATTAAATAAGGAAGTTAATTAAAAGTAAATAAGGATAATATTAAAAAAAGTATTTAAAAATCTAAAAAATTGAGAAAATTACACATCACATTGGAGCGCTCTTGAGACAACACGTCAGTAAGAAAAGTTTCTGCTATAGTATACATAAGATATATATATATATATAAGTTATACTCTCTCCATCCCATACTTATCTGCATCGGTACTGTAAATATGAAGTTTAAAAAAAGTTATTTTTTACCAACTTTATTGACTTTTTAGGGGTATTGTGGTATTTTTAGGTAATAAATAAATTACTCCCTCCGTCCCGAAAGTATTGACACATTTTTTTGGTACGGGGATTAAGAAGTGTAATAATTTAATGTAAAGTGAAGTGAGAGAAATTATATTTAATGTGTAATGGGTAGTTGTATTAGTGGTGAGTGTAATGTGTGTGTGGGTCCATATAAATAAATAAATTATTTTTGTGTGAGTCCCATGTTCTTAAAAAGAAAATATGTCAATTTCTGTGGGACAACCCAAAAAGAAAAGTGTGTCAATATCTTTGGGACGGAGGGAGTATGAAGTATATTATGTGTGTTAGGTGGGAGTGATATTTTTGAAATTAAGATAACTTTTGAGGTTGTTGGTTAATGTAAAGTTTTCTTTTTTGGGTGGTAAAGATAAGTGTGGGACGGACGAAAATGGAAAGTATGAAAATAAGTGTGGGACGGATGGAGTATATAATATTCTTTTAAATATTCATAAATGGGAGGATTACTACTAGATACAAAAAAATCCTTAATTACTATGAGATATAAACATATAAAAATATTACTACTAACTACAAAAATATATAGTGATATTTCAGTATTACCCCTACAATGTGTTTCACATAAATGTTGTATGCAACAAAAGTTCGTGTGTAGCAAAAGTGTGTGCAGTAAAAAAAGCGTGTAGTAAAAAAAATTGTGTGCAGCAAAAAAGTGGGGTGGTCCGGCGAAGCACCGGCGATCGGCCGACGGTGATCCAGCAGAATTCCGACGGCTGACCGGCGGTCCGGTGGAGCTCCGACGACAGGTGGTGGTCCGGCGGTGGGTGAGGGTTTAGGGTTTGTGATTTTAAAGTGTATGTGTTTAGGGTTATATTTGGTATTTTACTTTAATATTTTGTATATGAGAGTAATCATTTTAAATCAATGTATTTTATAATAATTAGAGGTACAAAGTGTGTACCTATTAGTAATTATTCCTTCATAAATTTGTAATGAATTTATTAATTTTATTTTTTTATTTAATTCTATTAGTTTCAAATTATATAAACAACTAAAGAATTTTTTTTTATAATTCATATGTCATAATTGAATAATATATATCTTCAATTATGACATATGTAAATAAATAAATATAATATCCCCATATTTTTATATATTCTTAATCATGATAAATATTTTTATTTAAAGCCTATTAAACTTTTAATTATTCTAAAGGGTTTCACTTTAAATTTTTTCACTTCACATTATTGAATTTAAAAATGAGTCTAAGCCCAAGTCCAAAAAGAAGCCCAATTTATTTATATTTGCATGTTAAATATAAGAAAGTGACCGTTCTGCTCTTTTTAAATATTCATTCTCTCCATCTCCGTAACAGTTAGGGTTTACAGAAATAAACTTTTCTCTACCTCACTTCAATTCAAAACATAGCCACAAAACCAAATAATTTCAATCATCAATCATTCATGGAAATGAAGTTTTCACAATTCAACCATATTTACACATTCAAGGTAACTCATTCTTGAAATTTCAAAAATTGTATCTATTTATTTCAAATGGATACGAAATTTTGATATGTTGTGTAACACTGAGTTTTTGACTTGTATTTAAAATTTCATGATATTTGGACTCATATTTTATTTTATACGAATTTTATACATATGCCTGCAGAATCTGAAATTTTATGGATATGTGACTAGAAAATTCGAATTATATAATTATACCTTTCCAAACGATCTCAATTTTGGATATGTTATGAATCATGAAGTTTTTGATGATCTTTAAAAATTTAATGCACAAATGATGATTACATTATTTTATATTAATTTTTCAATGTTTGTGATCATGCTGTCAAATATGTTATATTTTCTATTTAGAAATTATAAAACATATTTAAAGAGCTCTAAAAATCCTTATTTTTGTATATGTTATACTTTGTGGTGTTTTTGGTAATCTATGATAATTTCATATTATTTGGAGTACTGTATTATTTAATTTAATACAAATTTTACAATATTAATACATTCAATTTAGATCATGAAATTACTACTGATTTGAAATTACAAATAAAATGTTTAGAGATCTTCAAATATTATTATATTTTTATATGTTTTATATTACAGTGTTTATGATGCACAATAAAATTCTCCTATTGAATAAATAAATAAATTATTTTAAATTAAATGTATACTGATTTATGTACATGAACTGTTATGTATTATGTTTTCAATTTTACTATCTCAAAACCCTTTTAATGACCTAAACTTATTATGATTTCAAGACATCATTTATTTATTAACTCAAGAAAAAGATATTTCTCTCTCTAAGGTTTTTTTCTCCCTTCCGTCTCTAAAATTTTCTCACTGTCCATGGCAAATTTTAACTCTGCCAATGCCATAACCGCTCAAATTGGTCAACACAGTCAAAATCACGCCTCACTCAACAAGAATGGCTCCCAATTTCGGATGTCTAATCCTGAAAAGAGTCTGCTGAAGCGACTAGATCGACCCCACGCCTAGGGCGTCCTCCCCTCCTCCCAATCGGTCCTTCACTGAAGCCGTGCGATTAGGGAGATCTTCCCCGGTGGACAGTGGCTCTGCCAACTCTCTCCAAACTTCTGGAATCCACTCACGACAACAAATCAGGCATCGGAGATCTATTCTCTCTTCCCGTTCAGGTGACACGGTGGTTATACCCATCGCTAAATCCTACTACCAGAACAGATTTCATGCTTGTTCACCATTCATCACTATTCGGGTCCTGCTGAATCGGGGGCAACCACCAATATCTAACTCGGAATTGTCACAGATTTTGGAAAAACTATGGAGCATTCCGGATGTTCTTATTATTCCTCTTGGTAGAGGATTCTACAATGTTTTAATTGAGGATGTTAATAGTAGACTCGCAATTTTGAGGAATCAAATTTTTGAGTTTGTTTCTGGTGAGAAACCAGAAAAAAGAACATCGTTCTATTTAAATACTTAGTACAACTACATAAAGTTTTAATGCACTTGGCCAAATAAATCAAACACAACAACCAAGAAAAAGAACTATTTACCCAATGCAAACACATTCACAGTTATAAACTTGAAACTTAAAATATATTTGATCAAGTTTATAATTAAACCACATAACTTAAATAATTTGAAATCAAAGTTTGCCACAATTTTTACTGTTAAATAAAAGATCACATGTAATACACCTATATTCATTTAGTAAATCAATTCTGATGGGTTTTCAAAAAATCATACCAAATTTTGTGTTTGTTACTTTCATTAGCTGACTAAGTTTCTATTTTCAGCCTGCATGGCATCTACCCACTGTTATAACCAATATCTTCATCCCCCCACATACGCTGTCGCGTTATATTTTTACATATTCCTACAAAATATATTTCAGCATGTTTCATTTTCAAAGTTCCATGAATTCGAGTTATTTCATAAGAATGCAGAGTCATTTTCAAAGTTTTAGTTCTTAAGTAAAGTTCTAAGAATAGAGAAAATGTGATTTTTTTTTGTGTTGACAACTTGAGAAGCACCTAAATAAAGGCTTAGACAAAATATGAACTTTTCCAACAAGTAGAAGATAAGTTTAATATCGTGCAAAAGCACTTGGCAATAGATTATTTCTAATTTATCACTATAATGAAAATACAAGAATGCATCTAATTTACAAAACTAAAACGAGGGCTTAAGAAAGGAAAGAACCTCTGCAAACAGGAGATCCTTGCTAGCAAATAACTAAAGATCAACTGACCCTAAAATCTGGAGAATTGTTTCCACCTGAAATAGCAAATGCAAAATGAGAAAAAAAAATTGAAAGACGAGAGATATCTTAAGTATTAGTGCTGAACTTCTGTAAAAGCCAAGAAACCAAGACCAGCTGTAACAGACGGCATATCTACAAATATACATACAAACTTAGATGTTTATGTATAGAAATATTTATTTAAATATTCATAGTTTATTTATGGAATTTTATCGATACAGGACCTGAAAAATGGGTAATCTATCAATTCGGGGCTTGAATAATGTATATTATCGATTAGGGGCCTGAATTATGTAAAACTATCAATTTAGGGCCTGAACTTATGCCCTAAATTGATAAAATAGGTGATAATATTTGACAAATTCAGGCCTTGGATTGATAGTTTTACATATTTCAGGCCTTGGATTGATAGAAAAAATAATTCAGACCCCTAATTGAAAGTTTACCCATAATTCGGGCCTTGAATTGATAAAAGTCATTTATTTATTTATTTATTTATTATTATTATTATTATTATTATTATTATTATTATATTCACATGCCCTGGTTACCAATTTCAAAATCATTTCAAATCTTATTATCTCAAGTGTGATCACGTCACCTATAATCTTGTTGCATCCCCTGATTTCTCTCAACCACGTACCCACTCAATGTCAGTAAAAGAGAAATCATGACGTGTTTATAAAAAAATTTTGCCTGTCGTACTTCCTTTTTACACTTTCTCAAATTCTAAACCTAAGATTTATCAAAGTATACATCTCTATCAAGACATCAGTACCCAAACGTTCTCTTTATCCATTTCTTACCCTCCATAGGAATTACAGCACCACTACTCGCTCTTCATCGAATAAAGGTCTCCACCTTTTTGTCCTTCATTTTTCTTGTATCTTCATCTAAGTTGTCTGGTTTCAGTTTCTACAATTGAAAGTTCATTAAAAATTATACACATTTAAAGTTGTAATGTAATTTTTCACATCATAATTGGTCAAGTTTCTTTTAGATGCCAAAGTTTAATAATTATTGCATTTATTGGTGAAGAATATTACTAATGAGAGGTTTAATTCATAATAATTTCTCATAAATTTTTACAATACTATATGAGATGATAATTTTAACCAGTGATGTTTGAATCTCGGACCGGCCGCACAACCGGTTCAACTAGTAACTAGTGCCAGGATCAGTCCGAAATATAGGTTTTCATTTTTTTCAAGTCTCGCAGTGGTGCTGTACGTGACTGACGTCTAATGGCAAATCGAAAACAACAGACAGCGGAGGACTGTAGATCGAAATGAAGACGGCGGACGGCGGATCGGACGGAAGGCTTAAGCTTAGCTGTATGACAGGAATTATCGGATCATCACCAATTGTGATGACTTGTGTATATCATTATACATACAATTGAGAGATTACAAGATCTCCATAAATCACGGAGAGAATAAATCAACACCATAAATACAAAGATATACAATATCTACATACAAAAATATCCTCAACTCTTTCCCTTAACACCCCCCGTCAAGCGCTGCGTGGGGTGTAAGCTGACGCAAAGCTTGGTGCGCAAGAACTCAAAAGCTGGATGCGGTAATGCCTTAGTAAAAATATCCGCTAGTTGAAGATGAGAAGGAACAAACTCAGTACGCAACCTGCCTGAAGAAACCAGCTCACGAATAAAATGACAATCAATATCAATGTGCTTTGCACGCTTGTGGGCGACCGGATTCTGACTCAAAAATATCGCACTCTTGTTGTCACAGAGAAGTGTCGCGGGAGTCTTGGGTGACTGATGAATCTCCCGCAGTAGATTAATCAACCAAATAATTTCTGAGCCAGCGTTAGCTAAAGCTCTGTATTCTGACTCACAGCTGGAATGAGCATCGGTCGGTTGCTTTTTAGCACTCCAAAAAACAAGATTGCCAAAAAAAAATGGAATAGCCGTAAGTGGAGCGACGGGTCTCCAAACATTTCGCCCAATATGCATCAGAGTATCCCACAATGGTCTTTTCAGGATGATGAGTAAAGTTAAGACCATAATGAATTTTACCCTTCACATAGCGAAGGATACGCTTCACAGCAGCAAAGTGATCGCCAGTAGGATAGTGAAGGAACTGGCTGACAGTGTTAACAGCGTAGGAGAGATCAGGCCTAGTGATTATAAGATACTGCAAAGCACCAACCAAGGAACGATAAAGAGTAGGGTTACCAAACACGGACCCCGAACTCTGCAAAGAACTCCGTGCAGCAAGCGGAGTAGAAAGAGACTTGCATTCAAGCATAGAGGCACGCTCCAAAATATCGTGAGCATATTTTGTTTGACCAACAAAAATGCCATTAGAAGTATAAGACACCTCTAGCCCCAAAAAATATGTCAACTTGCCAAGATCTTTAATAGCAAACTCAGCATGTGTGCGCGCAATAAACTGCCGAAAAAGATCCTGGTCATTCCCTATAAGAATAATGTCGTCAACATACAAAAGAAGATATAATATAGAAGACCCCTTATTAAAGCAGAATAAAGAGGAGTCGCAGTGGGACTGCTGAAATCCCAGACCCAACAAAAAAGTGCTGAACCGCTGAAACCAGGCCAAAGGAGCTTGACGCAGGCCATACAGGGCTTTCTTGAGCCGGCACAGATGAGTCGGATTACGAGAATCAACAAAGCCAGGAGGCTGGGCCATATAAACCGGCTTAGTCAGAATTTCATTTAAAAAGGCATTCTTGACATCCAACTGGTGTAAAGGCCACTGATGATGAATAGTGAGAGCTAGAATAAGACGAATAGTGGTGGCCTTAACAACTGGACTGAAGGTATGATGAAAATTCGAGCCAAGAATCTGAGTGAATCCCTGAGCAACTAAGCGAGCCTTATACCGCTCAATGGAACCATCAGAGCGGTACTTCGTGCGAAACACCCACTTTGAACCAACAATGTTCACACCCTTGGGCGAAGCAACCAAGGGTACTTAGGCGTGCGGCTTTAATTGCTTCGCTTCATCAGAAGACTTTGCGTGCTAGTTTTAGTTTGTGGCATTTGCGCCTAGGACATGTTTCTCCTAGTGCCATTTCTTTACTACATAAATTAGGCCACTTGACTGTTACTTCTATTTTACCGGACCCTACTGTTTGTTCTTCTTGTCAGCTTACCAAGAGCAAGAGATTAACTTTTACCTTGAATGAGAAACGTGCTACTTCTGTTCTTGATTTAGTACACTGTGATTTATGGGGACCGGCCCCTATTACTTCTACCGCTGGTTTCCGTTATTATGTTGTGTTTGTTGATGATTATTCACGCTTTTCATGGATTTATCCTTTATGTGCCAAGTCTGATTTTTATGATGTTCTGCTTCGGTTTCATGCCTTTGTGTGCACCCAATTTTCTAGAGGTATTAAGGTTTTTCAATCAGATGGGGGGACTGAATTTGTTAATGAGCGTGTTGCTTCCTTTATGCAAAGCCATGGTATTCTGCATAGGATGTCTTGTCCTTATTCTCCGCAGCAAAATGGTAGAGCTGAACGCAAGCACAGACACATTACTGAGACTGGTCTTTCTATGCTGTTTCATTGTGGTGGTCCAGCCTCTTTATGGTTTGATGCCTTTGCTACTGCAGTTTATGTTATCAATCGATTGCCGTCCTCTATTTTGGATGATAATTCTCCGTATGAGATGTTATTTCATAGTGTTCCGGATTACTATGTTTTCAAGCCATTTGGTTGCAGGGTTTTTCCTTTTCTTAGAGACTATGCTGCACATAAACTCTCCTCTCGTAGTAGTCCCTGCATTTTTTGGGCTACAGCAGTACTCATAAGGGTTTTTGATGCCTCGATCCTACTTCCGCACGCATTTATATTACCCGTCATGCTCAGTTTGATGAGCGGGTTTTTCCCTTTGCTGGAAATGCTTCTACGTCAGCGCAGAACTTGCCTATTTCCAGTTTTATGGATTCTATTTTTCCCACCACAGTTGAGGAAGGTATGCCACGTCCATCACCTCTGTGTGTGGACCCAGAGTTGGTTGATGGTCCTTCTGCTCCCATCCTGCTCGAGCTGCATGGTCCGGCTCACCCGATGCCGACTCCGGCTTCCCCAGATCGGTCACCATCGCCGGCAGCTCCTGCAGGTTCACCATCTCTGGCGCGTGCGGCTCCACCAGAGCCGCCCCCACCGCCTCCACGACCGGCACCACGCGCGCCCGATCACACTATGTTGACACGTGCTAAAGCTGGCATATTCAAGCCTAGGTATCCTGTTGACTTGACTTACACTGCTCTACTGGGCTCTCTTACCACTGCTACTGCTGAGCCTCGTGGTTTAAATCAGCCTCTAAGTACCCTCATTGGTTGGCTGCTATGCGAGAGGAGATTGACGCTCTTTCGCTTAATAAGACGTGGGACTTGGTTGCTCCGCCCAAGGGTGTGAACATTGTTGGTTCAAAGTGGGTGTTTTGCACGAAGTACCGCTCTGATGGTTTCATTGAGCGGTATAAGGCTCGCTTAGTTGCTCAGGGATTCACTCAGATTCCTGGCTTGGATTTTCATCATACCTTCAGTCCAGTTGTTAAGGCCACCACTGTTCGTCTTATTCTCGCTCTCGCTGTTCATCATCAGTGGCCTTTACACCAGTTGGATGTCAAGAATGCCTTTTTAAATGGAATTCTGACTAAGCCGGTTTATATGGCCCAGCCTCCTGGCTTTGTTGATTCTCGTAATCCGACTCATGTGTGCCGGCTCAAGAAAGCCCTGTATGGCCTGCGTCAAGCTCCTTTGGCCTGGTTTCAGCGGTTCAGCACTTTTTTGTTGGGTCTGGGATTTCAGCAGCCCCACTGCGACTCCTCTTTATTCTGCTTTAATAAGGGGTCTTCTCTCTTATATCTTCTTTTGTATGTTGACGACATTATTCTTACAGGTAATGACCAGGATCTTCTTCGGCAGTTTATTGCGCGTACACATGCTGAGTTTGCTATTAAAAATCTTGGCAAGTTGACATATTTTTTGGGGCTAGAGGTGTCTCATACTTCTGATGGCATTTTTGTTGGTCAAACAAAATATGCTCACGATATTTTGGAGCGTGCCTCTATGCTTGAATGCAAGCCTGTTTCTACTCTGCTTGCTGCACAGAGTTCTTTGTAAAGTTCGGGGTCCGTGTTTGGTGACCCTACTCTTTATCGTTCCTTGGTTGGTGCTTTGTAGTATCTTACAATCACTAGGCCTGATCTCTCCTACGCTGTTAACACTGTCAGCCAGTTCCTTCACTCTCATACTGGCGATCACTTTGCTGCTGTGAAGCGTATCATTCGCTATGTGAAGGGCACAATTCATTATGGTCTTAACTTTACTCATCATCCTGAAAAGACTATTGTGGGATACTCTGATGCAGATTGGGCGAAATGTTTGGAGACCCTCATATGACACGAATTATCGGATCATCACCAACTCTGGGTCCACACACAGAGGCGATGGACGTGGCATACCTTCCTCAACTGTGGTGGGAAAAATAGAATCTAGAAAACTGGAAATAGGCAAGTTCTGCGCTGACGGAGGAGCATTTCCAACAAAGGGAAAAACCCGCTCATCAAACTGAGCATGACGGGTAATATAAATGCGTGCGGAAGTAGGATCGAGGCATCAAAAACCCTTATGAGTACTGCTGTAGCCCAAAAAAATGCAGGGACTACTACGAGGGGAGAGTTTATGTGCAGCATAGTCTCTAAGAAAAGGAAAAACCCTGCAACCAAATGTCTTGAAAACAGAGTAATCCGGAACACTATGAAATAACATCTCATACGGAGATTTATCATCCAAAACAGAGGACGACAATCGATTGATAACATAAACTGCAGTAGCAAAGGCATCAAACCATAAAGATGCTGGACCACCACAATGAAACAACATAGAAAGACCAGTCTCAGTAATGTGCCTGTGCTTGCGTTCAGCTCTACCATTTTGCTGCGGAGTATAAGGACAAGACATCTTATGCAGAATACCATGGCTTCGCATAAAGGAAGCAACACGCTTATTAACAAATTCAGTCCCCCCATCTGATTGAAAAATCTTAATACCGCTGGAAAATTGGGTGCACACAAAGGTATGAAACCGAAGCAGAACATCATAAAATCAGACTTGGCACATAAAAGATAAATCCATGAAAAGCGTGAATAATCATCAACAAACACAACATAATAACAGAAACCAGCGGTATAAGTAATAGGGGCCGGTCCCCATAAATCACAGTGTACTAAATCAAGAACAGAAGTATCATGTTTCTCATTCAAGGTAAAAGGTAATCTCTTGCTCTTGGCAAGCTGACAAGAAGAGCAAACAGTAGGGTCCGGTAAAATAGAAGTAACAGTCAAGTGGCCTAATTATGTAGTAAAGAAATGGCACTAGGAGAAACATGTCCTAGGCGCAAATGCCACAAACTAAAACTAGCACGCAAAGTCTTCTGATGAAGCGAAGCAATTAAAGCAGCACTCCCACTCTCCAGAATGTACAACCCATTATCACAACGACCCTGAGCCAGAACTGTCTTTGTCAATCGGTTCTGAATAGTAAAGGACTTGTCAGAAAACACAACATCAACATCGCAGTCATGAGTCAATTTACTAATTGACAATAAATTCTTAGTGAGACCAGGCACAACCAAAATATCCAACAGATTAATATGAGGAGATAAATGACCAGTACCAATATGCGATATAGTTAAAGAGTTTCCATTTCCAACAGTTACTGAACCTTTACCAGAATACGGCTCAAAGGAGTCCAATTGCGTAAACCCAGGAGTCATGTGCGCCGAGGCCCCACTATCCATATACCAATCCGAGCTGGAGCCTGGCGGCGTGACGTTGCACGCCGCGTTGAAGGCTTGTGCGAGGTCAGCGGTGTGCGGGGCTGCCGGAGAGGCCGAGCGTCCACGAGCTGCAACCTGAAGCTCCAAGAAACAGGGGCACTTGTCGGCGAAGTGCTCCCCACGGCATAGTTGACACCTGGGAGTGAACAGACGTCGGCCACCCGAGCCTCCACGCCCGGAACCGCCTGAGCGACCACCACGGCGCTGCTGACCAGAACCACCGGAGCCGCCACACTGCTGTCCAGATCCTCCGGAGGCACGGCGGTCATCGCGGCGGGCATCTGCAATGAAGACAGCAGGAGACGCCGCCGGAGATTGTTCCATCGAGCGAGTCATCATGTCAAATTGAACTGCTTGATGGAGCAAGTCTCGGAACATGGGGACAGGCTGCATCGCCATCCGAGTGTCTGAGAAGTTGGCAAACGACGAACCGAGTCCCCGGAGAAACCAGTGGCTTTTGTCGCCCTCCTCCACCGGCTTCTGGATAGCGGCTAGTTGGTCGCACAGTTGCTTGAACTGGTGGCCATACTCAGCAACGGAGACATCATTGCGACGAAGAGAGAGCAATTCCTCGCGAAGCTGATTGGCACGCGACGTCGAGGCATGGGCGAAGGCAGATTCTAGGGCACGCCAGGCGGAAAGGGACGAAGAACAATCCAAGACCTCCGTCATGGCTTCGGGTTCCAGGGTCGCGAACAGTACGCCGAGAAGGCGTTGGTCGCGTAAGAGCCAGGCTGTGTACGCTGGATTCGGCGACTCTTCGCCGGTGGGAGAGGGTAGAATCTTCGAAGGAGAGGGGGAAGAACCCTATAGAGGATCCATCATCTCGAAGGTTGTCGCCGTTGAGATGAACTACCACTTCCACATCAAGTAGGTAGTGGTGGAAAGCTTTATTTGAACAAGGTTGATCATTGCCGTGGTTTGAGAAAAAGGGGCGGCCATGAAGAAATCGTGAAGAAAAGAGAAAGAAGGAAGAAGAGGGTTAGGGTTTTCGATCAGGCTGATACCATATGACAGGAATTATCGGATCATCACCAACTGTGATTACTTGTGTATATCATTATATATACAATTGAGAGATTACAAGATCTCCATAAATCACGGAGAGAATAAATCAACACCATAAATACAAAGATATACAATATCTACATACAAAAATATCCTCAACTCTTTCCCTTAACAAGCTGTCTTTCACGAAGAGATACATCCATGACTTTTTTCAAAGTGGCCATTGTTGAAGAGATCGTAATCTGCATTTTTCAACTGTGGTGGTGGGAACATGAGCGAAGCGGTAGCAGATGCTTAAGTTATTAGGTTATTGTGAATTAATATATATATATATATATATATATATATATATATATATATATATATATATATATATATATATATATATATATATATATATATATATATATATATATATATATATATATATATATATATTTGAAAGGCCCCAGTTAGAAGTAGGTGGAGGGCCCAGTTGAAGGGCGATGGCCCAAATGTGCCCATTATCTTCACATGTATGCATAACTAATTAAAGCCAAACTTTATAAAATTAATTAAAATCGTATAATTATTACAAAATAATAAAATATTATTAAAAATGTTTTATTATTATTTTTCTGATTGAACCGTCGGTCCGACCGTAAACCGTCAGGGCCACCAATTCGGTCTCCGATTCGATTATGAAAATACTAATTTTAACAGATCATAATAGTTGTTTTATATACGTAAGCTTTACTCTTCTAAACTGATATATGAGTTACGTATGGCTTTTATGGAATATGAAGTATTAGTCGGCATGAGAGAATCTATTTGAATGATATTATTCGGTCCACCCACTCTGATAATTTAAGTAGTTATAGTAATTATTTGTAGATAAGCCAATTATCTTCTCTAGATTTTCTAAGATATCATATGCGTCAACTTTCATCTTCGCCAATGAACCTGAACAATGAACTTGATCGACTTCGGTCATCTTCATGAATTGAATATTTGTTATTTATTTTATTTTATTTTTTTATTATTTTAGGTGGCATAAGTTCTAAGGAGTAAGATTAAGGGCGTGCATTTGCATCAATTTCAGTTTCTACGGATTTCAGGTGGGGAAATTCTTAAACCTTTTGATCTAATGTATTTGCTTACATGTTTTTCTTAAACCTTTTGATCTACTGTATTTGCTTACGTGTTTACATCTAATGAATTATTTCACAGTCCCACAGTCATAGAGTACTTTCGTAGCACTATCACATTTATATGTGTATGATTATATTTATGTGAATATGTATATATATTATGGTAGACGAATTATTTTTCCCACTGAGTCATTGTTTACTAACCTCTTCCAATAAAATTATTTTCACAGGTTGAGGAGTGGAGGAGCAAGACGAGGTATGACATGTGGAAACCAAATGCCTATCTTTAATAAAAGTTATATATTTCTGTAAAGTCTGTAAGGCAAAGATTTTTTATTATTTTTTTCCAAAACATTGATAAATGGATATTCTATTTCTCTAATCTTGGTGTTGGATCCCGTCCAGTCCAGAATTTTATTAATACTGAATCTTGAACTTATGAGTTATTATACAAGTATAAATATCATTTTTCGTACGCTTTTAAGAAAATTTTAGCAACGGATGCTTTCACTCAGTGAATTAAATATAAGGGTGAATTCATAATGAACTTTCTGGAACATATCATGTCCAGTAGAAATTTTGGTTATTTTATCTATTATTTCTCATTAAACAATTTTATAATTTATCCTTATATTATTTTTCCTTTTAACTCAAATAAGTTAAATTACACAATTGAGACCCCTATTTATACTCGTGGCAAGTAGAGATAGTACTACTTTTCCTATATAAGTTCTAGGAGCTTGATTATTATAGAGTGAGACTCTTGTGTCCCCAGAACACACCGTGTCCCCATGTGAACATAAGTACTCTTGTGTTCACATGGGGGCACGGTGTGTCCCAGGGGCACTAGAGTTTTTGTCATTATTATATTATAAGCATGGATATGTTCTAATGGAAGTGTATTTATGAGACTATTCTAGAAATTTTTAATACTTTCATTCATAATTCTAAAAGGGAAACAAGTTTTATCAATAAAAAAATTTACAAGCTGCAAACATTTTTGTTTATGAACATATATTTATATACATGAATATCTATATTTTGTTTTATAGAATTTTATTAAAAAACAGTATGTTATGGGGAAACATCCGATAAATTAGGTCGTTACATTAGTGGTATCAGAGTAGGTCTATGGTTCTGTAGACTTGTAAGTATGATTCACTACAAACATCTTTGACTACCAATAAGTATACTTTACATATATAACAACTATATTTTAACATTGGGTCAACCCATCTCACATATACCCGTCTCATATAAAAGTATCCCTTTCAAATAATATATATTAAGTACTCCCTCCGTCCCTCCGATAAGTGTCCATTTTGCCATTTTGGTCCGTCCCAATACAAAGTGTTCGTTTCCTATTTTGACAAGAAATGACCCCACACTCTATTACAATAACCCAAAAAGTTACCCATAATTACAAGATTGCCATTATTTTAAAACACAATTAATCATGAATTAACAGTTGTATTAACATCAATTAAATAAAATTTACTGATTACCATCAACATCTATTAACATCAATCTAACCCCACCTCCATTTCTCTCTCTTCCTTTATCTCTCTCAATTGAACTGCCATCAACATTTACTAACATCAATCTAACCCCACACTCATTTCTCTCTCTCTCTCTTTCTTTATCTCTCTCAATTGAATTGCCAAGTTTGGAAGCTTCTGGATTCATTCTTTCTATCCTGATTTAAACTTTTTGCTTCAATTTAAAATAAATAAAATAATTTGTGGCTACCTTATTTCATTTTTTTTCCTCACGTTTGCGAATTGGCTGTTCTTCTTTGTGGCTTTCTTATTCCATTTTCTTAGGTTTAAGATTTAATTATTCTTTAAAAAAACAAATCAAACCCCTAAATCATTCAGTCTGTCTCTCTCTTCATTTAAGTATGTCTCTCTCTTACAAACCCTAACTCCTCTCTCGCTTCCATCTCGAACGGGTTCTGAATCTCATCCCCTGTTTTCTCTCTCACACTTTGAGCTTCCGAGCTCCATTATCATGGAGACGAAGGAACTCACTTCCACCACCGATTGTTGGGATATACCCAGTCTCGACCCATGGTTGACGACTGATTATCCTTCATTTGAGTTATCTCGAGGGCAGAAGACTTGTACGGTGGCAGATTCGTCAGATCTAGTAACCGAGAGCCCAGATCCTACTGGATATGTGATTCCAGAATCTCAGATCTACACGAAAATGGTGGTAGCTGACTCCAATGAGGAAACATACGCCGATCGGCGTCCTATCGTGAGGCCGAAAGCAAGAGCCAAATGGTGACGGCTGGTTGACAGGGAGGATAAGGGTTTGCGCAAGGTTGTAATCGAGTTTCTACGGATATTACTTCCTTGTGCCCTAACTCTGTCGAAATACAGTGAGGTATACCATTGTTCCTTATTATTAAAGCACACGTTTTGTTGAGAATGTGGGTATAAGGACTGAAATGATGACTATATGTGCTTGAGAGTTGGGATATTTAATTGTGCCACCATGCATTAAGTTTGGAGGCTTACTTGTTTGTAATGTCATCACTTATGCATTTAGGAGGCACACACACTCTATGATGAAATTATCCTGAGAGTGATGCATTACACTTCATGTGTGAATGATTGGGTGGACTGATGTTAGTTGTATGTTAACTAGTGTCAATACATTGGTTGGAAATGTGATTAAAATGTGGGAATTTGATAGTTTTGAGAGTAATTTACAGTCTTTGATGATTGTTTGACCCTATTTAGCAAACTGTGATGATTGTTTTGAGGTGTTGCACATGAAATTTGCTTCAAAAGATACATTTATCAGTCTTGCAGTGCATTTGTATGCAAATGTTGCCTATATGTGATACAAATGTCCATGTTTTGGAGACTATTCCATTAAATATGTCATCACTTGGACATTTATGTCATATACACTCTATGATGATGCAATAATCTAAGAGTAATCATATTATACCACTAATAGAATTCACTTGAGGGTAGTTTGTTTAGTGCTTAAAAAACTCAACGCATAGAGTTGTTTTCTAGCCATAAACAAACAATCTTTACAAAAAAAAATAGAGGACTGAAATTGCAGCAAAATATTGAAGTCTAAACCTCAACACAAAAGCTTCATCATCCATAAAAATCCCCTCCATCCAACAGCTGCAAACTACCTTAAACCAAAATGTATCAAACCTGCAAAATAGTTAGTCCATTAGCATGTACAAAAAGATCTAGCATTTACCATTAGATCATTCCCTCAACACATGTTATGAGATCTTCAACTCCATCAGTTCCATTTGCATCAATCAAATGTTCTATGCATGACTGGACCAATTCTTTATCAACCTCTAAATTGGTGGGAAGGTTTTCTGCCCTCCTCAAGGATGCCTTTCCTAAATGAGGGATCTTGTACCTATTTGATCCATAACAAGACATTATTTCCTTATGGCATGCTTGTAGGCATAGGAAGACTGAATCAAGTGTGGTGTGTGTTAATTCATCATATGATTTGTGTACAACCTTCAATAAATCATCCATTAAGTCAGCTGGCTCCTTATGTTGCATAGATTGTAGTACCCTAAACCACCCCAAATCATTTACATTAGTATCTGGACTGTTTGGTGGTTGAAATGTGATATGGATGTTGAATCCATCTGAATCTGCAACTTTCCTAAAATCTGGATCATTATCATCAATGAGGGGAGTTGCATTATCTTGTTGAATTCGTATTTTCTTGCTTAAACCCTCTGGCCACTTAGCCTTTATAGCAGGTATAACCTGAAATAATGTCACCAATAAGATTTATGTGCTTAAATCTTATTTTGGAGGCTTACTTCATTGTTTAACTCAATGATGAAATAAATCTAAGAGTTACACACACTGATGAATTCTACTCAAGTTGCATACCTGAGTTATCAATACATGTTTGGAGACTTCCTTTGTAACTGAATCCAAAGGTTTAGTCACCAGTGTGCCTGCTGCCTTATTTTTTGAATTCCTTTGAGCAAGAACATGTTCAGTAAATGGGAAAACACCTATTTTTTCATCAAATATGCACTCACGGTTTGGACCATATAATGGTCTAGCCACTGCACACAAGAACATCACTTTACCAATGTACCTTTTACTTTGGCATGTTCTATGTGGTTCAACTTCATCTAGTCCCAAGTAATATCTCTCACTTGTTTTTATGAGATTAAACCACTTCTTATCAATTTGAACAATATTTGACATACTCTTAAACTTTATTAAATTCTGATCAGAAATAACTTCAAGTGCTAAAAGTCTGAATTTTAACCTAGTTATTTTTTGTTCCTCCGAGAGTGCTGGCTTGATAGCATTTGTATGAGCTCTGATCAGTCCATCTTTTACCGATCTTCCAACTGTAGTTTTGCCTACTTTCATCTGTTCTGCAATGTCTCTATAAGTTCCTCTTTTCCTCAAGGAAATGCTTTGCAACTTCTCTAAATCAAATGGCTTTATTTTCTCATGAATAATGACTATTTTTCTGTTGCATATTTGGATTGGTTTCCCTGCTGAAACTTGCGCCATTGCTCGTGACCATATCCTTCGAATCATTCGCCTTGTTACTGCATACTTGGCTGCTGCTTCATTGATTTTGCCATGTCTTGGTCTGCCATGTGATGAATCTTTTAATAGGAACTAAGCAATGAGATTTAACTCATCACTTGTTAAGTTTTTTTCTCCATATTTAATTTTTTTGGTGGTGTAGTTAATGTGAAGGGGGTGAATGCTTTTATGCCACTATTTTGGAGGGAATTGAAATATTAGGAGGGAAATTGTGATTAGGCGAATATTTCCCTCCACTCATTTTATAAATTATTGTATTCTTGTACCATTAAAATGTAATCGAGGGAATTTTAGTCACATTATTGTGATTTGAATTGTAAATTTATTTTCATCATGTAATTGTTTAGGAATGTTTATTAAATTGTTAACAGGTTGATGTAAATGGGAAAGTAGGAGTACTAATGAATGTACTGTATAAATGAGTTGTTGTAATTTTTTATTATTTTTTTACTTTAAATCTCATGTACAGTAGCATTCTTTTGCTGCTTTAATTAGGAATTATTAATTGTGAGGGCAAAAAGGTAAAACATCATTTAATATCTACCCACTACACGTAAAATATAATACTCCTTAAACTACGTGAAAAAAGTAAATGGTCACTTATTGGAGGGACGGATGGAGTAGTATTTATGTTTTACTTTCAGTTATATAGAATTAAAAAATATTCAATATAAATTATGAATAGTATCATTATTTATTATAAACCAATATAATATATAATTTAGAAATATTCTCAATCAAAGGCCTGAAAAATAGGCAAACTATCAATTCGAGACTTGAATTTTTATTTTTTTTATCGATTAGGGGCCTAAATTATATAAAATTAATAATGCAGGGCATGAATTTATCACATATTTTCTCCTATTTTACCAATTCAAGGCCTAAATTAAAGCCTTGAATAAATCCTCTTGCATTTCATTTTCTTTCTTCTATTCCAAATTTGGGATTTCATGTGTAGTCTTTCTTGTTTGAGTTTCTGCCAAATCTCATGACATTGGCACCATTTGTGGGAAATTGCAACCACTGCGAGTTCATTCCCAAATGCAGCCTCCATGCCTGAATTTATCACATATTGTCTCTTATTTTAACAGTTCAGGGCTTGAATTCAATTCCTGAATTTATAGTTTTGTATAATTCAAGTATTTAATTGATAGAAAAAAATTCAGGCCCCGATTTAATAGTTTATCCATTTTTCATGCCTTAAATCGATAAAAATCCTATAATTTATGTAATAATTATATAACTTAAAAGTATTAATAATTAATTATACTCCGTCCATCCCACAAAACGCTTCACATTTACTGTTCCACATTTTTTAAGAAAGGTTGATATTTTTGACTAATTTTGTTGACTTTAGAGAGTATTGTACTCCCTCCGTCCCACTAAAAGGCCCTAATTTTGCTATATTGGGTGTGCCTTCAAAGATCTTCATTTTTCTCTTTTCGTAAAGGGCCCCACATATGGCCATCCACTCACTACTAATACAACTACCCACTACATATCTTTTGTCCCAAGAATGCATGCACGTATTTGGTGGCATGTAGTTTAAGAAAAGTAACTTTTTGTTGTATTAATAATATTAGAAAGAGGATGAATATTTTGGGCAATAGAATAGAATAAAGTGTATGATATAGTTAATTTTAACTAGATTGTGTGTAAAAAGAAGGTGACATTTTTTAATATTGTAATATATTAAGGTTATTGATATTGTGTATTGTTTTTGTTTTGAGGGTGTGTAAATATTTTTGGGACGGACCAAAATAGAAAGTGTACAGGTATTCTTAGGATAAAGGGAGTAATACTCTTTACTCCACGTGCAAAAAATAAACGATGATTTTTCACCACAATAGAGGGTGTAGTATTTTTAGATAATAAAAGAATATAAAGTAATGGTATGAATGTGAAATATGAGTGACAAATTTGAAATTAAAACAACTTCTAAAGTTATTGGATAAAGTGATATTTTCTTTTTTGGATGTGAGTGTTCTGTGGAAAAAAATTAAAGGTAAATATATTTTTTTATCCATTAACTTTCTCTAATTTGAAATTGGACCATCGTTTTCACACTTTTTGAAATTGATTAATAAAAAAATTGACAATTTGGTCCTTTGACCGGCTGGAGCAGGTTACCCAGTCGGTCATGTATACGTGGCATTAATTTATATATTTTTCTTTCTGCTTATAATACGTGGATTATAAACAAAATTTTGTGGATTAAAAGGTGAGAAACCCTCCTCCCCTACCCTCACTTCAATGATGTCGGAAAGTCAGGAATCAATGTCGGTGGCTCCATCAGCGTCCTTCTATTTTTCTTTGGTTTTTGCTTTGCTTCGTGTTTGTGAAAAAATTAATAGCATTAAAGGAAAAAGAGCAAACATCATCCAGAAAAATTAAGGTACCTCCAATTATTTTTTCTTTCCCCTCGGTTTCCCTCGATCTATATATTGTCAAAAATTGTATTTTCGTTCGGATCAGAATTGTCGGCGGATTTAGATGCAGAAGAAGGGATGTTGGATTTGGGTGGGGGAGAAGAGGCGTACTTGTTTGAATTTCGACCAATTCTGAAATTCAAAAGCGTAGAGGATGAGATACGAGTAATGGGGGAAGAGAGGTGTAGGCACTTGAATTTTATTGTCTATTAAAGGAAAATATGCGGCAAATTATTTCAATAATTATCAATTAATTATTTATTTATTAAGGAATTTAAATAAATAAAAACCTAAAATAAATTAGTGAATAATTATGATAATTGGGCCGATCCAGTCAAATAAGCTCAAGTCAAACAAAGCCTGGAAAGGTCTAAACCTGCAGAATTAGGTCAAATCAATATTGACCAATTAAATTGCAAGGATAGAAATGCCCAAACCCGCAGAATTAGGTCAAATCGACCCCGGATCAATCAGACTACGAGTTATATATGGGGCTTCCTCACCCTTCACCTATATAAGAAGTCATCCTCCATTCATTCTAAACACACACTCCAGACTCTGAAAAGATCCGAAGAACACGAGCAAAGACGAAAGTCCAGCCTCCATTCAAGATCTTCAATTCAAGAACAACCTTCGATCATAGATCAAGGTGTCAAGTCCCTCTGATCCAGCGTTCTTCCAAAGAATAGCCTCCAATCAAAGATCAAGGTGCCAAGCCCCTCTGATCCGGCGTTCTTCCAGCCAACAGCCTCCAATCAGAGATTAAAGTGTCAAGCCCCTCCGATCCAGTGTTCTTCCAGCCAGCCGCTTTAGATCAAAGATCAAGGTACCAAACCCCTCTGATTCGGTGTTCTTCCAGCCAACCGTCTCTGATCAAAGGTCAAGGTGTCAAGCCCCTCCAATTCGGCATTCTTCCAGCCAACCACTTCCGATCAGAGATTAAGGTGTCAAGCCCCTCCTATCCGGCAATCTTCCATCCAACCGCCTCCAATCAGAGATCAAGGTGTCAAGCCCCTCCGATCCGGCGTTTTTCCAACCAACCACCTCCGATCAGAGATCAAGGTGCCAAGTCACTCCGATCCAGCATTCTTCCAGCCAACCGCCTCCGATAAGAGATCAAGGTGTCAAGCCCCTTTGATCCGATATTCTTTTAGTCAACGACTTTCTCCACGAAAAGCTCTCCAGTCAACGTTCAATCTGAACAAAGACTCAACGCCTCCGGATCAACGTCAAGACTACACCTCCTAGCTCGGACAAACTTCATCTGAAGATCTGGCTCAACACACATGCTGTTAACCCAGTCAGCACAGTCAACATACAGTCAACACACACTCCAGTTAAAGTCAAGTCAACAAGTTAAAGTCAAGCCAAATTGGTTCGAGAGAAGAATCAAAGTATTGATTGAGATTGTAACCCTTTTACATATCTTTTAAATTAAATCCATCTGAATTATCTTTGTACCTAATTTGTATTAATTTTATCATAAATACAAAAATTTTTTGTTACAAATTTTGGCAAGCCCAGTGGGATACTTTCTACCTCTCATCTCTTCTCTCTACAAGCTCAAAAGTATGACCCCTCTGATAATTGCAATAAGGATGTCTTTTACCATGAAACCTTTAGAGCTGCAGACTGTGAAAATTCAAAGGACAACTCCACTCAAGATTGCAATAAGAAGGTTTACTGCCTCAATACCTTCAGAGTTGCAGACTGAAGATGGTGAAGTATTTACAAGAAGTATGCTCGAAGGTTCCTCAGAGACAAACCATATAGTTGGGATTACACTCAATAAGTCATTGCACGACAACAATGGTGGTGAAAATGTTTCTACCTGCTCAACTCCTCACTTAATACCAAACTTACAATCTATCTCAGCTGTAGCTGCAGTGATGATAACAAGTGTAATAACCATTGAGGAATAACTCGCAAGTATGATGAAAACCATTGAAGGACTCAACAAGCACATGGAAGCTGAAGATTTAAAAACCTCCAAACTTATGAAGAAGATGGAGAATCTAGAGGCAAGTCATGCAAATGGAAAACAAGTTGAGGATATGATCACGAGGAGGAGGACTCCGCAAAACATCATGTGTCTAAGGAAAGCCAGTTGAGGAAAAAATGCAAGTTTCAACGGACGGAACACTTCCTATCAACCAACTAAAGAACATCATGATAGAAACAGTAAAAGATAAGTTTGAAAGGAGCTCCAAATCTTCTTCAATCTACGCCAAACCATATATAAAGAGGATTGACAACTTGAGGATGTCAAGTGACTACCAACCTCCCAAGTTTCAACAATTCGACGACAAAGGCAATCCAAGACAACATGTGGCACACTTCATTGAGACATGCAATTATACTGGTACTTATGAAGATCATATGGTAAGACAGTTTGTCCGCTCTCTCAAAGGAAATGCCTCTGATTTATATATCGACTTGGAAGCCAGCTCCATCGACAGTTGGGAGAAAATGGAAAAAGTATTCCTCAACCGCTTCTATAGCACACGAAGAATTGTTAGCATGATGGAGCTAACAAATACATGTCAAAGTGATGAAGAATATGTCATTGACTACATCAACAGATTGAGGAGCCTAAGCCTCAATTGCAAAGAAAAGTTGTCAGAAACTTTAGCAATTGAAATGTGCATTCAAGGGATGCAATGGAATCTTATCTATATACTCCAAGGAATTCGGCCTAAAACTTTTGAAGAGTTGGCTACAAGATCTCACGACATTGAGTTGAGTCTGACATCAAATGACATCCAACAACCCTCTATTCAAGACTCTTACGAATTTGAAGACATGTCTTTCGATGAACCCGTGGAGGAAGAATTGCAAAAAAAACTGCAGTTTCTATAAAGATTCATAGACATGAAGTTAAAATAAGAGAAAACATCGCATCCCAAGATAGGGGACAATGAACTGTTGACCAACTTAAGTGCAAAGCTCCTTGACACGAGCGGAAAAACTGTCTGCATAACGCTCCTTGATACGAGCTTAAACTATCTGAAATCTCCCAAGTCTACACTACACTCCTTGATACGAGCTTAAACTATCTAAAATTCTCAGCTCCTTGATACGAGCAAAAATTGTCTGCATTACTCTCCTTGATACGAGCTTAAACTATCTAAATTTTTAAAATCAAAGCTCCTTGACACGAGTGTAAACTGTCTACTCAATGCTCCTTGATATGAGATTAAACTATCTAAAACCCTTAACTTACGCTCCTTGATATGAGCTAAAACTATCTACACATTTTGCTCCTTGATATGAGTATAAACTATCTACACATTATGCTCCCTGATACGAGCTTAAACTATCTAACACAAATCAAATACAAAACTCTCTGATATGAGTAAAATTTGTCTACACATTACGCTCCTTGACACGAGTTAAAACTGTCTACAAATCAAACTTTCAGCTCCTCGATACGAGCAAAACTATCCACACAAGACTCTTTGACAAGAGTACATATTGTCTATAAGTTCAAATTCAAGACTCATTGACACGAGTATAAACTGTGAACAAATTCAATTCAACGCTTCATGATGCACGAGCTTAAACTGCATGTTACTCCTGACCCGCATGAGTATAAAATGTGTACGACACCCCCCATCCAAACCAAATCATGTTTCTTTGATCTATGTTATGATCTGATCCTCTTCAAAGAGGTACGTAGGCAGCTTAGCGCTCTACTAAGTTCAGTCATAATTCAGGCTATTCATATCAAGTTGGTGAGGCAAGCAATAAAATTCAATCATGTTGATCAAGAATGGATTATCGCAATTTGTTCACTTCAACACAAAGACGTCTGTGAACAAAATGCGAGGGGGCATTTGTAAGCACTTGAATTTTATTGCCTATTAAGGGAAAATATATGGCAAATTAATGCAATAATAATCAATTAAATATTTATTTATTAAGGAATTTAAATAAATAAATTCCTAAAATAAATTAGTGAATAATTGATAATTGGCCAAATCCAATCAAACAAGCCCAAGTCAATCAAAGCCTGGAAAGGTCAAAACCTGCAGAATCAGGTCAACTCAATATCGACCAATCAAATTGCAAGGATAAAAAGACCCAAGCCCGCAGAATTAGGTCAAATCGGCTCTTGACCAATCAGACTGCGAGTTATATATGGGGCTTCCTCACCCTTCACCTATATAAAGAGTCATCCTCCATTCATTCTAAACACACACACTCAAGACTCTAAAGAGATCCGAAGAACACGAGCAAAGATGAAACTCCAGCCTCCCTTCAAGATCTTCAAGTCAACAACAACCTCCGATCAGAGATCAAGGTGTCAAGCCCTTCTGATCCAATGTTCTTCCAAAGAAAAACCTCCGATCAGAGATCAAGGTGTCAAGCCTCTCCGATCCGGCGTTCTTCCAGCCAACAGCCTCTAATCAGAGATCAAGGTATTAAGCCCTTTCGATCCGACGTTCTTCCAGCCAACTGCTTCTGATCAGAGATCAAGGTGCCGAACCCCTCCAATCTTGCGTTCTTCTAGCCAACCGCTTCTGATCAGAGATCAAGGTGTCAAGCCCCTCCGATCTGGCATTTTTCCAGCCAACCGCTTCCGATCAGAGATCAAGGTGTCATTCCTCTCCGATCCAGCTTTCTTCCATCCAACCACCTCTGATCAGAGATTAAGGTGTCAAGCCCCTCTGATCCGGCGTTCTTCCAGCCAACCACCTTCGATCAGAGATCTAGGTGCCAAGCCACTCTGATCCGGCGTTCTTCCAGCCAACCGCCTTCGATCAGTGATCAAGGTGCCAAGCCCCTCCCATCCGGCGTTCTTTTAGTCAACGACTTTCTCCATGGAAAGCTCTCCAGTCAACGTTCAATCCGAACACAGGCTCAACGCCTCCGGATCAACGTAAAGACTACACATCCGAGCTCGGACAAGCTTCATCTGAAGATCTGGCTCAACACACACGCTGTCAACACAGTCAACACACACTCCAGTTAAAGTCAAGTCAACAAGTCAAAGTCAAGCCAAATTTGTTCGAGAGAAGAATTATAGAATTGATTGAGATTGTAACCCTTTTACATATCTTTTAAATTTAATCCATATGGATTATCTTTGTACCCAATTTGTATTTATTTTATCATAAATACGAAAAATTGTTGTTACAAGAGGTTTGGTGTGTGAATGGAGAGAGAGATTCGAGAAGAGTGCACGACGACTATTGTATGCCCGTTGATCAGATCCAATGTATGGGTCGCTCCGCCCTGGATTTCGTCGGAGGTGCGGAGGCGAAGGTGGGAAATGGAAAGAGGGTGAAGGGGGGTGGTGGTGTCGCTGGAGGTGGTAACATTGACGGTCCAACACGAGGGTGAATGGGTGGAGCACAAGTACGAAAGAGCAATATAGCCGGAATCATTAGTCGGCAATCCCGATGTGGGTAGACACGATATCCTCTGCGAGATCCATGAACTACATGCAGCAAGAGGGTGAATTGGTGTTTGAAGATGAATTTTTTTTAAAACCAATAATTCATTTCCAGTTGTTAATCATGCTTAGATTTTAGGAAAATAAATTTATAATGCCACGTCATTAGCCCAATTTCATATAGAAACAAAAAAGATAAAGAATATAACATGTATACATGACAGGTTGGATAACCTGCTCCAGCCAGTCAAAAGACAAAATTGTCGAATTTTTTTAACTTATTGGACCAATTTAAAAATGTGTGAAACTGATTGACTAATTTTAAAATCTAAGAAAATTAATTGATAAAAAAATGTATTTACGTAAAAATTAATGAGAATTAAAACTTTATAAAACTAATAATAAAATAATAAATTTAGAATATTTTAAAAATATTATTTTAAATTGTAATTTTAATGAAAATTAGGGGAGATATTATCAAATCACAGCAAATTTGGCAGAACAGAAACATGTTTTTCTTTTGGGATGGTACTCCAAGGCCCAAGCCAAGGTAGTGGGTGTAGTGGTTCGGGTGGGAAAGCAGCTGATAGTGTATAACTGTAGTGGGTGTAGTGGGTTCGGATGGTACATACCAGGATTATTCTCGTACATGTACATGGTATAAGCAGTCCAAAAATACCGTGCCGCAGCGACTTAAGCTGTGGAGTGAGGATTGGCCGGGGGACCTTAAGGGAATACGTCGTAGCTGTCTACAACTAGGCCGCCCCGGTTAAACACCCGTTGGCTACCTTGAGTGACAACGGATTCCAGATCTCGTCAGGTCAGGGCACTCTACATTCTCTCACCATTTTCAAACCACCTTTCCTTTTCCTTTTCCTTTTAATTTTTTTTTCTCTGATATGTATCCTAGCAGAACCTGTGTATTTGATTTACTAATGCTCCGAACTTGATTGGATTTTTTCGATGATTATAGTGAAGATCTACTGTTTTATCTATTGATTCTGGTGGCGTTTAAGTGGATTTGAATCGATCTTTTCTATGTGTTTCGTAACAGGGTGATGAACTCCAAGTGAGAGTGCCAATAACCTATCATCTATTCAGACACAACTTCCATATGTCTGTGACCACTGTAGGCCATATCAATTGTTCTTGTGCGAACTCACTGATAAATCAATGTGAAAGGTGAGTGTCTCTGTTTCGAGCAGCTCATATTTGTTATTTTCTTACTCTTTGTACCATGATATATTGATCCCTTTTGGGGGTTAAATTAGTTCCACCCTGCAAACAAGTCTTCATTCTGTAGAGGCAATTGATGAGTTACTACTCAAGAACATTTCAAAAATGATGATGAAGTTGTTGCTTAATTGCAACTATTCAATCTAATTCCTATTTAATTAATATTAGTATCTCTATGTTATGCTAAAAGTAGTCAGATCTGCTGAACTTTAAGTGACAATTGTAAGCAGTGGCCAATAAGATTTAACAAAATATCTTTAACCTAATTTTAAGTTTATTATATCTTTTTATGCCATGAAAAAACCCTTTACTCAAATACACACGAGTGATGTATTAAAGTGAAAATAAATTTCGAGTAAATTATTCTAGTTAACGTAATTTTGGACTAATTTATTGAGTGAGTAAACATAATTTTCGAGTAATGTGAGTTAAAAGATTTAAGTCAGATAATTTCTAGTAAATGTTTTTCAGAGTAAAAACGATGGGAGAAAGAAATAAGATTCTAGACGACTTCCTGTATCTGTATAGAGGCAAAGGGTGGATGGAAGTTCACTAATAATTTATGACCATGAGATTTCTGTTGGGTTTAGGGGGAATCATAATGGGATCACTGTCTTTTCTTAATCATAAAGAATAGAGAATATTAACACGTGAAATATCTTCAATTCAAGAAACGAGACAGGGCATGAGAGCACAAGTAAACCATTCTCTTTATTTTGGTAAATTCATACTAACTTTTATCTACTGAAGCTCTTCATAATTATTTGTTTAGTATTCGATTCTTATTCTTAGTATGTTCTTTAATATTGAAATAACTCTCGGTAATATTATGATAGGAAAGAAAGCAAAAGTGGATAAGTAGTGCATAAAGCTCTTAACCCACGTGGTGTGCTGGGAGATGAAAGAGCTCGATAAATTGTTGCTTATCCTTCATAAGGCGTCAAAGAGGGGGATCTCAGAGTTCATCTGCGTGATTATTTCTTTCTTTCTCGAGCTTATTATTGGTGAGTAATGCGGATGGGAGGACCTTCTCATGTTGTTGAGGTGTACCGATACAGGACATATTTTAACTTATCCGTGAAGTGTGAGTAATGGTGGAAAAGATCTTGCCTCTTAACACATTACTAAAAGAAAAAAAAATTGTTTTGCATCTGGTTGCTAGATCACCCGAGTACATGACATTGACATTAGAGAATCAGTGCTACCGTGCATGAAATGCAAACGGAGTTGTGATGATTTGATCTAAGACTTTAAATATCATATTTTTTATATCAACAATGATCTGTGAAATAATATTATTATTTGTTGATATTGTTATTTTTCAAATTATTTATTTAAAATTAATTAAAATATTAAATTTAACCTTCTAAGCTTCGTTTGAATTTCATGCATTGATGGCACATATTCTCTCGTGTTCATGTACACGGGTTATCCAACAACCAGATACAAAATGGTATATTTTTTTTGTTATTTATTATGTTCAAGATCTTCTCCTTCACACCTCTCGTTTTAGGGTGAAGCTTAAATATCGTTTCCTGTCTGCACACCAAATTATTAAATGGGGTTTGCTCATCTTCATTGCAATCCCGTATTAACTTGGGTTGGGAATGGCACTTGTTTGTTTAGTGTTATATATATTGCATCAGGGAGATTCATTATCTAGCTTGCGCTAGTGGTCGGTCTTACAGTGGTGTAATGATCTCGTTATTGAAGAGTCTGTGAAGCCCAGAAGGTTCCAGAAATAGGCATGGTACATGAAAACCGATATTCAGTGTAATTGTTGAAAGGCTATCTCCCATTTTGGAGTGCTTTGCTTACCCTGAGTTGTCCTTCATCATGCGTTTCGTTTTGCAGATCCAGTTGTGTTATCTTTTTTAGCTTCATGGCGTATGTGATCCGGATCATTACATGTGCAGAGATTTCGGTGATTCTCTGTTGTATCCAGTTGTGCAAGGAAGATTGTAACTGGTGGTGGAGAGCTTACTTGATGCCTGCCTCTTCCAGGTGTTCCTTTTTTTTTACTCCGTTTTCGGCCATTTCATATTTTTTGTGTGCGTTCATTGAATCTTGCGTGTTCTCTGTCTTGCCTGGAACCATTAGCATTTTCGCTTACTTCTCTTTTGTTTGAAAGATCCATTCCTCGGAGAAATTAACCTGAGAAGATAATGCACTACCAAACGTACGTGCTTGTCGTTTTGACAAGTTTTTGGAATCACAAATGTATGAAATTGCTGTTTGTTGAAAATTCTCCATGTGGCTGCAAAACTGTTATTTTGGTTTATAATTGCGCTGGTGGCATCCCTTGAGGAGCCCTTCTATGCCTATAACTACCCCCTAGATTTGAACTCCCTATTTCACAATTATTTTATGAGTCTAACTAGGGTGCAGTGCACATGTGCACTTGGACGATCTTAATCGTTAGATTAAGAATTAAATTATTTAAAATTAATTTAAACCTATAAATTAGGGAGCCAAAATCATCCTTATTTTATTTCACTCCGTATTTCATAATTTATTTTTTATTGAAAGACTATATTCTAATTAAAGATTATTAAATCCTTGCATGAAGATACTTTCGACATTGATTATAACACACAATAAGAATCTAATAAGTAGAATAAAAAATGAAAATTAAAAGATTGTAACACAGCTAAGAATCTAATAAGTAGAATAAAAAATGAAAATTAACAAGTTTGAGTGGTAACACCTTATTTTACTTCTATGTTATTAATTTTTTTTCTAACTAACTAATTAATGATATTTAAATATTAAATTAATTAAAATAAATCCTTGATATAAAATAATTTGTTAACTTTAAATATTTATCATGTTTTTAATCTGGATGTCATATCATACATCATAAAAAGATATAGCCTTTTCATTACGGGAGCACCATAGAATAAGTGAGGTTAAAATACTACCGTAACTTATACTCACTTCGTAGACATTTGTTTTTTTAACGTGGATTAAGAAGTATTACTCCCTTCGTCCCATAGAGAAGTTCACAGTTATTATAGATACGGAGTTTAAGAAAAAGTTACTTTTTGAGGGCATTTTGGTATTTTTAGGTAATAAATAAATTATAAAGTAAGTTATGTGAGTTGTAAAGGGGTGACAATTTTGAAATTAAAGTGTGTTGTGGGGTTATTGATTTGTGTGTATTTCCTTATTTGGGGGTGTGAACTTGTTTATGGGATGGACAAAAATAGAAAATGTGAATTTGTTTATGGGATGGAGGAAGTACTATTTAATATATTTAATATATAGTTGATAGTTGTATTAGTAGATATGTAGTTTTCATGTTTTAATTGTATTAGTAGGTATGTATGAGTCTTATATATGTATAAAAGAAAATGTGATTTTTTAGATGGACACCTGAAATGCCAAAATGTGTCTCCCAACTAATGGAGGGAGTAAGACAGTTTTTAGTTAGTGTCATTACAGAATTAAAATTTAGGATGTGCAAATTTGATGGGTATAATGCTTTTATACCAACATTTATGTGTACGCAACATAATCTATTCGTGAATAAGATTGTCTATTCCATTCATTTTTTTCATCGCATATTCCATCTATAAGAACTTTAAGATTCTTGTCATGTATTATGATTGGATTTAAATTTCCTATTTCATATTTTATTAGTGTTTCATAATATTAGAAACTATACCCTACAAATGAACAATAAATTCTTATAGCATGATGGATATGAAGGAATGGTTTGGGAATGGAACATTATTCCTAATATTAATCTCATTCATAAGTTTGGTATATTTTGTAGTAATGTTCATTCAGTAAGGAACGTGCATTTCTTCAAATATGAGAATCACAATTCATGACACCCCATTGACTTTAGCCATTCTTCCCTCTAAAGAATCAAATATTTATATTTTTTTAATTTATTTTTATCTATATAATATAAGATATATTAATAATTATTTTTTTTTGTTTTTTGTTTTATATCACATCTCATATGTAGTTACAAAAATAAAAAAATAATTAATTTCCTTTTCCTTTACATATAATTTTCATATTAAAAATTTTTAGTATGTTAAATTATTTATTAAAAATATTAAATTATTTAAAGTCTAAATAAAAAAATTAATTCTCATTATAGAAAAAATATAAATGTAAATTTATAAAAAATAAAATTTTTTTTATATTTTATTAAATATCTATTATAAAAAATTAAATATATAAAAATTAATATTATTTTTAAATTATATATATATATATATTTGTAATATTAAATATAAATATAAATTTTATTTTTATATATAATTTAATAATTTTTTAGATTACATATAGTTTTTTATTTAAAATTTAAATAATATAATATTTATTTTATCTTTAATTCGTAATTTTTTTTAGTTTAGTTATTAAAACATATGAATTTTTTTGAAATTTTAATCAATTTAAAATCTAAATAAAATAATAAATATGAGATTTAAATTAAATTATTTTTTATTATTTAATCGAATTCCTAATTAATACCCATCATGGTAATAATTATTTTTAATAATTCATTTCTTATCAGTATTCTATTTATTAGTTCATTCAATTCCAACATAATTTTATTAAATCATACTAATCATGGTATCATGGTATGTGGTCATAATCAGAAAACAGTAATAACCATGTGTATATAGTTAAGAGGTGGAATACGAGATGAAACACAAGGGTAGAGTAGATCCAATGCCCATTATGATCAATGACCAATTTTTTACCATGTGTGTATGGTTTAATGATTATTACTTAAAATATAAATTCAAATAAATAAATAATTATGAAATATTGAAATATTCCAAACCAACGTGTGTAAGGCTTAAAATTAAAATATAATATTTTAATAAAAAATACACTTATAAAATATTGAAATAATGTTATGGAATAGGGATTCAAATCGTAATCCGCATATAATAGGCAACAGGATTCCCCAGCCTCTCTCTCTCTTAGATAAACTCTCCTCCTCCTCTCTACACTCTAGCCCTGTCTGCCACCTCCGGCGAGGAGGCAGGTGACCGGCGTCGTCGGACCTGCCCCCCTCGCATCTCCGTTCATGCCGTTTTTCCTCCTTCCTTTCTAGATCTTCCCTCCTACTGTTCTTTTTGTTTCATTTGACAGAAGCTTTAACGTTTGTCCCTTTCAGGTCGGACATCTTTCTCCGGCGATTTCTTGCTGTTTCCTTGGAGAGCGAGCTACTGTCTTGTCCTGTTGCAGTCCTTGTTCATAGTGCGCTTTTGGCTGGTATAGTCATTTTCTGTCGTCGCTCCTCCTTCCCAAAGACAAGCTTGTCTTCTGTTGTTCTTGTAACGGCTGAGTGGTCTTTGCTGTAGTCGTTTTGTCTTGCTGCATCTCGTCGGTGCTGACTTCTCGGCCGTTGCTGTATTTTAGAGGCCCGGTTTTTACCGCCCCCTTATCCATTGCAGGTTCAGAGGCCCGGTTTTCAAAGATTGATGCTAACTATTTGAATTGTTGGTCTTTTAAAATGATTGCTTTTAGTTTCTGCTGAACTTGTTTAAGACTTATGTCTTGTTTTTATTAGCTTTGAACTAAACTCGAAATTTGATGGTGATTATTCAATTTGCTTTATTACCACTTTGGTAATTATGCTCTGGATTGCTAAGTTTTTGCACAAGTGAACTAACATATGATGTAATGTGTTGGTTATTCTGTTATACTTGATTATTTTTGCATCAGGTTGTGTGGTTGCGGATAAGTGTGATTGGGGAAGATTGTTGGTATGAGTGTTAAGGATAGGTCGACACATTCTAGAATCAGATCGATCCTCTAGAGATTTATATTAACCACTAACACTTGTATGTTGTTCGACGTATATTGTGCTTGGTGTTGTTTCAGGTTTGTAGCAGTCAAAGCTGGTTCATGTCAGAAGTTGATTCAAGTTCAACACAAACCTGGAATGTCGTGGAAGTTGAGTGGAGGTTACTCGAGTAATGGATAGCTATCACCTCACTCATGGGTGGTTCAACCATTCCTAAGTGGACCACTCATCTGTTCTACTACAGTTTCATTCCCGCGTCTATTTATATAGCTGCTGAATGGTCAGAAATAGTAGATATGCAAGATACAAAAAACAACCTATTTCGATAGGTTCTATCTTTAGGTTTCATTTGTAGTTTCACTCGTGTTGTCATACTTTGTGTATACTGTTATTCCGTATAATTTCTGTGTACTCTTCAAAAGTAATGAAAGTGCATATTTGAAGTAGGTTTATATCTAACAATTTAGGTTTGGTATTTGGAAACTTGTTTGGATTTTATCCGTGTACGAGAGTATGGGTGTGCATTGATCGGTTCTGTTAACTGAACCGATCGAAATTTAAAATTGAATTTTTATCTTTTTTTTCAACAAATCAAAAACCGAATCAAAATTTTCAAAATCGATTTTAACAAAACCTAAATACATCGGTTGATTATACCGATTAACCAAATCAAACCAAAATATTTTTAAAAAAATTAAAAAACATGAAATATTAAAACTGCAAACAGCATGAATCTCATAACCAAGAATCCCCTCATTGCAACATTCATGTAAAAAAACTTTATTCGCAACATTCACAACCAAACACGCCCTAACACTTTCCCTAGAAACCAAATTTGCAAAACATTCACCAACAAACCTTTGGCAAATTTTCAGAATCTTAAAATTGCAATTTTCATGAATGAAGTTGTTGGGCATTTCAACCCAGACATTTCACCTGACAAAGTGCAACCTGACTCCACAACTTTTATTTTCCACATTTCCTTTCTTTTCACACTCAAGTATGTGCAATTGGATTAGTTGTATCATTTCTATTCAGTGGCAGTGTTGTATCATTTCTTTTCACAACTTTTATTTTCCACAACTTTTACAGGAAGAATATGGCAGTGTTGTATCATTTCTATTGAACTAGCCTTTCTTCTTAATTCCACGAGGAGCAACAAGAATGCCATCGTAAAATGTAAAGTAAATGTGGGGTTACTATTCAGTGGACGCCGGAACTTGAGAAGATGATACTGGAGGTGGCTGACTTGATGCTAAGGAAAAAGGAGAAGATTTAAGATTTGGAGTGGGGTTATGGCGCCCTTGGTGTGCAGCTGCTGTGAGCTAAATGAAAAATAAGAAATGAGATTGAGGGCTAGGGTTATTTAGTTTGGGTATGGTTATATATATGCATATGATTTCAGTTCGATTCGGTTAATTGATTTTTTTAATTTTTAAAATCAAATCGAATACCAAAAAATCTCATTTTTAAAACCATAATCCAAAAACCAAACCAGATTGTTTAATTCGATTTGATTTGATCGGTTTATTCAGTTTCGATCATAATTTGCACACCCCTATTCGAGAGCGGAATTTATGTTTCTATCTCTTGAATTTGTTTTTGTAATCACTTTTTTTCCAAGATAGTGATATTTATGATATGAGGCCGCCATAAACGAAAGTTTGTAGAAAGATTGAGTATTTAACTCTACCACTGTTTAAACTTGTCATTCATATTCAAGTTTTATATTCTGATACAAGTTAGTGTTGTACGTAGTGTCAACAACACTTCGGACAAATGTTTTTAAAAAAAAGTGAAAACATTTCTAATATATATATATATATATATATATATATATATATATATATATATATATATATAAATAACGATCTCACCATGTGACTGTTTCATTCAAAACTGTCCTACTATCCTATAATGAATAGTATCGGTTACTTTTGATGCTTAAATTTGATACTATACGAGTTTTTCTTGTTATCATTATAGCCTATATCTTTGGCATTAGATAATATTTTTTTTAGTAGCGCAAGTAAAGATATTAGAATAGTAATTGGGATAATTTTTTATACTAAAATTTATTAGTAGCAATTATATACTCCCTCCATCCCACAAAGTATTTCGTATTTTCCTTTTTCATCCGTCCCTAAAAGTATTTCACACTTTACTTTTACTAAATTTGGTAAAAATACGTTACAATAATACACACTTTTCACACACATCCCAATATAATACTTACTTTTTCACATCTCCCAACAACGTTACACACATTATTCATTAAATCAACTAAAATATATATTCTCTTTCTTACTTTATACATAAAAATACAAAATTTTCTTAAACTCCGCGCACACCAATATGTGAAATACTTATTGGGACGGAGGGAGTAGTTTTTAGGTGAAATTTATTTCACTACTACGTACAAAGTGATTGCAATCGGATCTTATGACATACGTAATTCGCTCGGGATCCATGTATTTCTAATGCAGTAGAACGAATAGAAAGAATTACCTTTCACCAAAGACTAGTGGAGAAGTCGAATACATGAACGCAGAAATAACCTCGTGATCTTCTATTGTATTCTTATGCCTCGTCTAGACGTCATGTGGGCGACAATCCTCAATCCGTAGTCTTTCTAATATTCTCTCGTTTTTTTCTTTTTTTTGATGAGAAATATGATTTCTCACGTTAATTCTGATTTTAGGCGTGTAAATTAGATTTTAAGATCACTGAGATGACTTTTTATAGGTTACAATAGGGACTAGGAAGAGAAATTAGGGGTGGGCCACCCATTGGACTTAGGAATCCAAGTTTAGCCCAAAACTTATATCTTAAGCCCAATAAAAATAATTAAGTCCACTAAAAAATTATTATTGCGCTACCACCCTAATCCCAAATTACGTTATAGGATCATTTTTATTATGAGCCCGTTTATTTCCCTGTGTTTAAGATATACAATACCCACTAATTAAATGAGTTACTGACAACTCAAGTAATTAATCTCTAATCCAAGAGTATCACTCAACCTTTTTATCATCTTGGATCAATTCCACCTGCAGGTTTCACATGATAATTCTTATGAGCTACTCAAGGGAATATCATCAATCTAAATCATTAGGACACGAATTCCTTCTACAATCAACAGTGCACCATGTGGACAGTACTATCTCTCAACTCACCGAGCATATTGATCTAACAATTAAATCTCACCCGTTAATAAATCAAAGAAATACTGAATTTCGTGTCGAGGTTATTGTATAGGGATTAAGAGTACGAATATCCATAATAACTGAGGTATTGTTCTTTTATATAGTCAGCACAAATCGAACAATCTCAAACGGTCCTACTCAATACACACAAAGTACACTAGTGTAATTTTATAATCAAGACAAACAAATACCAAAACACACTACAATCATTTAGTTTGTCTCAATCTATCTCGATTGTGAACATCTAATTATTATACTTTATAAGGAACTGATAATATGATCTTCCGTGCGATGTCACACACCATATTATCTACAATATAAAGTAAATGAATAATTCCATTGACATATAAAAAAATTATAAGATGCAATCATTTGATCAATAATTTTCATTTCAAAATATTATTAAAATATTGTTCATACTTATAAAATTAATCTTTTAATATACAATCCAATCAAATTTTAATAGTGCTAAGTCACACCGGATCTTTTGCGCCATTTTCGTGCATCATCTTCTATGCCACACGATTAAATGGAGGGGGAAATAAAACGAACCATTGCCCCTAGGATTTAAGGATTAGGATATAATTTTTCTCTCCTACGTGTCGTCCATCTAACGGTGTGGTACAAGAGATGATGTACCAAATTACACAGAAAATCCGAGCCGGTGCTAAGTTACGGTCAACATCTTAACGAAACAAATGGAATAAATCTTGTTTTTGGTGTGTCATCAACAATGCATCATAATTGTATATGGTTATAATTAAGGATCTATTCTGACAAGAATTGATATCCCTAATTTGATACGTGGTTCAACTTTAATTCTTCTAATAACAATATATTTACTATAATAATTAAAAAAATAATAGAGACATAATACCATGTAATTGGGTAAAGTTAGAGATGCTTCCTCTTTAATTAAAAATAAAAAATAAAACACTTTTTTATGATACTAAGTATTATTTTCAAAATGTCAAGTGCTACTTTTCCTAGAAATTAAAGTAAATAGTGCCCCAGGCATAGCTCAAGTGGTAGAGGAGGGGGTGGAAAGGCCTTCCAACTGAGCTTGGTTGCTGTAGGGTGGGGGTTCGAATCCTGCCTTTATCATGGATTTGGCCCCTTGCAAGCACAAGTTTAACAGTGAGTCCTCTCTATAAGCCACTTGAGGCACATCCTGCGATTTACCTCCTCCACCAATCCCCTGCCCTCCCAGGATAGGGGCGGTGGGGGCCCCTAATGGTGGGGTACACTATTTTTTTAAAGTAAATAGTCTACCAGATAATATACTATAAACTAAAGGAGAATTTTGGATTTATTAGGTGGCATCATATGAACAATTTAGGAATGATGTGTCATTTTTATAGATTTTTAATTTTTTTTAATAATAAACTTACTTAATAAAGAAGATAATATAATTACTTTATTTTAAATAACCAATCAAAATATTTCATTTTTCTTTATCTTATTTAAAAATTTTCCTAAAACTTTAAATGTTTTTAACTTTTTATTTTTAAGTCGGATTTATATAAAAATTATATCAAATTAATTGTCTTTTCATGATCTTTAATTTGACATCCATATTACCAATAATATATGATTAGATAGATTCTTAAATTTAATAATAATTTCTATATTGTAAAATATTCTTTAATAAAATATATTAATAAATAAAATATTTTAAGAAGAGTGAGAAATTATTTAATATATTTAATTTATTTATCCTTAGAATTTTAAGTTTAATAAATTTAGTTAATTATAAAATTCTAAATAAGGAAATTTATAAAAAAAATAAATAAATCTTAGTTTAAGAGTAATTAATTTTCATAATTTTTTATTGTTAATTATTTATTTTATTAATAGTTAGGGATGGTAATGAGATGGGCATTTCAAGTACTCATTCTATCCAAATCTTAATAGGACAGGTAGTGGAAATCTCATTAGGGTTTGGAACGAGTACACATATACTATAAACTAAATGAGGGTTTTGGATTTATTAGGTGGCATCATGTGAGCAATTTAGACATGATGTGTCATTTTTATAGATTTTTGAATTTTTTTAATAATAAACTTACTTAGGAAGAAAAATAATATAATTATTTTATTTTAAATAACCAATCAAAATATTTCATTTTTCTTTATCTTATTTAAAAATTTTCCTAAAACTTTAAGTGTTTTTAACTTTTTATTTTTAAATCGGATTTATATAAAAATTATATCAAATTAATTATCTTTTCATGATCTTTAATTTGACATCCATATTACCAATAATATATGATTGGATAGATTCTTAAATTTAATAACAATTTCTATATTGTAAAATATTTTTTAATAAAATATATTAATAAATAAAATATTTTTAGAAGAGTGAGAAATTATTTAATATATTTTATTTATTTATCCTTAAAATTTTAAGTTTAATAAATTTAGTTAATTATAAAATTCTAAATAAGGAAATTTATGAAAAAAAAAACTTAGTTTAAGAGTAATTAATTTTCATAAATTTTTATTGTTAATTATTTATTTTATTATATTTAATAATTTATCCTTAATTATACAATAATTTATAATTGTTATATAAATTTATTAATTTTATTTATTAAATGATAATAGTTAGGGATGGTAATGAGATGAGCATTTCAAGTACCCATTCTATTCAAATCTTAATAGGGCAGGTATGATAATTGTAAACGGATTTGAGACGGATACAGATAGTTGTGAAAATCTCATTAGGGTTTGGAACGAGTACGGATAATACCTCAATACCCGTGGGTACCCATATATATATATATATATATATATATATATATATATATATATATATATATATATATATATATATATATATATATATATATATATATATATTATACACAAAATTTAATATATTTATTTAAAACAATAGAATTTAATTTATATTTAATTCATAATAATTTAATTTTAAAAAATAGAAGAGATATAAATATTTATATAATAAATTAATATTAAATGGGTGCGGGTACCCGCGGGTATTAAAAAATGGGTATGAGATGGGTACGGGTACCATAATAAATTTTTAAATGGAATGTGTACAATTAGTTTTTATTTTAAAATCGCATAAGAGTACGAGCAACAAAAAATAAGCGAATACCCTACCCATTGACATCCCTAATAATTTTATATTTAATTATGATTTCATAAGATTATACTCCCTCCGTCGAGTGAAATGCGAACAGTTACTTAATATTAAGGTATTGTTCGTATTTTATCAAGACGGAGGGAGTATTTTTTTATGTAATAATTTAAATATGATAATATAAGAACATAATATATAAAATATATGTTTTGTATTGGCAATATAATATTGAAAATTATATATAAATTTACAATATAATGTTATGAAAATTTTAGGGTTAATTGCAAAATAAAAAAAAACACGAACTTTACTGCTATTGCAAAATGGAAATTAATCCACACTTTTGAGAAATTGCAAAAAAAATCCACCACCTTTAAATATTATTGCAAAACGCACCCAACAAACCTCTACTTATAGTCACAAATTGGGTTTATTTTGCAACAATACTTAAAGATGATGATTTTTTTTGCAATTTCTCAAAAGCGATGATTAATTTGCAATAGGTGTAAAGTTCGTGGTTTTTGTTACAATTAACCCAAATATTTAATAGACATTACAAAAGTTTAAAGTGTTGTATAATTTTTTTTGGTTTAAAAATGTTAATATTAAAAAAATTAAAATTTTTATGATTAAAATTATTTTTATTAATTTATATAGCTGTTAATATTATGGAAAAGACTTGTGTAAAACGGTCTCAAGTGAGTGCTTACGTCATAAGTATAAAAAGTAACAACTTCTATAATAGAAAGTGATATTCAATTGACGAAAAATGACAATATTATTTTATGAAGAATTTATAATATAAATGAAAATTAAGTGATAAAATTTTATAATAAAAGTGATAAAATTCATAGTGAAAGTGTTATCACCATCCCTCAAGGACCATTTAATTTCTCCAACCGAATACATTTTTCGGGTACTCAAACCAAATAAATATATTATATTGTTCGGGTACTACAACCGAATACAATATAAAATTTTAATTACTAGAATATTTATATCTTATTAATTTTGAATATTTTAATTTAATTATTTTTTAAGTACATTTAGTAAATTTAGAAATACGAATAGCTGATTCTATAAAAAATACGAATATCCCACGTATTACGCAGGCTTCGTACTAGTTAGTAAATATTAAAGCATGTAGAAAAGTAACTGATTATCATCCAAAAGTATAGGAAAGTGGCATAAATGCATTAACCCTTGTTCTTCTTTTTTCATTTGAAAAAATACAAGCATTTACCTAAGAAATACTCCCTCCATCCCGTTTCAATGTTTACATTTCTATTTTGTGTGTTTCATTTCAATATTTACGTTTTCCTTTTATAAATATGGGACCCACCTAAAACAATTAATATATCATCTAACACTGATACACCTACCCACTTCACATTAAATATTATATTTTTCTATCCACTATCTATTAAAATATAATATTTTAATCAACATGCAAAAAGTCAAACGTAAGCATTGAAAAACGTAAACATTGAAATGGGGCGGAAGGAGTAATATATAATAGACTACGTAATTATAAAGTATATCCGTGGACTGTGGCCTATAATGCAATACTATATATAGATCTCCCAACAAACTGAAGAAGGAACATAGACCCATAATACAAGGGATTTTATGTGTGTATATATAGCTTGCATAGTTTATATTGTGAGGATGATGCTCTTCAAACATCTTCTTCATATTTATTAGTGTCATTCTTTTGTTTAAGGGGAAACCAACCTTTGATAGTTGTTAAAATTATAAAGAAATGGAGAAAATGGGTGTCTTTTTTATAATAAATATTCTTGCAACATTGCAGTTGGTGTTATTACCAACAACTTCTGCAGCTGAAACAAAGGGAAGAATTGCAACAATATTGAGCATCGATGGAGGTGGTGTTAGAGGCATCATCCCTGGCACAATTCTTGCTCATCTTGAATCCAAACTTCAAGTTTAGTCATCCATTGAAACCAAATGAATATGATATCTCTCTAATTTTCTATATATGAATATTGATGATTTGTTTATATAATTGTGAGTAGGAATTAGATGGTCCAAATGCAAGAATTGCAGATTATTTTGATGTGATTGGGGGAACCAGCACAGGGGGGCTGATTGCCACCATGTTGTCTGCTCCGGGTCACGATAATCGCCCTTTCTATGCTGCAAAGAATATTACAAGCTTCTACCTTGAACACTGCCCCAAAATCTTCCCCGAAACCAGGTATTGTGTGAGACCGTTTTATTTTATTTTATTTTTCTTCTATTAATTTTATTTTTTACTGCTTTCATTCATTTACCATTGATATATAATGAAATAATTTAAAATTTTAAGTTACTCTCTCCATTTCGGAGAACCTTAACATTTATTGTTTAAAAATTTCTACTTTTGTTTACCAATGATATTGACATTAGGAGGTATTTTAGCGTTTTTTTTTTAATAAATAAAGTGAAAAGTTATGTATGTTAGGATAAACTTGCATGAAACCGTTTTATATATGAGAGTGTCTTTATATTTTTTTAAATAATTAATTTATATTGTCATTTTTATTAAAGATATTATCACTATTTATTTATACTACAAATTGTTCATGAAATAATTTATTGCACTACCATCACTTTTTATTAATTCAAGTATAATTTTTTATTAAAATATTATCACATCTTATTTGTCTTAGAGAAGTCTTTCCGTGAGATGGTCTCACATAAGTGTTTGTCATGTATGCTATGTGAGAGTGATAATTTTAAAATTTAAGTAATTTTAGAATTATTGGATAATTAAAATTTTTATTTCTTTTTTAAGGGTGTGAATGATATTAGGGAACAAATAAATGAAAAGGTATGAACTGTTAATATTATCACTTCTTTTACATTTTACAATATTAAATTTTGCACTATGTTTACAAAGGAAATATTATATTTTATTAAAAATATTATCACTTCTTTTACATTTTACTATATTAAATTTTTGCCCTAGAAGCAAATAACACATATCCTTAATTTTTTTTATTGTATTAGACCTGCATGCATGTCTGATTCACCAAATTTATTGATTATCAGCCGAAACAACTTCATTGGAAAGATATCGAGTTTAATAGGGGGGCCAAAGTACGATGGCAAATACTTGAGATCATTGGTCAAGAGATTACTAGGCAATATCACCATCGCCCAAACCCTCACAAATCTGGTTGTCCCCACTTTCGATCTCAAACGCCTTCAACCGATTATCTTCACAACCAAAGATGTAATTTATCTAATCTTTAATTTAATTTATTAAATTCATCAATTCACAATTAATGAAATGGTGAATTTTTGTGATAGGTGCATGGAAATGGGAATCTTTCTAGAACAGTTCATCTGTCAGATGTGTGCTTAGGCACCTCTGCAGCTCCCACGTATTTCCCACCTCATTATTTTGAGATAGAAGATGCAGAGGGATTGCACACCTTTGATCTCATTGATGGAGGTGTTGCCGCTAACAATCCTGTGAGTACTTTATTCTTTCGATGCATCCAATGAAAAATAATACCATGTAAATGGTTATTTGCTTTTTACGTACGAATTAAAAAGTATTATTATTTTATGTGTACTGAGTAATTGTTTAGTAGTGAGTGGTGGACTATTTGTAGAATTATTTTACTAAAAATGGGAAATTAGTACGTATGGATTGAATGCCCAAAATAATAAAACATATGAAGTGGACGGAGAGAGTAACAAATAAAAAAAAATACCAATCTTTTGATAAAATATTATAATTAGAAGGCAAAGTATTGTTTGCAAGTTCATGACATGATTAATTATATATGTCTATCCTAGTATTTTGTGACCTATTATATGTATCCTAAAGAGTGTTTGGTTCGCATTTACTTAATATAATACTAATAAATCTTAAAGTTGTTAAAAATATGCATGGGAATTTACCTATTAATTGCATTCATGGGAGCTTATTTATCTTATAAGCCCTTTAGTTAGAATCAAGGAGTTCGATTGAATTCAATTTAGGGAGTAGGTTACAAATATCTCTTGAAACTAATAAAAGATTATGGGAATTTTCATGCTCACGCGTTAATCATAGTTACCAGTTTTATTAATTCATATATTAACTTTGAGAATCAATCTTTAATATAATCAAGCGTATTACTATATTTTCGATCTATAAATAGGAAGATTTACATACAACCTGATTCACAAGAACTTAGCTCTAGTTAAAATTAGGGGACACTTGTGTGAGACAATCACATTGTGAGATCATTTAATATTTTTAATTACTTATCACTTTTAATTAAAGATGTTGTTACTTTTCTTATTAAATGCTATCACATTTCATTTATAGTATAAATTTATTCATGAAATAGTTCATAATACCATATGATTATCACTTTTCATTAATTAAGTGTCATTTTTCATTGTAAAACTTATCACTTTTTATCCGTCTCAAGAAAATCACACCGTCATACGGTTTCACACAAATCTTTGCTTTATAATTAATATTTTTAGTAAATAATTATATGTATAATAAATACGTTAAAAAACATACTTTAATTCATCATTTATCATACTTAAAAAAAATATACTTTAACAACCATTAAGCATACTTTACCTATATAATAGACATACTTTAACATGTTTTACAAATCGTCTCACATATATAATGTCTCGCAAGAAAGTTTGTCTATTTAGTGTTTAGTAAGTTTGTGTTTTTTTTTTCTTATTTTTTTTATTTTGCTTTCACATTTCACTTGTAATAATAATAAATAAATACTCTCCCAGTCCCATAAGTTTCACACTTTTCTTATTCACCTTCTAAAAAGAAAACATATATTTTAATCAATAATCTCCAAAATTGCTTTAATTTTCAATTTATCACTTTTACCTAACACATAATACACTACTTTACACTTTATTTATCACCTAAAAATGATAAAATATCCAAAAAATAAAAATAGTTGGTCAATAATTAAAGCAACTGTTCTTAAACAAAATGAAACAATAAATGTGAAACTTATTCTAGGACAAAGGAAGTATATGATAAAATTTCTTTTGAGATGTTTTCTATGTGAGCCGGATTGTAAGATGACTGATACATTATTAAAAGTAAAATTATTATATATGGGGAAAATATGTTATTGGGTAGTTATAGTATCATTTATTAAAGGATTAATTGCAAAAAAAACCACGAACTTTACTCATATTGCAAATTAATCCTCAGTTTTGAGAAATTAAAAAAAAAAAACCTTCACCCTTAAGTGTTGTTGCAAAATAAACTCAATTTTTGACTAAAGTAGAGTTTTTTGGGGTTTTTTTTTTGCAATAATACTTAAAGGTGGTGGTTTTTTTGCAATTTCTCAAAAGTAAGGATTAATTTGCAATATGAATAAATTTTGTGGGTTTTTTTTTTGCAATTAATCCTTTATTAAAATATGATGAAAATATGCATTGAAATATGATCATACGTTTTATAGTAGTAGTGATTCATAATATAATACCCTAAAATCAAACTTAATAATGAGTAAATCATACTTTAACCACTAAATACATACTTTATTTATACATAATCATACTTTAATAATGGATCAATCCGTTTTACATATAACTGTTTTACAAGTGAGTTCTCCAAAAATGGAGCACTCTTGTAAGATGGATATGTGTAAAATGGATTGTGCGACGAGTCAATCAATTATTAAAGTATATATATATATATATATTTTATCGGATAAAGTTAGTTGTTAGTATAGTTAGTAGTTAGTTCACCAAGTCTCCATACACCCTTATTCTCCCAAACCCTCCTTATAACTCCCCTCCTATTCGTTCCCAATGGGAATCGAACCCCGGTCACTCACTTATGTGAGGAAAAAAACAAGTATATTTATTATAAAGGTAAAATATATTTATTAATAATTAAAGTATGTTGTAGTGAATAATATTATAACATCCTAAAATCATACTTCATTGCATTATTTATCATACTTTAGAAAAAATACTTTAACTACTAATAAACATATTTTACTTATATAATAATCAGACTTCAACAAATCTCACAAATCGTCTCATATAAACATCATCTCACATATATCTAAAATAAATAAATAAATAATTGCAATAATCGTTCTTATCCAATTAAACCAGTTTTTCTTCTAATTTTGCCTTTTTATTTATGTTTTTTTTCAATTAATTATTATTAATTATAAAGCACTACAACTAACATCTTAATGTACTTTATTTTTTAAAATTTCACTATCACATAATACATACAACATAGTTTACACTTTACTCTCCCCATCCCCTTAATACTTTACACTTTACTCCCCCCATCCCCCTGAAATATAATCTTTTACTTTTCATATGTGAATTATGAATTATAATAATTTAAAGTGTAATGAATTGAGGGATACAATATTTTTATGTGTAGTGAGTAATTATATTAGGATTGAGTATGTGACCTATGTGTAGTGAGTTGAGTATAATAATATTTTTCTGTGAGTTACATCAATCTAAAAAGGAAATAAATAAAAAACTTTGAAATGTAGAGAGTAATATCTTATCATATTAGTTCATGACTTTAAAATGGAGGGAGTAATATCTTATCATATTAGTTCATGACCTATTTTACCCATCGATTCTTGAAATTTTTGTGGTTTATAATTTATTTTGTCCCTATAATTTAATATTTTATACTCATTGTTTAATATTAATTCTAAGTGTATAAAGTAATTAATTTCACCCTTTAATTTATGGTCTATTTTGCCCTTAAAATTTAGTATTTATCCTTTGAGTTTAATGTTAATTTTAAGAATATAATTGTAATTTTAATCTTGTGCCTTATGACATATGTTGTCATGAGGTTTAATATATATCCTTAGAGTTTATGTTAATTGTAAAGATAAAATTGTAATTTCATCATCGTGGTTTATGATTACAGAAAGAGTATATTTATCTTCAATTGTATAATGTTAATTTTAAAAATATAATTATAATTAATAATAATGAATTAATTAGTTAATTATAATTAGTATTAATTGTAATTAATTAATATTAATTAAAAGTTGCATACGCTATTCCATTTTGGCAAAAACTCCGGTGCCCCGGGACACACCATGCCCCCATAGGAACACAAGAGTTTTAGTATTAAAACTCTAGTGTTCCCATGGGGTACGGTGTGTCCCCGGGGCATAGGAGACCAACTCTTCCATGAATAATTTATAGAATAAAAAAAAATGATGCTTCCTTCGTCCATTGTTAATGTATCCATTTACTTTTTGCACGTGGATTAAGAAGTATTATTATTTTATGTGTGGTGGGTAGTTGTATTTGTATAGTGTGTGAGTGTCATATTTTAATTGTATTAGTGATATGTGTGAGTCTCATATGTCTAAAAGGGAAAATTAATAGACTAAGAGTAGACGACCCAAAATAGTAAAATAGGTAGTGTAAAAATGAACGAAAGGACTAATATTTAAAAAGAGATGTGATAATACTTTTAATGAAAAGTGCAACTATTTTAAAAAGAAAGCAGAAAACAAAGTCTCTTGTGAGACGTCACTTATATGTGAGACAAATTGTGAGACTTGATAAGTATGTCTATTATATACATAAAGTATGCTTAGTGTTTGTTAAAATATGTTTTATAAAGTATGACGGATGACATACTAAAATTTGATTTTAGGGTGTTATAATATAATTTGTTATTGATATATTTTATTTACAAATTAATATACTATATGTATATAATAAACATACTTTAGTAATTGATTGAAATCTCTCCCAACTCGTCTCATAAGAACTTATATCACAAGAAAGTGGGTCTCAGACAAGAGTGCCGCTTCAATTTTATGTTGCACGTGTAGCAGGTGGCATGCAATACCTTCTTAGATTATATACACAAAAATCATAAAAGTCGATTATATGTTATTTCCATTGTCGTTACTTGATGCAGTAACGCATAATTCAAATTAAGAAAAAAAGAAAATTCTATGTTTAGCACTAATCCTTCTTAAAAATAAATTTCAACACTAATGTAAGACACTTCTAAATTACATTCTTAATCAAGACTTTGGATCATGATATAAAAATTTTCTCAAGTTTGTTTGTCAAAATTGAATTCCCCGAATGTACAACAAATGGATCACCTATTTCATTTTCATATTTCATTTACTATTTTATATATTAGATAATTGCAATGTGTCATAATTAATGCACAAAATTCATCTCATGTCCCAAAGATTTAATGATTATTTGTAGGGTATAATTTTTTTATATTTTGAAACACCAAATGTTGAATAAATAATTCAAGAGTGGGGCTCTTGTGCCCCTGGGGACACCGTGTCCCTTTTCAATTTACGTGTCTCTTTACAATTTAAATTCTCTAGCAATACATAGATTTAAATAGAATAGAAAGAGAAAGAATTGTGTTCACATGAGGACACATATCGTGTCCTCGAGAGCGCATGAGCTTTTGCCATAATTCAACTTAAATGTTCAGACTTTTTTTTTTCATCGAGAGCAACAATGCAATTTGTGTATGATTGTGAGTGTACTTACACATAAATTTAATATTTTCTCCATAAGCTTTAATAAATTTTATTTATTTTCTCATATGAATTAAAGAATATTATTATTTAAATAATAGGCAATATTACCCAATTTGATCAGGTGGAAATCTTTACCAACAACAATTTATTATAAAAATTATCCAACATGTAATTGAAAGTTTCAAAATTATATTTTATTTGATAAAAATAACCTTTGATTTTGACTTTTACTTGACCTTAAATTCTTTAAATATTGTTTCAAGTGTCGGTTCAAGTCGATCTCTAATTTACAACCCAACCAACATTTATCAGTTCGAATCGGTCCCTTGCCGACAACCCGACCGACATCTATCAATCTCTCGATCTGTGTGTCGGTTGGAGTCGGTTCCCCACCGACATCCATCACTCTGTCAGTTTGAGTGTCAGTTCTAGTCGATCTCCCACCGACAACCACATATAACGTAGGAGGTGTGTGGTGGTGTGTTTATTTGACTTCTTTAAATAGGGTCAAAGGGTTATTTTATCGCATTACATTAAATTGGTTAAAAATGATAGCAAATTATTTTTATGTTGACAATGATTTTGTACTAAATAAATAAATGAGTATTTTTGCATTTCTCCCTTATTATTTAATGTGTAGAAGGTAATTGTATTAGTGGGTACATCAGCCCCATATTTTAATTATATTAGTGAGTGTGCGTGAGTCTCATATGTCTTAATAGAGAAATTATATCTTTTGGGATGGACGCAAAAAAGAAAAAAAAAGTCTCTTTTAAGCAGATCGAGAGAGTATTTGATTTTAGAGCACTTGAAATGAGAATAGGCGTATCAGCAAAAATGTCATTTTTAATATTCTCTCCGTCCTGGGCAAATGTGGTCATTTACTTTTTGCACATGAATTATGTAGTATTATTATTTTATGTGTATTGGGTAATTGTATTAGAGGAATGTGATGGATAATGGTAGGCCCTTTTTACTAAAATGGAAAAATGAGAAAATGAGAACCTTTGAATGTGACGTCAATATATAATAAAATGAGGATCTTTCGGCGGGATAGAGGATGTAGTTAATTTCGGAAAAATGTCACACACTATAATTGTTTCAGAAAAATGCCACTATTTTTTTTAATTTTGAACATAAGTAACACTAGTCTGGGACTACGCCTGCAATTCTATATGCGACCCTAAATGCGACTATATGTGCGACCTTACACGCGATTACATGTGCAGCCATTCACATGTTTTATTTACTAACATATGTGCGGCCACTGCACACGACTATATGTGTGACTATACGTGCAATTATGAATTAATTATATTATGAAGATGAGCAAAAATGTCAAAAAGTGACATTTTTTCAAAAAAAAATATATTGAGTGGCATTTTTTTCAAAATCAATTACTAAAAATGACATTTTTCACAAATTTTCATGAGAATAGTGTTTATTTGTTTATATAATAAATGACATTTAGATTATTTTGGAGAAAATTTTGAGCTCATCTCATCATTCATTTTCTTAATCGTAAATATCTTTATGTCGCTGTCTCTGACTTTCAAGAAATGACCAAAAAAAAAATGATAATCCTCATAATTAAAATAATACGTACATAATTAGTGAAAAGTGAAATTTATACTGTGAACTACTCCATTCGTTCGCTTTCAAGAGTATCATTTTTCTATTTTGGGTGTCCGCCCCCAAGGGTCTTATTTCTTTATTTTATTTATACACACCCACTAATACAACTAAAAAATGGGACACCCACATATCCACTAATACAACTACCCACTACACTTTAAATAACAATACTCCTTAATCTCCGTGCCCAAAAGCAAATGACACCCTTGAATCCGGACGGAGGGAGTATTCATAAACAATTTATAGTATAAATGAAAAGTAATACTCTCTCTATCCATCCTTAATTTATCTATTTTACTCTCTTCGTCCAATATCAATGTATCAATTTGTTTTTTTGCACGTGGATTAAAGAGTAATATTATTTTATGTGTAGTGTGTAGTTCTATTAGTGGAGGGTGTGTGTCTCATATTATATTTGTATTAGTGAAGGGCGTGTGTTCATATGTCTAAAAAGAAAAATTGATAAATTAAGGGTAGACGATCCAAAATAGTAAAATTGATAGATTAATGATGGAAGGAGGGAGTATTATTTTGGGTCGCCACTCTTAATTAATATATCAATTTTTCTTTTTAGACATATATGAGACCCACAAACATTACCAATATAATTAAAATATGGGTCCCACAACTCCCCACTAATACAACTACCCACTACACATAAAATAATAATACTCTTTAATTCACGTGCAAAAAGCAAATGAGTACATTGATAATGGACGGAGGGAGTAACATTTTAAAAGAAAATTAATAATTTCTTTAATAAAAAAATGACATCTAATTATGAAAATGTAACATGGTCCCACCATGAGACGATCTCACATAAGTCTCATCAAAGGAAAAGATTTGTGTGAGATCATGTCACGAAATGACTTTCGTGAGATGAAGAATAAATGATAACTTTTATAATCAAAAGTAATACCAAATTGATGAAAAGCGATAACGGTGTTGTAAACTATTTAATTAACAATATTATAAATAAAAAGAAATGTTCCCTCCGTCCACTTCAAGGTGGCCATTTGTTTTTTTTACTTCGATTAAGGAGTATTACTCCCTTCGTCCATTGCAAACGTATCCGTTTGCTTTTTGCATGTGGATTAAGAAGTATTATTATTTTATAAAAAAGTGGGTAGTTGTATTAGTTCGGAGTGGTAGGTCATGTGTGAGCCATTTTACAAAAAAGAAAAAATGGATACTTTAAGAGTGACGACCCAAAATGGCAAAATGGATACGTTAGTGATGGACGGAGATAGTATTATTTTATATCTAGTAGGTAGTTGTATTAGTAGTGAGCGGCGAGCCATATGTGAAGCTTTTTTACTAAAAATGAGAAATGAGTCCCCTTAAAGTAGACGCCCAAAATGATAAAATTTGGACCTTTGGGTACGAGCCTAGTCTTTTTTTTAAAAATGTTACTTCTTTGGTTTCATATTTATGTTCATAGTTGCTGTAAATATAGGGTTCAAGAAAAATTATTTATTTATTTTTAGGGATAGTTTGATATTTTATGGTAATAAATTAATTATAAAGTAAGTTATGTGAGTTGAAAAATGAATGACAATTTTGAATTTGAATTGTATTATGAGGTTATTGGAATGAGTATAATTTCTTTATTTGAAGATATGATTTTATTTATATGACGGAAATAAAATAGTAAGTGTAAATTAATTTATGAGACAGATAGAGTATCACTTTTTAATTTATACATTTTGATTATTTATGAAATATTCCACTATACCATTATCACTTATAATTGATTTGAGTTTCACTTCTTATTAAAAATAATTAGGGAAAGACTCGTATAAACTGGACTCACAAGTGCATCCTAATTTATTGATTATTTTTTTGTATATGAAAATTTATTTTTTAGAGATATAAACTATTACTGAAAATATTATTTTTCAGATTCTTGCATCCTGATTACGAATTATTTTTTGGTACATGAAATATTCTTCTTTAAAAAGATCAACCATTACTTTTTTGAACGAAACTTTTACTCATCAAATTTTGGTATTTTGTAATTTTTTATATTTTTGTTGAAATATATAATATTTTTCATTAAAAAATTAATTTTTTAAGAGTATTTTTCACATATTAAAAAATAATTTTACAGAAACAGAATTCGAACTAAGTTCAGTGGAGAATCTCAAAATATTACTCTCTCTTTCTCCGTCCTCATAAATTGTGTTGTGAGCGGGGCCTACTCTTTAATTTTAGGGTTCAGTGCAAAATTATTTTGAAGCTTTTTATATTTATATAAAACGTATAAGTAATAATCCATCCGTCCTATCCAAAAAATCTTTTTTTCCATTTTGCATGTCTCACTCAAAGTGTCAGTTTTCTTTTTTAAACACATGAGACACATACACACATACTAATATAATTAAAATATGGGACCCACACTCCTACTAATACAACTACCAATTACACATTAAATAATAATACTCCTTAATCCACTTATCAAAAAGCAAAAACTACTCTTGCCGTGAACGGATCGAGTTATACTTTTGAAACCTTTTATTCTTCTTATTTTATAAAGATATCGCCAAAATTTCTGCTGAACTAGTATACTAAGAAAATAAATTGAAAAAAAATTATGAATAGTAAAGATTAAGAAGAAATTTAAGAGAATAAAAAAATTATAATGAGATTTTTATTGACTGTGAGAACGAATTAATTAGTTACGATAGTGTAATCTACCCTGAGAAAAAAAAAATTTAACGACAAAATGTTGGAATTCTTATATGAATGAACATGAGACTTCCGTTTTTATGTTTTTTTTTTTTTTAAATATTTTTTTATTTTTTATCAAAGATAATATTACTTTTTATTCAATTGATTCATTTTACGTACTATTGTTTATGAAATAATTTACCATCATATAAAAAATCTTTAATAATAAAAACTTATACTCACTCCGTCCTATAATAGCATTCACACTTTTTTTCATTTATTTATTTCATAATAACTTTCAATTTTCCCAATATTTAAAATATATATATATATATATATATATATATATATAATAATAATAATAATAAAAAAATCTGGGGCCTCATTGAGGGTGTGGCGCGGCACCTCTAACACTGCCCTTGAGTCGCCCCTACTAACATCACATCAAATAATCTGGATGTTTTACATCCAGTGTTTTCATAACCGAATTGGAGGTCAAACCGGAGAGCCTAACGGTTCACGGTCGGACCGGTTGGATCGGCGGTTCAACCGGAAAAATAAAAAATTCACTATTTTTAATAATATTTAATTATTTTATATAATTTTACTATTTACATTAATATATTAATTATTTAACATTTTAATTTATATGAAATTCATCACTTAAAAAATAAAATCATTACCTACATCAATACTAATAGTACTTTCACAATCAAAAATAAAAAATGCATCATATATGATCAGCAGACACATTCAAGCATCAAAATATAGACAACACAGTGACAAACAAACAACAAAATAGTGAAATACCATTCACCATCCAACATAAATACTTAAGATTTAAAATCTTGAATACCAACCAATGTATAATCTAACACAACAAAATAAACTAAGCAAGACAACATCTTAGAAATTTAGAATTTTGAAATTGAGTCAAAATTTAAAAATTGGTCAATAAGTTGTAATTTAAAAAAAATAAAAGGTAAAAATCGGCGGTTACGGGTTTTACCGGTTCTGTCCGGTTTTGACCGGTTTTCCCTCAAAAGCGGTTACTAGAGTGTAGTTGGACTGGACACCGAACCGGTTCCCGGTCCAACCGGTCGAACCGGCCGGTCCGGTCCGGTTCCGACAACACTGTTTACATCAATACATGATGTGAATGGATCTTAATGATTTAAAATGTGTCACTATATTTCCCATTGCATATAAATATTCTTTGGATGTTATCTTGAGTAAAAAATATATATTTTAAATTTGGAAGAAGTTGGCACATAACTTCCAGTGATTAATTAAAATTCAGATATTTTGTGTGTTTATATGAATGTAAACTAATTGGAGTGATATGATCCATGCAAGACCCTAACAGCCATAACACATATTTCCAAACAAATCATGAGAGGAAACTTTCCACATTTGGATGTGGGAGCAATGGATGTTAACAAGATGCTGGTTCTGTCTTTGGGCGCCGGTTTAGCGCAGCAGGAAAATAAGTACAATGCTAAAGACGCAGCCTCGTGGGGTGCTCTAACTTGGCTATTCAACAGAGGGGCGACACCCTTGATCGATGTGTATGGAGACGCAAGCGCAGACATGGTCGACATTCATGTCTCCACCCTTTTCAAGTCCACCAACAACGAAGAAAATTACCTTCGTATTCAAGTACGTATGGATGAATTAACAATCTAGCTTTTCTATGCCATTATGGTGTATGACCGCCTGTTGGATAAGTGTCATGTAAGGGAACGGAGAATATCTAAACCTTAAGTAAAAGCTTACACTAAGCGTAAGGGTTTATATTTTCTCCACTTTTTCTTTGCATGAGAGTGTAAGAAAGTAGAGAAAATATAAACCTTTATGTGCAAAATTTTAAGGAAAGACTATAATAAACCTAGGATGAGTAAACATCTAAATCAAACAATATATGAATACCAGTCATTATAATACTAATTAAAAAGTAATAGGCCTTGTTGAACTTTTTTTTTCTCCTTTTGATAAATGAGGACTACAACATTATAATGATATATCATAATGACACATAAAATCACATTACGCTAATTATTGTTGGTCCTAAAGATACTCAGTGACCGAGGGAGTTAAGGAACGGGGGTAATGGCCCCCTCCCCCCCAAGGAAATTTCATATTTTTTACTATATATATATATAAAGTTTATTGAATGTCTTTGGTAGTTTAGTGGTTCATCCCTCTTTTCAGGAAGTGACCTGAGGTCTCAGGTTCGAGTTCCGTGGAATTAGTTATTGCTTCATGTTTATACTTGTTTTTTTTTTATTTTTCTTTCTTTTTGATCATTTAATTCTTTTTTTTCCAATAACTTTTATTCTACATATAATATTAATAATAAATTTATTTTATTTATAATATACAATATAATACTCTTTGTCTAATAAATTATTTACACTTTACTCATTTATTTGTATTATATTTACCCAAAAAAATAACATAAATAGTAAATTTAAAGATTACTTATATTTTAATTTTAAAAATGTCACAATATTAACACACATTAATACTATATTTTATTTTTTATGTAAAAATATCAATTTACTCCTAAAAAGTTAATTCTTTTTTTCCAATAACTTTTATTCTACATATAATAATAATAAATTTATTTTATTTATAATATACAATATAATACTCTTTGCCTAATAAAATTATTTACACTTTACTCATTTATTTGTATTATATTTACCCAAAAAAATAACATCAATAATAAATTTAAAGATTACTTATATTTTAATTTTAAAAATGTCACAATATTAACACATTAATACCATATTTTATTTTTTATGTAAAAATATCAATTTAATCCTAAAAAGTTAATAAAAGGTTGTAAAAAAGTTAAATTTTCTTAAACTATATGAATGATTTCACAAGACGGGAAAAACATTTTATTCTTTAGTGTCATTCTGGCCCCACTGAGCCTAATTTCTGGCTCCGTCACTGAAGATACTACTAGGTCTTCAATCGAAATTTCAATTTTTATGTTTCTATTCTCAACTAATGGGCATATTATATTTGGATTTCATAAATTTGTTTTAGGAAGACAATTTGGCTGGCGATGCATCTTCCGTTGATGTTGCAACCACATTGAACATGCAAACGCTTGTTCAAATAGGGCAAAACTTGTTGAAAAAGCCGGTTTCGAGAGTGAATATTGAGACCGGAAGATCCGTGCTGGTTCAAGGAAACAACTTCACAAATGATGTAGCTTTAGCCCAATTTGCGAAGCGCTTGTCTAATGAAAGGAAGTTCCGTGGCAAAATTTAGAACTCTATTCTAGAATATCACTCACTTCCATCAGGCCTGCCTGACATTTCTAAGGCCTTGGTTAAACTAAAAAAGTAAAGCTATATGTAATTATTTTTAGTTGTATACTCTCTCCGTTTCATATAACTTTCTCCCCTTTTACGTCTATTTCATATTTATGTTCACACTCTAAAAAATGAAATGTCACTCAATATCACAACCTCAAAACTATATTTTAATTTCAGAACTACCGTCAATTTTTAATATACATAATTTACTTATAATTTATTTATTACTAAAAAATATCAAACTACCCCTAAAAGTTTAAAAAGAAAAAAAATTTAGCTAGAAAAAAATTAATTTTCTTAATATCCATGAAAGTACAAGTACAAACACTCGAACAAGATTGGGGGACTTTTTAATTTAAAAAAAAGTTTAAATTATATTCCCCCGTCCCAATAATTCTGAATTGATAATATATTTCAGATCCAAATGGTTACAAATTATATTAGAGAATACAATACATAGACAATTCTATGGCCTCATAAAAATTATGAACTTCCAACTCTAAACTATGTTACCTTGATGTAGTTTAGTCTATAAAGCTTTCATCTTGATTATCTATGCAATTTGACAAGTTGATTTTATCTTTCCCTCAAACAATGTACATTTCTAGTATCTCTGCAATTTTTTTTTTGATCGGACAAAGTTAGTTGTTAGTATAGTTAGTAGTTAGTTCACCAAGCATCCATACACCCTTCTTTCTCCAAGCCCCCTTATAACTCCTCACCTATTCGTTTCCAAAGGGAATCAAATTTGTGTCACTTACCTTATTGAGGAGCCCAATAGCCAGGTGAGCTAGCCCACCTGGTTTAGTATCTCTGCAACTTGGTGAGTTTATCTTATCTTTCTCTGCAATTTGAGTTGGTCTTCTCCTCCATTTTATCCAGTAATTAATACCCTCCCATACTTTCTTCGCAAATGGTCAACTAAAGAATAGAAGGTTATTGGGCTCTACAATCACAATGCACAATCCACATAGGCCATTATCCTTGGGTAACATATTTTGGTTTTTGTAAGTAATAACCTTTGTGTAGCCAATAGCCACAATATAATATTGTGTTTTCCCATAATACAGCTACTCTAAAATTTATTGAATAAGAAGAAGGGAGGCTCTTTAGGTCTTATCAGCACATACACCTTGCCACTGAAGAGCTTAGTGCTATCAGAGCAACTGATCGATGTGAAATTCTCCTAAAATTTTGGGTTTAATTACATTAATCTACTTAAATTTGTGTGGCTTTAATTCAATAATTAAGGATGACTTTTATGGAAGATCAAATTAAGTGCTTAAATACTTAAAAAAAGGTATTTTTGTGATGTTTGTAGAAAATGGGTGATTTTGAAGTAAAAATGAATTCTACAAGTAAAGAGGAAGACGTGGGAGAAAACATAACTCAATTCGGAGTTAAAATGGAAAAGCTGCGTGCATGCTGTCATGAAAATTCAACCTTGTGCACAAAAATTCGAGCGAATTTTGTGATAGATTTTGCCAGCGAATTTTGAAATCCAAATTTTCATATTTTGGTCCTTGAACCAAAGTATTCCACATTGAATAATCATCCCAACACTCCTCACATCCTACTACTATAAATACCCTCATATATGAAAGCCATCACTACAAGAAAAATGTAAAATTCCAACAAAAAGTAAATCCGTTGGAAAATTTTGAATTCTAACGAATTTTCAATGAAATTTTAAACCATTGAAAAATTCTAGCTAAAATTCCCATAGAAATTTAAATCGTTGAAATTTTCAATGCTATTTCTAATAGCCTAATAAAATTTTAGAAATTTTCAATGAAAATTCCTATAAAATCTAAAGTTGTTGAAAAGTTCCAATGAAAATTTTCATATAAAGTTAAATCGATGGAAAATTTCAATGTTAATTCCAATAGCTTGATAAATTATTGGAAATTTCCAATAGAAATTCCAATTAAACTTAAGTCGTTGAAAAATTTCAATGAAAATTCCATCAGAAAAAGACTTCAATAAATTTAAATGTCAATTTATTACATAAATTATACATTAGGTAAGTTAGTAGATGATATGCTTATATGTTCAAGAGGTCAAGGGTTCAAATCCATATAAATGCATTTTTTTAATCATTGGAAAATTCCAATGGAGTTGGATGATCATTAGAATTTATTCTAACAGTAATTCCAAAAGAAAATCACGTCGGAAAAATATTTTAATCACTTTTAGATAAAAAAATTCCAATACAAAAATGTCATTGGATTCACTATTGGATTTTTGAAACTCTTGGAAATGTTATTGAAAAATGACATTCCAACGAAAAAAATTCGATGGAATATCTGTTGGAATCATGAATTTTAACGGTATTTTTTTTATATTTTAACAGTTTTTCGCCGTAAAAATTTGTCAGTTTTCTTGTAGTGCATAGAGAACAATTTCTCCATTCAAGTATATTCAATATACTCATTAGATTCGAATTTGGGAAGCTTTTAAATAAGATCTCTATTAGTTGAGATTCCTCCCTCCTTTGGGGGAGGAATCCATTTCTTTAAATGTTTTCTTAGATTAGGATTTTAATGCTTTCCAAGAAGATGGAGACACCAAGGAGAGTATGATCTTTATGAATGTAAACCTTCATTAGGTGAAATCTAATCCTACTTATTATCTTTTTATTTTTAATGTTTTGGTGGTTGATTTATAGCATCATTATTTTTAAATTATGAAAACGATTGAATTTTCGACTTTGATTGGTTTCATTTATGGAATGCATGCTTTAATTTGAGATTAATGCCTTTGGTATTAGTGCATTGTGATTATTGTGTATATTGTGTATCAACATGTCTTGTTATTGCTTTCACCTTAATTGTGCAAAAGGTGGTTCGCCCACCCCAGGTGCCCCCGCACGCCGGCCCAACAGCATGTGAAGATGGTTAATCATGGTAACTCAACCGACTAACAAGGATTAGTCCTTTTAACCCACCACACAAGAAGCCCCTCCCACGCTGCGGGTGGGATTCGATCCTTGGTCATTGTGCAAGGTTTCCTACTACCGAAGCATAAGGAACCGCCTTCATCTCCTCTATTTCCTTTTGTGTCTTAGGACACATTTCCTTAGATAGAGGCACTCCATGTCTAAAAGGTAGTAAACCTTTCTTAGAGTCCTGCATGCTAAAACGAGTAATGATAGTATCAATGTATGAAGCTTGAGACAACTACAACATTCTTTTCTTGCGACCCCTTATTACTTTGATCCCTAGAATGTGTCCAACTTCTCCTAAGTCATTTGTCTCAAACTGCTTAGATAACTATACTCTTACGCCTGATAATACCTTTACATTGTTTCCAATGAGTAAGATATCATCTACATAAAGTACAAGAAATACTACTAAGTTTCCTTCACAATTCTTGTACACACAAGATTCATCCGTACATTGAATAAATCCATATGACTGGATTACTTCATCAAAACGGATGTTCCATGATCTCAAAGCTTGCTTCAATCCATAAATGGACCTATTTAGCTTACATACAAGATGCTCTTTGCCCTTTGAAATGAATCCCTCTGGTTGCTTCATATAGATATTTTCCTCAAGACTTCCATTTAGGAAAGCTGTCTTGACATCCATTTGCCATACCTCATAATCCATATGAGCAGCAATAGATAAAAGAATCCGGATCGACTTAAGCATGACCACAGGCGAAGAGGTTTCCTCATTATCGATCCATTCTTTCTGAATATACCCTTTTGGAACAAGCCTTGCCTTAAAGTTTTCCACCTTACCATCCGATACTCTTTTTCTTTTGTGGAGACATTTACATCCAATGGCTTTTACACCATTGGGTGGTTATACAAGCTCACAGACTTGATTAGAATACATGGATTCTATTTCAGATTTCATTGCCTTTTGCCAAGATTATTGATTAGTCATAGTGTAGTTGGGATGATCAATTCAAGAATTTATCAAATCACAGGGAGGAAGGTACTAGTGCTTAAGCGATATCACGTTTCTTGCAATTTTATAGAGACAGATCATCAATGGATAGATTGTTCAAACAAGAAAATTAAATCAATCGAAGCAAGCAATGATCAATCAAATAAAATAGATGGATGAAGGGTGGTTTTTCAAGTTAAGTAAAAGTGAGATTAACAATAATTAAGAAGTGGAAATACTAAGATAGATGCATCAAATTCATATGAATCATGGATATAAAACTAAGGGTCAACACTAAGTTCACCTAAACTCCCTCTCGAGATGGATATGATATGAATCTCAATTAGCTCAATGGATTGGTTCTCACTCAAACAATTCCAACTAGGTACTAAGCTTGACATGAAACTCACTTCACACGATTAATCAACCTCTCGATCAAACCAATCGGATGTCCTATCAAAGGGTTCTAAATCCTAAAGGACATCTCTATCTCTTTAAGATCTATAATTCACATAAGGTGTATGACAAAATGATTCAATTAATTATCCTAAATATGAAATTGACTTCTCAATCTAATCACATTCAAAAAACGACTCACGTCATCCCGAAAACAAACCACCAAAATGACCCTAAACAAGATTAAAAATACACATAAAACATATAAGAAAAGACTCACCAAATAAGAAAAAATACAAAAACACATAATATGCAAAAACAAAAATTCCATCCATCAATATAACATGAAGCACACATTCAAATCATCCATATTCAAGTAAGCTCACAAACATCCCACATCAATTATTGAAAAGGAAACCTCCCAAAAACATAGCAAATGAAATAGCATGCTAATCCAACACAATCCAAATCAAAATAAATTCATTTCAAGCAACTAGAAGTGATGAGCGTAGAGTAAACTCCCTCAATAGGCATTCGGTAGTGGAAATTGTTAGCTCCGAGCTCAATTTGTGCTTCCAATACACTTCATACATGCTCAAAAATTCATCAAACACCATTAGCTCAACAATTTCATTAAAAATATGGACTATCATGCACTTCAACACCACCAATCGGACCAAAATCATACCAAGCTCACGAAATTTTTTTTTAAATTGACCCAATTTTACAAGAATCACCTCAAGTGGTGAGTCACACCACGCACTCTCCCCCAAACTTAAATCGAAACAAGTTGAGACTTAAGTTTGCAATAAGTGGTGAACATGTCTACTCGAATCCATGAAGCACTTATCTTTTCTTCAATACACATTTTCTCACAAGCACAATCCACCTACAAGACCAAAATACAAAACAAAATATAAAAAAGAATGGGTTGCCTCCCATTTAGCTCTAAGTTAAACGTCTTCAAGACAGACGAAATTTTACGGTCATTGGACCAAATGTTGGTCCACCACACTCTCTTCTCGCATACTAACTTTGAACATTTGATTAGCCCTCTTTTTATCCACTAGCTCCACTTCACCATTCTTGCTTACAAGCATCAAGTCATCATCGAGAAGAAATTCTATGTGATTTCCTCTTTCTCCTTTGTCTATTTTCCAATCAAGCTCCAATGCTTTCTTCCTATCAACATCACAAGAAGACAAGTTAGAATTCGATATTTTCATATAATCATGAAGAAATGAATTTAAGTTGTCAAAGAGAAGAGAATCATGAACCATTAGATCATCCGGAGGCTTTAAATGAGACTTGGTTCCCTTTTCTTTGTTACATAAGATTGTAACACTCTTCCCTTTCGAGCTCAAAGAAAGCTTTTCTTTAGCAACATCAATTTTCGCTCTTCCCGTAGCTAGAAATGGCCTTCCCAAAATAAATGAAGTTTGAGGATCCGCCTTCACTTCTAATACCATGAAATCAACCGGGAAAGCTAGCCCCTTAACTTTCACCTCCACGTCTTCAACAACTCCTAGTGACTTAACAATATCTCCATTTACCACCTCAAGACGGATAGTAGTAGGCTTGAGCTCTCCAATTTCAAGGTTCTTGAAAGTAGCATGAGACATCACATTGACGCTCGTCCCCAAATCACACAATGTATCAAGAGTTTCCTTACTTTCAAAATCACACGGGATTATGAACTTCCCCGGATCACCAACTTTTGTAGGATTCTCTTTATGCATCGATTTACTTGTTTCGGGTAGCTCTTCTTTCCTTTTATCCTCGTATTTTTTCTTGAGAAGCTTCACATGTTCTTCAAACTACTTTTTCTTCTTCTTTTTACAAACATTTGTGGATAGGAAATAGGGAATAGAGTGATCGAAATACCCCAATAATCACGTTTGTACTCCTCTTCTTTACCTTCTCCTCCACTTTCTTTTCCTCTTGCACCCTTTTCCACTTAGGTATCCATTTAGGCTCCTTTTCTTCTTTCTTACTTATCTCTTCATTTCCTTCACCAACCTTGCATTTCACCAACCCTTCTTCATCATTTCGTTCCTCTTTCATATCAACAAACAAACATTGATCTTTTGGATTGACTTCGGTTGTGGCCGAAAACTTTACTTTTTGTTGAGTACTCAAAGTACTTGTAATTTGTCCAATATTATATTCCAAGACTTTAAGCCTCTTTTCATTTGCTTCTTCGGCCTTTTTCAATGCTTCATCTCGAGCTTGATTCGATGCTATCAATTCTTCAAGTACCTCATCAATTGATGTTTTCCCTTCATTGTTCGGTGCCTTAGCCCCCGGATGATATCCTGGAGGATAAGCAACCACATTATTCTAGTTGGAGTAGGAAAAGTTGTCTTGCCTCATTTGTTTTGGGAATGAACTTCCACCACTTTGCTCCTTGGTTCATACCTTGATTCAAGCTCATTTGTTTCAAGACCTCTGCCGCTATTATTTCAACATTTAGCATACTTGGCTCAACATTCAAACTCTTCACACTAAACGGTTGCCCTTGATCAAAATTCTTAAATCCATAGCATCCACTTACTCTCTTTCCGATGGCCATTGGTAAACATTTGTAGCAATCTCATCAAAAATTCTTATGGCCCTTTCCGGAGTTACTCCAAGTACGGATCCACCGGCCGAATCATCAACAAGCACTCTTTGACCATTCACCAAACCTTGGTAGAAAAATCCAACTTGTTGATTTTTTGAAAAACCATGTTGTGGACACTTGCTAAGCATATCCTTAAACCTTTCCCACGCTTCATAGAAACTCTCTTGAGGCATTTGCTTGAATTGATTAATCAAGCTCTTCATTTGAAGTGCCTTAGAAGGTGGAAAATATTTGTTCAAAAATATTTGTGCAAGTTCATCCCATGTGTTGCACGTACCCGGAGTAATGGTAGATAGCCATGTTCTTGCTCTATCCTTCAATGAAAACGGAAACAACCTCATTCTAATACAATCCTCACTCACCTCATTCATCTTCACAGTGTTGGCAATCTCAATAAATTGAGCTAGATGAGCATTGGGATCTTCATTCGGGGTTCCACCAAATTGTTGGTCTCTCACCATAGAAATTAAGTCCGCTTTAATTTCAAAGTTGTTGGCATTGATTGTTGGACATCATATGTGGTATGGCCCTGGGCATAAAGAAATCTCAAATCACCCTTTGATAATTATGAATTTTATGTTGCACCGGAGGTGGTGGTGGTGGTACATAAGCTTGTTGAGGAGGAGCATAAGCTTGTGGAAATCCTTATTAAATTAGAGCTTGTTGCACCATTTGTTGAAGAAAAGCTTGACTGTTTATAGCTCCAAAATTTTGATAGGCATGTTGAGGAGGGTTGACATTTAATTGAGGTGCTTGTGTGTTGTCTTGCACGTTTTGTCCACCTTCCTCATCATGCTCTATTTCCACACGATTATCACCTTGAAAATTCTCCATTCGATCACTTGTTTTTGATTTGTTCTCCTTTCTTCTTCTTCAAAAAGTTTGTTCTATTTCCAAGTCAATAAGCTCCAATTGTGTCCCCCTTAACCTCGTTTGCATACACCTTCACAAAGAAGAAAAGTTAGAACCAAAGTTTTCAAAAGCAAATAAAATAAAAAAAAAAATTGTCCCTATTAAGATTACTTAAAATTGACCTTCTTCAAGCTACTAGCAACCGTTGCCTCCTCGGCAACGATGCCATTTGATTAGCCATAGTGTAGTCGGGATGACCAATTTAAGAATATATCGAACCACAAGGAGGAAGGTACTAGTGCTTAAGCAGTATCACGTTTCCTGCAATTTTATAGAGACGAATCATCAATCGATAGATTGTTCAAACAAGAAAATTAAATCAATCGAAGCAAGCAATGATCAATCAAATAAAATAGATGCATGAATGGTGATTTTACAAGTTAAATAAAAGTGAGATTAACAACAATTAAGAAGTGGAAATACTAGGATGGATGCATCAAATTCATATGAATCATGGGTATAAGACTAAGGGCCAACACTAAGTTCACCTAAACTCCCTCTCGAGAAGGATATGATATAAATCTCAATTAGCTCAATGGATTGGTTCTCACTCAAACAATTCCAACTAGGTACTAAGCTTGAAATGAAAGTCCCTTCACACGATTAATCAACCTCTATATCAAACCAATCGGATGTCCTATCAAAGGGTTCTAAATTCTAAAGGACATCTCTATCTCTTTAAGATCTATAATGCACATGAAGTGTATGAAAAAATGATTCAATTAATTATCCTAAATATGCAATTGACTTCTCAATCTAATCACATGTTTAAAACAACAAACTACACAAATCATCATAAATATCAAGATTTAAACATCAGTGATAGAAAATTAATTAACCCAATCAACATATGAATTTTAATACATAAATCCCAAAATTATCCAACAACTCTCATGTCGCTAATCTCACAAGGGAGATTAGCCTATCATATTCAAAAGGAAATCAACATAGACATTAAAATCCTTACAAAACATGATAAACAATAAGGTTTCAGTACAAAGTTTGGATGAAAACTCCCTTGGATAGCTCCAACGGTGATCTTTTTCTTCCATTTGCAATTCTCCTCTCTTCCTTACTTCTTTTCCTCAAATGGATGGTGATTTTGATGGTGGGATGAAGATTGATGGAATGGATGGTGAATGGATGAAGATGATGGTGTAAAATGGGAGAAATGGTGTGTGATCTATGTGAACAGTGAAAACCCTCACCAAATCTAATCAAATGTTGAACAATTGGGTATTTATACCCCTTGGGAGCTTATAGATGGTTTCTGATTTTTTTCACAGGAATTCATCGAGCTCGAATTGAGTGCTGCTGCTCGGCTCGAGTCGAGACATGAGTTCTCGATAGATTATGGCTTTTGACGGAGTTGGAGAAGAGTCCGCAACTCGACTCGTGTCTTCTACACGTGCACGGGCCGTGTTCAGTACTCAGGCACAGGGTAGGCGAGTAAGTCGTTCAGGTGTTGGCGCACGGCCATTCTGGACAAGTCATTTTTCGCACACGACTCGTGTGCATGAGCTCGACTCGAGTTTCAGCACTCGAGCCGTGTTGGAGTTGCTCTATTTTTCCTCTTTGTTTCATCTCCCGTTTCCATTTTTACTCTGTTTTCACCTGTTTTATATACGTTTAAGCTCATTCTCACATATTTCCATAAAAATATATAACGCAACCAAATAGTACATAAATACGGATAAAATAATACGAAAACATATATAAAAAGACATTAAAATCTAGGTGAAAATATCAGTCATCAATTGTGTATTCTTATCTTGTAGTGCTTCGTCGTAATTCTATGGGTCGATTTCATGTTCACCAAAGACTAAGTCTGACGACTATCCCAGAAACATGAATCTATCCGGTTGACTCACAACCCTCCCACTACGACGAGGCGCTACATGCAATTGTATATCAGATGTGACATGCGGTGCAGTGTCTTGTGGTATATACTCCTGTACAGTTGGTATTAAATTTGGTGTTTTCCCTCTTACTTTCTCTAGAACAATTTTACTCATGGGTTTGTGGTTCATTATATAATCATCTTCCAAAATTCCGGCGTTCGTGCTAATGATCACCTTTTGATCTTTTAGATTATAAAACAAACCACCTTTCCTTCCTCTAGGATATCCTATAAACAGATAAACTTTAGTACACGATTCCAACTTATCACTATCTGCCGTCAACACATATGCCAGAGCACCCCAAATCCGAATGTACTTAAGACTAGGCTTGCGCCCGGTCTACAGTGTTGTCGTTCGATCGTTTGTTAACGTGAACCATTAGGCTTTCATGCGATTCTATATCAACAGAAGAAAGAATAAAAGATGAATTACTTTTCACTAGGATTTGTTGAAGAAGAACAACTTTGCAGAATAACCTCTCCGATCATCTGTTGTATTCCCAAGTCTAGTCTTGATGTCGCATGAGTGACGATCTTCAAGACACTCTCAATCTGCTTCCTCCCTTCTTTATTACGTGTGTAAGAGCGATAGATTAGGGTTCCGGATAGTTGAGGTAACTTATTTATGGGCTACAACAGGGATTAGGAGGAGAAATTAGAGTTGGGCCTCCATTGGGCTTAAGTAAACAAGTTTAGCCCAAAACTTATACTTAAACCCAATAATAATAATACAGTCCACTAAAATATTATTACTGCACTGCCACTCTAATCCCATATTACGTTATGGGCTCTTTCTTATTATGAGCCCGTTAGTCTCCCTGTGTTTATGATATACAATGCTCATTAATTAATTAAGTTACTGACAACTCAAATTAATTAATAGCTCATCCAAGAGTAGTACCACTCAACCTTGTTATCATGCCGGAATAAATTCACCTACAGGATTTACATGATAATCCTTATGAGCTCCTCATGGGGGCATCATCAACATATTTAATAGGACACAAATTCCTTCTACAATCAACAGCACACCATAAAGACAGCATTATTTCCCAACTCACCGAGTTATTGATTTAATTAATAAATCTCACCCATTGATGAGTCAAAGACATAAATACTGTCTTACGTGTCAAAATTATTGTACAGGAATTAAGAGCACGAACATCCATAATAACTGAGATCAAGTTCTTCTATATAGTCAGTATAAGTCGACGATCTCAAGCGATCCTGCTCAATACACACAAAGTGCACTAATATGATTTTATAGTCAAGACAAACTAATACCAAATCACACTACAACCATCCCGATAGATTGTTCCCGTCTATCTCGATTGTGAGCATCTGTTTATACTTTATAAGGATCCGATAATGTGATCTTTCGTGCGACGCCGCATACCATATTATCTACAGTATAAAGTAAATGGATTTTTGCAATGACATATAAGTAAATTATAATATAAAAATATTTGATCATATGATTCTCATTTAAATTTAATTGTTATAACATTGTTCATACTAAAGCTAGACTTTTAGTATATAATCCAACAATTTTTCACTTATACTAAAAGACTATGCTGCCATGTCCACTGCCATACATCTAATTCTTATTCCCACTACATGACCATCAAAAGCTTTCAACTTAAGGTCCTTGTAATAGGATTTACTAGGTTATCATCTAATGTAATCTTGGAAACAATAACCTTCTCTCATCATACGATTTCTCGTATCATGTGGTACTCGCTCTCAATATATTTAATTACCTTATGGGCTCGTGATTCCTTCAATTTTGCAACAACACCATTATTATTACAATAAATTATAATAATCTTGGCAAACTCAGAATCACATTTAAGTCCATTACGAAGTTTCTAGAGCCATATAGATACTTTGGCTGCCACACGGCTCCAATTTATCATATTTCCACGGTGGAGTCCGAAAATTTATCATATTTCCACGGTGGAGTCCGAAATATATTTCTAAACATGGAACCCACAAAAGAATACCCCCACCATCATATAGAATAACTTCACAATCATTTTGCCCTAGGACACCTTCTGAAAATCTATCTAAAGTAATTGAAATGGACAAAAAAAGTTTACAAGAAATAATAATAATTAAATCTATCAAATGAATAACATAAAATATTATTTCACCTACATCGATGTCTTCGAGTAGCATTTTAGAACTAAGTGCTTGTCTTCTCCTTCACCAACGGATTGATGACATCTACATAAAACAATGCCATATACGTCAACATAATTGGTAAAACATAACATGGTAAACCTTGTTGCACATGAGATATACAATTGGATTAAGTTAGAGAATTTAATGAAAGATACCCAAATATTTCAGTAAAGCAGTGTACGAGCAGTTATAAGGATTCATAGGTTCCAGTTCTAGCACTTCATTAGAACTACATTTACATATGGAATATTTTATTTTAGCTAAAGTAATCTCGATAGAATTATAATTTTAAAAAAAATTAACTCATGAAAAAATAATCAGATATCCTTCTTGGGTACACCATAAAATATACTAAAATTACATAAAATGAGTAAAGAAATTGATAAACAAGTGAATTTATTAAAACTTGAAGAAAATATTGTAAATAAAATATAGATTATTTGGAATTGTATAAAGTGCATATAAACAAGAAGGTGCTCATAAAGTTGATTGGAAGACTTCCACGGGAAAAAATCACACAAAAGAACTGCATAGAAACTAGCACTGCCTTGATATATCTATTTTCCTTCGGTTAAAAAATGCATATATAGTCGCTCCAAGTTCCGTTGAGAAGAAATATCTTAATACAAGGAATATCTTAGTACTCAAGGTGTTGTTGAAATGCATCTTCCACTGCCAATATTTTAGAAGATATTATGCAGTCATAAAACATCAACTTCTTTTTTTTTCCTTATAGCCTCTCAACAACATACCAAATCTGTACCTTGTATCATCATGAAGAAAATTGACTAATGCATCTTCCACTTCCAAAATCAGATGCTTGCTAGGAATATTGTCTTTCACAAAGAGAAGACAACTCTTTCACCTGTACAACACTAGCAAGGATCATTAAATTTCACTGCATGTGCACTAAAGCAAGATAATTTGAGTAATTACGTCACAAATCAAGTCCAATAATAAAAACACTTATACAACGCTATGTCATGCCACTACCCCAAAAGTTCATCCTTAACAATCAACGAGATCATGGAAACAGAGATACATAAATTATGATAGAAACTCTTAAAATTTTCAAACAGAATCCCTCAGCGGGAAAACCCATAAAGAAAAGGCATGCCAATAAACCACTTCACTAATCTTATTATAAGTATATACTAAGGTTTATAGAAGATTTACATGTTTAGTCCACTTTCACAGTAACTTTTAGGTATACAATCAGCATGATGGCATATCATCTATTACAGACTTAAGAACTCTAAGAGAGTGTTGCATTTAAAGCAATTTGAAACTGAATACAATAATTTTGTTCTAGAAGCTTTCATTGTCAAACTAGTATAAATTTCCCTTTACAATTCAACACCTCGATGCCTTGTTGTAACATCCCCTTTTGGAAGAAAGTGTTGCTTCCATGTTTTAATGAACTAACATAATGATAATGTATTCTTCTCATGACATACTAACCATAGGTTTTAGTAGAATCATTCTAAATGTTTTACTTCAAGCAAATATTAGTATCAATATATGACCTAGATTTACAGCCAATAACTGAAATGCTCCAGAAAAGATTAGTCTTGTCCCTATGTAAAGTGAAGAGGGACAGATAAAGTAAACAAGCGTGGCAACCCAAATTATAAGAACAGGGATTACAATCAACCCAGAAATTTTCCTCTGGACTATGAATGACAAAAATTGCTATAATATACAAACCCACTACTGAATCTTTCAAAAGTAAAGTGAATTTCTAAATAAATTTACATAGAATTTGTAATATACTAATAATTACATAGAGTTGGATAAATATATCAGTGCAAATAATCTTTAGTAAAGTCACATGAATTAACCATAAAAATTTGGTGAGACTCATTGAGTTTACTATGCAGAACTCCGACAGAATGTTAAATTTCAATCCTTTAGATTCTCCGGTGCTCCCGTTGTCTTCACATAAATTACTAATGTCCAGATAAATCCATTTCTTACCTACCACGAACAGAGTGTTGTCGTTCCTAAGTGAAGCCTTGAGCGGTGGTAGTTGGTCGTTTATTTAGCCCGGTGGGAAGGAAGCAATAAGGGGTTTTCAAGTGTCGTCGCTGGTCTCTTCAGTACTCTAAAGCACCGTGGTTCGTTGACCATCTCTCGTAGGGAAGGCTTTAGACTCGCGGTAGTCGTCTCTGGTAAGATAAGGTTAAATGTCGTGCATCGTCGTCTTTGCAGTAGCAAAGGCAAAATTTCAGGGGTGGAAAGAACAAAAATTTTCTAAGACCTCACTTTATACTTTTAGATTTTTTTATTAAATTTAATTAAAAAAATTAAAGAACTTCATTAACAACATACTTACAACAATGGAAGGAATTCCCCGTTGTTAATGAGTGCTTTTTTCAAGCTATAACGACGAGAATTCATTTTGAGCACTTTTTTACCATTTTAACAACAGGTTTTCAAAAGCCCGTTGTTTTTCCAACGTTGTCATTCCACAGTTTTGGCATAGTGTCAACTTCCCAAAATAAACACAACCTTGAGGTGGATTTACTACCGTCCCTATCCAATTAGAAAATCCGAATCTATGTAACCCACAAGAAGAAATGATTCTGTCCGGTAAGCACACATATTATTTCTAGTCATTTCCAGGCACATAAATATATGTCTTGCCACAGTTCAACATTCTTATTTTGGGTTACCTTGATACCCATTGTCCATGCGTTCATCAAAATAGATATCTATTCTCGTGCATATCATTCCTTAGATTAAGCTTCCTTATTCGCCGAAGCATAAGGAACCGCCTTCATCTCCTTTATCTTCTTTTGTGTCATAAGACACATTTCCTTAGATAAAGTTACATGCTAAAATAAGTAAGGATCGTATCAATTCATGAAGCTTGAGATAAGCACAACATTCTTGCTTGTGATCCTTATCACTATGATCGCATAATATATTTTGCTTATCTTAAGTGCTTTATTTCATACTGCTCTATCAACCATACTCATACGCCCGACAATACTCTTTCATTGTCTCCAATGAGCAAGATACCATCTACGTGTTAGCGATTAGATCATTTGGTTCAGCGTGATCCGTTAGGAATTCAAGTAAACGGTTACAGCGGAAGCAAAATAAACGTTTACCTTTCTTCTGGGTTGATATAGAGGATGAGTACTAGTGAAACACCTCTGATCTTCTGCTGCATGACCCAAAGTCAATTCTGGTGTTGTGTGGGCAACAATCTCCAGAATCCACTCAATCTGCTCCTTTCCTCTATTCACATTGAAAACGGCATTCAGAATAGGGCATCCAGAAGCTGAGATGACTTTTATATTAGGCTACAGCAGGGACCAGGAGGAGAAATTGGATTGGGCCTCAATTGGATTTAATTAACCAAGTTTAACCCAAAGTTTATAATTAAATCCAATAATAATAATATAGTCCACTAAAATATTATTACTGCACTACCCATCCAATCCCAAAATTATGTTTTGGGCTCCTTCTTATTATGAGCCCTACAGTCTCCCCATGTTTAAGATATACAATGTCCATTAATTAATTAAGTTACTGACAACTCCATTAATTAATATTTCATCCGAGAGTAGTACCACTCAATCTTATTATCATGTCGGAATTAATCCACTTGCAAGATTTACATGATAAACCTTACGAGCTCCTCAAGGGGACATCATCAACCTATGTCGGACATGGATTCCTTCTACAATCAACAGCACACCATAGATACAGCACTACTTCCCAACTCACAGAGTTTGTTGATTTAATACATGTAAATCTCACCCATTGATGAATCAAAAATATATATACTGCCCTACGTGTCGAGTAAGTGTATAGGGATTAAGAGCACGAACATCCATAATAACTGAGATCAAGTTCTCCTATATAGACAGTACAAGTCGAACGATCTCAAGCGGTCATGCTCAATACACAATAAGTGCACTAATGTGATTCTATAGTCAAGACAAACTAATACCAAATCATACTACAACCATCCCGATAGATAGCCCCCGTCTATCTCGGTTGTGAGCATCTGTTTATACTTTATAATGAAATCGATAATATGATCTTCCGCATGTTGTCGCACAACATATTATCTACAGTATAAAGTAAATGGACTTTTGCACAAACATATAAATAAATAATTTATAATATGCAAAACGTTTGATCATATGATTCTCATTTCAAATAAAATTGTTAAAACATTGTTCAATATAAAAGCAAGACTTTTAGTATACAAATCTAACAATCTCCCACTTATACTAAAAGTCTACGCTGCCATATCTGCTGACACGTATCTAATTCTCATTTCTTCTACATGCCCATCGAACGCTTTCGCTGGAAGGCTCTTAGTAAAAGGATTAGTAAGGTTATCCTCTGATGCAATCTTAGTAACAACGACCTCTCCTCTTTTAACGATGTCTTGTATCAGGTGGTACTTGCGCTCAATGTGTTTACTCGCCTTATGGGCTCGTGGTTCCATCGAGTTTGCTACTGCACCACTGTTATCACAATAAATTGTGATCGTTTTAAGCAAACCAGGAATCACATCCAAGTCCATTAAGAAGTTCCTAAGCCATACTGCTTCTTTAGCTGTCTCAGAGGCTGCTACACATTCAGCTTCCATAGTGGAGTCAGCAACGCATTTATGCTTTACACTCCTCCATATTATGGCTCCTCTTCCAAGAGTATACACATAACCTGAGGTGGATTTACTAGCATCCCTATCTGACTGGAAATCCAAATCAGTATAACCCAAAGGTAACAAAGTATCTGCCCTGTAAATCAGCACATAATCCCTAGTCCTTCGCAGGTACTTCAAAATATGCTTTACCGCAGTCCAATGTCCTTGTCCTGGATTACTTTGATACCTACTGACCATGCCCACGGCATAACAAATATCCAGTCTCGTACATAGCATAGCATACATGAGGCTTCCTACTGCCGAAGCATAAGGGACCAGCTTCATTGCCTCTATTTCCTGTTGTGTCTTTGGACACGTTTCCTTAGATAGAGGTATTCCATGTCTGAAAGTAAGAAAACCTTTCGTGGAATCTTGCATGCTAAAACGAGTCAGGATTGTATCAATGTATGAAGCTTGTGATAAGCACAACATTCTTTTCTTGCGATCCCTTATTAATTTGATCCTAAGAATGTGTCCGACCTCTCCTAAGTCCTTCATTTCAAACTGCTTGGACAGCCATACCTTTACGCCCGACAATGCCTTTATATTGTTTCCAATGAGCAGAATATCATCCACGTAGAGTACAAGAAATACCACTACGTTACCGTCACACTTCTTGTACATACATGATTCATCCGGATATTGAATAAATCTATAAAACTGGATTACTTCATCAAAATGGATGTTCCATGATCTTGAAGCTTGTTTCAATCCATAAATGGACCTTTTAAGCTTGCACACAAGATGCTCTTCGCCCTTTGCAATGAATCCTTCTGGTTGCTTCATATAGATGTTTTTCTCAAGACTTCCATTCAGGAAAGCTGTCTTGACATCCATTTGCCATACCTCATAATCCATATGAGCATCAATAGACAAAAGAATCCGGATTGACTTAAACATGGCCACAGGCAAAAAGGTTTCCTCATAATCGATTCCTTCTTTCTGAGTATATCCTTTAGCCACAAGCCTTGCTTTATAGGTTTCCACCTTAACGTCAGATCCTCTTTTTCTTTTATAGATCCACTTGCATCCAATAGCTATTACACCATTGGGTGGTTCTACAAGCTCCCAAACTTGATTAGAATACATGGATTCTATCTCAGATTTCATTGCGTTTTGCCATAATTGAGCGTCTTTATCTTGCAGTGCCTCGTTATAATTCCATGGGTCAATTTTATATTCACCAGGGACCAAGTCAGAAGACTTTCCCAATCCCATGAATCTATCTGGTTGTCTCACAACCCTCCCACTACGACGAGGCTCCAAAGGCAATTGTGTATCATGTGTGACACGCGATGCAGTGTCACGTGGTATATCCTCTTGTACAGTTGGTATTATGTTTGGTGTTTCCTCTCTTAATTCATCTAGAATAATTTTGCTCATGGATTTGTGGTTCATTACATAATCCTCTTTTAAAAATCTGGCGTTCATGCTAACGATCACTTTTTGCTCCTTAGGACTATAAAATAAACCACCCTTCGTTCCACTAAGATACCCTATAAACAGACAAACATTAGTACGCGATTCTAACTTATCGACATCTGCCTTCAACATATGTGCCGGGGCACCCCAAATCTGAACATGTTTCAGACTAGGCTTTCGCCCTGTCCGCAGTTCTGTGGGTGTGGAGGCTATCGATTTAGAAAGGTACTAAGTTCAAAATGTAAGTTGCAGTTTCTAAAGCATGTCCCCAGAACGAATTTGGTAGTTCAGAATAACTCATCATTGAACTTACCATTTCCATAAGAGTCCTATTCCTTCTTTCTGCTACACCATTCTGCTGGGGTGTGCCCGGTGCAGACAATTGTGATTCAATCCCATGCTCCGATAAATAATTCCTAAACTCTCCCAAGAGGTATTCGCCACCACGATCAAATCATAGTGTCTTGATATATTTTCAAAGTTGCTTTTCCACATCAGCCTTGTACTCTTTGAATTTATCAAAGTACTCAGACTTGCGGCGCATCAAATAAATATATCCATATCTAGATTAATCGTCAATGAAAGTGACGAAGTATTCATAACCCCCTCTTGCCTGGACAGACATAGGACCACATAAATCAGAATGAACCAATTCCAACAGATCTTTGGCTGTATACCCCTTTGCCTTGAAAGGCCTTTTGGTCATTTTTCCTTCCAAGCAGGATTCGCAAGTTGGATAATTTTTCACTACTAATGAACTCAGAGGTCCATCAGCTATCAACCTTTGAATCCTACTCAAGTTAATGTGACCCAGTCTTAGATACCAAAGATATGTTTGGTTCATTTTCGAAGGTTCTTTTCTCTTATTAGTAGATGTATCATTCATTTCAATTTATTATACCGTGGGAGAAATTGGATTAAGAGTATACAAATTATCTATCAATGCACCTTAATAGATAATAATTCTATCTTTCCTTATAACAACCTTGTCATTAAAAGAAACAGAATATCCATCCATAAACAATTTAGAAACCGAAATTAAATTCTTTCTAAAATGAGGTACACAAAGATAATTCCTCAAAACAAGAGTTTTATTCTTATTGAAAAATAAATAAATTCTCCCACTGCCACATCTGCTACTCTTGTAGCATTCCCCATAAGTATGGTAATCTCCCCATCACTAAGCTGTCAGGTTTGGTGGAACCCCTGCAAAGAATTGCAGACATGGTCTGTGGCTCCCGTATCTGCTCTACACACCAAGTGTCAGCAGATACATCCGCTAAACATAATTCAACAACTAGTATAAAAGACTTACCATTCATGTTCCCCTTCAGAAGAGGGCAGTCAGCCTTGTAGTGTCCCGACTGCTTGCATTTGAAGCACTTGCCTTTAGGCTTCTTGACCGCACCAGTCTTTGCTTTCACTTGGTTCACCGGTGCTGAATTTCCTTGCTTCTTATTATTCCTACCGCCTTTCGACCTATGATGAGCAGCATTTTCAGCAACATGAACCTGAGGAGCTCTACGAAATAGTTCTTCCACTGCCACAAGTTCTGTCAGAAGTTTCCCCAACTTGTACAAATGTTTGTTCATACCGTAGTTCAGGCGAAAGTGCTCAAAACTCCTAGGCAAGCTTTGGAATATGATATCGACCTGAGTTTCCCCATCGATTTTAGCTCCAAGAACTTCCAACTTATTGAGCTGGCCCATCATCCTAAGGACATGCTCCCTTACGGAAGTGCCCTCAGCCATTTTGGTATTCATTAGAACAGACATGCTCTTCGACCTAGCAGGACGACTCTGATGCCCGAAGAATTCCCTAAGATTATGCATCATATCATAGGTTGTGGTCATAGCTTGATGCTGAGTCTGAATCACATTTGACATAGAAGCCAAAATATAGCACTTAGCCATCCTATCAGCTTTGACCCACCTATTATAAACAACTCTTTGCTCTTCGGTAGAGTCATCAGTAGGTCCCGGAGGACATTCCTCAGTGAGAACAAAGATATAATCTTCAGCAATTAAAACAATGTCCATGTTTCGTTTTCAGTCAACATAATTAGTGCCAGTAAGTTTGTGCTCTTTAAGTATAACAGAAAGTGAGTTGAGTGCCATTTGAAAATCCTGAGAATCATAAATAATAAACATATCAAACACTTCGAATTTATCAATTTATATTGAATCCCTCAAAATAATATAAAATAAAATTCACCACCATCTCAAGCACCGTGAGTCTGCATACCACGATAGTGTGGACGTATACAAACCCGAACATTTACAAGAGAAGGTTTTACCCAATAATTACACTTGTCAACCTAACTTTATGACAAAATAATTAATAGTCGGTTTCTCTTTAGCCATGCAAATAACAGCAGTGACTCCGATAGAGAGGATACTTATTATTTGCATCTAAGTGTACACCATTATTTGACCCCAAGTCCATTGCACAAGCTTATGTGCCTTACAGATAGAGAAGTACACACGCGCTCGGATAACTTCCTACAGTCATCTTAAAGAAGTTTGTATCAGTGATCCGTGAATAAACTAATCCGTTGGGGAGGAAGGCTCTATTGCCAACGCGCAAGTTCACTCACATCACTTACAAACCAATAATGGAGGTCGCGGGAATTAATTACCAATTTCCTCTCCCACTTAGTTATTTAACACCGAGGGTTTTTAACATGCATATAATATTCATTAATAAAATATACACGCTAGCATGCTTCTATATTTAAGTAATTTAAAAAATAAATCACATAGATCATGCCACATATATAACAATTAATTGTCAAGTTAAAAAATTTAAATCAATTATATATATAAATTAATAGCAAATGGGCCCAACAACAGCAATAGCACAATAAAATGAGCAGCCCACTAATAAAATAAATAAGCCCATTATCCCTGCCTAATCAGCCCATAAACTTCTCAATTAAAATTGGGCCCAACAGCCCAAAATCAAATTAAATAAAGTCCAGTTGGGGCAGCCCATACACTAGACTGCTGCCCTAAACTACAGCCGCCTGCTCCTTCCTCACACAGCTATCACCGGCACGACTTGGTGCCGCTGCTGCCGGTGGCCGTGCCGTCAGCCCACCAGAGTCCCGCCGTCAGCCCACTCCCGTGCTTGCTCCCAGCTACACCCGCCTGCCACGACAGCGCCTTCCCTGACGCACGATAAAATGCCCCAACAGCCACCAGCAGAAGAGTGGTGTCGCTGCCTTTCCTCATCAGCACTTCCCGCCGCCGCTGCTGCAACATCACCGGCCATGGCAGACCCGCTCAGCTCATGCTCGTCGCCAACCAGACACGATTGGAGGCCAGGGAAGATGCGCCAGAATAGTTGTTGGCTCACCCAGAAACCGCAGCCAAATCGCCCGGAACTACCATGGACTCGCCTAGAAATTTCAATCGACTAGCCCGGGAACACCCGCCTGCCTGTGAATCGCCCGAAAATACCTCTGACTCGACCAGAAGCCGTCGTTGCTGACTGGAGTCGCCACCACAGACATCTTGCAGTCGAGCGATAGCAAACCAGCATTGCGCGACATCATGCCGTGCGCCGTCTTCTCCGAGATGAAGCCACCTAGAGAACTCACGCCATCAACCAGCCGCATCCCTATCGAGGCTGGCCCTCCCAATTAGCCACCTTCGACATGCCTCCCGTCAGCCGGAGGTTTACAGCCGTGCAGAACTTCCACCGTGTGCAACCTAGTGTGATAGATAGCAGATGGGTTTAACGTAGCGTGTGTTGTGTCCAGCAATTACAATCAACAACAATCACACCATCCCAATTGTATACTATGGTGAAAAATAATAACAGTACAAAACCAATGTAATTATATCCAGATTAATTCACATAATCAAATAATCGATTTCATACATGCTATCAAACCAACAATTAACACACGTGTGGCATAAAATCTACCTAACGTCCCACGTCTCACTATGAAACCAACGCTCTGATACTAATTGTTGGCGATTGGATCATTTGGTTCAGCATGATCTATTATTTACCTTTCTTTTGGGTTGATATAGAAGATGACCTCTGATCTTCTGCTGTATGACCCAAAGTCAATTCTGGTGTTGTGTGGGCAACAATCTCAAGAATTCACTCAATCAGTTCATTTCCTCTATTCACGTTGAAAGCGGCGTTCAGAATAGGGCATCCAGAAGCTGAGATGACTTTTATATTGGGCTACAACAGGGACTAGGAGGAGATATTAGATTTGGCCTCAATTGGATTTAATTAACCAAACTTAACCCAAAGCTTATAATTAAATTCAATAATAATAATATAGTCCATTAAAATATTATTACTGCACTACCCATCCAATCCTAAAATTATATTTTGGGCTCCTTCTTATTATGAGCCCGACAGTCTCCCCATGTTTAAGATATACAATATCTATTAATTAATTAAGTTACTGACAACTCCATTAATTAATATTTCATCCGAGAGTAGTACCACTCAACCTTATTATCATGCCGCAATTAATCCACTTGGAAGATTTACATGATAAACCTTACTTATGAGCTCCTCAAGGGGACATCATCAACCTATGTCGGACATGGATTCCTTCTACAATCAACAGTACACCATAGATACATCACTACTTTCCAACTCACCGAGTTTGTTGATTTAATACATGTAAATCTCACCCATTGATGAATCAAAGAAATATATACTGCCCTACGTGTCGAGGTTATTGTATAGGGATTAAGAGCACGAACATCCATAATAACTGAAATCAAGTTCTCCTATATAGACAGTACAAGTCGAACGATCTCAAGCGGTCCTACTCAATACACACTAATTGCACTAATGTGATTCTATAGTCAAGACAAACTAATACCAAATCACACTACAACCATCCCGATAGATAGTCCCCGTCTGTCTCGGTTGTGAGCATTTGTTTATACTTTATAAGGAAACCGATAATATGATCTTCCGCGTGTTGTCGCACAACATATTATCTACAGTATAAGTAAATGGACTTTTGCACAAACATATAAATAAACAATTTATAATATGCAAAACGTTTGATCATATGATTCTCATTTCAAATAAAATTGTTAAAACATTGTTCAATACAAAAGCAAGGCTTTTAGTATACAAATCTAACACTACGTACATACAAGAAATACCACCATGTTTTCATCTCTCTTTTCAATACACAAGACCCATCCGGACATTGATTAAATCCATATGGCTGGATTTCCTCATCAAAACAGATGCTCAATGATCTTAAAGCTTGCTTTAGTCCATAAATGTACACCTTTAAGCTTATACTTAATATACTCTTCGCCTCTTGCAATGAATCACTCTGGTTGCTTCACATAGATATTTTCCTCAAGACTTTCAATCAGGAAAGTTGTCTTGACATCTATTTGCTATACCTCATAATCAATATGAGCAGCAATAAATAAAAGAATCCAGATCAACTTAAACATAGCTACGGGCGAAAAGAATTCCTCATAATCGAACCCTTTTTTTCTGAGTGTACCTTTACGCAACAAGTCTTGTTTCAAAGGTTTCCACCTTATGGTCTGATCCTCTTTTGCTCTGTAGAGCCACTTCCAATGGCTTTCACACCATTTCGTGGTTCTACAAGCAGCCAGATCTAATTTAGAATCCATAGATTCTATTTTAGAAATCATTGCAACTTGCTAAGATATCGCATTTTTATCTTGTAGTGCTTTGTCGTATCCATGGGTTAATTTCATGTTTACTAGGGACTAAGTTCTCAACTTTCCCAAAACATATATCTATAAGGTTGTAAAACAACTCTCTCACTATGACAAGGCACTACAGAAAATTGTGTATCAGATGTGACACGCGATGTAGTTTACTTGTGGTATATCATCTTATACAATTGATACTATTCTTTGTGTTTTTCCTTCTCACAACATTTAGAACAATTTATATGGGTTTGTGATTTATTTCATTGTCCTTTTCCAAAAATCTAGTGTTTGTGTTAACAATCACGCTTCGATCTTTTGGACTAATAAATAAACCACCCTTTATTTTTTTAGAATATCTCATAAACAGACAAACAACTTACGACATGCTATTTCTAGGGCATACCCATAAATTGAATTTAGTAATTCCAAATAATTCATCATCTATCTAATCATTTCCATAAGAGCCCTGTTCTTTCTTTCCTTCACACCATTCTGCTGGGGTTTGCCCTGTATAGACAACTTGGGATTCAATCCCGACCTCTGATAAATAGTTCCTAAACTATCCTAAGATGTACTTGCCACCTCGATTAAATCGTAATGACATGATATATTTTCCATGACGCTTTAATAGGCGTATTTTGCGCACTCCAATTTAATCCTCAAGTGTAAGGATGTCAATTGTTGCAGCAAGTACCCAAGTTAAATTATCTATCCCAATGAGATAGTTAATTATTTATTTATTCTATATTACTATTTAAGAAGAATTGTGTAACCAATTTCCAAGTTTGTTGTGGATTAATTAACTAAAATACTGAAATAATAAATTACTGAAAAATTAAAGAAAAGGAAAATAAGCAAATTTTAATCAGGGGATAAATTACAGTTCTAAGGTATCATGTATAGACCAATTAATTCGGGTTACTAGACCTTCAATTGTTCATTCATGCAGTTTCAATGAAAATACACCACTTAATCCCGTTAACCCACTAGATATAATCCGATTTTAAGCTAATAGTATATTCTGGTTTAAATCCTAAGGTGCGCAAATATTACCAAGCCTTATTCCTAGATACTAATCAAAGCAAACAACAATACCTCCGGATGGTAAGCTCGACTAACAAGATATTCTCTGGAATTACTATAAGGTTCTATTCACTTCCTACTTGATTGTCTAATTGCATTGTTCCACTAAACAATTCAAGTATTTGATTTACCAGTTCATGTAATTAAAGTGTTTATAGCGGAACTACTTTAATTCCTAACAGATAGACAATAAAAATCAAGAACGCACACAAGCTATCACAATAATTCAAGCATTATAGCTGATGTCATGAAAATATTATGAAGATGTTACGAAACAGATAAAGAAGTCTGAATAAATTAAGTAAGATCAAAATATCAACTGTATAAAATACAAATCTTTGGTCTAAGTTTCCAAATCAATCAAATCAAACCATCAAACCCTAGAACTATTCATGAAAATTAGACCATGAGGTTACAATCAACTCTCATGGCTATGCAATTCATATCAAAAATCAAGATAAAAGGAAAATAAAGAATAGAGACACAAAACCCTAGCTTAAGCGAAAGTTTGCGTTCCTTCTCCGTCTCTCCGATCGTCCGATCTCCCTCAATTAGCACTTGGAACCACTTGAAGATGGATGGAAGATGAAAAATTAGATGTGAATCCGATATGGAGTGTTTTTGGCGTGATAAATCAATGTGTTATGGATAGGTTCTCTCCAATTTTTGTATTGATCTCCCTTTTTGTGTCTTGGACTGTTGTAGGGCTTTTAGCGATGAATTCGGCTTCAAATAACGATCTGAAGTTGTAATACACTGCACAATCGAACAGGCCGCGACTGGGCCCAATTTTAGGCCACTCGGCACCCAGCTCAGCTCGAGCTGGGGACCCTGCTCCGGCAGACTTTTATTAACAGACAGGCAGAAGAGGACTTTGGAAGAAAGGAAGCTTGACCTGGCCAAGCGGCATCCGAGCGGTGCCAGGCCGACTTGCCACGTTGATGAGTGTGTAAATTCACCAATTTTGAGCTCGTATTCGTGTACTTATGGTGTAATTAATGGTTGTTATTCGATGTGAATTGCTATACTTGGTGAAAAGTCACGAATCGGGAGTTTACAAGGCTATTTGAATTGATTTTCGATGGAAAATGAGTTGGAAGTGATCGGATTAGAAAAGAAAAAGAAACATAGATGACTTCAACCACGCAGGGACTAGATTAGACCAAGAAGAGAGAGTTCGACTAGCATCTCTGGTCGAACTGATCTCGGAAAAGTCGAGTTCGACCATGACAGCCGAGTTTGACCAAACCACTCGGTTAAACCGTGGTTGAACTAGAAGCCTAACAGAAGCAGTTCTGGTTCAACCAGAAAGTATCCAGTTCGACCAACGCTCTGGTCGAATCCGGAGTTAGAAGCCAAGTTACAGAGGGATTTGACCAGGGGTTCGACCTGCAGGCAGGAGTTCTACCAACGTGTTTGGTCGAATAGACATCTGAAAACTTACCAAATTCGTATTTTTACACCTTCAGTGCGTGTGTTCACTCAAAAAGCCTATCCAAGGCCCGTAAGGAGAGTTTACAAGTATAAAAGAAGAGCTTTTGCAGGAGAAAAAAAGGAACGAATAAGATGGAATTCATCATCCATCCATCACCAAGCCCTACCATCATCCGAAGGAGTCGTGAGGAGAGGTTCGTCTGGCGAGTCAAGTAAGATAATACCAACTAGCCATGATTGTTCCTAGATCAATCATGGGCTAGAACCGCTCTAGTAGTTCTAGGGTTATGAAAGTTTTATGAGTTAATTGAATTTCCATGTGTAAACTCCGTACAACACTACTTGTGGTTTATTCTATATAAGATTGTACCTTTTTAATTCATACTCACGATCGTTTTGTGCATCTTTAACTGTTATGTAGAGCCTAAATACATCTCTTGGTTATTGATTGAGTGCGTTCATTGCTGAGCAGGATTGTATATTATAACTCTAAGTGAAGGGATTCCGAAGTCTTATTAGAATTGTCTTATATAGATACTTGTTAATTGAATCATATTCGGGTTAATAAGTAGGATAAAGAGTATAATTTTATAGTACCTAAAAAGGGAGATAAAATTGGGTTAGAGTACTAAGTGCACGAGAAATAATTGATTATGATAGTACCTAGAAAGGGGGGTAAAGTATACATCTTGCTCCGAGAACATTCACACGTGTCATACGCTTGCTTACTTGTGTCTATAGAATATGCTTGCATGGTTTAGTGATGCGTCCATAAACCACAAGGCAGAGTCGGGCAACAACACATGGAAAAGAAATTAATAAGTAAAACTGGATTACCTGACGAACTACTCTATTAATTACTTGATCACCACTGAAGTTTCTCTATTGCTTGTTTAATTACTTTTCTATTTCAATTTATGTTATTTAGTTTAATAAACAAACCAACCAAATCAATTTTGCCAACATAATCTTAGTTGAATAGAATATAATTGAATAGATAATAATTCGTCCCTTGGATTCGATAATTACTTGGTCACCTTTCGAAACTACAATTGATATCCTAATACTTGATGATTAATTTTGTGTGCTAAGAAAATGCTCATCAAGTTTCTGGCGCCGTTGCTGGGGACGGCATTAAATATCTTTTGATTATATCTAATTTAATTGAGATTATTATTCTTGTTTTGATTTCTAATACCTATTTTTCTTAGGTGTATGCTCACAAGATCAAAGAAAGGTGAATTAGAGCTATATAATCCAGAGAACGGAGCATCGTCGAGGAAGAAGAATAAGAACAAGAAAGTTGATCCAACTACAACTCTTGATTTAGGAGTTGAAGTTGACGTGCTGAATCCGAAAATGATTGAAGTCGCAACGAAGTTAATTGGGAAGTAGAAGCAATCAACATGGCAGCAGACCCGAATACACTTGCCATCCGGGAAGTTTTTAAGAACAACGGAATAGGCAATGCTTGGTTGCTAGGAGCAAGAGGGACTGGAGCTGATTTTGATTTACACCGTACTCTTATAACCATGATTGAAAGGAGTCCCTTCTCTGGGGGAACATTTGAAGATCCTCAACAACATCTGAATAAGTTTCTTAGGTATGCAAGTACACAAAAAGATGCATGAGCTCATGAAGATGCGAGGAAGATCATACTGTTTAAGTTCTCAATGAATGAAAAAGGGAGAGATTGGTACGATAATCTGGATGCTGCTGAATGTGATACATGGGAGAAGTTGAAAGTGAAATTCCTGGAGCGATACATGCCACCTTCAAAGGTGTTCAAGATGAAGTAGGAAATCAATCAATTTTCTATCCATGGCAATGAGAAATTTCATGAAGCTTGTGACAGGTTCAAGGACATGCTACGGAAGTGTCCTCAGTATGGGCTATCTAAAGATCAATATATCAGTATTTTCTACAATGGGTTGGACTGCGATTCTCGTATTTTACTTAATGCTTCTTCTAATGGAGCATTACTGACGAAGTCACCTAATGAGGCCAAGAAGCTTTTTGAAGATATTTTAATGAATTCTAGAGATTGGCCGACTGATAGAGTGAGAGACACTTATGTCCTTGGAAAAGTAGGACAAGTTGAGCATACTATGGTGAAGTCGGGAAGAGATCATGAGATTGTCTCTAGCTTGACTAACATTAGTAAGCTACTAGAGTCTCGCAAAAGCAGATCACAGATTTATCGCAGAGAGTGCCAATGATGCAGCAGGATGGTGGCTATAAAGGAACTAGCCAAGAGGAGATCGAGGAGGAAAATTACGCCATAGGATGGAGTATTCAAGGAACTAGGTACTCGAATCAAGGAAACCAGAACTATCAAGGGAACTACAACAGTCGTGGTCCCCCGGGTGGTTATGAACAACCAAGGAGGCCGGAGTTTTCATGGAGCAATTCGAATAATACGATGCAGCCTCCTATTGGCGTTGATCCGAGAGCTAAAGTGGAAGAACGAAAGCCTGGTTTTGAAGATACTGTGAACAGGTACATGGCGAGGAATGATGCAAGAGTAGATCGTCTTGAGGCAAAATTAGAGAAGAAGATTGATGGTCATTATAAGGATTTAACTACACAAGTGAAGGATCTTACGTTATTAATGGGGGAGATGGCATGAAATGTGAACAAATTGACTCAAACTATAGAGAAAGGGAAGCTTCAGTCTTAGAGTATTGAGAATCCAAAGTCTTGTCACGCCATTACACTGAGGTCTGTAACGCAGTATGAGGGACCGATGAAGCTGGAAACGAAGTCTAAAGTGACAGGAGCCCGATTCGACCAGACAATCAGGTCGAACTCAATAGGAGAGGTCGAACTCGGCACCTGGGCGACGTTCGGAGGAGTCAGAAGGTCAGTTCAACCAAAATCAGATGAGTTCAACCAAAATCAGATGCACTCTGTTTTGTTTGATGCCCGGTTCGACCACAATCACCATAGTTCGACCAAACCTGTTGGTCGAACTGTGGTCGAATCCTACTGTACGAGGGAGAACGAACTTTCAGGTGTGCAATTCGACCATTACTCGCCGAGTTTGACCACCTACCCAGGTCGAACTTACCTGTTTTGCGCCGTTTTCCATGCTGAATGCTCCGCGTGATGTTGAAACTACTCCTGTGTCTTCCGAAGAGCAGAATACAGAGATTATAGCAAAGAAGAAGTGGAAAAGAGCTAAGATATTGAGAGCCGAAAAGGATAAAGCGGAGAAGGCTGAACGTGATGAATGAGGTATTCCCAAAATAAAGATACCTCCGCCCTTTCCTCTCAAGTTAGTCAAAAAGGGATTGAAAGAGAAGTTCAAGAAATTTTCAGAAATCATAAACAAAATTAGCTTGAACATTCCTTTTTCTGAAGCAATTTTGGAGATGTCGTATTATGCCCACTTTCTGAAAGATATTCTTTTGAAGAAGAGAAGATTGAACAGAATTGAAATGGTGAATTTGTCTGAAAACTACAGCTCGATCATTCAGAGGAAGCTGCCAGCTAAACTTAAGGATCCGGGAAGCTTCACAATCTTATGTGAAATTGGAAAGGGGCCGCACGTCGAGCTTTGTGTGATCTTGGGGCAAGCATCAATTTGATGCCATTGTCTACCTTTCAAAGGCTTGGTTTGGGGGAGTTGACTCCCACGATAGTTGCTCTACAACAAGCGGATATGTCCATGACTTTTCCAAAGGGTGTGATCGAAGTCGTTCTTGTCAAAGTAGAGAAGTTAGTCTTTTCTGTGGATTTTCTGGTGCTAGAGATGGAAGATGACAAGGATAATGTCCCTCTTATCTTAGGGAGACCTTTCCTTGCTACTGCGGGAGCCATGATCGATGTGCAAAAGGGTGAGTTGAGGCTAAGGATGGATAAAGAAGAGGTCTTATTCAACCTTGATAAAGCAATGAAGATGCCAATGGAGATGCAGTGTCACAGTATTGATATAATGGAAGAGATTGTGAATGAAGACATGTCTTTGATTCTGTCGAAGGATCCTCTTGAGACATGCTTGGCGGAGTCTCTCCAATGAGGTATGTATTAAATTTCTTGAAAACTTACTTGCTTTGTGTGATGACAGATATGAGTCGACAAGGACCAAAGTTGAAGAGGTCAAGTGGACTAAGAAGTACTTGTCATTGGATCGAGAGAGTACACCTCAAGAAGAGAAGAAAGAGGAGTTGAAACTGCTACTGGAATACTTGAAGTATGCCTACCTAGGTGACAATGGAAAATATTCGGTAATTGTATCTTCTTCCCTTGATGATGATCAACTTGAGGAATTGTTAAATGTGCTTAGAAAGTATAAATTTGTGATTGTTTGGTCTCTTGATGATTTAAAGGGTATTAGTCCTTCCTATTATATACATAGAATCAGGTTGTTAGATGAGGCCAAGAGTAGCATTCAGAATCAGCGGAGGGTGAATCCCGCGATTCAAGAAGTGACTAGGAAGTAAATCCTAACGTGGTTAGATGTAGGAATAATTTATCCTCTTAATGACAGTCCCTATGTGAGTCCATTGCATGTAGTTGCTAAGAATGGGGGCATGACTATAGTGAAAGCCGAAGATGGTGAGACTTTAGCCACTAGGATTCCTACGGGATGGCAATTAAGAAGCTTCCACCATCTACGAATGAAAGGGGAGTGCGGTCTTTCTTTGGGCACGCCAGTTTTTATAGAAGATTCATAAAAGACTTCTCAAAATACTCCAAGCCCTTATCTCATTTGCTTTAATAGGATGTTCCTTTTATTTTTGATGAAGAGTGTCTAATAGCTTTTCAGGTTTTGAAGGAAAACTTATTACTGCACATATCTTAATTACACCAGATTGGACTCAGCCGTTTGTACTTATGTGTGATGCAAGTGATATAGAACTTGGAGTGGTGCTTGGGCAGTTGATGGAAAACAAGTTCTGTGTCATTTACTATTCAAGTAAAACTTTTGATGCTGCACAAAAGAATTACACTGTGACTGAAAATGAGTTTTTAGCTGTGGTGTATGCATTCAACAAGTTTCGACAGTATTTGGTTGGCATGAAGACGATAGTGTACACGGATCATTCTGCGATCCGGTACTTGATGGAGAAGAAGGAAACAAAGCCAAGAATTATTAGATGGATTCTTCTTCTACAGGAATTTGATATGGAGATCCGAGATAAGCAGGGTACTGAGAATGTTTTGGCGGATCACCTATCAAGGTGGGAGACAAGGGAGCATTGTGATGATTCTTTCAATTATATTGAAGAGATGTTTCCTGATGAGAAGATTATGACAGTGCTTGTTGAAGGAGCTGAAAGAGCATGTGTGGTAGCTGCACAAGGAATGGATCCATGGTATTCGGATTATGTGAATTACATTGCTGTAGGGGAAATTCCAAGAGATCTCAACCGATATCAACTTACGAAATTCAAGAGGGATGTTGAGACTTTTATATGGTATGATCCGTTTGTCTACAAGATATGTACAGATTCCATAATCCGTAGGTATGTGACCGAGATGGAGATGGAGAATGTACTTGATTTTTGCCATGCACAACCTAACGGGGGGCACTTCGGAGCTCAAAAGACTGCAGCGAAGGTACTTCAATCTACTCTTTATTAGCCGACTTTGTTTAGAGATTGTGAATTCTATGTGGCGACATGTGATAGATGTCAAATAATGAGAAATATAAGTCGATGAGATGAAATGCCACTTCAGCCGAGCATTATTGTCGAGATCTTCGATGTATGGGGGATCAATTTTATGGGGTTTTTTCCCCCATCTAATGGATTTCTTTTCATCCTTTTAGCTGTGGATTATGTTTCTAAGTTGGTGGAAGTCATTCCCACTCGTGTGAATGATTCAAGGACTGTTTTATCTTTCTTGAAGAAATATATCTTTGCCCGCTATGGAGTTCCTAGAGCACTAGTGACTGATGGAGGTTCTCACTTCGTCAACAAGCTTCTTGAGAAGGTGCTTAAGGATTATGGAGTCAAGCATAGGGTCACTACACCCTATCATCCTCAAGCAAATGGGCAAGCTGAAGTTTCCAACCGACTAGTGAAGCAAATCTTAGAGAAGGTAGTAGGAACCAATAGAAAGGATTGGGCTATGAAGCTCGATGATGTTTTGTGGGGATTCCGAACTGCTTACAAGATGGTGTCGGATATGTCACCGTATCAAATAGTCTATGGGAAGTCGTGCCACTTACTCGTAGAGATTCAGCACAAAGCTTTTTGGGCATTGAGGAGTTTGAACTTGTCTTTGAAGGATCAAAAGGAGTTGAGAATGACTCATATAAATTAATTGGATGAGTTCAGGAATCGAGCTTACAAGAACTCTGAGATCTACAAGGAGAGAATGAAGAAATGGCATGATTCAAATATCTCTTACAAGGAGTTCAAGGAAGGTGATGAGGTATTGCTTTTTAACTCTCGTTAGAAGCTTTTGGCAAGAAAATTGAAATCGGAGTGGACGGGGCCGTTCATTATCCATAGAACCTGTGGATGGGGAGTTTTGAGCTTATAGACAAAGATGGAGATATTATCGCGGCAAATGGGGTTCGATTAAAGCATTACAAGTCACTGGATGATGGTTGTGTCGTCTTTGAGGATACCTTGCACTAGATTGGTACCGTCGTGACTTTTCGACGTTAAACATGAGCGCCTGTTGGGGGCTTTTCCTCCCGTTTTATTGCTTTATTTCTTTTGGTGTGATTAAGAAATTTTTATATTTGATATGCTTATTTCTCGGCAATTACATCTATTTGCAAACTTAGTTTCACTATAGTTTCTACTAAGTTTGGGGGGATGTGATGTACTTATCTCATTGAAGCATTGTGAGTATAATCTTTTCTTTGTACCGATTGTTAGGGGAGTTGATTTTTTGTGGCACATCAAAACTTTTATTGGTTGTGGTGTGTCGATTTTTTACAATTTGCCTAATATTTTGTGGTTTTGGTGTTGTTTTTTAGTATGTTATGTGGAGTTACTCAAGGATATCAAGTTTAAGATTGATTCTCGAGCTAATTTTGATCTATTTTAGTACCGAATGTTCTTTTTTGAGCTTAACGTGTGTAGGGGATGAAGAAATTTTGAGTTTGAAGCATTAGGAGTCGAGTTCGACCAGACATGCAGGTCGAACATGAGAGCCCTGGTTGAATTGAGGATCAGAGAGTTTGTTTCAGGTCGATTCGACCAAGCAGTAGTGAGTTCGACAAGGAGTTTGACCAAAGGGGCAAGTCGAACTGGCAATCAGAGAGTTGTACACATGGGTTCGACCAAGGCATGATCAGTTTGACCAAGCAGCTTGGTCAAATAGAGATTGAATTGCGGACCTAAAAGTTCTGAACAGTCGAGTTCGACCACGACGTAAGAGTTCGATCAGAGCACTTGGTCGAACGGTGGTCGAATCGGGATGATTGATTCTCCAGTAAGAGAGTTTGACCAAGGATTCGGCCACGTCAATGCAATTCGACCTCTCGGATTGGTCGAATCAAGCCCAGGTAAGTGATTTTAAACCCCATCTTTCATGTTCATTCGAGCACTTCACACACCACCTCCACCCGAATTCATCCCGAATTGGAAATCCTCTCCTCCAATCTTTGATTATATGATATTTTGCCTCGATTTAACCACATTCCACACACATTCCACTCAATTCATCACGTTTTTGGAGAAATCTAGTTGAAAAACTAGGGTTCGTCGCGATTTTTGGAGTAATTTCACACTTGTTCATTCTAAGCCAGGACGGTTCAAAAGGTATGTTTTCTCAACCCTAATGCCATAGGATTGAAGTTCTAATTGTTGATTATGAGCGGGTATGTTGATTAAACTAAGTTTTTTTATGGATTCATAGTGTTGTTTGAAGTTTTAGTGCATAATTTCATATGAATAGTTGTTGGGTTTGATTTTGATTGATTGAATTGAATTGAATTGAACTATGTTGATTATGTGAAGTTATGAGGAATGTGAGTAGTATTGGGATGAAGCATGTTGAATTGTTGGAGAATTGATTGAGTTTGAGTAGATCTCATGTTGGATTGCTTGAATTTGAGTAGTAATGCATGCTTGTGGTTTGTTGAATCGTTTGTTGATCCTATTATGACTTTTTGATTGGAATGAGGATGAATGAGCATGTGAATTGAATTGTTAGATCATTAGGATGAATCATGCTTGTTTGGTTTGATTATGCATTGAAAAACTTGAAGTCTTGAGTAGAGTTGAATGCATTAGTTTATTTTTCCTTTCTTGGTTGTTGGATTGAAGTATTGTTTTCAGGAAAAGGAAAGGAGGCCGAGCTTTGATCTAAGAAGAGGCAAGATAGACTGTCTTGTGATGATGCAGTGACAAAGAAGCTAAGGATTCAAAAGCGATTGCCTTCGAACTTTAAGATTCAGATGAATGAGTGGGATGAGATCAAGGAAAAGTGGATAGACGTGTTAGATAAGATTGTTCGAACAAGGTATCAAGATGATGGAGCAATGGTGACTATGAACATCCGAGATGATATCTTTTGGATGTTTGCTCAAGTTGGTATTCGCCACTTTATGGAGCTGAAGAAGTCTACTTACTTCCATGTGACTGCGGAGGTGTTATGTTCGATTACTGTGAAGAAGGGGTCGAGTAATCTTCCGTACGAGTGCTCGTTTTAGCTTGTAGGTGAGCAGAGGACATGGCCAGCTGAGGATTTGAATATCCTATTTCAGACTCCTAGGGGGATTTCGAGAGCGGGGAATGGGTACTTTAATGCTAATATATTCTGGAGAGAAATTTCTGGTGAGGATGTGGATTACAAGACTAGCAGTGCTCGAGCTTCGTTGATTCAGAACCCAGAACTCTGATACATGGATCGAGTGTTGAGCAACACACTGTTTGCTCGATCAGAGGGAAGTTGTATGTCGAGGGAAGAGCTGTATGTCTTTTGGTATATGCTTAACGGAGTGTGGTTCAATATGGGATTATATCTTATCTATCAGCTTAACAGGTTCAGGTGTTCTCCGTTTCAGAGAGTGAACATAAGAGGGTTGCTGACCTCAATGGCTGAGTACTATCATATGGACTTCGCCGGCATTTCACCTATCCTAGAGAATCCCAATTTAGTGATGAGCACTTGCGTGAAGGGGGGATTCGCCCATCTAAGGGATGGAGATTGGTTCTTTACTAGGGGATCGAAGCCTCTCACTTTCATGTTCCCTTATGACTTGGGTGTATTGACGACTATTCGGAATGAGGGAAACATGTTGATGAACACCCCCGGGCACAGTGCTATCTCCATCAGTTGCTTGACTAAGGGTGATTGGAGGACTGTAGCTCATATGTATACTGAGAGGATGATGGTGAAGCTGCAGAGGATTGTAGACGAGGGGCGTTTTCAGCCACAGCAGCAGCAGGAGCTTGGAGAGGAGCATGTGGATCCAGAGATTGGAGATCCACAACCGCATGAGAGGCCACCACGACCCATTCCAGTGGTGCCACAGCAGCAGCAGTGGGCTGGTCCGGATGTCTATTTGTAGGAGCAGTTTAGGATGATTCATGAGCAGTTCGCTACACTGAATGCGAACTAATAAGAGACGAATAGGCAGTTGGAGTTGGAAAATGTGAACTTCGCAGCACTGGATGGGAAGTACAACACGCTGCAGAATAACTATGTGGAGATGGATCAAAGATTGGAGAGGTTGTGTGCTCATTAGCGCATGATGGATAGGAATCTCACTGCTCTTCATAGAGATGTGGATCGAATGCGCTAGGAGATGAATGGTGATGAAGAGGGTGCGAGCAATGATGATAATGCTCCGGAAGAGTAGGATGCACCGGGTTTTTGTCTTTGTCTGATTCATCTCCCTTCTCTTTTTCTCTTTACAGGATGGGTATTTGGTGTGAGTGGCATGTACTTATATTGATTTGATGTGGATTGAGAGATGATGATTGATACTTGTATGGATTGTTTGATAAGAGGGTTCTTGGTTAGTATGATGCATTCATATGTTACATGTATTAATTGCTATTGATTGGAAGCATGGATGCTTGATAAATATGTGAATTTATTGTGAAATTGATCTTGGTTATTTACTTGAAGGAGTACTTAGGAATCTATTTACCCATGTGAGGATTTGAGCCATTTGAACCATGCTAGTTCATGGTTATTTATTCTTGAGAGAATCATTCGTATGACCATATTCTAGAACTTGGTTTGGCGTCTTGTGTGAAACTTATGATTGAGGAATTGCTAGGACATGACCTTAGGCCATTATTGTGTAATCAAGTCACTTAGCCAAAATTTTACCTTACCTTTTAATATGTATCATTGTAAGCCTTGTTGAGCCTTAAAAAGCTTTTTCTTTGGCAAGCCGTGATAAAAAGCCTTATTAAACCTTGCTTGAGCCTTGTTGAATATCCTATTCATTAGTAGAGAGTTGAGGTGCATAAGTGCTTGAAAGAATGAGAAGGTAGAAGCTTGGTTGAGAATTATGAAAAAAAAGAAGTATAGTTAAATCTTGCTTAGGGGTAGTGCCTGAAACTGGTACCCCAATTGCTTAGAAGGGTAGCGCCCGAAATTGGTGCCCTTGCGCATTGAAGAAAGATGATGTTGATGCTTGGAAAACGAAAGAGAATTCAAATTATGAAGTTTATGAGAAGAAGATGGAAAACAAACGAAGCTAGGATGAAAAGCACAACTCCAAGGTAATTCTCTACTTGTGAATTAGTCACTTTACCCAAATTTTCCTACCTTTACCAAAGAGCCAACATTACAACCCAAAAACTAGTCCTTTGTGATCCTAGTAAGGAATCTATTACAAGTTGAGTTTTGAGACCCTTGTCAGGCTTATGGTTACGCGGAAGTATGGATTGAATATGAGCGTAAATACTAACCAGCTAGAGTGTACATCTTTTACACTCGAGAGTGAGAGTAATATTTATCTTGTGAGCTAGATGATTTTGTACTCCGAAAGGTATTATAATTGAGTGATGTTTTGCATGAATGATGGATATGATGCTTGTAGTATTTGTGTTCGATTGATAAATTGCATGTGTGAGTATGAATGGTGTTGGTACTTGGTGAAGTTTACACTAATCCTTGGTTTTGATTTGGGTTTGATGAGTGTGTAAATTCACTAGTTTCGAGTCTGTATTCGTGTACTTATGGTGTAATTAATGGTTGAAATTCGATGTGAATTGCTATACTTGGTGGAAAGTCACGAATCGGGAGTTTACAAGGATATTTGAGTTGATTTTCGATGGAAAACGAGTTGGAAGTGATTGGATTCGGAAAGAGAAAGAAACAGGGATGACTTCGACTATGCAGGGAGTGGATTCAACCAAGAAGAGAGAGTTCGACTAGCATCTCTGGTCGAACTGAGCTTGGAAAAGTCAAGTTCGACCACGACAGCCAAGTTTGACCAAACCACTTGGTCGAACTGTGGTCGAACTAGAAGCCTAAACAGAAGCAGTTTTGGTTCGACCAGGAAGTATCAGTTCGACCAACGCTCTGGTCGAATTCGGAGTCAGAAGCCAAGTTACAGAGGGGTTCGACCAGGGGTTCGACAAGCAGGTAGGAGTTCGACCAACGTGTTTGGTCGAATCGACATCCGGAAACTTACAAAATTTATATTTTTACACCATCAGAGTGTGTGTTCGCTCAAAAAGCCCATCCAAGGCCCGTAAGGAGAGTTTAAAAGTATAAAAGAAGAGCTTTCGTAGGAGAAAAAAAGGAACGAATAAGAAGGAATTCATAATCCATCCATCACCAAGCCCTACCATCATCCGAAGGAGTCGTGAGGAGAGGTTCTTCTGGCGAGTCAAGTAAGATAATACCAACTAGCCATTATTGTTCCTAGATCAATCATGGGGTAGAACCGCTCCGGTAGTTCTAGGGTTATGAAAGTTTTATGAGTTAATTGAATTTCCAAGTGTAAACTCCATACAACACTACTTGTGGTTTATTCTATATAAGATTGTGGCTTTTTAATTCATACTCACGGTCGTTTTGTGCATCTTTAACTGTTATGTAGAGTTTGAATACTTCTCTTGCTTATTGATTGAGTGCGTTCACCGCTGAGCAGAATTGTATGTTATAATTCTAAGTGAAGGGATTCTGAAGTCTTATTAGAACTGTCTTATACAGATACTTGTTAATTGAATCATATTCGGTTTAATATGTAGGATAAAGAGTATAACTCTATAGTACCTAAAAATAGAGATCAAATCGGGTTAGAGTACTAAGTGCACGGGAAATAATTAATTATGATAGTACCTATAAAGGGGGTAAAGTATACATCTTGCTTCGAGGATATTCACACGTGTCATACGCTTGCTTACTTGTGTCTATAGAGTATGCTTGCATGGTTTAGTGATGCGTCTATAAACCACAAGGCAGAGTCAGACAACAACACATGAAAAGAAAATTAATAAGTAAAACTGGATTACCTAACGAACTACTCTATTAATTACTTGATCACCACCGAAGTTTCTCTATTGCTTGTTTAGTTACTTTGCTATTTCAATTTATGTTATTTAGTTTAATAAACAAACCAAATCAATTTTGCCAACATAATCTTCGTTGAATAGAATATAATTGAATAGATAATAATCCGTCCCTTGGATTTGATAATTACTTGGTCACCTTTCGAAAGTACAATTGATATCCTTATATATAGGGATTAATTTTGTGTGTTGACAAAACGCTCATCACACGTCCTGTAGGGCCCATTCTACCCCTACTCAGCTCCATCAGACCGCCGAGCAGCACCAGCTAGGCCAGAGAGGGCAGTTAAGCTACTCCTGAGCTGGTCCGTTCTAGCTCTGTTTCACTCCGCTTCCAATCCTGCTCTGTTTTCCTCTGTTCTCTGCATTCAAAACTCACAAAAACACCTTAGTAGCCTCAAAATCGTATAAATACCTAAACGTACACAATTCCATGCAAAAGTAATAACTTTCTTAAGCAAAATGGTGTAATGTGCACACATAAAATGAGTGAATTTCCACTCTCAACAAACCCCCAAACTTGCCTATTGCTCGTCCCGAGGTAACGTCATAGAAAACCAATAGAGTAATTGAAAAGAAATTTCACAGCAGAAAACAACCAAGACAATATAACAATTCAAAAATCATACTTCAAATAAAAGATAACCATCCATCTAAAAACATATAATTTAAATCAACTACCTCACTTTTTCGGAATGCTCATCCATCCATTCTCGCGGGTAGTACTTAAGCTCTTCGCTCAAGTGCAAGATATACATTTTAGGGTAAGGTGTTTACACTCATAGTCAATTCAAACACACGCGTTGGCAATCATCTCAACCCTAGACTAGGTTGTAACATTGGCTCTTTGATAAAGGTAGGGAATATATGGATAAAGTAACTTAATCACTAGTAGAGAATCATAGAAGGCTTACAGCCTTTCAACCAACAGCTTCATTTTCTTCTTTCTTCTTCAATTATCTTCAATTCTTCTTGCAACTTGATTCCTCCTTCACTTTTGAGCACAACTTCCTTACTTGAATCTTTTTTTCTCTTTTTTTCAAATAAGGGTACTAGTTTCAGGAACTACCCTTTTTAAAGGGGTTCCAGTTTCAGGCACTACCCCTTCATGCAAATTTTAACTACTCTCTTCACAATTTTCATCACTTCCAATTCATTTCTCCTTATATACTTCATCACAAGACACCAACTTGATTTCTTCAACTCTCTACTAGGTAGGGATTTTTTAAAAAGGCTAGCAAATGGATCAATTGGCTAATCACGTAGGCTTCCAACAAAAAAGGCTTTTAGGCTCAAAGGGGTTGATTACGGATAATTTCAATAAGTAGGATAATAATTTGGCTAGTGACTAATAAATACAAAGATGGCCTAAGATCATCTCCTATTGTCTAATCAAACACGTAGCTTCAAGCAAGATATAAAGCCAAGTTCTAGAATACGTGTGTATGAACGACACTCTCAAGAATAAACTAAATCATGCAATTTTTCGTGATTTGAAAAGGCTCAAATCTCACATGGCTATACGAATGAACGAGCACTCTTATAAAGCTACATATCTAATCTTCCTTGCACATAATCAAATTTAAAGCATATCAATATCTAAGTACAACATCAAATTGTTTCCCATCCTAATACAGCATGAATCAATAACACATTACTCCATGACTCAATGAACTCCTAATCAATAATCAAATATCATCCATCACATAAACAGTACAAATAGCAAAAGAATAATCATATCATACATGCCCATATCAAAAGAACAGAAACCTAACAAATACCCTATCACATGACTCAAAAAGAGAAAAATCAGAAAGTGGAATTAAAGAGACACAAACACTATCAGCTACCACAGATCATAACAGATCATCAGGATCAATGCGCCAGGCATTTAAGTCCTCACGGATCTCCTCCAGTCTCCTCACACTCTCCGACACTTGGTTGAGCGTGTTGTTTAGCGCTCCAATATGGATGTTGGTAGCTATTTGAGTCGCGTTGACCTCTGTCAACTGATGACGAATAGCGATGTTTTCTCCCCTCCTCCTCTTGTTCTCCATAGTAAAATGAGACAAGTGAGCGTGCATAACTTGGGCCTGCTGGCCGATGTAACCATCGGCTCCCATACCTCAAAACCAGGAGGCAATGCAGGTGGTGGCATGCCATACAGGGGATAGTGGGCTACTCCGGGGAATAAGGGCTCTCTCTCAAACTGTGCTCCTCCTAGAGCTCCTCCATACTGCTCGTCTGCCCCACCACCATAGTCTTGGTGTGGCATCTCACCATCAGTTCCTCCAAACCCATACCCTTGATCATCAACAGGAGCATCCATTGCCATCGGTTGTGCCTGCGCAAGTGCTACCTGCGCAACTATTCTTCAATCTCGATCATCATGTATCACCTTAATAACAGCCTGATGGCCTGGTATATTCATACCAATGTTCCCCTCATTCCGAATGGTGATGAATTTAGTCAGCTCAATAGGGAAACTGAAAGCATGGATGCAATGGCGAACATGTACTCCAAGACACCTCTAGTAGACATCTTAATCACCTTTCCCGTCTCCAACAAACGCAAATCAATGTTCGGCTTCTTCCTCACTACACCCATCTCACTCGTATCAATCCCATAATGGTGAGCAATAGGAGTAATCAAATCTCCTATGTTCACTATCTGTCAGACATGGGTAGTGAACTGGTACATCTGATGGATCAGGTACGCACCCACATTGAACTTAACACCATTCATCATACACCATAAGACATATAGCTCCCCCGAGGGATCACTCCGCTCTTGGATCTGCAGAAGATAGTACATGAAAGGATCCGATCCATATACCTCAACACTGGATTGCAGATACAGGTAGCTCGAGCATAAATAGAACTATATACCTCGTTCCTCCCCGTAATCAACCTCCAAAAATCATTAGCCTTGAAGTCTTGATGCTCCAAAAAAGCCAGAATCCCCTCAGTACATCCGAGCATCTTATTAATTGAATTTGGGGTCTCTTCCTTAGATTCACCTCCTCCTAATACAAACTCACACGCATACGGGATCTCATTGTCGCACATCACCCATAGCATACAGAGGAACTCCACTACCAGCCTGAAATGAGTGGGAGCTCTGATCTCTATGAAACTCTAGATGCCTACCTGATCAAACATCCACCTAATATCATCAGTAAACTGTAGGGTCTCCATTGTCTGATCATCCTGGTACCGAGTATTTATAATCTTATCTTCTATCCTCCCGTAGATAACGGCTATTTCATCCCAATTGTCAAGCTCAATGCCCAAATCTTCTGGTAATCTCCTTTTTCTCTTCAACCTTTCATATATTTGTACTATAGTTTCCTCAGGTTCAACATCGGGCTCATATGAGGTGTCTTCATCTGTCCTCTTCTTCTTATTCTTTCCTGTTATAATTCATATAAGCAAATCACACTCTTCCATCAAATAATCAAATAAATAGGACCTATGCAATTTAATTCCAAGTTCAAAGCTATCATATTCAAACCAAAGTCATAAATCAAGCTTTTAACTTTTAATTAAATATGCATAATAGTAATCATCCTATTTCACATTTTCAACTCAACGATTCCAACATAAACATGCTTCCAAAAATCAAAGAACAATCATGATTGGTCACATTCAACTCATAAAAATCAAATCCTTGCTTCATGTGTTTGGTGCACACAAAATAGAGTTTTCTTTGCCGCCTACCTGGTGGGGGACGACTCCTCTGTTGTGGGTAAACGGGAAACCCACTTTCTCAGTCTCATCCTTTCGCTTACTTACTATTCTTGGAAAAACAATTGCTTCTGCTTTCGCCTTCCAAGCATCTCCCTTTTCATATTTATACAGACCTTAACAACTATCCAAGCCGAAAGAAGCTTTAACTACTACTTCAGCGGAAAAGACATAGGAGCAGGGCCCATTTTTCATCGCAGAGCAAACGAACGTGAGCTGCTATACCCAATCCCATTCAAACATTCATGAACTTTTTATTACAAAAACATAGCATATTCATGGGAAATTCCAAACCAACTCTCCAATTCCTCCTTACTTTAACATTCAAGCACAAATCAACACATTCACATGTTCAATAATCAACAACAAAAATCCAAATAATTGAGACCATAAGCAACGAACAACCAAGATATTCGACAATTAAGCCTAATTTCGAATGCATTCCAACTGTTCATAGAAATGCCCCAACTAAAGTCAAATTTGATTATGTAAATTCACACAAATTACACCTACCCATGCCAAATTCACATCACCAATAGCTTCCTAAGAGTGAAAGGGTCAAGAAAACGTACCTCTTGTGTTGTACATAACGAATTTTGAGTTTGACACTCAACACCCAAAAAGCCCCAAATTCACACACTTATAAGCCCTAATTTAATGAATTGATGCAAGAATAAGGGAGTAGTGATGTGTGTGATGTGTTTTGGTGGAAGGAAACAGGAAAGACCGGCAGGAAAATCGATGGAAATTGGTAAAATCGCGGCAGCAGGATGCTGGAAATGGCTAAAATGCCTTCTGGATAGATAGGACCCACTTTTAAGCGTAGCTCGCCCATCTGGCACCACGGCTTGGCCTGAGCCAGCCGCTGAGCAGGCACAATTTCTGATGAGCGGGCTTTATTCCGGGCCTAACACGTGTCTTGCAACCATCGTACCTCAGCTCGGCAACTTCTAATGACCTGACAACATAGCTCGACTCGAGTTGTTAGCTGAGCCAGCGCCGAGCTGCTCTGTTCTGCTTCCGACGATGATCCCCTGCTTTTTCTGTGTTGTACATTGATGCAGAACTAGTCTAGCTTTAGTATGAACAATGTTTTAACAATTTATTTGAATGAGAATCAATGATCAAATGATTGCATCTTATAATTTATTTATATGTTCGATGTAATAGTCCACTTACTTTATATTGTAGATAATATATTTTGCGACAACACGCAGAAGATCATATTATTGGTTTCCTTATAAAGTATAAACAGATGCTCACAACCGAGATAGATGGGGACTCTCTATTGGGATGGTTATAGTGTGATTTGGTATTAGTTTGTCTTGACTGTAGAGTCACATTAGTGCACTTTGTGTATTGAGCAGGACCGCTTGAGATCGTTCGATTTATACTGACTATATAGGATAACTTGATCTCAATTATTATGGATGTTCGTGCTCTTAATCCCTATACAATAATCTCGACACGTAAGGCAGTATGTATTTATTTGATTTATCAATGGGTGAGATTTATATGTAATTAAATCAACAAACTCGGTGAGTTTGAAAATTGTGTTGTCTCTATAGAGTGTTATTGATTGTAGAAGGAATATGTATCCTATTTAGGTTGATGATGTCCCCTTGAGGAGCTCATAAGGATTATCATGTAAACCCTGCAGGTGGATTTATTCCTGCATGATAATGAGGTTAAGTGGTACTACTCTCGGATGAGATATTAATTAATGGAGTTGTCAGTAACTTAATTAATTATGAATATTGTATATCTTAAACATAGGGAGACTAACGGGCTCATAATAAGAAGGAACAAATAACGTAATTATGGGATTAGAATGGTAGTGCAGTAATAATATTTTAGTGATATATATTATTATTATTGGACTTTAGTATAAGCTTTGGACTAAGCTTGGATACTTAAGCCCAATGGTGGCCCAACTCTAATTTCTCTTCTTGGTCCCTGTTGTAGCCCATATATAAGTCTTCTCAGCTGTCCGAAAACTCTAACTGAAAAGTAATTCATGCCTAACACTGTAAGGAGAGTGAGGGAACAGCATATTGAGAAGATCTCAAAGATCGTCGCCCACACGACGTCGAGATTAGACTTGGGAATACAGCAGAAGATCAGAAGGTTATTTGCTGCTGTTGTCCGTCAACTTGCACAATTTTTCTAAAATCGTGTGGAACTCCAAACTGGGCGTGTGATATAAAAAATTCATTCGTTTCAATTATTTATCAAAAAGAAAACAAAGAAAGTGGGGGGTCTGTTGAATTTCAAGTATTCAGTTTCACCACTAAGATAAGGAGACTTACTTCACATTTGGAATTGCACAAAAAATACTTTTCATCTCAGAGAGGTTTGCGAAAAATTTTGGGAAAACGTCAACGACTGTTGGCCTATTTGTCAAAAAGAAATAGGGGTCGCTATAAAGAATTAATTGAACTTTGGAAAGACATTGAAGAGAGGATCGTTTTGGCGCGTAGATCACTCAAATCGAAGATCAGATGAGAGAATTATAACCAAAACTGTGAGGCTACGCAGGCTGCCAGCGAGAATCTTTCTTCTTCAACATACCCTGGTGAAAGGAATACGTTTCTATGTTTTCTTGCTTCCGTTGAATATAGAATCATATGGAACCCTAACGGTTCACGTTAAGCAAACGATCGAACGCCAACAGTAGTGATGTGTGTGATGTGTTTTAGTGGAAGGAAACGGGAAAGACCGGCTCTAAAATTGATAGAAATGGGTAAAATCACGGCGGCAGAACGCTAGAAACAGCTAAAATACCTTCTGAACAGACCAGACCTACTTTTAAACGTAGCTTGCCCATCTGGCACCACAGCTCGGCCCGAGCCAGCCGCCCAGCAGGCGCAATTCTGGCCGAACGGGCTTTATTCCGGGCCTAACACATGTCTTGCATCCATCGTACCTCAGCTCGGTAGCTTCTGATGACCTGTCAACGCAGCTCGACTCGAGCTGTTACCGAGCCAGCACCGAGCTACTCCGTTCTACTTCCAACGATGATCCCCTGCTTTTTCTGTGCTGTACCTTGCTACAGAACTCAATTCCACGAAAAATAACACAACGTAATACCATCAAGTGCTTAGAAAAATCGTAAAAGCATCCTAGAGAACCATAAATCGACTACACTTATATTAAGACCAACAAATGACAAACAAAACAAAACACGAAACCTGGAAAATTGTAAAAAATCGAACCCTCAATATCAACGAATAAATCGACAATATTAAAAATCCGCAAAAAATTGACTCTCCAAGCACCAACAATGCAGAAAATGTACTTCAGTGCTACAAGACAAGGTATGTATGTAACCTCCCCCAAACTTAGATCAAACAAACTGAGATACTAAATTTGCAAAGAAGTATATACCGAAGTCAAGCAATACCTAATAACATTCCTACATCAGCACAGACATATAAAGCAATTAAAATGGGAGGGACAGCCCCCAACAAGCGCTCATGTTTAACGTCGGAGAGTCACGATGGAATTCAAACCTCAACTCAAGAACTCAAGAGAGAGTACTTGTATATCTTGCGGTGACTTGTAATGCTTCAACCTTTGTCCATTCGCAACCATAATATCACCACTCTTGCTTTTCAACTCAAAACTCCCCCTTCCACTAGCTCTATGTATGACAAATGGTCCACTCCAACGGGACTTCAACTTACCTACAAAAAGTTTAAGACGAGAGTTGAAAAGTACCTTATCACCAACATTGAACTCCTTGAATCGAATCTTTGCATCATGCCATCTCTTCATCCGGGCCTTGAAGATCCTCGAGTTCTTATAAGCTTTCTCTCAGAATTCATCTAACTCATTGATTTGAGTTGTTCGAAAATCCTTAGCATCCTCCATGCTCAAATTCACATGCCTGACAGCTCAAAAAGCTTTATGTTCAATCTCCACAAGAAGGTGGCAAGATTTCCCATAAACAATTTGGTAAGGCGACATCCCTAAGACAATCTTGAAAGCTATTCAGAATCCCCACAAAGCATCATTAAGCTTCGTGGACCAGTCTTTCCTTGTACTTCCAATTGTCTTCTCCAACACTTGCTTAATCTGATGATTGGAAACCTCGGCCTACCCATTTGCTTGAGGATGATAGGGTGTAGTAACCCTATGCCTCACTTCGTAATCTGGAAGAACTTTCTCCAACATCTTATTTATAAAGTGGGTTCCTCCATCGCTTATGAGCACCTTAGGTACTCCAAAACGACTAAAAATGTCTTTCTTGATGAATTCTTGTACCACTCTAGCATCATTCATCCTAGTTGGAATTGCTTCTACCCATTTCGAAACGTAGTCCACTGCGAGCAGGATGTAGAGGAATCCATTAGATGGGGGAAACGGCCCCATATATTCAACCCCACACATCAAAAACCTCCACTACGATGCTAGGCTACAAAGGCATCTTATCTCTCTTCATAATATTCCCCATCAGCTGGCATCTATCACATGTATCCACATACTCTTGACAGCTTTTGAACAGGATAGGCCAATACAAACCAAATTGAAGAACCTTTTGAGCAGTCTTTTAGGCGCCAAAATGACCCTCATTCAGCTGCGAGTGGCAGAAATCAAGTACACTCTCCCATTTAACCTCAAGAACACACCTACGGATTATAGAATCCATGCAAATTTTGTAGACCCATGGCTCCTCCCATAAGATAGACTGTACATCATTAAGAAACTTGACCATCTGGTGTCTACTTAGCTGATAAGGCTTCACTCCCGTGACAATGTAGTTCACAAAATCAGCATACCACGAAGCATCATTTTTCTCTTTCTCAAGATAGGTCTTTGAAACCGTGAAAACCTTTTGAATATCTACCGTCAATATCCTCTAATCAGGAAAATGATCCTTGATTACTTCAGTAGTATTATCACAGTGCTCCTTCGTCTCTAGACATGACAGGTGGTCGGCTAAGACGTTCTCACTCCCCTTCTTATAACGAAACTCCATGTCAAACTCTTGAAGCAAGAGAATCCATCTGATTATCCTTGGCTTTGCATCATTCTTATCCATCAAATATCTGATAGTCGAATGATCAGTGTAAACCACAGCATTCATGGCCACCAAGTAAGGTCGAAACTTATTGAATGCATACACCACCGCCAAGAATTCCTTCTCGGTGACCATGTAATTTTTTTCAGCAGAATCGAACGTTTTACTTGCATAGTATATGGCATGAAACTTATTTTCTCTCATTTGCCCTAACACGACTCCCAAAACAGTATCACTAGCATCACACTCCAGCACAAATGGCTGAGTCCAATCCGGAGTGACTAGAATCAAAGCAGTTATCAATGCTTCCTTGAGAACTGAAAAGCATGTAAGCATATTTCATCAAAATCAAAGTTAACATCCTTTTAAAGTAATCTGGACAGCGGTTTTCAATATTTGGAGAAATCTTTTATGAATCTCCTATAGAATCCTGCGTGCCCCAAGAATGATCGGAATCCTCTTTCATTAGTGGGCGGTGGAAGCTTCTCAATCGCCACTACCTTAACATGATCAACCTGAAGACCTGCAGCAGAAACATGATGTCTTAAGACTATCCCATCTCTCACCATGAAGTGGCATTTCTCCCACTTCAAGATGAGGTTAGTCTCTTCACATCTCTCTAAGACCAAAGACAAGTTAGACAAACAAGAGTCAAAGGAAGAACCAAAAACAGAGAAATCATCCATAAATACTTCCATGACTCTTTCAATCAGGCCCTCAAAGATAGCCATCATACACCTTTGACAAGTCGCAGGTGCATTACATAATCCAAAGGGCAGCTTCCTAAAGGCAAAAGTGCCATAGGGGCAGGTGAATATAGTCTTTTCTTGATCCCCCAGTGCAATCATTATCTGATTGTAACCAGAGTATCCATCCAAGAAATAATAAAAATCATAACCTGCAAGTCTGTCCAACATCTGATCCATAAAGGGTAAAGGAAAGTGATCCTTACGCCTGTTCTTATTTAATTTTCTATAATTAATGCAGACACACCACCCCGTAGGTACCCTAGTAGCAAGCACTTCACCATCATCAGATTTAATTATAGTCATTCCCCCATTCTTAGCTACCACATGCAAAAGGACTTACATATGTACTATCGCTAATATGAAAGATAATTCCTACACCTAACCATGTAAGCACTCGTTTCCTAACAACCTCTTGCATAGCAGGGTTCAACCTCTACTGATGCTGCACAGAACATTTATTTTCATCTTCATGTCTTATCTTATGCATGCAAAAAGCAGGATTAATCCCTTTCAAATCTTCAATAGTACACCTTAAAGCTGACTTATGTTTTCTCAAAGTACCTAACAACTTATCAAGTTCACTTTTAGATAGAGAAGAAGATACGATTGCCGAAAAAGTTTCATTCTCCCCCAAATAAGCATACATGAGATAATTTGGAAGCGGCTTGAGCTCACCTTTCTTCTCTTCCTTGTTGTCGTCCCCTTCAACACGTAGAGGCAAGTATTGCTTTGTCCACATAACTTCCTCTACTGCTGAGTCTTCTTGCTTGTACCTGCTCTCATCAAGATTAAGTAAAGTTTCAAGAAATTCAATAGCAAGTTCATTAGACAATTCATCAAGTTAAGTATCATTAGTAGTTGGTAAAGTAAGAGATTCGCTTAAGTACGTTTCAACAGGATCATTAGACAGGATCAAAGGCAAGTCATCCTCCATGATCTCCTCACCTACTTCCACAAACTTACACTACTGCTCTTCTATATGCCACTGCATCGCCTTGTTCAAAGAGAAAATAATTTCTTTTTCAATCACCCTAAGCCTCAATTCTCCTTTGAACACATCGATTAGAGCTCTTCCAGTTGCAAGGAATGGACGCCCCAAAATCAGAGGTGTTCCATCCATGTCATTCTCCATATCTAAAACTAGAAAATCCACAGGAAAAACCAAATTCGTTACCTTCACTAGAACATCCTCAATAACTCCCTCGGGGTATGTTAAAGACCTATTGGCTAACTGTAAAGCCACAGATGTAGGCTTCAACTCTCCTAAACCAAGCTTCTTGAATACTGAGAAGGGCATCAAATTTATACTGGCTCCAAGAACACATAATACTTTCATCGCTGGTCCTTTTCCAATCTCACAAGGTATGATGAAACTACCAGGATCCTTCAACATTTCACGAAACTTTCTCTGAATCACCGAGCAGTAGTTTTCTGTCAAGTTCACTGTTTCCACACTGTTCAAGCTACTCTTCCTAGAAATGAGTTCCTTGATGAATCTTGCATAGTACGATATCTGATCTAAAGCTTCCGAGAAGGGAATACTGATCTGGATGTTCCTCATTACATCAGCAAACTTTCTGAACTTCTCATCAAGGCTCTTTGTCAAGAATCTCTGAGGGAAAGGAATTGGTACCTTTGTAATCGGAAGTCCCAAACTATCTTTCTCGAATACCACTTCTGTTTCTCTCAGTTTCATAGTTTTCTGCCATTTTTTATCAGTGATTTTAAGATCAGATTGACTCTGTACATAATTCGAACGTGATGGAAAACCCGAAGGGCTTCTCGCCGGCTCGTTCGACCCAAGCGAAGGACAAACTGTGCCGAGTTAGGGTTGGTTCGAACAGAAAGACCCGTCTGAACCGGTCTAGACCCCACTTGGCAGCAACTCGACATCCTAGATGACCAGCTCGGCTCGAGCTGGCTACCGAGTTGCGATCGAGCGGTCCTGCTCCACCTCTGTTTCATCCTGTTTCAGTTCTGCTTCATTATGCACCAGTTCTGGACCTTTATAATGCTTCCCGGACCTCAAAGTGATTGCATGGCACTCCTTTGGGTTGATTTCTGTATCCGACAGAAACTTTCCTTTCTGAAACTGTTGGTGCTATTGATTTATTGTAGTGGAGATCTATCCCATAGTATATGACAAATTCTGTAACTGCTTGTTCACTTCTAATTTACTATAGTGGAGATCTCCCCCTTGGTTATTCCTTTGGTTAGAATTTCCTTGAGGGTACCTATTTCCTTGCCAATTCTGAGGTGCTCTCGAACCTTGAAGACTCTGCCCTATTGCCCAATTAGCATCCTCAACCTCTTGAAGTTTCATCACCACATCATCACTTCCAGGCCCTCGGGTTCCTCCTCCATTATTACCTGATATCAAAGTAACCAGGTGTTTGTTCATCTGCTCCAATTGAGAGACAACCTTATCATTCCTGTCAGCTTCAGAAAACATCTCTTCAATCTTTGCAACTTTTCCCAGTACATAAGTTCCCCTTATCTTTTCAGATGGCCAATCCCTTGAGTTCATAGAAATATCGTCAAACAACTTTTCTACGACATTGGATGTTTTGCCAAAAATTGTTCCACCAGCAGAAGCATCAACCAACACTCTTGCTTCATCGTCAAGGCCATTATAAAAGATGCTGATGAGTTGAAACTTTTTAAATCCATGATGTGGGCATCTCCTCAACGCATCACTAAACCTTTCCCAAGCCTCTCCATACGACTCATCTCTCCGCTGCTTAAACTGATTGATTTTTTGTTTCAATGCAAGAACCTTACCCGGTGGCATAAAACAATCAACAAATAGCTGCTGCAACTCAGTCCAATTAGAGCAACTGTCCCCTTTCATCTATCATTAGTAGCATTAGTAGCTTTCACTGTATCCATGTAGCTTTTGAAGCGCTTAAGAGGTCCATAGTGCTCATCGAAAATGCCTCTGGCGAAGGAATTTTTCTCCACCATACTAATCAGGGCTGGCCTTATGTCGTTCTCTTCATCATCTTGAAAGGCTCCAACTACGCCTGATCCTTCTACATTGGTGGACTTGAATGTCTCTCGGATGACTATGTCATCCTCATGAGTTCTATCTCCCATAACTGCTGATTTTGATTCTGATTCTGATTTAGCCTCTGATTCAACCTCTTTTGGGATAATCTGATTTTCTATCTGCTCTTTTTCCTCCCCTAAGACTGCTTTAGGATCCTGAGTATCCGTTTTCTTCTTTGGAGATGGTACCTTAGCAGCTTTAGGAGGTGCTTTAAGATTCTTTGCTGCTCCTTTCCTTTTTCTAGCAGATGCTTCAACCTCTGGATCAAATTTGAGATCTTGTGCTCCCTTCTTTGACCTAGTGTGCATGCAATTTGCAAGAAAAATTCAAGTTAAACACAGTTAACAAATATATTCTAATTAAATTATTAATAAAAGAAAAATAAACAATCTAAACTGTCCCCTGATGAGAGTGAAAATAAGCGTGTTTGAGTGTCCAATGTAACACCTTTTTTATGGGAATTATTGTCATATATTAGCACAAGTATCTTATATTCAATATATGTGAGAAAAATGTGCACTTGAGGTGTTTTATTGTGTTTTAGGTGGAAAAAGGATCAAAAGTGCAAAGTTGGAGAAAAGGTGCAACTTGTGCTAGAATGTTGAAAGACGCACGTCTAACTTGTGTAATTTTTTTGTGTTTTTTAGAGCTCAAAAATAGAAAGATGATACATGGTTGGAAAGCCACAGAAGAGAGGAACATGTTGGCGTAAGAAACACCACAATCAGAATCCAAATGAGAAAATTATGATCAAAATGGTGACGTCGAGCAAACTGTGTCGAATAGAACGGCTGTGCCACTTTGCATGACTTGTTACATATTCAATTGTTAGAGTTTCTATGAGTTCTTTAGATAGAAAGCCAAGGAAGAGAGGATCGCGTGAGCATAAAACTCACTCAAATCAGAGCTCATATGTGGAAGTTATGCGCGAAACGGTGAGACTGTGCAAGATGATTCGAGCCAAACCAGTGATCGAACCACTCGTGTCGTGGTCGAACCAGCAGCCTGAAAATCGTAAAAGTGTGGTTCAACCACGATGATGTCGTTTGATGAGCCATGAGGTAGAACCACATGCCAGGAGTGCAAAAAATTGCCGATTTCGATTCGACCATGGTTCGACCAAGCCCATAGGTCGAACCAAAGGCCTGGGACAGCTCCAAATCCGATTTTTACATCCCTAGTGCGTGTTTTGCGTATTTTTGTCATAAAAAATCCATCCTAAGTCCATAAGGAGAGCTTACAAGTATAAAAGGGGATCACATCATTATTGATTGGATTGGATAGAACAACAACACAATCGTCCTACACCCAACAAGGGGGGATCACCCCTCAACCATCATCCACATCCTTTCCTCCATTCACCCATCAATCTGAAGATTTGTCTGTGGAATCAAGTGGAGAACCAAGAGGAGGATTCAAGACGGAGAAGGACGCGACGACTCCCGCATCTAGAGTTTTATTCATTTCCTAATTTATCTTGTATTTTTCAGACATATGGGTAAGATCTATCCAACCCCCATGAATGTTCTTCGAAACGTCATGGACTAGAACAATTTTAATAAATCTAGGGCTTTGAAAGTTATTATGAATTAATTGAACCTTCGTGTGTATACTCCGTACAACACTACTTGTGGATTTATTTTATATATGATTATGCTTTCTTAATTCATACTCAGAGTTGTTTTGTGCATCATTAACTGTTATGTAGAGTCTAAATATATATCTTGGTTATTGATTGAGTGCGTTCACTGCTGAGCATTAGAACTGTGATACCCGAGCTTGTCACTACTCATGTACCAATATAATTTAATTTTTGTTATGTGCATTTTATAATTATGTGATAATTATGTGGCAATTATGTGATAATAATGTGGCAATTATGTGACAATCGTTTCTACATTTTATTTATCTTTACATTTTATTTGAGACATATGTGATAAAAATGGTGACAATATGTGAATATATGTGTGCATAAATATTTACGTGCATTAATTTGGATATATATAATTAAATTATTTTATTTGTATAAATATACTATTTCTTAATTATTAAGTATCACACGTGGTTTCATAATAATAATAGTGGTGAGAAAATATACATGTATGTGTATTAATTTGTAATGTATTATATCTTAGTTATTAAGTATTGTACGTATATTTGTAGTGGATAATAATAATAATAATATTACTATTGTTATTAAATTGTGAAGCATGATTTTTATCCAAGTAACGTGGCCTCATACGTATTCATAAATTACTTGGTGAATAACTAGCCACATGTATTACTTACCATAGTGGAGAATTACTACACCACTTGTACCCCATTTACCATAGTAATGAAGAAATGCTATCAGGAGTAGGAGATGATTACCTTTTATTCTAATATACCTATAAAAAAAACCCTCCTAATATAACTTAACACACACATACACGTTTCGAAGAAAAAAAAGTAAATAAATAATAGTAAGTTGAACTTCAGGGCGGTGGGTTGTCAACTTTCACCCCACCTCATGTATATAAATTGGGTAAGTTACCCATTTGAGTTGAGAAAAACCAGAGTGATTGCGGAAAAAAAAGAGGAGAGAGTGAAAGAGAAGAAGAAAAAGAAGGAGAGAGAAAGGGGAAAGAAGTGTGTGTACGCCGGAACGAAAGGGATTAGTTGCGATTATTCACGAGGTCTTTAGATTTATCACTATTTGGAGTCTAGGTAAGTAGAAGTCCAACTACAATGCATAAACATGTTGTTGTGAATTATTTGTGATTAATATGTGATAATTATGTTATGAATTATTTGTGATTAGTTTAATTACGTTATGAATTATTTGGGATTAATTTGTGATACAAGTTGTGGATCTATGTGATTTGAGATAATATCATTTTCCTATATAGATTCGTGTGATCGGAAACTATTGAATATAGATCTGTATGATCTGAGAAGATATTGTTTATAAGATCTGTGTGATTCGAGATGAGATTGTTATTCTAAAAAGGGATCTATGTGATCAAAGGTGAAGCGGTTATTCTATAAATTGATTTTTGTGATTGAGGTGAAGTTGTTATTCCCAGAAGTGGATCTGTGTGAATTAAAATTAAGTTATTGTTTTATTGTGATTAAATATTGATATTGATATTGTAAATGGTTTACGATGCACATTTAATTGTTCTGGTTGTATACCATGCACCAAAGTTAATAAGATACTAATGGTGTGTGCGGCCAATATATATGCATCTCTGTCAAGGTTCGGAAAAATCATTCCCGATACTTTATTAGGGGTTCGGAAAAATCATCCCCAACACTCTGCCAGGATTTGAAAAAATCGTTCCCGGCATTATATTCAAGGATCGGAATTGATCCGACACTAAATGTGTCTATTGAGCTCATTTGGGGTGCATATCATAAGTGTGTCGTGGGGTCCCGAAACATGAACAGTTTTAAAAATAAAAGAGACCAACTAGAAAGATTAGGAAATAGGTGATAGAAAACTTAATGCATTTTCATGCACTGACATGCATGATTTCTACTTACTAAGATTTTTATCTCAATAGTTTATGAATTGTAGGTGAGCCTGTTGATGATTGAGTTTGTGATGTGACTGTGCAAGCTGTGGAGCTCCTACAGTGTTTTGAGCGGATGTACATAGATGACGACCTGTTGGGCAAGGCCGTGGGTTATCGTATTTCCGCTGATATTTTGTTATGTCGTATAGTAAGTATTTTCATGAGTTTGTCTGGATTGATATGTTGTCAGAAACCAGTTACGTATGTTGAACTGGTGTGATAGTTTTGGTTATAAATATATTATGTGAGAAAAAAATATATGCAGGTTTTTAATGATGATGTTTATGTTAATTCGTATTTTAATTATAAGTTATGTAAGGTGGGTCGTGTCAGAGTGGTATCAGAGCACGGTTTGGGTCCTGCAGACTGTCTATGTATATAAGCTCATTCCTTGGGAGCGCATCCTTGCGTGTAAGTGTTATTTTCATTCTATGTTGTTATGTGTTTTATAAATTATATTTGCCATGTGGTGTAGGATTCGTAGTTAGTAGACAAAATGGTAAGGGCTACAGGTGAGAGTTTTGAAGGGGATAGGACTGTTGAGCAAGCTGCACCTACTGAAGGTAATAATCGTGATGGGGTGATTACTTGGCTGATGGAATTGGTAGAGCGCCAGTCCCAACTAATACAACAACTGATTCAGCAGAGAGATATGGGTGGACAACCAGATAGAAACGCTAATCAAGATAGACGTCAAGTAGAACGCGTGGAAATGGTTTGTGAGGGGTTTCAAAAGCTGAGCCCTCCAATATTGAGGATGCAGCAGACCCCACAGAGGCAGATGACTGGTTACGCACGTTGGAAAACATGTTTCAATACAGTAGAATTTCAGATGGGGACAGAGTGTTGTGTGTTTCGTTTATGTTACGAGAAAGTGCTGGTCACTGGTGGGATATAATTAAAAGTATCGAGGATGTCACGACTATGACATGGGAAAGGTTTAAGAAGCTTTTCAGAAATAAGTACATTACGGCACCAATAAGAGAAATGAAGATGAACGAGTTCATACAGTTGAAACAGGGTGGCATGTCAGTTACAGATTACCTTCAAAAATTTGAGCAGTTGTCGAGGTTTGCAGAACACATGGTGAGTACGGAGGCACTGAAAGTTGAGAGGTTCTTAGAAGGCTTAAGGCCTGAACTTTTCAGAGATGTGAGTATGGCGGGACTGCATGGAGCAACATACTCACAAGTTGCAGAAAGGGCCCAGATTGCTGAACAAGCGGAGATGAGAATCAGACAATCGCAGGCTATCAGACGTCAATTTCAATTGAAACCAGTGCAACATTTTGGGAGAGATGATAAGAGGCCGATGCCATTTCAGATGTCGAAACCTAATGTTCAAGTGGAGCAAGGACATAGACAAGGAGAACCAAACAAGCGCTCCAAGTTCGATCAGGGTAAGGTGCCACCGTCGTCGCCACTACCTATATGTCCTAATTGTGCTAAGCCACATGGTAGGGAGTATCGTATTCCTTTGAGAATATGTTATACATGCGGAGAGAAAGGACATGTCCTAAGCAAGGGAGGCAAGGACAGCAGGGAAGAGCTCCAGCAAGGGTGTACACTTTGACGTGGAAGGAGGCTGATGCGAATCCATCAGTTGTCACGTGTAAGTTTTCTATTTTTGGCACTTCTACATATGTGTTATTTGATTCTGGAGCAACACATTCATTTGTATCCATTGAGTATGTGAGGAAGTTGGGTGGAACATCTAACTTGATAAAAGCTAATTATGAAGTGATGATACCTTCTAGTGAGTCAAAACAAACCAATCAACTTCTTCAAGATTGTGGTATTCCTATTGAAGGAAGACAACTCCTTGCTGATTTGGTTGTATTAAGTATGGATGATAATGATATCATATTGGGCATGGATTCGCTGTCAAAGTACGGTGCTACAATAGATTGTCAGAAGAAGAGTATCATTTTTCAGCCATTGGAAGGTGAACCATTCACTTTTGTTGGGATCAAGATGAACATCAGATTTCCTTTTATATCAGCGGCAAAAGCACAACGGTTATTGAAAAGTGGTTGTGAAGGGTATCTGGTGAGTGTGATGAATGTTGAAGGACATCAGTGTCCAGTACTCGGTGATGTACCAGCAGTTTGGAAATACCCGGAGGTATTTCCGGATGATCTTCCAGGTTTGCCACCAGACCGGGAAATAGAATTTGTTATTGAGCTGCAACCAGGAACTGTTCCTATATCTAAAGCGCTATACAGAATAGCACCAGCTAAACTGAAGGAATTGAAGATACAGTTGCAAGAGTTGCTAGACAAAGGATTTATCCAACCTAGTTTCTTACCTTGGGGAGCACCATTTTTTTTCGTTCGTAAGAAGGATGGCACATTGAGGATGTGCATCGATTACCGAGAGCTCAACAAGGTTACAGTCAAGAATAAGTATTCATTGCCTCGCATTGATGATTTATTCAATCAACTACAAGGTGCATCTATCTTTTCAAAGATTGATTTGCGATCGGGGTATCATCAGTTGAAGATTAAGGAGTGGGATATTCCCAAGACTGCATTCAGTACAAGGTACGGGCACTATGAATTCTTAGTGACGCCTTTGGTTTGACAAATGCTCCAGCATCATTTATGGATTTGATGAATAGAGTATTTCAAGAATTCCTCGATAAGTTTGTAATTGTGTTTATCGATGACATTGTGATTTACTCTAAGAATAAGGAGGATCATGTGCTGTACTTGAGAAAGGTGTTAGAGATTGTGAAGGAGAAGCAGTTGTATGCAAAGTTCAAGAAGTGTGGATTTTGGTTAGACCAAGTTATTTTCTTGGGCCACGTGGTATCGGGAGAAGGAATTTTGGTGGATCCAAGCAAAGTTAAAGCAATCCATGATTGGCCACAACCCTCAAATCCTACTGAGGTTCGTAGCTTTCTTGGATTGGTTGGATATTATCGAAGGTTTGTTGAAGGATTTTCTAAGATTGTTTCACCATTAACACAGTTGACCAGAAAAAATGTGAGGTTCACATGGACGGAGGCATGTGAACAAAGTTTTTAGGAATTGAAGAAACGATTGACATTAGCAGCTATCTTAACTATTCCTATGGAGACAGGATACTTCAAGGTTTACAGTGATGCTTCAAAGAATGGTCTTGGGTGTGTACTGATGCAGAATGGGAAAGTGATAGCGTAAGCATCCAGATAGTTACGGGAGTACGAGAAGAATTACCCAACTCATGATTTGGAGTTAGCTGCAGTGGTGTTTGCACTCAAGATTTGGAGGCACTATCTGTATGGGGAACGTTGTGAGATCTACACTGATCATAAGAGTTTGAAGTACTTCTTCACTCAGAAAGAGTTGAATATGAGGCAAATAAGATGGTTGGAATTGGTGAAGGATTATGACTGTGTTATCAATTATCATCCGGGTAAAGCCAATATGGTTGCTGATGCATTGAGCCGAAAGGCAATACAGAGTGTAGCTGCTATGAACACAAATAAAAAATTAGAGTTGCTTGACTTGCAAAGAATGGGTGTGGAGATCATTCAGGAAGGATCGTTGGAAGCAAAGATGGCAGCTATGACACTTCGACCAACCTTGATGGATACGATTCGACAGGGCCAACAGGATGATAAGTTGTTTGACAAGATAAAGAATGATATCAGCTCTGGAAAGTCTTCTGACTTCCAATTAAGAGAAGATGGTGTGATTTCTTATAGAGGTCAATTATGTCTACCTGAAGTGGATGACATTCGGAAAGAAGTGATGACAGAAGCTCAATCAACACCATACGCTATACATCTAGGAGCACAAAGATGTATAGAGATTTGAAGTTACATTATTGGTGGCCAGGGATGAAGAGAGATGTCACTCAATATGTGGAGCAATGTTTGACTTACCAGCAAGTCAAAGCCGAGCATCAAAAACCAGCAGGAACTTTGCAGCCTTTATTTATTCCAGAGTGGAAGTGGGAGAATATCACTATAGATTTTGTTATCGGGCAACCGAAGACAATGAAAGGTCATGATGCCATTTGGGTTATCGTGGATCGATTGACTAAGTCAACTCATTTTCTTTCAATATGCTCTACGTATTCCATGGATCGTTATGCCAAACTATATATATAAGAGATCGTCAGACTCCATGGAGTACCACTTACCATTGTGTCAGACAGAGATACAAGATTCTTGTCCGCTTTTTGGAAGAGTTTGCATAAAGCATTGGGGACACAGTTATCTTTCAGCACAGCATTCCATTCACAAACTAATGGTCAATCGGAGCGTACGATATAAATTTTGGAGGATATGCTCAGAGCATGTGTGTTGGATTTTCAGGGCCAGTGGAGTAAATTTTTGCCTTTAATAGAATTCTCGTACAATAATAGTTATCAGTTTACTATTGGGATGACACCATATGAAGCACTGTACGGGAGGAAGTGTAGGTCTCTAGTACATTGGGATGAAGTTGGAGAAAGGAAACTTTTGGTGCCAAACTTGATTCGTGAAATGTCAGAAACTGTTATCCGTATTCGAGAAAAGATAACAGTTGCCCAAGATCGGCAGAAAAGTTATGCAGACAAACGGAGGAAAGAATTGGAATTTGAAGTGGGTGATCAGGTATTCTTGAAAGTATCTCCAATGAAAGGGATAATGCGATTTTGAAGGAAATGGAAACTCAGTCCAAGATATGTTGGATTGTTCACTATCATTGAGAGAATTGGAAGTGTTGCCTATAAGTTGGAGTTACCAGCATCGATGTCTAGAGTACATGACGTGTTTCATGTATATGTGTTAAGGAAGTATGTTATGAATCCATCTCATGTTCTCAGACAGGAACCAGTTGAGTTGAAAGAAGATTTGAGTTATGAGGAAATATCAGTTGAGATCTTGCGGCGAGAAGTGAAGAAGCTCAGAAATAAAGGGATACCATTAGTAAAAATGTTATGGAGGAACCAATTAGTTGAGGAGGCTACTTGGGAAAGAGAGGATGAGATGATGGCTAAGTATCCAGAACTCTTCAGGTAAGTAAATTTCGAGGACGAAATTTTTATAAGGTGGGGAGGATGTGATACCCGAGCTTGTCATTACTCATGTGCCAATATAATTTAATTTTTGTTATGTGCATTTCATAATTATGTGATAATTATGTGGCAATTATGTGACAATTATGTGAAAATTATGTGATAATAATGTGTCAATTATGTGACAATTGTTTCTACATTTTATTTATCTTTACATTTTATTTGAGACATATGTGATAAAAATGGTGACAATATGTGAATATATGTGTGCATAAATATTTACGTGCATTAATTTGGATATATATAATTAAATTATTTTATTTGTATAAATATACTATTTCTTAATTATTAAGTATCACACGTGTTTTCATAATAATAATAGTGGTGAGAAAATATACATGTATGTGTATTAATTTGTAAATGTATTATATCTTAGTTATTAAGTATTGCATATATATTTGTAGTGGATAATAATAATATATACACAAATCCTAAATTTTATTTTTAACAAGCACTTATAAATTAATAAAATTATAAATTAATAATATTAATGAGGATTAATTATGAAAGATAAATATTTCTATAGTAAAATCAATCAAACAATCATTCATTGGTTATTTATTATTATTATTATTATTTAATGTTTTATGTTTATTTATGGAAACAAGTAAAATTTAGGTCAATGACATTATATATACAAATTAATTATATGTTTATGTGTAAAGTAAATGACTATTACATATCTTCACACCTTGACTTTCATAGATTTTAAGAAGTTGATTACTCCCCCCACCCACTGAGATATCTGTATTTTGCCATATTAATTTGTCTCAATACAAAGTGTACATTTCCCTTTTTAATAAAAGAAACCAACACAAATTCTCTTCATGGGCCTATGGGCCTACACTTCACGCTAATATACCAACTCACTTTACATTAAAATATTATTTCTCTCACCTCACTAAACATTAAAATATTATACTCTACATATTTCAATGGAGATGATGGAATACTAGTTTACTATTTGGTGTTCATTATTTTTAGGTGTGTACGTACAAATGGATGGAGGGAGTTAAAACATCAATTAACATACACATGGATGGAGTGAGATAAAACATCATTTAACACAAATGTGCATATAACTAAAGGGCAAGTTTTAAGTAAAACCGTCTCATGTGAAATCATTTAATATTTGATTAGATTAATTATTACTTCCGCTAAATGTTATCATTTTCGATATAAGTTATTATCACTTTTTATTTATACTATAAATTGTTAATGAAATAGCATTATCACTTTTCATTAATTGAGTATTACTTTTTATAATACTCCAAGTTATATTTTTCATCCGTCTCACGTAAACCCTTAAGTCTCACACAAGTCTTGGCCATAACTAAATAGATTTTGATTGCACTTAGATTTGCTTTTTTTTTTTTTCCAAAATTATATTGGGTGGATTTTCATTGGATGTGCGCTGTAGTATGGCTGTTTCAACTTAATAACCTCTACAACGATATCAGCCGCTCGTAGGATTCCTGTGGTGAACAAAATTATTGTACAGACTACATTGTTTACCTTTGAATCTATTCTATGAAAACGGCAACAATTATTGATCAAAACAAACGTCACCGCGTAGGGAGCATATCAAGCCGTACAAACACTTAACCTTTACAACAAAAAGCATCACAAAACATGGGTACATAGAAAATCCAGTCACCTTTGAATTTTTTAATTTTTAGACCTTTAATCTATCATAAACGGTTATATTAGAAAACTAAAAAAAATGTTTTATTAACTTAACGTGTACTAATATGTTATTATAAATAGACAAAATATCTTGTGAGACGGTAATTTCGTGAGACGGGTTGTGAAATGAATCGACCAGTTGTTAAAGTATGATTGCTATATAAGTAAAGTATGTTAATTTGTTGTTAAAGTATGATGAATAAGAAATGAAAGTATGTTTTTAAAGTGTTATAGTATGATTTACTACAAAAATACTTTAACTATAAATTAACATATTTTACTTATATAGCAAACATACTTTAACCCGTCTCACTATCCGTCTCACATAAACCCGTCAGACAAGTGAGTCCCTTTTATAAATATTTTCACCAAAACTTGTATTAACTTTAGCACTAAACAATATATAACTTGTATTAACTTTAGGACTAAACAATAAAAAATATATAAAGGACTAAAATCAAAATAATAATAGAATAAAAGGGTAAAATTAAGGGAGGGGGGGGGGGGGAATGCATTTTCCTTGTATAATAATAGCAATGACAGCTATTAATATTCAGTAACATTTTCCATATACTATTTAGCTAATAAAAAAAGGGAAAATACACGTACCTGGTTTACTCTACTTTATTCTTTTAAAGTGTGTTTATTTTCCAATTTTAATATGAATACCAAGACTCTTTCTTAATATTGAGTTATTGAGTCGCTCTATAAATTAGATTGAAATGCCATCAGTTTCTGGAAAAAGGAAGTATTAATAAATAAAAGAAAGAGTAAATGGAGTTCACTGGAGATACCAGAGAGAGCTATGCACTAACAGTGAGGAGTGGCAGCATAGAAGACGATGGCAGCAGCTTGGTGAGAGGCAAAACTGCAGAGTTGGAAAAGATGAAGATAGATCTCAGACAGGCAAAAGAAGAAGCAATGCAATCATGGTTGGATTCACGACCATTGATCGACGAGCTAGAAAAGATTCAGGCAGAGTTAGCCAATGCAAAAGAAAGAGTTTTAAAAGCAAACATTACCATATCTGAGCTGCAAGCTCAGCTAGTAACCACAGATTTGAGTATCAGGTCCACAAAGGAGGAGGAAGAGAAATCACATATGAAGATAAACGACAAAAATCAAGCCCTGCACAAGGCATATGAAGAAATGGAACAACTCAAAATGAAAATAGATAACAAAAGGAGGATGAGGTCGAAATTAAAAATAGTATTACAACTTAAGAGGCAGAGTCTTCAGACCTTGCAACTCACCTGTGAAGCAATACAGCTGGAATTAGAAGCCTTCGCCACCTCAGCAGCTCAAGCTCTTCGCTACATAAATAACTCAGGGGCAGAGAATATCATGGTCCAGTTAACTCAACAAGATTATGATTATCTCAAAAAAGATTCTAGTGAACAAACCTCACTAGCAGAACGGCGAATTTTAGTGTGTGCCAAGGAGAAACTTGCAGCAGAGAACAGCAGAGACTCAGCTTTCAGGAGACTGCATAACTTATATTCTCAAAGCAATGCCGAGGGAAGAAGAATACATAAGGAAACTATCACTAAGAGAACAGAAGGAAAGGCATATGCAGGAGCAGAAAGACAAACCAAAAACAGACATTCAATGGGAGTCAATAAAAGGACTCCGCAACAGCAATACAGAAACAACTACAATTTTTTAGGCAAGAAAAAGATATCAATGTTCTTTCGGTTAAAAACTTTCATTGTACGAAAAATAGCAAAATACTTCAAATGACCTGGCAATAAAAAGACAAATATTTTCCTTTACTCTTTCAGGGAGATCCTTAAAACTAGAAGTTTTGTTCACTTCAGGTGCACTTCTATACACCCTAACAGCCTAACTATAACAAGAACTAGTTCGAAACTGAGTACAATGCTTTCTTGCTATTCACTCAAAAAGTATGACATTTTCAACATCAACCAACAACATCGGGTTCAAAACTGAGTACAATGCTTTCTTGCTATTCGCTCAACAAGTAAGACATTTTCAACATTAACCAACTAGTTCAACTCTGCACCATGTTACAGTAGCCTGCATTGAGAATGAATGAATACATCAGTGAAGTAAAAGGTAAACATTGGCAAAAAAAAAAAAAAAAAAAAAACTTACAGTAAAAACTAAAGTTTCTACTGGAACATTTTTGAGAAAGCTTTTTTTTCGAGTTCATGCCTATCAGCAACCTGTGAACATGCAATCCATTTAAACAAATGTAAGCACGTTATTAGTTCATATGCAATTGGCGCAGTCACTAACCTTCTTTTTTGCAACAGCAAGCTCTTTCTTTATACAACCTAAAAAAAAAAGTGAGTTCTTATTTCTTTGAGTTATGTGGAAGAATTTGTGTGTATAACTAACTATAGATTCCTAAACACGTCTACATTCCTGGGACTTCACACAAGGTTCAAGTAATCCAAGAAAGAGGTAAAGATGGAAAAAAAAATGGCAGCATCCACACACCACACCTCCAATCACTTCAGAAAAACTATTTACAAACAAGAAAAAATTTACACTTGCAACTTCAAGTCAAAGAATGTCAAAATTCTACAGATCAAATTTTCTTTCAGAAATTTCAGAAAACCAAAAGGTATTGTTCCATAAATGGATAATGTTATCCTACTTTTAGAATAACACAATATGTGGCCCTTACCATCAGTCGGAACCAATTCTAATGCTTTTGTGAAACTTTGAACTGCGGCATCTATGTTATTCATTGCCATATATACCTGAAGAATTAAAGGGAAACTAGAAAAGTTACTCAAGACTTCGCACCAAACAGGAAAGATTTTGAGGTCACTGCACATAGTGAGCAAAAAAACAGGTGAAACTACTAAACTAGTTATATTGGCTAGAAAACATTTTACTATTCTACAAAAGTACATTAAATAATTTCTGAAGGGATACTTCTCCCAGTAAACACATGTTACATATTGTATTGTGGCTGGTTCATGTTAAAAGAATAAGGCAACAAAGTTACTTCTTGGAATAAGTTAGATCAAAGATTAATACACTCGCCCAACCTGGCCTTGCCGATAGAAAGCTTTTGCATTATTTTTTCCATCACGAATTGCAATGTCTGCATCAAGCAATGCTCCTTTAAGATTGCCTAACTTCAATTTGCAGAACTGAGGCATGTTAAGGGGGGGAAAAACAATTAGCACAAGAAATAAAAGGAATGCAGAATTAGTTATAAAAAAATAAATGATTTTTAGATAATGCAAGCTGCAAAACAATAAAATTTAGATAATTAAACCAGCTGAAGATTTTTCATTCAATTTGATTGAAAAACATTGCATTTAATGATTAATATGTAGGAGAGAGGGGAAGAGGGGGAAACTCATAGTTGTTAAAGGCGAAAGGCGCACCAAGGCGCAAAGGCCTTGTTGGAGCCTGAGGTGCAAGGCGCGCGCCTGAGGTACAAAATACTCTACACCATACATACATTAATATATCCAACTTTACATATAATTGCCCAACCAAATAAAGATCAAAATCACAAAATATCAATTAATAACACATAATAACTCATAAATAACAATAATGACAAATTTGAAACTCTAAAAATTCTTGCGAAGATGACCAATAAATAATTATTAATAATTAATTAATCAATATTGATGTATAATAAATATTTTACATGAAAATTTGAAACTTTATAGCTTTATTGAAGTCTAAACATCATAAGTTCATAACTAATATTGAAATTTCATGAATAAAATATGCAAGTTTTAGCCAAAAATCTCATATCAAACTTCTTGTAAGGTTTTATTCAAAAAAAAAAATTACTGATTTTTATTTTTTAAAGTTAGAAAATGAAAATCAGAAATGAAAAAAAAAAGAGAAATAACAGGAAAAAAAAAGAAAGAAAAAAAAAACTGGCCGGCGGCGGTGGCTGGCGGCAGAGAAGAGGCTGGGAGCTCTCCTCTCTCAAAGCCCTAGCTTTTGAATTCCAAATTTGAAATGAAATGAAGTACCAAACACCAAAACCTAACCATTATATATAAATAAAAGTGTCATTTAACTTATAAAGTTGTGTTTCTAAAGTAACAACTTTAAGAAAAATCCCATTAGAAGCTTGTTGTACCAGAGGCGCGCTTTTCCACTCACAAAAGGCGCATAAAGGTGCATAAGGCGAGGGTTTTTTTAACATTGGCCAAAACCCCCAAAAACCTCGAAACCCAAGTGTTTTGGGCCGCGTCTCGCCTAAGGCGCGCCTTTAACAACTATGAAACTAAACCCTTAAAAAAAAGGCATAAAACCTAAAGACAATGGTTGAATTTTCTCCTCTCTCCTACATGTTAGTTATACAACTAGTGGCATGGGAGACGCTACACAAACGTGGTACACAAAATCCTGTGTGTTCAAAGATATGGGATATGATATTGCTTCAACAACTAATTAAGAAGAATAAATGCAGAGATGTGATTTGCTATATCTAGCTATTTTAAATTGTGATGGCTTAGGTTAGCACAATTAATATTAGCACTTTACATTGAAATCAGTTATCATTACTTATGTATTTACACTTTATAAAAATAAGAGTATTTGCATCTTCAAAAAGTAGACGGGATGAGAGGCACTGTGTAGTTTGGTGAGCAAAATGAGTAAGAACCGGGCAATAAGAGCATGTACTCTAAATTCACCCCAAATATTACATTTCTACTCTTTCACACAAATTGTGTAGTGCCGAACATATACACAAATGTAAGGACTCAAAAATTTGTGTATGATAGCCAAAAAATTTAAGTGGAGTACTTTTCAGAGCTGAAACTTGGGAAAATATGATGTTATTTTTTCCAAAGAACCGCTTGGAGTACATTGGTCTTTTCATACGAAGATAACTTGGTCACAAAAAAATTAGGGTGTATAGAGAGCATTCGGGAGTGTCAATAATCGCGCCCATTTTTAACTCAATTAATTAGAACATATAAAATGTAAATATATGTACACAATATAGACTTTAACAAATAAATGTCATATGAAAATATATTATAAATACTCAAACAAAGACGTGCATTGCATCAAGATGATGCATGATGGGCAAGACTATTTACAAAACTTGAAAAGCATTACTATTTAGAGTAATTCTCATAATCATAGTTTAATTTTAGGGGGACCATTAATTGTAACGAAGAAATAAAATCTTCAATGAAACTTGCATACGTATGCAAAAATATTTAGAAAAACATAATTACAAAGACTACTTCAACGCTCAAATATGCTGCACGGAGATATAAACATGTTCACAAAGTCAAAAAGCAGAAACAAATATGATATTTCATTGACACAGGAAAAATGAAAACTAATTGAAAAGTGAAGTACAAGATAAAATAAAATTAAATAAAAGAATTAGTATGTGAGTCTATAGTTTTTACTTCTTAGCATTCAACTTATTATAACCACCATTTAGAAAAGTAAATTTCTCAATTATCGTACTGCTATAAACTAGAGCAACGATTTGATTATCAACTATCAATCATTATAACAAAGCAATTTACTTCTAATAAAAAATCACCACATCATCAATTGAGGGAGCACAAATGCAATAGAAAATTTTTAAGAGCCACTTCGGACGATAGGGAGGGGGCTTAATGAAAGGAAGCCAGGGGAAAAGTAGAATAATTAATTGATGTCGCATTTCAACCAGGTGAGGGAGAACGCTCAGTCGCTCACAGAATAACTTACTGAATTATTTGTAAGGATTTGAGACTTTGTTTTCCACAGTGACCCACTCTGCTCTGTGCATTCATGTTCATGGTTATATCAGAATAATGCAACTATTAAACCCGTTTATTACTATTCTTAAATTAGTATTCTGAAGTAGAAGAAATATTGTACACCTTGATTGATGTCCTCCATCTCCCAGCATAAATCAAGGTATTTCAGGGCCTTACAGTACTTTCTGATAGCCATCTTGTAGTCATGCTTCTGCACATTTTTAAAGATTAATAAAATATTCTGTTGGACAAGAAAATAGATCATACATGTCAGAAATTTAAAGTGCTTCTAAGAGAACTATAATCCTTTTGACATAAGCAAATAACTGTTTATTTCATCCAGGAACACTAGCTCATAAGCTGGAAAAGAAGCCATCTACTCTTCTTCAAGGAAACTTGTCCACAATCAGAAAACAAAAAATATATGCTGAAAAGCTTGGAGAATCTCTTGTTAAGAGAGAAGTTTATTAAATGGAAAATAACAACCTTATACCACTCATTTCCTATGACTTTGATAGAATCTACAGCAGTCATCATCCACGAGATATCATTAGGTTTGGCACTGATATTTATTGGCCAATCAGGGTACAAATCACCATCCTTAAAGTAGTTGATTGTCCCATCATCTGCTTCATCAGGGATTTCTCCACAGTCAACAATTACAATTTCATCAATTGGGAGGTAGTCATCAACTGTCGCAACAGACTCAATTGAACGAACCAATCCCAGTCCTTTGATCACTTTACCAAATACAACATGTTTTCCATCCAGATGAGTTGCCTGGTTGGTTATAATGAAAAACTGGGACCCATTGGTATTTGGACCAGAATTAGCCATCGATAGCATCCCTTTCCTCCAGTGTTTTAGCTCAAAATTTTCATCTTCGAAATTTGGTCCATAAATTGATTCACCAGTCACCCCATTTCCAGAAGATACATCACCACCTTGCACCATAAAACCTCTGACAATACGATTAAAATGTGTACCCTATAATAAACATTGAATTCAAAATTTTAGTAGAATGTAGGAAAGCACACCACAAAGATTTTGAATCAAACAAGATTAACACATAGTGAAAACATTTACAACATCCCTAACTTATGACTTATTCTTTTCAAAGGCTATATGTATCACAAAGAAGGGTGGCATGCAGCAAATGACTATGATTTAGATAATAAAAATCAGAAATTTAAGACATTTTTCATTTTTGCAACATACTTTTGCAGGCAATAGAATCAGATTTCATTAATCCACCGATATGCAAGTAACTTATGCAAGTAACTGTAGAAAGATACAGAAAGCCTCATCCATGGTCAAAAAAGTAAAATGATTATACTAAATTTAAAATACACGATCAATTATACATGAATACTGGGAAGTCAATGACAAATCTTAATAAGCAATATCCGTTGATATAGTGTTTAGCAAAATTGTGGAACATGTTTCGATTCAATTCAAATCAACAGATATTCAGATCAGTTACGGACCGAATTACGATATTTCATAACAGTAAAAATCTTGGAACAAATCATTCAGCAAACTGCATAAGAAAAGAACAATTCATACAGGAGATTGTCCCCTAACTTGGTTCTACTTCTATATCAATTTCCACAAAAACAACACCTCACCAATTCTACAGTGCCTGTAATTCTGAGATATAGTTACTAGAACTATAGCCACTGCATACGAGAAACACATGCACAAGGTTCCAAACCAAACCAATCCAACAAATAGGCGACTCTCACCCAAAATGACAGTGCCTGAAGTGAGATTTGAATCTAGAGTAACAAGTGCAACACATGCATCAAACCAAACACATAGTCAGAGATAATAGGTGCCTGTATATAAGTATAACCAGAGTAGAAAATAATTCAATTGAACGCTTATTTAGATTTCCAGAGATAAATCGGTGTCTGCATATAGAACCTTGTAGTGGAGGGGAATTCCAGTGAGAGGGCTAATGCCCATCTCACCAGTGCAGAGAGCTCTGAAATTTTCAGCAGTTTTAGGAACAACATCCTTGTATAACTCCATTACTATTCTCCCCTCTATCTCTCCACCAATGCTTATGTCAAAATAACACCTCGGATTCACCATCTTCTCAGAAACAAGCAAACACACAAACCCTAATCCCCTTTCGCTTCAATAACACAGATTTAAAGATTTAGACAAAAAAATATCTTCCCGCCCCTATGAATTTGACGCCTATCGACGCAGTATAGCAAACGCGAGACGTCGAGGATTAATGAATAACCATGAGGTTTCAGAAGAAAAGCGGAAAGGAGAAAGTGAAAGCAGACATTCTGTGTTTGGCAGTGGGTTTTTAGAGGTGATCGCTGTCAGAGTATGCTGCAGAGTGGAAGTCGAGAGGCGCTAAAATATAAAAGGAGGTGCCAGGAATGTGTGCTAGGGGTTAGTATTCGGTCAGTTCTTGTATATTTTTGGCCGAGAACAAATCGAATTTCTATTTCCATCCATCGAAACCGAATAGAGGTTTAAAGTTATCGAACCGACAGAACCAAAATTATTATTTCGATTTTTTCGGTTTTTTCTGGTTTTTTTAAATTTTTCAATACACCTATTAAATAAACATTTTTTATGGGTATAATAATATTAATATCCAATTGCAAAACAACTAAATCTATCAATCTAACAACAAGTCTGCTAACAATATTCATAATAAGTCCCAAAATCCTATTTCATCAATTCAATCTCACAATAGAATAAAATAACATACACCAATAACCAAATCAATACGAATAGCCTTAAGAGAATCAAAATTACAGCAAAACCAAGATTCAACATTTAAGACAACAAACTCAAATTTAAAAATAAACTATAAGATAGATCATTCCAGCCAACACATAGCAAATCTGCAACTGAAAACTTCTCGGTGAAAAGTTATCCTTCCCTTCACCACCATAGATAACTGCAATCATGATAACATCATAAAAAATACAATAAAAATAAAGAAAGAAATAAAAATATAATTACATTAGTATGACAATATTTACCTTCCGACAGTGTAATTAAACTTTGGGTTGTGCCTCCATCATTAAGGATCAGTAGAAGGTTCAAAAGCCACACCCTGTAAACCTAAAAAAAAAATTAACAAATAACATGTACAAAGCTAAGAAGATATAAAAATGATTAATAAAATTGAAAACTTAAATACATGTTTACTACCTTTTTCAAGATCCTCAATGTCATGCAAATTTTCTTCAACATTGACAAGAGAAGAGGATTTACGAAGCCAATCTTGAGCACATATAGAGATTGCACTATTTTAGGAGTCAATGAACTCCTAAATGCATCAAATACACGTCCTCCACTGCTAAATGCAGATTCAGAAGCAACAGTTGAAATGGGGATAGCAAAAATATCACGGGCTATCTGTGATAAGATAGGAAATCTAGAAGTGTTCACTTTCCACTATGCAAGAATGTCAAATTTTGCTACATCTTCTTCACTTTCTTCATTAAGATACTTATCCACCTCAGACTTGCTACTTATTATATTCGCCCCAGATTTGAATTTTTTATATTCATTTTGCACTAATATTCTCACCTTCATAGTTGGATCATCTATATCAATCTCACTGCTTTGTTCAACTGTACCAACTTCCTCACTTGGATTGTCTGGCATTATTTTCTTTTTATACTCCTCATACAAAGAAAACAATAGGGCTTTCACTTCACTTCCCATTGACAAACCCAAATCACCCTCGTACATATTTGAAAGTGCAAATTGTACCCAATCAAACTTATAACGAGGATCAAGAATCACAGCAACAAATATAACTTTATTCATTTTTTTTGGATCTCCCCAATACTTATCATACTTCACCTTCATTTTTTGTGGTATAGTACGTAGATTTATATCATCACCACTAGTCCACTCTTTCAACAAACAATGAACCATATAGATTTCATAAAAAAACAAGTTGAATGTGACATATTTAGAACCTGATATCCTAACAGTAAGATCATAGAACACTTACAAAAAAGTCAACATTCTTCTAGCATTTTGCCAGTCATCAAGTTGAATGTGACATATTTAGAACCTGATATCCTAACAGTAAGATCATAGAACAATTACAAAAAAGTCAACATTCTTCTAGCATTTTGCCAGTCATCCTTAGTGGGCACACCAACATCAGTGTCAAGCTCAATCTTAAAGTTTAAATCTTGCAAATCATATCTACTAAATGCCTTTTCAAATTTTTGAGCAGACTCCAACATCAAATAAGTTGAGTTCCACCTAGTAGGAACATCTAGACACAACAAGCTCTTGCTTTTGATTTTTTCATGTTCAACACATTCTTTAAATATTCTCAAAAGAGCAGGAGACTGCCTTATATAACGCACAGCATTTCTAACTTTTTTAATAGAAGTCCCAATTTCTTTCAACCCATCAACAACCACCAAATTGATTATGTGAGCTATGCATCTCATATGAATGTACTGACATTTAAGAATGCTACTCTTCCAATCACTCATTTGCTCTTTCAAGTAATCCATTGCAGCATCATTGGAAGAGGCATTATCAACCGTAATCGTAAAAACTCTATCAATCTCCCATTCATTTAAGCACTTTTCAATTTCCCAACCAATATCTTTACCTTTGTGACTAGTAATCGTGCAAAAAATTAAAATCATTTTATGAAACTTCCAATCACTATCAATAAAGTGGGATGTCAAACACATATAGTTAATTCTTTGCATAGATGACTATGTGTCTGTGGTAAGACAAACCCTTTGGTTAGAAGATTTCAGTAATGCTTTCAATAAGTTATTTTCATCCACATAAAATTGAAAGCAATCACGTGACACAGTCCATCTAGAAGGCATCTAGAAGGCAACTGAAAGTTAGGTCCACAAGTCACTGCATTGTAATTTCTAAACCCTTCATTTTCAACAAATTTGAAAGGCAACTCATCAACAATTATCATAAGAGCTAAAGTTTTCCTAGCTTCATTTTTGTCAAATTTCCAAGTACTCAAAGTGCTTCCCTCCTCCGAGTTTGGTTGCAAATTTAACAATAATTGTCCCGTTCCTACACTACCAGGAATATTTGGGCATACAGTCATATGAGAGAGAAGAGATGTGGTACCATTTCTTCTAGAATCGCTATGGAACTCCCTCTTACAATGGAGGCATCGAGCCTTCATCTCATTTTCTTCACTTATGAACTCCTCGAAATGATCCCAAGCAGGTGATCTTTTTACCATTGGTTTTCTTTTCTTTGACTTAGGTTTATTTGAACTTGAAGAAAGAACTGATTTAGTGTTACCTCTATGTGAGTTTCCTTGATTAGGCATCTCTGTTTTAAAAAAATTATAGTCAGAAAATGCAAATAAAACTCCTTACAGTATATACAAATTTTCAGATATGAACATTCCATACTAGCAAGGGACAGGCGGCACTCCGGTGGAAGTCAAACTGAAGAACAGCAGCCGGGAAACTGAAGAACGGCAGCTTGGCAGATTCCTGTACAAGTTGAAAAATGCGCAAGCAGCTCCAACAAGGGGAAGATTCTCAAACTGAAAGAGACTGAATGCCCAAGAAAGGGTCGCGTCAAAGCACAGTGACCGCCGGAGAACCTAAAGAATGGGTGATAGAGAAGTACCCGTTTAGAAGAGCTACGTCAAAGGACAGCGCCAGATAGAAGATGGGGAGCAAGATTTGGACCAGGAGCGAAGCGTCGGAGGAGCCGGTTCTGTTTGGGTACGTGTAGTTTAAACGATTTGATCTCAGTATGCACTTCTAAGAATCGAATAACAAGCAGCAGCCAACTCATTCATTCTAACAATCAACTGCTTAGCACCCTTGGAAGTAACAAAGAGCTCGAACTCGAGCTTTGGAAGGCTGATGAAGAATGGAGGCGCTGCTTCTAAATGAAGAATGGAGGCGCTGCTTCTAGGATTCCCAAATGAAAATGAAGGAGAGTTAGTCTTTTATATTAAAATATATAATATTTATTTATTCTTAATAAAAATATCGGTTATTTCAATTTACTCGGTTTTTTATCCCTAAAACCGAACCAAAACCGAATACCAATTTTCCTATGTTTTCATAAACGAAACCAAAATTTAATGAAGAAAATCGAACCAAATTAATCGAAATTCTTCGGTTCGGTTCGGAAAATCGGTTTTATCGGATTTCTGCTCACCCCTAATGTGTGCATCTTTTTTCCGTTCCATTTCCACAAAATAAGCGTGTAGTGAACTTCTTAATTAATTTCTCATTTTTTATTAATGTTGTTTTTATTTTTATTTTTTAAATTTATTATACTTAAATAACTATTATACCCTAAAACTTAAATTGTCAGAGTAAAATATACCCTAAATCATAAGGGTGAAATTACAGTTATACCTTAAACCTTAAACACTAGGGGTATATTGATTGGTCGTTAATAGTCGGGATGACTAATTAAAGAATTTATCGAACCTAGGGGAGGAACGTGATAGAGTTTAAGCGATCTCAAGTTTATCGTGATTTTATAAGGACGACGGAATGGGATGGATAGTTTGCAAAGAAATGCAATTAAACTAATGCAAGAAACAAAACTAGAATAAATGCAAGAATAAATGGGTTCCAAATGATGAAGGATGAGATTAGCAACAATCATGGCATAGATAATAAAGAAATCATGCAATTAATTCTAATCTTTCATGGATATGACATAGAAGCGATCACTAATTCCACCTAAGATCTCTCTCGAGATTGATAGGATGCATGCCCTCAACAAGGCTCCCAAAAGCACTTAGGATCGATACCATATCAAACATCTCCCACTAGGTACTAATTACTCTACGAGTTCCCTAGTTAGGTACTAAATTATAGACAATATTCTACTTTAAGGTACTATGAATTCACTAATGGTTTGGTCTCCTCATCTAATCAATCAATCTCTCGATTAAACTAATTAAATGTTCTATCAAATAGTTCTAAATCTAAAAGGATATCTCTATCTCATTCTAAATTAATGCACAAGAAATATGATGAAATGATTTAATGAACTATCATAAACACATAATTGATTTCTCAATCTAATCACATGCTCATGACAATTAATCAAATATATACATCACATAATTCACATCAATGATAGAAATAACACAAATGCCCAATTAAGATTAAAATCAAATTGCATAAAATCTAAAATTATCTAATACCAATCATGGAGCTAATCTCACAAAGAAGATTAGTCTATCATAGTCTTAGAGAAAACAACATAGACAATTGTATCTACAAATCCCATGACAAATTTATAAAGAAGTTCACAAAAATTAGAAATAGATTCCCTCTTTGAAGGTCTTTAATGGAGTTTCTCCTTCTTCTTCTTGTAATCTTCACTCTCCATTGCATCCTTGATCACTTAGATGGTGGATTTGATGGAGGGGATCAAGTGTAGATGGATGGATGAAGAATGGATGAAGATGATGGTGTAAAATAGAGGAAATTGTGTGTGATCTAGGTGAACAGTGAAAACCCTATGAAAATCTGTGAAAATGTTGAAATTGGGGGTATTTATACCCCTTGGGAGCTTCTAGAAGATTTGCTGATATTTTTCTGATTTTTGCACGGACACGGCTCATATACATGCACACTGCTCGTGTGCCGCACACGGCCATGCCTATGGCCGTGTAGGTGTTTCAGGTGTTCGCGCACGGCCTTGGCTTATAAGGGCGTCTTCTGCACACTGGTCGTGTATGTGCACACTGGTCGTGTTTGTACTGCCCCTATTTTTCTTCTTTCGTTTTGACTCGTTCTCCCTCGTTTCAACTCCGAATTGAGATCCATTTTTTCTTGCTTGCTTACCATTTACGTTCTTCTTTTGTACACTATCTCATCAAACCTTTCTAGCCACCATCTCCTCAATCACCCACACAAAGGTATGTATATAAGGCTTAAGTGAGTAATCATGACTTGTAATATGCTAAATTCACAAGAAATAGGCTTATAGGCTCAAAGTGGTTGATTAGGGATGATGTATAAGGTAAGGAAATATATGGCAATGACTATAAATAACAAGGATGGCCTTAGATCATCTCATTAACTTCCACTAATCGGGCTCATTCCCGTAGTCCTTGAGCAAGTTCTAGCTTACCAAACTCAATCGATCCACTTATGAAGAAATACCATGTATGCACGGTTGAGGCTCAAATACTCATAAGTTTATACTCAGACTTTAAGGAACTTATTACACCACATTCATCTCAAAATTGAACAAGTTAAATAAAACATGTTACAATTTCAAAGCATAGAGATTCTTAATCATAATTTGTCATCACTTATTACCACAACATGTCATTACTCATATTCATAAACGACTCACAACATCCCAAAAACAAACCATCAAACAACAAGAAATAAAAAAAATACACACAAAACATACAAGAAATACACACTAAACAAGAACAATACCAAAAACACATAACATGCAAAAACAAAAATTCCATCCATCAATAGAAATTGAAACACACATTCATCATCCATAATCAAGTAAGCTCACAAAAATCCCCATCTTTGACTGAAAATTGAAATCCTAAGTTACGAAAGATAAACCTCCCACAAGCATAACAAATGAAGTAGCATGCTAATCACAAACAATCCAAATCAATATTCAATTCATGCTAAGTACATAGAAGTGATGAGATATAAAGTGAACTCCCTTAGAAAGACATTTGATAGTGGAAATGGTTGGCACGAGCTTACGGATTGCATGCACAACGAATCTCGACTTGATTTTCAGGCTCAATTTGTGCTTCTACTATACTTCATTTATGCTCAACAACTCATCAAAATAATTAACTCAACAATTGCAATAAAAATACGGACTATCATGCACTTCAACTCAACTAATCGTACCAAAATCATTCCAAAACTTATGAGAAAAATTTTTAAATTACCCCAAAAATACGAGAAGTATATGCATCATCACAAAGGTACGTCATACCACGCAACATCCCCCCAAACTTAAATCGAACCAAGAGATGAGAATTAAGTTTGCAAAAAGTGGTGAGACATACTTACTCACTTCAAATCAAGCACTTCTAGTATCTCCAATACGTATTCTCCTCACGAGCACAATCAACCTACATGTCAAAATGCAAGAAACAAAATCAAATCCACAATCCTTATTGAAAACAAGAAATAAACAATAAAGATAATGATGGGTTGCCTCCCATCTAGCGCTAAGTTTAACGTCTTCAAGCCGGACGATATTATCAAGTTCATGGTGGTCTAGAATAGTCCTTAGGCACTGTCATATGTTTTTTCTTAAAGTAGTGCCTTGTGCTCTCACGCTCAACCACAAGAACATTTCCCTTCTTATTAAATAGCTCAAGCAATCGGTCTCCGAAGGCGTTCTTCACAAGGAATGGCCCTTTCCACTTGTTCCAATTTTTTCATGGGGCTCTATATGAATTTTGAACTTCAACCACATCTTCTGGTAAGAATTCGGGCATTGACAAGTATTGGTGCCCTCTCGCAATCCTTGTCCTACAATTTTTAACAAACAAATTTTTATCAATGAAATCATGAAAATTCTTAAGAGGATTTGAAATTTTAATAGAATGAGAAGGTTTGGACTTGTGTGGAGTAGAGTCCATAATCTTAGTTTCCAGAGATTTCTTTTCTTCCCTAAGTGCATGAATCTCTTCTTGATTTTGAAGCTTTAATTTTTCAACCATCACTTTAAAAGACTCGACAAATTTATTGAATTCCCCCTTCAACTCTTCTTTCAACTCTTTTACTTTTACCCACTTAGGAACTCTTTCTCTTTTTTCCTTCATAGCCTCATCAACCCCCAAACTATCCTCTTTTCTATCTTTAATTGCCATGCATTCATTCTTTGTTCCGGAAGTAGAAGGCTTGTTGTTCTCTTCTTAAAGTCTTTCCACGATGGACACAACTTGACTTACTTGGTGCTCCAATAAATTCAACTTAGCATTGAATGCTACAATTGTATTCGTCATCATTTCACATAAGTTTCTGATTCTATCAATCCACGCTTGATTAGACTTCCTCCCATCTTCCAAGCGCTCCATAATCATTTCAAACAACTTTTCTCCAAGCATCACTTTGTGGTCACTTTGGTTAGAATTGGGGTCTTGAAAATCTCCCTATAATTGTGGTGATTTCCTTCTTGATGCCTAGAAAAATTTTCTTGAAAAATATCTTCCACAACTTGAGGGTGACTTGTTGATACATTTGATGAGAAACTCTAAAATATTCATAACTTTGTTGTTGGAATTGCACATTAGGAACTTGTAATCCAAAATCCGGTTGCAAGTTTGGCCCAAAATTTGGCATTTGAACTCCTTGAAAACTTCTCACATCTCCTTGTGTGTTCATAATGGGATGAGCACTTCTATTCACCATATTCCGAATAATATCCATGTAGCTCATATTTTTGGGCTTGTTCACCGTCTTCTTCCTGCTCAAGGTATGCTCCTACAAGAGAAATAAAAATTAGAACAAAATTTTCTAAAGCAAATATAAGATGCAAAAAAAAGTCCTTATTAAGACTACTCTAAACAATCCTTCGTCAAACTACTAGCAACGTTACCTCCACAACAACAGCGCCATTTGATTGGTCATTAATAGTCGAGATGACCAATTAAAAAATTTATCGAACCCAAGGAAGGAACGTGCTAGAGTTTAAGTGATCCCAAGTTTATCGTAATTTTATAAGGACGACGGAATGGGATGGATAGCTTGCAAAGAAATGCAATTAAACTAATGCAAGAAACAAGACTAGAATAAATGCAAGAATAAATGGGTTCCAAATGATGCAAGGATGAGATTAGTAACAATCATGGTATAGATAATAAAGAAATCATGCAATTAATTCTAATCTTTCATGGACATGGCATAGAAGCGATCACTAATTCCACCTAAGCCATCTCTCGAGATGGATAAGATGTAGTCCCTCAACAAGGCTCCCAAAAGTACTTAGGATCGATACCATAGCAAACACCTCCCACTAGGTACTAATTACTCTACGAGTTCCCTAATTAGGTACTAAATCATAGACAATATTCCCTTTTAAGATACTATGAATTCACTAATAGTTTGGGCCTCCTCATCTATTCAAACAATCTCTCGATTAAGCAAATTAAATGTTCTATCCAAGGGTTCTAATTCTAGAATGATATCTCTATCTCATTCTAAATTAATGCACATGAAGTATATGATGAAATGATTGAATGAACTATCTTAAACACATAATTGATTTCTCAATCTAATCACATGCCCATGACAATTAATCACACATAAACATCAAGCAATTCACATCAATGATAGAAATAACACAAATGCTCAATTAAGATTAAAATCAAATTGCATAAAACCTAAATTATCCAATACTAATCATGGAGCTAATCTCACAAAGGAGATTAGCCTATCAAAGTCTTAGAGAAAACAACATAGACAATTGTATCTACAAATCCCATGTCAAATCTATAAAGAAGTTCACAAAATTAGAAATAGATTTCCCCTTTGAAGGTCTTCAATGAAGTTTCTCCTTCTTCTTCTTGTATTCTTCACTCTCCCTTGCTTTCTTGATCACTTGGATGGTGGATTTTATGAAGGGAATCAAGTGTAGAGGGATGGATGAAGATGATGGTATATAATGGAGGGAATGGTGTGTGATTTAGGTGAACAATTGAAACCCTACGAAAATCTGTGGAAATGTTAAAATTTGGGGTATTTATGCCCCTTAGGAGCTTCTAGAAGGTTTGCTGATATTTTTTTAATTTTTGCACGGACACAGCTCTTGTGCTGCACACCGCTATGCCTATGGCCGTGTAGGTGTTTCAGGTGTTCGCGCGCGGCCTTGGCTTACAGGGGTGATGAGAGTAAAAATAAGCTTGTTTTAGTGTCTAATTTAACACCTTTTTTATAGGAATTATTGTCATATATTAGCACAAGTGTTTTATATTCTCTATATTTGAGAAAAAGGTGCGTTTGAGGTGTTTTATTGTGTTTTAGGTGGAAAAAGGATCAAAAGAGCAAAGTTGGAGAAAAGGTGCAACTTGTGCAAGGATGCTGAAAAACACACGTCCAACTTTTGTAATTTTTATGTATTCGTTTGAAGCTCTAAACTGGAAGTGTGATACATGGTTGGATATTCACAGAAGAGAGGATCGTTTTGACGTAAGGACACCTCAATCGGAGTCCAAACGAGAAAGTTATGATCAAATGGTGACTTCGCGCAAGCTGTTTCTACTCAGCAAGACTGTTCCACTTTACATGACTTGTTACATATTAAAATATTAGATTTTCTGAGAGTTCTTTATATGGATAGAAATTCAAGGAAGAGAGGATCGCGTGAGCGTAAGAATCACTTAAATAGGGGTTCAGATGTGGAAGTTATACATGAAACGGTGAGACTACGCACTGCCACTCGACCTGCCGCTCGACCTGGAGCAGTTTGGTCGAGCGGGGACACGGAATCCTATTTTTGGTAATTTTGTACCTCCAGTAGCGTGTATTTTTGTGTTTTCAAAGAAAAAGCTTATCCAAGGTCCATAAGGAGAGCTTACAAGTATAAAGAGGATGTGCAGATCACATTATTATTCATATTAAACCGCAACACAATCATCCTACACCCCACAAGGGGGGATCACCCCCAACCATCATCCACATTCTTTCTTCCATCCATCCATCACTGTGAAGATCCATCTGTGGAATCAAGAAGGAGAACCAAGAGGATTTGAAGAGACGGAAGAGAGAAGAAAGGAGACTTCTACACCAAGGGTTTTCCTAATTATTTTCTTCTACTTTCTAATTTTTCGGACATATGGGTAAGATCTATCCAACCCCCATGATTGTTCTTCGCAATATCATGGGCTATAACTATTTTGGTAGATCTAGGGTCTTGAAGGTTTTTATGAATTAATTTAACTTTCGGGTGTATACTCCGCACAACACTACTTGTGGATTTATTTTATATAAAACTATGTGTTTTTAATTCATACTCAGAGTTGTTTTGTGCATCATTAACTGTTATGTAGAGTCTGAATACATATCTTGATTATTGATTGAGTGCGTTTACTGCTGCTGAGCAGGATTCTATGTAATGATTCTAAGTGAGGAGACTCTGAAGTTTCATTAGAACTATCATATATGAATACTTATTAATTGAATTATATTCGGGTTAATAAGTAGGATAAAGAGGGTAATTTTATAGTACATATAAAGGGAGATCATATCGGGCTACAGTACCAATCCTAGGGGGAAATAATTGATACTGATAGTACCTAGAAAGGGGGGTGAAATTATATCTCTTGCTCCAAGGTTATTCACATGTGTTACACGCATATTTACTTATTTTTATAGAGTAGATTTGCATGGGTTAGTGATGCATCTATATTTCACAAAGTAGAATCGGACATTAATACACGAAAGAGAGATTAATGAGTGAAACCGGATTATCCTAGAGCTACCTATTCTCCTACTTGATCCACTTTCGTAATTCTTCTAGTGTTTATTTTATTTTAATTGTTATTTTATATTTTTGTTAGTAGATTAATAATTCAAACCTCAAACTTAATTGCCATCTTGTCTTAATTAATTAAGTTAATAATTAAATTGATAATACGCCGTCCTTTAGGTTGATATTTAACTTGGTCACTTGCTTAAGCTGCAACTGATATCCTTAATACTTGGGGATTAATTTTGCATGTAAAGAAAACGCGCATCAAGGGGCGTGTTGTGCACACTGATGAGAGTATAAATTCACGTGCTATGCAATTTGATAAGTGTGGAAAGAGGGTGCGATTTGGTTTATTATTGAGACAAAACAAATGGTTTACGGAGAATCCACGAATCAGAGGCTAGTAAGGCTTTTTGAGCATATTTGGATAGGTAAACAGGTCTGAAGGGTTTGGAATTGGAAGACACAATTTTTTAGGCGATTTTCGGAAGGTTGTTCTACCTCAATGCCTTGTTCGACTTCCATCATTGTGGTCAAGCAAGGTGTCCAAGTCAAACGAAGTACGTAGAACATACAAAGAGGTTGCTCGACTTGGAGGTGTTGCTCGACCAGCATCACTTTAGTCGAGCAGATGATCATGGTCGAGCAGAATGAGCAAATCTTACAGAGAGTTTGCTCGACCATTGCTCGAGTTGAAGGCCTTGCTCGACCAGTCCAGTTTTGGTCAAACAGATTCTCGCTGAGGATATTTTTGGAAGTTTCGGATGTCTTTTTACCAAATTTAACGCATGTCTCAAGAAAAGCCCGTCCAAAGCCCATAAAGAGGTTCTACGAGCATAAAAGAAGAGCTTTCGCAGAAGAGACACATCATTCATTATCCATCTATCACCGAAACCCTACCATTAACCAAAGGAATCGTGAAGAGAGATTCGTCTGGCGCGTCAAGTAAGATCAAACCAATCAATCATGATTGTTCTTAGATCAGTCATGGGCTAAAGTCACTCTGGTAGTTCTAGGGTTATGATAGTTTTATAAGTTAATTGAATTTTCATGTGTAAACTCCGTACAACACTACTTGTGGTTTATTTTATATAAGATTGTGCTTTTTCAATTTATACTCACAATTGTTTTGTGCATCATTAACTGTTATGTAGAGTTTGAACACATATCTTGGTTATTGATTGAGTGCGTTCACTGCTGAGCAGGATTACATGTTATAATTCTAAGTGAAGGGATTCCGAAGTCTTATTAGAACTATCTTATATGAATACTTGTTAATTGAATATCATGCGGGTTAATAAGTAGGATAAAAAGTATAATGTCATAGTACCTATAAAGGGAGATCATATCGGGTTAGAGTACTAAGTGCACGGGAAATAATTGATACTGATAGTACCTAGAAAGTGGGTGAATTATATCTCTTGCTCCTAGGATATTCACACGTGTCATACACATGTTTGCTTGTGTCTATAGAGTGAACTTGCATGGTTTAGTGAAGCGTCCATAGACCACAAGGCAGAGTCGGACATCAACACATGAAAAGTAAATTAATAAGTAAAACTGGATGACCCGAAGAACTACCTAATTTTTTACTTGATCACAACCGTATTTTCTCTATTTTTTGCTTATTTAATTTGATATTTAAATTATTTGCTATTTAGTTTCGTAATTATTCCACAATAATTTGCCAACAAAGTCTTAGTTAATTAAAATATAATTAAATTGATAATAATCCGTCCATCGGGTTCGACAATCACTTGGTCACCTATCGAGACTACAATTGATATCCTTATACTTGATGATTAATTTTGTGTGGTGAGAAAACACTCATCACACACTGGTCGTGTTTGTACTGCCCCTATTTTTCTTTCGTTTCGGCTCGTTCTCCCTCGTTTCAACTCCGAATTGAGATCCATTTTTTCTCACATCTTCCTTTTCGCGTCTAGAATATATTTTTACCTGAAAATCATATGTTTAAACTCATTTTCACACATTTCTATAAAAATACAAAATACAATTAAAATACACATAAATACGAATAAAATAATATAAAAACACATATAAAAAGGCACGAAAATTTAGGTGAAAATATCGCCAATCATATATACCCTTAACCAAAAAGGTGAAATTATAATTATACCCTAAATTATAAGGATAATATTACAATTATACCCTAAACACTAAACTCTAAACTCAATGTTCATTTACGGTTTTCAAACCCAGGTTTTGATTTTCAAAACCCACATCTACATTTTGAAAACCACCCTTTATATACCTACTACACTCTCTCCTCAGTTAATACACTTTCTCTCTTTATCTTTCCTCTCTCATTTAACTTTTTAAATAAATTAATACATTAATTTGACATAAAGTAAAACTACCATACTCAAAACCCAAAACAAACATAGAACACACTATTCATGGTTTTCAAATCTCACATAACCCTAAACCAAACATTACCTAGATTAAATTATACCAAACCATAATGGTAAAATTACAATTATATCCTACACCATAAATCCTAGGAATAAATTATACCATAAACCCTAAATTATAGGGATAAATTATATCCTAAATTACAAGGGTAAAATTTATACCCTAAACCTTAGGAATAAATTATAACATAAACTACAAGGATGAAATTACAATTATAACCTAAATCCTAATGGTAAAATATACCCTAAACTTTAAAATTAAATTTTCTAAAAAAAAAAGAAAAAAAAGAAGGAAAAAAACAAAAAAATGAAAAAAAATAAATAAAAAGAAACAGTAAATTAAAAAAATTACACGTCTGTAGCGCATTGGATGTGAGAAGTTGGGTGGGCCCGATTGTAAATTTCAAATTGGTGGAACTTGTCCTCCCTAGTTATTGCTTCTTTTTTTAAAATTAAAATTAGTAGAGCGCCACACTTTGGTAGAATCCATGAAATATATCCTAAACCACAAATTTAAAATTATAAATATATCTTAAATTTTAAGGGTGAAATATATTATACCATAAACCATTAAATTACAAGTATATTCTAAACCCTAAATCACTTCCTCTTAGGAGTAGATGGAAGGAGATAGGAGATAGGAGAACGTGGAAGTTTAACTATAGAGGGTTCATAATCTTTAACAAAAAGAGTTGGTCTCATGTTTTCGAGTGCACAAAATATATAAGGATATAACATTTTATTTTAAAGGATATACATTTTAATTAACAAATGTATAGTTTTTCATTAAAAAAATCGGTTGAAATATGAATAATACAAATGTTTGATTAAAAAAATTAACTTTTTTTTTCAACATAGAATTAAGGATATAACTTCTTATACTAAAGAATATAACATTTAATATTAAAGAACTTTCAAAATGTGTGAAATTTGGGACAAAAAAAATATAGAATTTGAGAGCATTATATAAACATGCAAGTTTTAGCCTAACAAAAAATCACATACATAGTTATTGTCCTTTTAGGAGAGCAAAACGCCTGTGGGAGGTCCGCAATGGGTATTTCCATCATTCACTCATAGTTATCAATCTTATGCAATTATACATTTTCTTTAGAATATTACTCTCCTTATTTTTTGTTTAAGAACATCATATTACATTATACCCTCACTGTCCCACCGAAAGTCCCTATTTTATTATATTGAGTATACTATTCAAAGGTCTTTTTTTTCCTTTTTAGTAAAAGAGCTTCATTTATGGCCCATCACTCACTACTAATACAACTACTCACAACACATAAAATAATAATACCCTTTAATCCATGTACAAATAACAAATGAGAACTTATGAATGAAACAAAGAGAGTAGAACTTATGATATTCAATATATATGCTATATTCACTTTGACCTACTAAATAATTTATTGCTTTGCATTGATTTCTGCTTGTTAGAATTATTATTCCTCCATCTTTTACAAATCTTTTCCATTCAAAGATTCTAATCGAAGTTCTCAATCTGAATTAATATGCAAAATTCACAATTTTCAATGCATCGTAACATTTATTTTGTAATATCCCTTAATTTACTTATAAATAATTGATTCTTATATTATCAATTGCCGTGAGGTTTATACACAAGTTGCTAATCCTTATTGTTGCCCTTTATCCTTTATCTATCTATATATAAAAACAAAATGTATTTGCTAATTTTGATTATTTTTAATTTTGATCTTAACCATTCATTGTTTAAGAATTTATCTCCACTTTTAATTTATTTGATAATTTTCTTTTCATTTCTTATTAAAATTTTGGTGCCTTTTGCACCATTTATACAAACTTGAAGGATTTATTTGCAATTATGAAAAGTTTCTTAAACAAAATTGTTGAAAACCCTAAACTAACCATGGCTCTCTTCTTCCCTACTCTCACCGAACCCCCCTCCGCCTCCATGGCCATCACCCGTAGTCGCCGTGCGATTTCAGTAGCCAATCCCGCTGTAGCCGTTGCTGCCTGTTTCGCCTCCACCACCGTAAAGTGAGTTTTCACGCTCTCTATTCCAAATACATCTCCCTATTAACATGGCCAATTATAAGGGATTCACAGCATTGCATGTCACTCTTAACCATGGTTTGGCCTTAATTAATTTCAGTTGATTCATTCATATATAAGAGATCATTTGACTGATTTTAGAGTTTGTTTGTTTCAGATCATATATATAAGAGTTCATCTGAATTCAAAAAATTCGAATTTATTTGTACGAATTTATTTGACTGATCGCCTCATAATTTAAGGTATATCCTGTTTGTTTGATTTGTTATACGCATCTAGAATTTCAAACATGCGACAAATTCGGCATTAAAGAAGATCCATGAATTAATATGCATTTTGTACTTGGAATTGGGTCATTTTTGCCTCTGTTTGATGGTGAAGATCTTAGGATTGTGAGTTGTATTATAATTTAAGAAGTTTTGAGAAACAAAAATGAATTTGGACATAGATATCTATTGGAGTTAAGCTCTACACCATTATTAAATGGGTGTTTTTGTTCAGTATAACTACGTTGACATTGGTTTATTATATATCACATTAAATAATGAAAGCAAACAATTATTGAGGTATAAAACTTAATCATGCACATGATAGATCAGTTGTGGGCATTTAATTCGATTGTGCATTTAATCGATTTTTATGTGCTGATTTGCTGCTGATTGATAGTCTTCTCTAAACATGTTTTTATCTATTTATAGTTAATCTTGATCATTTATTTTTTATGATTACGTCTACACTGTTGATCATCCTTTGACAATTTTAAATAAAAATTCGGTACATTTTATGTAATTTACACAAAATATTTTGACCTCTTTATAAATAAAGAAAGTGTCATGAACAAAACTATATTGAAACCCTAAATTTATCTTCATTTCTGTAGGTCTCTCCTTTCTCATTTGTCGCGAATTCTCTGAAAGCTTTGCTCTTACTGTATAGAGGAGGTAATGTTAACTCTTGACCCTATAATGATTAAACATTTTGATTATTCGCTAACGATGCCAAACATTTTGTATTTCTGATTTCTCGAAAAAAATCTTTGCCTTAATCTATTCGAGTGGAATGAATAGTTTTGGATTCAAATACAAATCTTTAAATCCAAATACAGTTTTGGATTCAGATTTTTTAATTTAAATCGAAAGAGTTATTCGTATTCATTGCTAACCTTGCTGTTTTGTTTTCTGATTTCAGGATATTACTGCATTTTTAATGTTCATCAGTCTTGGATTTCACAAGGTTCATCGTTCATATGTTGTTATCTAATTAATCTCATTTTACATCTTTGATATCTCTTTTAATATGTTGTTTTTTAAAATATTGGATTTATGCACATATTTTTTCACCATTGCGTAGGTGCTGATGCGATTTCAATTTATGTTTGGTTTTTTAAAACCATCTTGCTGAAATTTAGCACTCAAAAGTTTCAGAGAGTACTTTTCTTTCATGTTTTACTTTTTTTAATCCTTCGTCTTTGAAATCTTTAAATTAATGATGTTTTAGTTATGGGTTACTATAAATAGATAATGGAATATATCATATGTTCCAGCATGTGACATTTCTTATAGTTTTGTAATTTAAGAGTTTAAGTTCATTTATTATATGACATTTTATATCAAATGAGTTTTCAGGTTGGTGTTGAAGGTGAATTCCTTGGAATAGAAAATGTGTCTTGCAAATAGTTAAATATGGACTCACAGAAGTAATCTCTCAATCAATCACACCTTGATTTGGTACACGATAATTGAATGCACCATTTTCCCCCCATACCCTTGCATGTAACAGTCATTGTACAATTTTCCAATGGTTTTTAAGGTTCCAGAATGGAAGTGTCTCATCTTGATTAATCTGAACAGCATGGGGAAAGGTCAAGCGTGGGTAAACAAGTAGAGCATAGGGTGGTACTGATCCGCCTATCTCTCACAAATTCCACAAGATGCTCTGATAATTGTGATTATAGAGTAACCTACGATGCATCAAAATATTGGAGAAAATTTGGTCAGCCTGTTCAAGCATTGTAAGTAACAAGTTATAATTTCTCCATTGAAGTTCAAAGTTGCTCAAGATGGGGTTGGACTATTGGTTATATATTATACTACTTTTGATTATATATATTTTGTTGGTTTTCATAAGTCATTAAGATTTCGCGTTTAATTTATGGCAGGTTTAGATGGTATGAGTAATGATGAAACTGACGATGTATTTCTAGGTATGGTATTTCGTTTCATATTTTGTCTTGCTTTTGTGCATTCTTGATTATATAATTTATTGAGCCTTTTAATTTAGGACGTGTTGTTTGTTGTGCATCTGTGTTTCAATAAGAATACTCATGAGTATGATACTACGAAAATAAGGTATTTATTTACTTCAACTTATCTTAATGGATTCAACGCATGAAATTGAACATCTATGTATCTTCAATGGCTAGAAGCATTAAATTATAGGTAGATTTTTCAATGGTATGGTATTTGTTACTTAAAGCATATTATATTTTTTTGCTATATGATTAATAACGAGTTTTTATTTATTTCATTTCTATTTATAAGGGAGGTTTTCAACTCCATCTTTATTTGTTTATTTTTTAATTCTGTTATGTAGGTAAAATGTTGGGAAAAGGGAGAATTGGATGTGTGTTTAAATGATTTGTTCTGTTCTATTATGTAGGTAATTTATTTCAGCTTCAGCTCCCATTAGGATCATCATTAATATTCTTTTATTCTCTTTCTATATTTTTATGGCCTTTGAATGCAAATGTATAACAAGAACAAGACTCTTTACCATTGTTCTTGGTAGATAATACATTTTTCTATTATAAGGGTTCAAACCTACATAATCAACAGTGCAAAGATTGTGTTTGTGAACCAGCGACGTCATCCTCAGCCACGTTCAGGTAAGGTGCCACCAGCAGCTATTGCGTCTGCCACCGCAGCCTCATTGACTCCTTTAACTTCTGTCCTATTGGCTACAGGGTACAATTCTCCTCTCTACTTCTAATTTGAATTCCAGTCCATATAATTTCAACAAGTGTGAATGAGTAAAGTTCATAGTAATTATGTATTGTACTCTGTTTCTTCTGTGTTGCAATCAATTATTCATCTTCGTTCAATTGTTTTTCTGATTAGGAGTGTTGAATCTGTTATGATGTTGTTTTCTTAAATGGTTTGTGATTGTGTATCAATTACGCATAGCTGCAGATCCCATGAATTAGTGTTTAAATTGTGTTGAAATATTCTTATTCCATGGAAGGTTGGGTTATTTGCGCATATATTGATTTCTGTTTAGATTGTTAGAAGCTAAAGTTATCTCACCAATTAAAGCCTATGACATAGTTTTGATGTAATGCTATCCATTTCTCTGAATTAGATCTAAGGTAATTCAAGAGGGTAGAGCCATTTTTTGAACTCCAATCTCAACAAATGCTGCTACTGAAGCTTATGTTAGGAAGTTTTCATCCCTTGCTATAGGTAATTTATTCTTTAATTCATTTTCTTTTTTTCTCATTTTATTGGTGATCACAAATAATCTAATAATCTGGGGTTGCATTTCAACCTAATTAATCAAATGGGATTTAATAAAATTCAAATTGAGACTGCTATACTACATAATTAATAATTATGAATTAAGATTTGTAATTGAATTATTTTAATATTGAATAAATTAGGAATAAACCATAAATAAATGAGTTAATTTTAATGTTGAAATTGGTTTCCTTTACATGAAACTCATTACTAATCTTGAGTAATTACTGAGAGTCTTTTGTTGTTTATTAGAATCTGCTTTCTACTTCATTTCTTTTTTAATGGATGTCCAAATATTGATTATTTTCTCCCCTTTTTCGATTAGGAACAACAAGAAGATTTCAAAGGGTAAGAAAAAATGATCATGAATGTAAAATGTCAGTGCTTTATCACAAGAATTATATATGATTTCACGTTATTTTCATAGAATACAAAAAATCCTCAGTCAAAATTTCATGTCTCAAAAGTTGCATCTCATAGTCTTACTCTATTTGTGGCATGTAGATAGAATGGTGGTGTTAATGATTTAAAATCACTTTGTCAAGGAAAAGACCCTATTCTTTTCTTCAAGGTAATATGTTGTTGGACATTGTGCTGATCCCCCCCTCCCCTCCCCCCACGCAAGTGATTATTATACTGCTGAATGGGTATTAACTATAAATAAGTACATTTAAAAATATTTGAAAAGTGCTTTTACTTTTCATAATAAAACAACACAAGTAATGAACCACAAATAAAAAAATTGTCATTTTCCCACAACATATCTTTGTCTATATCTAGATATAAATTAAATTCATTAATCAGTAATGATTTCTCATTTTAATTAGGACTGTAAGCCTATGTGTTGTATTGTTTATGGTGCACTTATCTGGATTGATGACTTGATTATTTATTTAGCTTATGTAAGATATTATTGTTTCCTGATGGTCCTTATTCTTGAAAAGTTGTTTCATTGTTCTCATTTTGCCTATGAGACTGTATCATATCTTGGGTTTTGCTTTGCATGCCTGCAGAATTAACAAAGAAGATTGTGAGCCTATATCATATAATATTTGTATTTAGTATGTATTTTATCTAATTACTCGATGAAGTGAATGGTTGGTCTCAGAATCTGGAATAGGAATTATGTTTAAATTTGGTAGTCGAGCTCATTTTAAAAGTATTATGTCTTAGTTTAAGCTGATTTATTGCTTCTATCTTATTATTTTGGTTTGATTTGTACAATTACTTGCTATTTTGATAAATTCAAGTTGTGTTCTTTGAAATCTATTAGAGTGAGAAGATTTTATTGTATGAGTTGACATTAGGCAGCAATCTTGAATCTTTTATTTCACTTTGCAATCAACTACTGGTTTCGTTTTTTTTTGGGCCTTTATGCTTTTATATAAGTTTGTGCCAAACTTCAATATTGAATGAATTTATGTACTCTCAGTCTCTCACTTACATAATTATGATGACATAATATGATCATATGAAATCTTAAGCTACTATTACTAATTTTAAAAAGATTATAACTCTTTTCTCAACTTAATGATTATTTATGGATGAAATTACTATTTATAAAATGATGACATGCTTTTTCCCCTGCCATGTATTTGTTTATTGATGTTGTTTTTTTTTTTTTAATGATGAGTTGTTAGAGAAATACGAGTACGTCTAAAGCTTAGGATTTTGTGTACCTGCTATGCTTTACATTATCCTATTTGGTGGTTTATACTTATCCTTCTTTTTACTTCATGGCAAGTTAAGTGGACAACTTATATGATAGATCAATATTCTTTCATTTATTTAAGTGTTGAAGGACTGCCACCTCCCAAACTTTATTCTTGGATTTGTTTGTTTATTTTGATGTCCTGATTTATGTTGGTCCCTCTTTGTTTGTTACTTCTTGACCTTGAGTAAGAGGCACTACAATATTCAGGCACTTAGTATTTCTATAATAGAAGTCATTGAATGTGTTTCATTAGAGGATGGGCTTGAAATGACATTATCTGGTGCTGATATAAATCAAATTATAAAAATCTGTTATATTTTCTCATGGAGCTATAAACTTGCTTTAGCTCTTCTTTCTCTTGTAATGAGATATTTTAGAATTTCTAATTCTTTGATTTCAATTTTTCGATTATCTCATTTCGAGTCAGTTGTCTTTTTGTTGGGTACGTGGTTGTCCTTCCATTAGTTTGTATGGAAGCCATGTTCTTTAAAATGGCTTGCACCTTAATATTTGTGGCGGGAAACTTTCATAAGTTGGAAATTCTTATATAATACGCTTAATGAAATTATGCATTTTGATACAGTAGACTATGTGTGTATTCTGATACATCCAGATGAAGTGGATATGGGAATGATATATAAAGAGCTCTCAATAAATGGAAGACTACGTAAGATTTTCTGCTGTAGACCTGTATCTATATTTAAGGTTTGTGTGGACATGTATCCATGTTTAAGGTTTTTGTGTATTTAGTTCACCTGCATCACCCCTTAACTCACCTTCATGGACACTGATTTATTTAGTGCAATTAAAAGGGTAAAAATGACTTTGGTATATTTGATAATCAGATATACTTTGTCTGATGAAATTAGCTTCAATCTTGATGCTTTGAATTTGTTATTTAAGATATACTAAATCAATTAATTGTGCATCATGATGGAAAAAATGTTGTAATCTGAATAGACTTAGTTTCATTAAGATGTAATTTTTATCATTTGTTATTACTTATCAATGGTTATCATTTTTCCTCATCTTTGAGCTTGAGAATTGCAGTGTTCTTCTAAAATAAGAAGGAAAAGGATGAAACTACACGTTTTAATCGATGGGCATCTCTATTTTTCTTTTGTCTTTTTATGTTTAAATATGAAGTTAGAAGTAGGAAGTAGCATACATATATACACAGGAGATATGGTTCTTTGTATTTATTACACAAAGGGTAGTAATGTTAGATGCATGAAACTTGCAGGGTTTTGCAGACGTTTGATATAATATGAATTTTGAAAAGCTAGCGCTTCAAGATTCATGATATCCATTATTATTTTAATTGCACAGAGCACACTATAATGCATATGATGGGAAATTGCATTATGCATTTTAGTCGCAAGATCTCATATACATGAAGTATATAGAAACTTATATGTTAACATATATCTATGGTGTTAATATATTTAAAGATGGGAAAAGAGTTGGTACTACGAGCCAAGAGGAGATGCTGCTTGACCTCTATGTTTTGAATAGAAGTTAGAAATGTGTCTTTCTGAAAGCATGCGATGTTTATATTTGTTGATTCCTCATTATTTGATTGTAGTGCTTTAAAGAAAATACTAACATTAGTTGGGATTTAGCGGCTGGGTATGTTGCCTAAATAACTCTAGGGATTATCTGTTCTATTTATCTAACGTAAGGAGAATTTAATTGAAACTGATGTTAAGAATGAAGGAAGAAAAGTTGAGGCAGAACTCTTTGGACAATCAGAATATAAGACATATAATGGTTGGGAGGTCTATGCTATCTAATATTAGTTAGGAGATACTTCAATCGAAATATTTGTTCATGAAATCAACGTTTGGTGGATCATCCCTGGAGATTGATGAGTCAATGTCCTCCTGTTAAAAAGAATAATACACGTGATTTTTTTCAAATCTTGATAATGCGAAAGCAATATTGCGTAATCTGTATGTAATTTTTTATTTTATTTTAATTGTATCAAGGACCATTGAAAGCTTTTAATGTAGCATCTTGAAGTTTCATATGGAGTATGCATCCAGGTAAATATAAAATACTTATTTCTAATGGGCCGATTACTCATGCTCTCGAATTTGCTAAACATATTCCAAAAAATAATTAAATTAAAATATTCTTAATTAATGAGACATAAAATACCCTTATAATTAAAATTTTATATTGTATTCGGTTGGAACAATGGAATGCGATTCTTGAGAGATGATGGTTTGCAAATGTGCAAATGAATTATTTTTAAACTTGCATAAATCATCCTCAAGCGCATATGGCAGTAGAAATGACTATAAAACATGATTGGAATTTTATGAATTTATGATCTGAATAATTAAAAAATATATATTTTAACAAATTTGAGTCAGAATTAAGGAAAACAAAAAAGAGCTTTTTTTAAGGTTTTAGTTTCAAATAGTTATATTAAACAAAATAAGCTAAACGAGAGTAATATGATCCAAGTTTCATATGGTTATATTAAAAAGGAAAAATTATTCATAGATACATAATTTTACTCTAAATTACTATGAGATACAATGAGTTCAAATAATTACTCCCACATACAAAATATTAAAGTAAAATACCAAATATAACTTTATAATCTCATACACTTTTAAACCACAAACTCTTAATCCCTCACCCACCCACCCACCCACTGCCGGACCTCCGCCACCGTTTGCCACAACTCTGCCACCGGCTGCCGGACCTTCGCCGGACCGTCACCGGGCCTTCGCCGCCATGAAAATTAATTAATATGAAAATTATTTATTAAACAAAATGTGAAAAAAAAATTCAAAGCAAAATGTGCAAAAACAAAATTGTGCAAACATATAGTGGTATTTATGGTATCACAATCATAATTGTATAGTTATGAGTATTAGTTCTTTGAATCATGTAGTTTATAACAATTATGCATTATTTTATGTATTACATAGTAAGTGACCCTATTAAAAAATATACATATCAACAAGAATGATTACGGGGAATTTGCAGTTATGAAAGCTTTTTTAAAATAGGTGTTATCTATTAAGGGGACTAATATCACATTAAATAAATATTTTATCTTTTTAAAATGTGTTGTTGGAAAATTATACAACGACTATTTAAATAACACCTGTTTATTTGAATATTTTATCCATTTATTCTTATATAAAATAAAATAATTATTAGTTACTTATAACGACTATTCAAATAAAATAATATATAAGTATTATATGATTCCTCCGGTGCTAAATAAGTATTATATGATTCCTCCGGTGCAACCTCATTATTATGTCATATTGAGCTTTTGATTTTATTATATTGAGGTAGGATTTGTTTGATAATTTGAATTATTAATAATAACTTCAATATTCGCTCATATTGTTTGTTAAATTTTTTCATTTTGAATAAAAAATTGATGTTATGGAAATAAAAAATTGGTACATACCATATTATTTAATTTATAAACAGAAAGACTATGTGAAGTTGAAAAATTAAAATAATATTATTTAATTACTATATGTAAATAATTAAAAGTATAATTATAATAAAAATATATAAATTACGATTAAAATAAAAACAACTTAAATATAAAAATAATTAGTTATATTGTAAGTCTTTATGTGCAGATAATTATACATTATAAATATCGTGATAAATTGTGCTGAATTTATTGTGAGTTTAAGAAAGAAAATTGTAGAGCTAACGTCAATGAAATTAAATAATTAATATTGAAAGTTGTGAAGTAATTAGTAGAATGAATGGATTATTAATTTTTTGGAATAATTACCCTTAACTACACACTATATTAATATATTACTCATATATATAATGTACATATAAAATTCGTAATAACTACAACAATTAATGATAATCTTGCTAGTATATCCCTCATCTTGAATCTTACTTAAAAAGATATAATATTCATTATCTTCTTTTTTTAAAACATTATACCATTTTTTTATTATATCATCTCGCCACATCATGACCTTAAATTAATTAAAGAAATAAAAAAGAAAATCTAACACACACCTACGTGATAACGATACGAGACACAAAGATTAGGATGAAAATATACCCAAAATAGATTGTGCAAAAATATACATTAATTGTACTGTAATATGACCTTGTCGTCCAGCAATATAACCGTGTTGTGCAGCAAACTAATTATACTATTAAATATATTGTGCAACAATATATGACGTATTGTGTAGAAATCTAATTATAATGATGCGTAGATTTATAATAAATGAATTCTCATGATATTAAATTATGCAATATTGTTGTGCAATAATATAATTATATATTGTGTAACAATTTAACTGTATAGTTAGGGCTGGGGAAAAATACCAAAATTTTAGTATATATTGTGTAACAATTTAACTGTATAGTTAGGGCTGGGGAAAAATACCAAAATTTTAGTATACCGCACTTACCATATCGAAAAATACCATACTTACCAAAATTTTAGGTGTACCGAAATTTTTGGTAAGGTATGATACCGTATTGAATTTTTTGGTATGGTAAAGGTATGCAAAATTTTAAAATCGCGGTATTTTAGTATATACCGTAATACCGTAAATTATTTTAGTAATGTATATATATGTATATATATCTTTAAAAGAAATTCTAATATATTAAAATTATTGACCCATCATTGAATTTAGTGTAATTTTGGAAAACATTCGCATAAGCACTATAGAGTTTATTATTTTAAATTTAAGGTATAATTGTAATTATTTTTATTTTTATTTTAATCTAAGAGTATGTAGTAATTATCAATTAATATAGAACTTAATCGTTATTAGGTACACCAATCGATTAAACTCTTACCTTTATTATGTTTTATTAATATTTTTAAATTCTTATGTTTGCTTTTTGCACGTTAATTAATGAGTATAATATTTTAATAGATAGTTGGTAGAAAAATATAATATTTAATGCAAAGTGGGTAGGTGTATTAGTATTGGATGTGGGTCCAATGGTGATATATTGATTGTTTTAAGTGGGTCTCATATTCAAAAAAGGGAAACGTAACGATTGAAATGGGACGCCCAAAAGTAGAAATATGCAAAGATTGAAATGAGACGGAGAGAGTACTTAAATATCGGTAAGCAAAAGGTATGCCATTTATACCGAAATTTCGGTATACCGAACTATGGTATACCGAAACTTTCGGTATGGTAAAGGTATGACTTTTCTAATACCGATACTTTAGGTATGGTATATGGTATAACTCAAAAACTTTGGTATATCATACCGCCCACCTCTATCATTATAGTACAAATTTATACCTTTATTGTGCAGATATAATTAATATACATTTAAACACTATCATTTTCTAATTATTTAATAGCTTAATACTATTAAGTTTAGATAAATACGTGAGTTTAGGATAAATATGTTTAATTATTATGCTGCAAAATTGATTTTTTATAAATATATTTTATTTCCTAAAAAATAGCTTGGATAAGGGAACAAATCCCACTAATTAAGGGATTTATATATTTAATTTTGGTAAACACGTATGCAATTGGGGCAAGAAGGCATTATTTTTTGTAATTTTGTATCTCATAGTGATTAAATTTTGGATTTGCACCTAATTGTAAATACATATTCTATTTTGTACTTGATAGTAAGTATCCCTAATTTTTTTTAATGTCATTAATGTTTCAATTTAATATATATATATATATATATATATATATATATATATATATATATATATATATATATATGATTTGCACTTAATTGTAAATACATATTCTATTTTGTACTTACTATTAAAAAAAATTAGGGATACTATCAAGTACAAAATAGAATATGTATTTACAATTAGGTGCAAATTATATATATATATATATATATAAAATAATAATAATAAATTAAATGGAAAATTTTCAAACAAATGCCCAATTTTTTATGTATGTTTCAAATTTGGACTCCATTTTAGAAGTGTCTCGTTTAAAATCTTGAATTTTAATTATTTTTTATTAAAATAAAGGTTATCGTAAATTTTTTTCTCTAATTCAATATGTATTATAGAATAATAAAAAATTTAATAAAAATAATATATATTTAATATAATAATTTGATTTGAAGGTGTATAATATTTTTTTAATAATTTTGAACTTGAAATGAGAAAATAAAATTTATAGGAAGTCTTAAAATGAGGGAAAAAAAAAACAAAAAATATAAAAATTGGGTCCTAATTTGAGAAAAATAAAATAAAATTCAAACCTTAAATTGAAATTTTCATAAAATCAAGTCTTAAATTGAAATATAAACTAAAAATCAGGACTTTGTATGAAAAATATATAATTCTTCTCTTGAAATATTTTATTCCTTTCATCTTTTACTCTTAGTAAAAATTTTGAAGTAGAACCCTACTCTTTTACATAAAATTGAATGGTGTAAACAACATCAATTGATGAAGAAATATCAACAGAACTAGATAATGTAAGCTTATATTTTATGGGGTGTATAAAGTGGAAAATTAGAATTGAAAGAATTAATTTGGGGTGTATTTAGCCATCGGGGTGTGTATAGTGGAACTGGGGGTGTTATTAGCTGGGGCCATTTGTCTATTTTTATTTCTATTTTTATTTTAGACATCAAGATATAGATATTTATGATATATGAACAATTGTTTAATTAGTACTCCCCCCGTCCCGTTTCAATATTTACGTTTGCTTTTTGCACGTTGATTAAGGAGTATAATATTTTAATAGATAGTGGGTGGAAAAATATAATATTTAATGCAAAGTGGGTAGGTGTATTAGTGTTGAATGATATATTAATTATTTTAGGTGGGTCCCATATTCCAAAAAGGAAAATGTAAACATTGAAATGAGACGCGCAAAATAGAAACGTAAACATTGAAATGGGACGGAGGGAGTAATTTTTCAATTAATGACATTTTTTTTATATGCCTTAAAATTCTTGCCTTGTGTTCATGATACATGAGAAAATATTTTATTTTAATATATATTGTAACTTTAGAACAACTATGAACGTGCAACACACAAGTATGTTTATAAGAGCCAAGGGCAATCACTTGCATTCAATTGTTCTTGAAAATATCAATTTTCAATCATGATTAGTTGTACGTGGAAGTATTAAGTTCAACAAGAAGAGTTTAAAAATTCTATTAAAGAAGATTAATGGTTTCCACATATCAATATGCAAGAATTATAATTTAAGAGAGAGTATTTTACAAATATGTAAGGTGTTGCTAATTAATAATTTTGAAATAAAAAATAAATGTTCTTAATGCTTTGGATTCCTAACCTATGCTTAGGATATATAATATAAATATTTTATTTAAAAATATGTTGTAACTTTAAAATAACTATCCCATGCAATGCATGAGTATTTTACTAGGAAGAATATATATGATTTTTTAACATTCAAGTGACACAATCGTTTAAATCCTCATATTAAGAAGGATGCTTGGACTTTAAAAGAGAAACTTATACTTTTCAATGCTCATTGGTTCAACGAAAATAAATGGGTTGAATTAGCTAAGTTCCTACTAGCAAGTAATTTTTTCTTCTTGATTTATTTTTAAATTCCTTTTGTACGCATTCTCGTAATATTTTGGGCCGTTAATTGTTGATTAAACGCATCACCTGGTAACTGCATCAATTTTTTATTTTTTAACTTTTAGCACTATATTATTTTAAGTTTCATTGGCAGGTTATCTAATACGTGGTAATTATAATATAGGATTTGAAAAGGAAATAGAGAAAGCTGCAAAGGCTTGACAATGCTTCGGTAACTGCATCGATTTGTTTTTTAAAACTTTTAGCCCTATATTACTCTTAAGTTTCATCGGTAGGTCATCTAATACGTGATAATTATAATATAGAATTTGAAAGAAAATAGAGAGAGCTGCATGTAAAGGAATCTCATTGAAAATGAGAGATTATGTACGAAAAATCTACTCCTTTTTAATGTAAATCCTACCCGGGTAACTGAATTAGAAAATGGCTTTAATAATCTATATTTAGACAGTAGGTTGAGCAGATTTGAGAACATGGATATTAAGAACAAGAATCTCCAGAAGACTTTCAGCGTAAGATCGTGTATCTTCATGTTTTTTTGTTTTAATGACAGATTTGATTAACTTTTATTCTCTTTAATTTTATAATAGTATGAACTAATTTCAAAATTTTGATAGATTCAATGGCCAATTTATTAAATTTTATTAAATATTTCGCCAGGTTTTATCAGTTGTTAGAGAATTCCATAGGGTGTCGGTTGCACAAGAATTTTATGAGGATAAAAACTTCGAATGATGATATTTTTAGCTCAATTTTTGAAATGGATTGTTTTATTTCAAACTCCAGTTACAGTGCGAAGAAGATTACAATGGTGCCATTCATTAATGGTAGATATTTACTGCCTTAATGCTTTATGATATAGTTTAACAGTATGGTCCTCTAATTTTTATTTTTAACTATTCATACATATCTTCTTTACGAGATAGTTTAACTGTATGGTGCTCTGCTTCTTATATTTTCACAATGAGGAAGCATAGATTTTTGGTTTAAGATTAAGGTGTGTTTGTCTTTTATCAACGAATAGTGATAGTGGTTGCTGAGAAAACATAATGCCTCCTGTAGGAGAAGCATGATAATACTTGTGTCTTTGTTTTCCTGTGCTTACTAGATCTTTTTCAATATGTCAGTTTGGTTAAAATAAATTGCCAATTTTTGTAAGGTGCCTGGATCATCTGAAATTTTAATCATACATTTTCTGTTTGTTTGATTGTTTGAATTCTTAGTTACAGTGTAATATTGTACGTTGCCCGCATCCTTAATATGCAAAAAAATATTGCTGCTATTGATGCTGCCAGAGTCAGAGGCAATTCAATTGGTGTGGTTATCACCTGCATTGTTCGAAACGTCCCTCGGCTAAATCCCTTAGATTTTTCTCAGCCTCCTCCCATCGCCTTATGTTATTATTTTTACTGAATTGTCCGATTTTAAGTTCTCTTTCACTATTCTGAACTGATATCATGTGTGTCTTTATGGACACAATACTCCAATTTTTCACAAACTTAAAACAGAGTAGGCAAAAGCTCTAATGCCTTTCCTGCTACAAAGGGATTTGAATTTGGAAGTGGATTTGCAGGTGCATTAACTAACATAAATTATGTTACTATCCATATGATTTGATTTATTGATCACATAATGTGTTTCTAATTTTCTTACTATGAAAATCATGCAGGTATATTCATGACTGGTAATGAGTATAATGACGAATTCTAAATGGATGAACAATGCTAAATTAGGACAATAACCAATCATTTGGGGTTTAGAGGTTATTCAAAATGACACTACTTTTCTATTGTTGAAAGAAAGTTCTCATGTTCAATTGGTTCACAGAAAGTAGACATGGGATGAGCTCCCTTGATATATGAATTACCATGTTCATCTTTTCTCAGTGTATTGTATTAATCATATGTTGTCATTTTCCACTTTATTATATATTAAAATTTAAATAATATGAACTTATGAGCAGTGGAAGTTTATGTTGATTAGTATGTTGCTTAACTCCCTTTTTTTGATATAGTGAGTTTTAAATGTTATTTGCTATTAGGCATATAAGTAGACACCAACTTGAAAGTTGAGTTTGAACAAAATAGTTTTATTACACTTTATTTCGCGAAGTATTACCGTCTTTCATTTTGATCAATTTTTGTTGTTATTAGTATTAGTTTGTCTATTATTATGCATTGGAATTGGAAGATATTAATAGGTGGGGCAATTTTTTTAAATGTTATATTCATCACATAAGTGTTCTTTTTTTCTTTTTTTTTTAACGCAACATTAGTAGTATTGTGTGGTTCATAGCAATCCAATAAACTCAATTTTGTTAACATATTTCAAACATTAATTTCAAGAAAATGAATTTATTTTCTCATGTTTAATTTACATATATACCTATCTTTATTTAATATTTAGTTAATAATAATAATATAATTTTAAATATTAGTTCAATCATTAAGAAATTAAATATATGTACCGATATTGGTATGGGTAAATTAGGTATTCATAAAAAGTTTGAGATGATATCATAATGAATTTTTAAAAGGGATATGCTCTTGTTACGGTTGGTGGACATTTACATAGATACAAGTTTTGGGGTAGCCCTAATATTGACAAGTACAAGTATATACATGGGTTTATGTGGATACCTGTTTACACATGTATTATGTAATTTTTTTTTACATAAACTATACAGTATAATTAATACATTATGAAATATTTTATTTACTAAAATATTAATTTACTCAATAAAAATTATAAATTAGTAATAAATGAGTACAAATAATTTATTGATATTGATAAATGGGTTTAAGACAAATACAAAAATTGTAATGAATATTAAAAATAGACATATGTAGATTTGGTATGGTAGATATTTAAATGGATACAAGTACCCCAAATGAATCAGGTATTTTTAAATAATTGAGAAACATTAAAATAACATAATATTCAAAAAGCAAATATTACAACCTATCATCATGTTTTATCTTCATTTTCTTCAAGAATCCACAAAATATTTTTTTTTCCTTTTTTTTCTTTAGTTATTTCACTAGTATAAAGCCCGCGTAATACACGGGATAATCGATTTTTTTATGGAATTGGCTATTCGTACCTCCACATTTGTTAAACGTACTAAAAATATTTAAATTAAAATATTCATAATTAATAAGACATAAATATCCTAATAATTAAGATTTTATATTGTGATCGATTAGAGTATTCGAAAAATATATTGTATGTTTGGTTGAAGTACCCGAACGATGTATTCGGTTGGAGTAATGGAACACTCCTTCAGGGATGTTGATATCAAAATATGCGAATGAAAAATTATTTCAAAATCTACATAAATCATTCCCAAGCACATATATAATGACGAATATTATAATAACACATAATTGAAATTCTAGGAATTTACATAATTTAAAGGTTAAACATAGATATAAAATATTTTTCCTAATTAATTTTATCATAACTTAAAAATTTATCAATTTAATATTAAAATAAAAATAATTATAATTGACTTTTAAATTGTTAAAATATAATAATTAAATATTATCGTTTTAAAGATCGTAAAAAGATAATTAGCTTGATATAATTTTTATTAATAATAAATTTAATTTTTAAAGTTATAAGCTTTCGAAATTTTGGGTGAAATAGATTTTTAAAAAATAAAATAAAATATAAAGAATGTGATTGGATGTTTATTGATAACTTTTGTAATCAATTTTATATTCTTATGTGTACACTACCAATAAATTATTTCCACAATTATTTTATTTAATTATTAATTTTAATTTATTATAAACTTAAATAAATAAGAAAATTACATATCATATATCAAATTAATCGGTATCATATAATCTTCAATTTAACATCCATATTACTAATATAATATAAAATATTTTTTATTTTTTTAATTTTGAATGTTTTTAAGTAAAATTATGTCAAATTAATCGGTATCACATGATCTCCAATTTAACATCCATATTACTAATATAGTATAACTGGAGTAATATTATTATCAAATTATGTGAATATATTTTTAATTTTTATTATACTTAGAGAGGAAGACAAAGTCTCTTGTGAGACGGTTTGTGAGATGTGTTAAAGTATGTCTATTATTTAGATAAAACATGTTTAATGATTGTTTAATTATGTTTTTTAAAGAATGTTGGATTATGCATTAAAGTATAATTTTAAAGTGATAATATGATTTATTATTGACATATGCACCCTGGTGCATAATTATCCTATATTATTGTTGGAAAATAAAATGTCTATGAAGTCAAAATGAAAAGTCAGTTGCATGCATTATATAATTTATATTATCATTACTCAATTATATTATAAATTATTTATATAATAAAATTAACACTTTTTTTAAGGTTGTGTTTAGATTGAGTTATTTCAAATTCAACGGATTTGAAAATGAGTGGATTTTAAATTCCTTGAATTTTAAATCAATTAATTTGAATTATACTGTTTGGATAAATTATGGATCTTTGAAATGATTTCAAATACATAACTCAAAAATTATTTTTAAAATAGAATTTTATATGTGATAAATAAAAATAATAAAATTTTATTATATTAGATATTAAAATCTAAAATTTTATTAAAAATATTTTTTTGGGAGGGAACTCTACCACCCACCCTACCCCACAATCCACCCCCACCCAAAATATTTTTTTTTTACAAAATTTTAAATTTTTAATATTTGAATAATAAAAATATTACCACACAACCCTACCCTCTACCCACCCCCACCCCAATTTTTTTTATATAAAACTTTAGATTTAAAATTCAAATAATAAAAATATTACAGCCCAATTATACCACCCTATCCATCCACCCACCCCACCCCACCCCACCCCCACTCACCATCCCCCACCCACCAATTTTTTTTTTTTAAAAAATTTTTAGATTTTAATAATTATAAATATAAAATCAAAAATTTTATTTTAATTTTTTTTTGGGTGGGGTGGGGATGTGGAGGGGGTAGGTTGGGTGGGTTGGGTTGAGTGGTAATAATTTTATTATTTAAATATTAAAATCAAAATTTTATAAAAAAATTTTTTGGGGGTAGGGGTTTGATCATTGTCATTTTCACCTAAATTTTAGTGTCTTTATTTGTGGATTTTTGGATATTTTTATCCGTATTTGTGTGACTTTTGGTGGAGTTATTGTTATGTTGTGAAATGTGGTATAAATTGATAGAATTCTGTAAATGAGCTTAAATATGTATAAAACAGGTCAAGAAATGAAAAAAAAAAAGAGTTGGGAGCAAAACGAAGACGGAAGTATAGGGCACGCTCGGACAAGGACCGTGTGAAGAATGCGGGCCTGTCCGAGTGGCCGTGTACCGTCATCAGAACACAGAGCTCGCCCAGGAGGAAGGCTGTGTTCTGGCGCCGAGCAGTGTGCTGTTGCACGCCCGTGTGCAAAACACGGGCCTGTAAGAAGAAGCCGTGTAATGTCATCAGAAAAAACTACACGGCCATGACTAAAGCCGTGTAGTGAAGCTCGAGCCGTGTCTGGAAGCACGCACAACACGCCAAAGTAGGTGTGCCCTACACGGGCCGTGTAGGTGTAAAAATCTGTGCAGTTTTAAGAAATTTCCGGAAGCTTCTAGAAGGTCCATTAGTGATACAAAAGGGTGACTTGTGCGAAATTTGAAGGAGGAGATCATAATTGAGAGCAGTTACACACACTCCACACCACATTTTCACACACTAGATCCATAAATCCATCTCTATCCATTAGATCCATCCAATTCCATTTGTTCTTCCACAATCAATCCATAAATCCATCATCCAATCCATCCATCCACTATTTGAGAATAGGAAAGCATCAAAGATTGAATGAGTTAGCATATTGAAGAGAAGGAAGGTTTCTCAATGAAAGGGAAGACAATCTACTTTTCATTTGTTGATTTTCTTCTTATTTTGGATCAAATGGAGCATAGCTTGATTTGTATTGATCTAAACACAATGTGTAGTGGCTAGTCCTATAGTAGGGCTAATCATATGAATGGTTAAGATGAAAGCTAGATGTATAAAACTTGAGAAGTGAATGTAGTTAAATTATGGATTTCCTTTTATGATATATGAATCATGTTTCATTTCAATACTAGTGTGATTAGATTATCCATTCATAGTATTAGGATGCTCATTCTAATATTATGAGTGGATGTTTAATTGTATCATATATTAAAATGTGCATGCATGTTAGTCTGAGGGGAGGTAAGTCATACCCTTCTTATGCTTAGAACATTCATAGAGGGACACTTAAGAGATTGAGTGAAAAGAATCAACTTATGATCATAGTACCTTAAGGGAATTGAGATTAAGATCAATCTTAGAAGATTTAGGATTGTAAAAGAGTCGAGAACCTAATTGCCTTGACCATATGGATTAGGGGTAAAATCGTGATTGCTTTTAGTCCACAAATTAATGAAGTTTACCATCAAAAGTTATGCATATCTAGCTAGAGTCTTAACCATGATTATGATTAGTCTTGCTCTCTTCTCAAGTGAATTCTACCTCCCTTCTATATATCATTTGTGTGTTGTTTGAATCATTACTTTGTTAGTTCAAATTCTTAGTTAATTGAGTAGAACAATAATTAGTAGCTTAAACAATCAAACCTTCAATCTATCATTCTTACAAAGTATAAATCAATGAAAAATCTGGATACAATCATGAGTTTACTTTCCCTTGGGACGACAATATTATAAATTTTATACTTGGTCACACGTTTACTCGACGATAGAGTCTCTTACTCTTACACATTTTTACAAGAAATGCGACTAAGAATAGGGTTGGAGGGGGGTGGGTAGGGGGTAGGTTGTGTGGTAATATTTTTATTATTTAAATATTCAAATCTAAAATTTTATTAAAAAAAAATTTGGAGTGGGGGTGGTGTTGGTGGGGGTGAGTGGGGTGGGTAGGTAGGGGGTAGGATTGAGTGATAATATTTTTTATTATTCAAATATTAAAAATCTAACATTTTATTAAAAAAATTTTTTTGGGGTCGGGGTGGAGGGGGGTGGGTGGCCGGGGTTGGGGGGTTGGGTGGGGATGGGTAGGGGTAGGTGGATGATAAGAGTTTAAAATATAAGTATAATATATATATATATATATATTAATTAATTTATTAATTTTTTATACTATTTTTATATATTAATACAATCAATTACACATCAACGGAAGAATTTCAAATGATACAGTTTGAGTAAAAATTTGAAATTAATTCGAAAACAACTAAAAAAATTCAAAATCAAATCCATAATTTGAAATCCTTTAATTTAAAATTTTGAATTTATAAATTCGTTGATTCCAAATAACATCCAAACATGATGTATGGATTTGAGGGAGAGATTTTTAAATCCTTCCTCAAATTCATCCATCCAAACACAACCTAATTGAATATTATTTTTTATTATAACGTAAATCTATGGGAGACAACATTATACGAGTCTTTACCTCCCACTATTATTAACAAGGGGTTATAATTAAACAAAATTAATACTCCAACTTGTTAAATTTGATACATTCACTACAGCAAAAAATGCATTTTGGGACTTTTTTTAAACACTTTGTATTACTACGTGTCTCTAATGATTTTATTATAGGACATTTTAACATTCAATTTGAATCACTCCTTATTAAGTGTCACAAACGTTACACGTTTTTTAGATATTTTGTATGAGTGTCTAATTTTCTTATTATGATATTTAATTAACTGTGTTTTTATGGGATGATGATTAAATTTTTAATTTACTATTCATTTTTACTCTTTTAAATTAATTTTCTTAGACCGTCACAAAAGTTTTGCGAAAAATCTAAACAACTACCCTCTTCATGCCCTTTATTTACAGGTTAAGAAAAAAAAAAAAAAAACTAACCCTTAGCTAATCATATAATATACTTCATTATTAAATTATAATATTATTTTTTTAATCTACGCAAAATGAAGGAAAAATATCATAATTGGTCTAATAAATATGGTTGATTCTAACTTTAATTAATTTTCTTCTGCAATTCTCAATTTTGGTAATTTCTTATTCAATTTTAGTCATTTTTGTCAAATTTTGGTCCTTTTTCTTTTTTGGGTTAGTTGTAAAAAAACCACGAACTTTACTCTTATTACAAATTAATCCTCACTTTTCAGAAATTACAAAAAAAAAAACCATCACCTTTAAGTATTGTTGCAAAATAAACCAAATTTTTGATTAAAATAGAGTTTTTTTGGGTTAATTTTGCAACAATACTTAAAGGTGATAGTTTTTTTGCAATTTCTCAAAAGTAAGGATTAATTTGCAATAAGAGTAAAGTTTGTGTGTTTTTTTTTTTTTTTGCAGTTAACCCTTCTTTTTTCCACTTTTGGTCCAAATTTTGGACTTTTTTAGATCAAATTTTGGACATTATTTAAAATAAATGACTAATTTTGGAAAAAAATAACTAAATTTATGAAAAAGACTAAATTTTGACAAAAAAAAAAAAATGAATTGATATACTGTGCACCTAGATGCACGCTTGTACTCATATGTATATAACTTTTTATTCAATAGTGTATTAAATGTTTCTTAATAATTGTATAGTTTTTTTTACATTCAATTTTACATTAAAACATTTTACAAAAATTTGATATTAAAAAATCTTACAAAAATTTGATAACAAAGTATATACATTTTTATTCATTAATGTATATATTTTTATTAATAATTGTATGAAAGTGGGTGTACCGTGCATTCGAGTGCACCGAATAATTGGAAAAAAATTTGAGAATTGCAGATAAAAAGAACTAAGTTTGAAATCAATTTTATTTACATGACCAACTGTGACAAAAAATAGGGAATAATAATTATTGAGGGTGAGAGGGTGTATAATTAAACAAATTTGAAAAAAAATTGTTGGAAAGAAAGATAAATCTAGGTTTTTTTTTTTAACTTCGCAATATCTTAATACATATAAAAGCAGAATAAATTCAATCATGACCATTTAATTTTAAAACAAATCTCAGCCACCCATTAAAATAATTAAATAATTATAATTATGACATTTTCAAATTAGAAAATAATTTAGTTTCTAAAACAAATCTTAGCCACCAGTCACCCATTAAAATAATTAAATAATTATAATTATGACATTTTCAAATTAGGAAATAATTTAGTCTCAAAAACAAATCTTAGCCACCCATTAAAATAATTAAATAATTATAATAATTATATAAAAGTAGAATAAATCCATGACCATCTAATTTCAAAACAAATCACAGTCACCCATTAAAATAATTAAATAATTGCAATTATGACATCTTCAAATTAGGAAATAATTTAGTATCTAAAACAAATCTTAGCCACCTATTAAAATAATTAAATAATTATAATTATGACATTTTAAAATTAGGAAATAATATTTTATTTATTAAAAAATTAGTAATATTAAATAGACCAATCAAATTGCAGGGATAGAAAAGCCCAAGCCCGCAGAATTAGGTCAAATAATCCAATTACCAATCAAATTGTGAGTTATATATGAGGCTTCCTCACCGTTCACCTATATAAGGAGCCATCCTCCATTCATTTCAAACACACCGAGAATGATTCTCTAAGAAGATCAAAGACTTTAGAATTGTCTGAATAGTTCTTTGAATTCTTTAACGAGAATCAACTCAAGAACGAAATATATCTGGGATCAGGTTCTAAACCGCCCTTATCAAGCGTTCTACAGTTAAAAATTTGAACGACCTATAATCTGGTTCTAAACCGTCAGGATTAAGCGTTCTACAAGTAAAAAATTTGAACGGCCTATAATCTGGGATTCTGGTGCTAAACTGCTCGATTTTAAGACTGCTTAAGTTAAAGTTTTTCCTATAATCTGGGATTCAGGTGCTAAACCACCTGGATTTAAGTATTTTTAAGTCGAACACCCATTAAAATAATTAAATAATTATAATTATGACTTTTTCAAATTAGGAAATAAGATATTATTTATTAAAAAAATAATAATGTTAAATATAAATTCAATCATAGCCATCTATTTTTCAAAAACAATCTCAACAAAAAAAAATCCAATCCTGCCCATTTATTCCTCAAACAAATCTCAGCTACTCATTGAAGTAATTAAATTAAATAATTGTAATTATAACTTTTTCAAATTAGGAAATAATTAAATAATTATAATAAATCCAATCATGGTCATCTATTTCTCAAACAAATTTCAGCCACTCAATAAAATAATTAAATAATTGCAATTATGATTTTTTTCAAATTAGGAAATAATTTAGTCCAATCTAGAATAAATCCAATTTTGACCATTTATTTATTAAACAAATCTCAGCCCCTCATTAAATAATTAAATAATTATAATAAATCCGAAATCAGGATTTGGCCGAAAAGAAGCAAGGCTATGGATACCATGACCGATCACCATCGATAAAGAAGAACCTTTCTAAATCACTTCGGGTCAGCGGGGCCTTCAAGCATCTGAAATACGTCGAGATTGTAAATGGCATAGCCTTCTTGATAGAAAATGACGACTCCTTCAGAAAAACAAAGTTCTTCTTGTTCTTTTTTAGAAAATAAATATTATTTATTAAAAAATTAATAATACTCCCTCCGTCCCACTTATTTTTATCTACTTTCCATTTTGGACTGTCCCATGTATTTTTACCCATTTCATTAATGGAAAAAATACATAATATTTTATTACCTACTTTTTACAATCCCAACAACTTTAATTACTTTTTTACACTTTATTCATCATTCCCAATATCATGGCCATCTATTTCTAAAACAAATCTCAGCCACCCATTAAAATAATTAAATAATTGTAATTATGACCTTTTCAAATTAGGAAATAAGATATTAAATAATTGTAATTATGACAGAATAAATCTAATCCTGACTATTTTAAACAATTATAATTACGAACAAATCTCAGCCACCCATTAAAATAAATAAATAATTATTAATATTACATAGACCAATCAAATTGCAGGGATGGAAAGGCCCAAGCCCGCAGAATTAGGTCAAATTATCAATTGACCAATCAAATTGCGAGTTATATATGAGGTTTTCTCAACCTTCACCTATATAAAGAGCTCTCCTCCATTCATTCTAGGCACATCGAGAGTGATTCTCTACGAAGATCAAAAATTTCAGAGTTGTCTGAATAGTTCTTCGAATTCTTCAAACGAGAATCAATCTAAGAATGAAATATATCTGGGATTCAAACCACCCGGATTAAGCGTTCTACAGTCAAATTTTTGTGAACGGCCTATAATCTTGTATTCAGGTGCTAAACTGCTCGAATTTAAACTTGCTTAAGTTAAAGTTCTTCCAAGAATGGACTATAATCTCGGCCTATAATATGTGATTCAAGTGCTAAATAATTAAATTAAATAATTGTGATTATGACTTTTTCAAATTAGAAAATAATTTAGTCTAATGTAGAATAAATCTAATCCTAGTCATCTGTTTCTTAAACAAATCTCAGCCACCTCTCAGTTCCCATTAAAATAATTAAATAATTATAATAAATCCAATCCTGGCCATTTGTTTCTCAAACAAATCTCAGCCACCCAATAAATAATTAAATAATTATAATTATGACTTTTTCAAATTAGAAAATAATATATTATTTATTAAAAAATTAATAATATTAAATGTAAATCTAATCCTATGATTAAAATTATTAAATAATTTAATTATAGCTTTTTTAAATTAGAAAATAATTAAATATTTCCAAAGGGTTTAGGGTTTAAGGGTTTTAAGGTTTATAGTTTAGGGTTTATCTTAAACAAATCTTAGTCACCCATTAAAATAATTAAATAATTATAATTATGACTTTTTCAAATTAGGAAATAAGATATTATTTATTAAGAAATTAATAATATTAAATATAAATCCAATCCTATCCCATCTATTTTTTAAACAAATCTCAATCACTCATTAAAATAGTTAAATAATTGTAATTATAACTTTTCAAATTAGTAAATAATTTAATGTTTCAAAGGGCTTAAACCAGGTTTAAGGGTTTATATAACTTTTTTAAAATTAGGAAATAATTTAATGGCTCAAACAAATTTCAGTCACTCATTAAAATAATTAAATAATTATAATTATAACTTTTTTAATTAGTAAATAAAATATTATTTAAGCAGAATAACTGACCATCTATTTTTTAAACAAATCTCAGCCACCCAATAAAATAATTAAATTAATAATTATAATTATGAATTTAGGGCGACCCATTAAAATAATTAAATAATTAAAATTATAAAATTTTCAAATAAGGAAATAAGATATTATTAAAGCAGAATAATCCAGTTCTGACTATCTACTCAGCCACCCATTAAAATAATTAAATAATTATAATTATGGTTCGGGGTTTTAGGGTTTATGGTTTAGGGTTTTCTGTAATTATTTCCGTACAAAACACATATGAAATAATAAAAAAACATAAATAAAGAAATAATACGACAACAAACAAATCTCAGTCACCATTAAAATAATTAAATAATTATAATTATGAATTTAGGGCAGAATAAATTCAATTCTAACTATCTATTTTTTAAACAAATCTCAGTCACCCATTAAAATAATTAAATAACTATAATTATGAATTTAGGGTTTAGGGTTTTAGGATTTATGGGATAATATTTGCAGAGGGTCAAATCCTGACCATCTATTTCTTAAACAAATCTCAACCACCCATTAAAATAATTAAATAATTATTGTTATGACTTTTTCAATAATTAAATAATTATTAACCCATAAAATTAGAATAAATTCAATCCTGACCATCTATTTTCAAACAAATCTCAGTCACCCATTAAAATAATTAAATAATTATAATTATGACTTTTTGAAATTAGGAAATACTCCCTCCGTACCCACACAAAGGGTGGTGTTTGCTTGAACACATATGATATAATTAAAAAACATAAATAAAGAAATAATACGACAACTAAATTCAAAGCACACCAAAACCGAATGAGAGAAGCTCAAAAAAATCTTAGCCACCCATTAAAATAATTAAATAATTATATTTATAAATTTAGGACTAATACCAACCTATTTCTTAAACAAATCTCAACCACCCATTAAAATAATTAAATAATTATAATTATGAATTTAGAGTTTAGAGTTTTAGGATTTAGGGTTTAGGGTTTTATGGTTTAGGGTTTTAGGGTTTAGGGTTTTAGTGTTTAGAGTTTAAGGTTTAGGGTTTTAGGGTTTATGGACATCTATTTCTCAAACAAATCTCAGTCAATCATTAAAATAATTAAATATTTATAATTATGACTTTTTCAAATTAGGAAATAAGATACTCCCTCCGTCCGCTCCAAAGAGTCTCATTTTTCCATTTTGATCATCCGTCCCTAAGGGTTTCATTTTCTTTTTTACACATATAGGTCCCACACCCACTCACTAATACACTTAAAATATGAGACTCACTCACTCACTAATACAACTACCCACTACGTACACATTAAATAATAATACTCCTTAATCCGCGTGAAAAAAACAAATGTATCTCTTTGGAGCGGAAGGAGGGAGTATTATTTATTAAAAGCTTAATAATATTAATCCAGTCTGACCATCTATTTCTTAAACAAATCTCAGCCACTCATTAAAATAATTAAATAATTATATTTATGACTTTTTTAATATTTAAATATTAGGTTAGATATAACTCAAATAAATATTATTCAGTTTAAATATCATAAAATTAAGTGAAGTTATTTCCCTAAAAATAACACATCCCACGCAATGCACAATATTAATCCAATCCTGACTATCTATCAGCTATGAATTTAGTGTTTAGGGTTTTAAAGTTTAGGATTTAGGATTTTAGGGTTTAGAGTTTAGGGTTTAGGGTTTATGGGATAATGTTTGCAGAGGGTCAAATCCTGACCATCTACTTCTTAAACAAATCTCAACCACCCATTAAAATAATTAAATAATTATAATTATATCCTTTTCAAATTAGGATATAAGATATTATTTATAAAAAAATTTAATAATATTAAATATATTATTTATTTTATTTTTAATTTAAATGAGACATACATTAAATGAGGTCTTTTAAGAATTTGGGTTTTATAATGGTTTCACAGTATACATAAATTAATTTTCTACCAACTAACAAAACAAACATTGTCATCAAACTTTGCTGCGTTAGATTGTTTGAGTCTCCTAATTATCAAATTCCTGGTTCAACCAATCTGTAAAGTGTTTATCACGATGCTGAGGTTTATCATATTTGTTTTGGGTTTATGGCATAATGTTTCCAAAGGGCAAAATCCCGACCATCTATTTTTTAAATAAATCTCAGCCACCCATTAAAATAATTAAATAATTATAATTATGACTTTTTCAAATTAGAAAATAAGATATTATTATTAATCCAATCCTGACCATCTATTTCTTAAACAAATCTCAGCCACCCATTAAAATAATTATAATTATGACCTTTTCAAATTAGGAAATAAAATATTATTTATTAAAAATTAATAATATTAAATATAAATCCAATCCTAACTATCGAAAGGTTTAGGGTTTAGGGTTTTAGGGCTTTAGGGTTTAGGATTTTAGAGTTTATGACATAATATTTCAGAGGGTCAAATTCTGACAATCTATTTCTAAAACAAATCTCAGCAATCCATTAAAATAATTAAATAATTGTAATTATGATTTTATCAAATCAGGAAATAATTTAGTATAAATCCTGACCATCTATTTCTCAAACAATCTCAACCACCCATTAAAATAATTAAATAATTATAGTTATGACTTTTTCAAATTAGAAAATAAGATATTATTTATTAAAATTTAAATAATATTAAATATATTATTTGAATATATTCAAAATTTTCAATCAAATCTCAGTCACCCATTAAATAATTAAATAATTATAATTATGATTTTTTCATATCAGGAAATAAGATAATATTTATTAAAAATTGAATAATATTAAATATATTATTTGAATATATTAAAATTTTCAAATAAATCTGAGCTACCTATCAAAATAATTAAATGATTGTTTACACGAAATTTTAGATGAGTCTTTTAAATTATTTGCAATGAAAGTTTGGTTGAGTTAATTAACAGTAAAACATTTTATTAATTGATTGATGTTTATAAATTAGTAATATAGAATCTGATCTTATAATTTAAAAAAAAGAAAATTTTATTGTTGCATTTTAAATTGCTAAAATTCTGGATTTTAACCTCATTGCAAAAGATATTAATAAATTTATACGAATTGATCAACTTAACAGGCTCGCAAGGTTTTACAAGTGTTTTTCCCATGACAACATTATACTATAATATTAAAACATTAGGTTAGATAAAATTCAAATAAATATTATTCGGTTCAAACATCTTAAAATAAAGTGAAGTTGTTGCCCTAAAATTAATATCCCGTGCAACACACGGATTCAATTATTAATTATTAAAAAATACAAAAGAAAATAAGAAGGGAGACAAAAAGGAGGAAAACACGGAAATAAAAATCAAACAAACAGTTTGTCAAAAAAAACCCTGGCTCCGAAAATAAAAAACAAATAAAACATGATTACAAAGTAGGAAAAAGCAAGTAAAACATGATTACACAAAGTAGGATGAAGCATTGTAAGTCAACTATAATCATGTGAATTGTCAAGGAGTGGCATGAAGATGTACCGTAATTATAATCTTATTTGTTGCTTTTCATTTTGGCATTAGCTGAGTGAAGAAATCTTTAATTTGATTGACTTTTTATATTTCTTCTAAACCTTTGATTTGTTTTAAAACATTTCTTCAAAAAGCTTTTAATGTCTGATAGAATATGTAAATTATTCTTGTATATCTTTTGTAATATTCTATATTAGGATTAGCTTAATTCACGTCTTATAATTAATCAATAGCATTCTTAATTTGTAGCCTTAGATTGATAGGCACACTGTATAAATGTATATGTCAATCAATGTAATAGACACCAAATCAGTTTCTTTCTTGGAATCAGAGCCCATGGTTAACAAAGGTCTAGAGTTCAAACCTTACCGTCACCCATTTATGAGAAAATTCCACATGCAAGACTTGAGACAAAAATTCCCCGCCTGCATGTGAGGGGGCGTGTTAGAGTGTAACCTGATTAAGTATTAAACAATTCAACTCTTCATTAGCTTAAACTTTTAGATGAGGTGATTGTTTAACAATGTCATTTGTTTTGATGGTGTTGTATGATGCTTGAGTGAAGATACCTTCTTCCCCAAATCTAATGAAACCAAATCTAATGAAATTAATATCGGTGAAAAATATAAAAATTATTTTCTTAAAAATATAATTTAAATTATTTTCTTAAAAATATAATTTTGAGTCTCATGATACTAAAAAATCATTACTGATAATCATTACTAATATTACTAATACATATATTGCTATGTATTTTAATTACACTGTAATTTAATATTTTTAATGTATATATCCTTCGTATTCCAAATATACCTAAATTTAGCTATTATAACCAAAATTCTTTATATTTCAATTAATATTTTTATTTATAAGATTTTTATGTTTTATAAAACATCATAAAATATTATATTAAAACAATTATTATTGTTTGCTTGTGATGATTTGATGAATAATCTTTTACCAGTATTGACCTCCTTAATAGAGGGTGAAGATGATCACTATGATTTAATATATCCCGTAAAACTCTCCACACAATATTCTGTGCCCTCCATAAACTGTATAAATCTAAATGATTTTTCATATTTATTTACTATTTTAGAATTCTCTGGAGGCTTTAATTCTATCTAAATTATTTTACTTAATTTATAAACCTAGAAACTTTAACTTATGTATTAGCTGAATGGATGAAGTGAAGACATAAACTAAATCAAATTAAGTTAAATATTAAAGAACTGAACGTAGTCCACGAATATGTTTTTGTTATCTCCATTGCAAACAAACTAGAGTGAGGTTTGTGTGCACGGGCGCACAGGAACACATTACGTGCGCCTTTAGAATTTAATATTATGGGTAATGGTACATTGCTTTGGTCTAAAGGGTTTAATTAATAAAGGTACACCATTTTGTTCTAAAAGGTATACATTTTATTAATATTTTTTATTTTTCTTCAGAAAATAAAGGGTACACATATTTATACTAAAGGGTATACAATTTAACACAAAATTTCAAAGGTACACAGAATGTGTTCCCGTGCGCCCAGACACACAAGTTTTTGACATGGTACACATCTTTATACTAAAAGATACACAATTTAACATAAAATTTTAAAGGCGCACGGAATGTGCTCCCGTGCGTCCGGGCGCACACAAGTTTTTGCCAACAAACTAAAGATTTTGAGATATATCATATATGGCAAAATTCTAGTCCAAATAATTTTTGTTTTGACTTTCAGTGCTATTTTAATGGAGTGTATCATTTTCTGTGTTAAATAGTGTTGAATGGATGTACCTGAGCCATTTGAAAGTGTTTGATTCAAATTTAATTAATAAAGGAGTTTACACACTAATAATTATTATATTTAAGTGAGCTTAAACTCCTTCTAAACTCTTTAATAGAAGCAAGGGGCTTAATGGGAAGTGGGTTAAAACAACCCATGAAACTAATAAAGAATTAGGACAATTTCCATACCCATTCCTTATTTATGACATTTTCAAATTTTATTAATCAACTTTAATAGTTTTAATAAATAAAACACCCTCTAAATGTAAAATATGGATTATAGGGGCAATAGTATGTATATATATTTTCTCTCTCTTGTATTACTCATTGTCTCATATAATTTGCTATTTGGATTTCTTGTGTAAATTTTATGTAATCAATCTTCTGTTAAATCATTTTTCACGACTTAATGAGATTTGATCAAGAAGAGACATAAATGCGAAAAAACAATCTTTATACTCCCGATAAGTATACAATGTATTCAAACATTATTATGTTTCGCTCATCACTTTATCTCTTCAATTTTTAAATGAAGTATCGCGGTGGAATTTGGAGAATGTTTAACACCATTTTATTTTATTTTATATATTTATTTAAATTTGAATACTTGTATGGATGTAAGCACTTATATTAGAAATTAAAATATTGTAATCACTTATTAATTTGGGTTATTCTGTGGTGCACCTGAGAATTTATTTATAGTATAAATGGAGTAGTCAGTGGGTGGTTATTATTTTAATTTTAATTACTTTATTTTATTTAATGATTAGGATTAAATATATTTATAATCTAATGACTCAGATTATCTAGGAGCATCGGTGCACCCGGTGCATTGAAGTTTGACTCTTAACTTTGGATCTCTTATTTTATTAAATGTTAAATAAAACAAGATTTAAATAAGTATAATTTTTAAGATGTGATAACAATAAATGTGAAATTAAAATTACTCCCTCTATCCCCTTGAAAGGTATCCATTTACTTTTTGCATGTGGATTAAAGAGTATAATAATTTAATGTATAGTAAGGTGAGAGAAATAATATTTTAATGTGTAGTGGGTAATTGTATTAGTGTTGAGTGTGAGGTCATGTGTAGTGGTTGTAGGTCATATCAATCTAAAAAGGGAAATTGATACTTTGTAATGAGACGGACCAAAATGGAAAAATAGATACGTATCAAGGGGACGGAGGAAGTATACTTTAAAGTTAATTTTTTTTAAAAATAAAGGAATTAAATAATAAAAAAGAAAAAAAAAAGCAAAAAAGGTATTAGAAATTGGGGGAGGGGGCTGATTCTACCAAAATTTGGTAGAATCGATTTTAGGGAAGGACTGCCAAAATACTCCCTCCGTCCCAGGCTAAGAGAACCATTTTTCCATTTTGGTTGTCCAACCTAAAGAGTTCAATTTCATTTTTTACACAGATGGGACACACACACCTCCTCTAATACAATTAAATGTTGGGACCCACACTCATACTAATACAACTAAGTATATATCAAAATATCACAATTGATGATGTAATTACAGTCGATTTCAACTTTAATCATTTTTCATTAGTAATTTTCAATTTTAGTTTTTTTTTAAAATTTTAGTCCTTTATTTTCAAATTTAGTACTTCGTCCGTCCAGGGTATTTTTACCCATTTGTACGGGCAAAGAGATTAAGACGTTTTATTTTTTAAATATATAATGTAAGAGAAAATATGGATATATTAGTAATTTAAAAAGAAAAAGTGAATAAAGTTATTGGGAATGATGAATAAAGTGTAAAAAAGTAATTAAAGTTGTTGGGATTGTAAAAAGTAGGTAATAAAATATTATGTATTTTTGCCAAAAATGGAATGAGTAAAAATACGTGGGTACCCCAAAATGGAAAGTGGGTAAAAATACATGGGACGGAGGGAGTACATTTTTTTTAATCCAAAATTTAGTCATTTATGTTCAAAATTGTCTAAAATTGGTAAAAAAATATAAAAAATTTGGAGAAATAGTGGATAAAAAAGGACCAAATTTCCTAAAATGGACTAAAATTGGACAAGAAAAGACCAAAATTGAAATTTGCAATAAAAAAAAAGGACTAAAGTTGGAATCGATCATATTTACATGACTAAATATTTTCCCTCATAAAAATGAGTTGAAATCTCAGTGTATCGCGCACGCGTGCACCATATATGTATATTAATTTTTTAAGAGGTTTTTTAATATAGGACTCAAAATATAGGTTAACTATCATTTAAGGATTCGAAATATTTTTTTATCAATTCAAGACCTGATAAGTATGAAATTATAGATACAAGAACTAAAATCATAAAATTAATTAAAATAATAATAATTACATTAAAATTTCATATATTAAACTTGTTTTTTAAGATTTTTTAAAAATCTATTATCATTAAAATAATATACAGATTAATGGCAAATTTATACGAATATGTTAGTATAATTTTTAATATTTTTTACGATCTTAGGTTTTTAACAGATATTATTATATATTTCGGGTTCTAAATTGATAGAAAAATCTTTCGGGTCCTGGTTTTAAAGTTTTCCTAATTTTTATTTAGTAGTGTATATGTGTTTTTTTTTTTTAAAAATAAATTTATAACTTTTTTTATACTCCCTCCCTCCGTCCCAACTTCAACTTCACACTTTCCGTTTTGGTTCGTCCCAAATTCAACTTCACACTTCTATAAAAGGAAAAATCAACAAACTAATATCCCTCTAACATACTTTAATTTCAAATTTGCCATCACCTTTTTAACACACATAACATACTTTATCATTTATTTATTACCCAAAAATACCATACTACCCTCAAAAGTAAGTCAAAAAGTAACTTTTCTTAAACTCCGTATCTACATTAAACGTAAACTTGAATTTGGGATGGAGGGAGTATTAACTAACAAAATTGTTAACAAAGTGCATAAGTTCTTATTTATTAGTGTATGTATTTTTATTTATCAGTTTATAAGTTCTGAATCTAATAATATATAACAACAACAAGGGTCAAACAAAATTGGACTCAATTTTGACCAATTCCCCCTCCCCTTTTTCAATTTTACTTTAAATAGTAATTGTAATAGTTGATCTTGACCATCCATTTATAAGGAATTCATCCCCACCATTGATTTAATTGACTTATTTTTTAATCGGTGTCATTTCGTTAATTTTAACAAAATTTATGGGTCACTTTATAATTATTGTAAACTTTGTAAACAAAACTACTTTGAAACCCTAATCTCACATTCTTCTCTTTTTTTCCTGATCTCCCTGCTACTCTCCATGTCCTTATTCATCCCGCCGACTGATGAGAGTGATAATACAAGTATTTTGGGCTCTGATTTGTATGGAAATTGAGTATGATTTGGGCTATTATCAAGGCAAATCGGGATGTTTATGGGAAATCCACGAATCAGATGCTACTAAGGCTATTTGAGCATATTTATATAGGAAAACAGGTCAGAAGTGCTCAGAATTGGTAAACACGAATTTTGAGACGCCGCTTGACCTCGGAAGGAGCCGCTCGACCAATAGATGTTGGTCGAGTGACATCAGAGTTGGTCGAGCAAGGGTCTATACAGAGTTTCAGCGCTCAGGGAGTCCGCTCGACCGCCACTCGACTTGACCGAGCCCGATCGACCTGGACTATTTTGGTCAAGCAGGAATACACCGTGCTAGTTTTGGTAATTTCGACTCTCCTATGTGTGAATTGACGTATTCTCCAAGAAAAAGACCAGTTAGGGTCCGTAAGAAGAGTTTACAAGTATAAAAAGGGAAGTAGATCACATTAAGAAGAGAGTTAGATTCCACATCCATCCTACACCACATCCAAACCTTAACTCCATCCAACGGAGCTGAGAGAGATTCGTGCAATGAATCAAGTGAAAACCAAGTGAAGATTCAAGACGGAGCGAGAAGCGACAACCGCTTTGGTAGTTCTAATATTTATGAAAGTTGTATCTAGTTAATTGAACTTCCGTGTGTATACTATGTACAATACTACTTGTGGATTTATTTTATATAAGACAATGCGTTTTTAATTCATACTCAGAGTCATTTTGTGCATCATTAACTATTATATAGAGTCTGAATATATATCTTGGTTATTGATTGAGTGCGTTCACTGCTGAGCAGGATTTTATGTTATGATTCTAAGTGAGTGGACTCTGAAGTTTCATTAGAACTATCTTATATGAATATTATTAATTTAATTAAATTCGGGTTAGTAAGTAGGATAAAGATGATAATTATATAGTACCTATAAATGGAGATCATATCTTGTTAGAGTACTTAGTGCATGTGAAATAATTGATACTGATAGAACCTAGAAAAGAGGGTGTAATTATGTTCTTACTCTTAGGTAATTCACACGCGTTACACGCTGGTCTACTTGTGTCTATAGAGTAGATTCGCATGGTTTAGTGATGCGTCCATAGTCCACAAGGTAGAGTCAGACATTGACATACGGAAGGGAGATTAATTAGTAAAACTGGATGGCCCGAAGGGCTACCTATCTTCTAATTTGTTTAACTCTCATTTATTCTCTATTGTCTTTATTTTATTTGTTATTTCTTTACTTTTTCAATAGTTTAAGAATAATCCTTAAATCAAATTGCCAAACAATAGTTTTTTTAATTTAGATAATAATAAATTGATAACCAATCGTCCTTTGGGTTCGATATATAACTTGGTCGCTTATCTAAGCTACAATCATATCCTTCATATTTTGGAATTAATTATGTTTTGAGAAAACGCCCATCAAATTTCTGGCGCCGTTGCCGGGGACAGTTGTCCTTATCAATTTATTTATTTTTATTTTAATTGAAACTACTCATACTTGTCTTTGATTTCTAATGCTTAATTTTTCTTAGGTGTATGTACACTAGGTCAAAGGGAACACCATTACTACCTTTTGATCCAGAAATAGGAGCATCGTCAAGGAAGAAGAAGACAAAGAAGAAGAAGAACAAGAACGTGGAGGCAACTAAAACTCTTGATCTAGGAGTTGAAATTGAAGTACCGAACTCAAAAACGATTGAAGCTGCAACAGGAGACAATTTGGAAGCAGAAGCAGTCAACATGACCGACGTAGAGAGACCAAATCTGAACAATGTTGCTATCCGTGATGTCTTTAAGAACAACGGAGGGGGAAGCGCGGGGCTGTTAGGAGCGCGTGGAATAGATGCAGATTTTTGATCTTCACCCCACTCTTATCAGCATGATAGAAATGAACTCTTTCTTTAGGGCACTTTTCGAGCATCCTCTACAACATCTAAAAAAATTCATGGGATATGCTAGTACACAAAAGAGTGCAGGAGATCATGAGGATGCAAGAAAGATAGTTTTATTTAAATTCTCACTTACTGAAAGGGCGAAAGATTGGTACGACACTTTTAGTGCTGCTGAATGCACTACATGGGACCAGCGGAAGATGAAATTCTTGGAGAGATACATGCCACCTTCAAAGGTGTTCAAGATGAAGCAAGATATTCACCAATTTGCTATCGGAAGTAGTGAGAAGTCCATGAAGCGTGGGATAGATTCAAGGACATGCTGCGAAGGTGTCCACATCATGGATTGTCAAAAGTTTAATATATCAGTACCTTTTACAATGGGTTGGATTGTGATTCTTGTGTTTTTCTTGATGCTTCATCAAGTGGAGCATTACTTGCTAAGATATATGTTGAGGCCAAAAAACTCTTTGAGTATATTTCGATGAATTCAATAGATTGGCCGACGATAGAGTGAGTGCCACATATGTTCTTGGTAAAGTTGTGCAGGTTGAACATACAATGGTGAAGTCAAGTAGAGAAGATGAAATCATCTCGAGCATGGCTAGTATCAACAAGTTACTTGAATCTCAGCAAAAACAGATTACTGAGTTGTCACAGGGAGTATCAATGATGATGCAGCAGGATGACGGTGAAGAGAAACCAATCGAAGAAGAATTAGAAGAGGTAAACTATGCCATGAGACAAAGTATTCAAGAAACTAGGTATCAAAATCAAGGAAACATGAATTACCAAGGGAACTACAGCAACCGTGGTCCTCCGGGTAACTATCAACAACCAAGGAGGCTAGAAATTTCATGGAGTAATCCGAATACAGCAATACAACTCCATATTGGTGTTGATCCTGGTGCTAAGATCGAAGAAAGAAAACCTAGTTTGGAGGATTCATTTAACCGTTATGTGGCTAGGAATGATGCATAGGTTGTCGTTTGGATAGGAAGATAGATTCAAATCATGATGAGTTGTCCAAGCAGATGAAAGACCTTACGTTGTGATGGGAGAGATGGCAGGGAATGTGAACAAGTTCACGCAAACAATTGAGAAAGGTAAGTTTCCTTCTCAAAGCATAGAGAACCTGAAATCTTGTAATGCCATCACTTTGAGGTCAGAAACGCAGTATGAAGGTCCAATGCTACCAGTTGGCAAAAACGGAGAAGACATGTTTCTGCTCGACAACCGCTCGACCAAGCCTTTTGGTCGAGCTACGGTCGAGCGGCACTCTGAAGGTTTGAACAGTTAAAATCAGGTTACAGAGATCTCGCTCGACCAATGTGAGTCCGCTTGACCAGATTCTTCAGGTCGAGCGGTGGTCGAGCAGAGCCCTGTACATCTGAACAGTCATAATCAGATTACAGACACTTCGCTCGACCATTATCAGGCCACTCGACCAATCCTTTTTGGTCGAGCAGAGGTCAAGTAAGGTCAGTCGACACCAATTTCCATACAGGACATTACACCTACAGTTCAAAGCACTCCAGTACTATCAAAAGAGTAGAATACTGAGTTGATAGTGGAAAAGAAGTAGGAAAGAGCCAAGAGATTGAGAGCCGAGAAGGACAAAGCGAAGGAGGTTGAACGTGATGAATGAGGAATCCCTAAGACAAAGATACCTCCTCCATTTCCTTATAAGTTGGTTAAGAAGGGACTGGAAGAAAAGTTCAAGAGATTTTCGGATATCATGAATAAAATAAGCTTGAACATTCATTTTTCTGAAGCAATAATGGAGATGTCGTACTATGCCCTATTTTTGAAAGATATCATATTGAAGAAGAGGAGTTTGAATGGAGTTGAAACTGTTATTCTATCTGAGAACTGCAGCTCGATCATTCAGAAAAAGCTGCCAGCAAAGTTGAAAGATCCGGGAAGCTTCACTATCCTATGTGAGATTGGAAAGGAGCCAGCGTGGAAGGCTTTATGTGATCTTGGTGCAAGCATCAATTTGATGCCTTTGTCTATATTCAAGAAGCTAAGTTTGGGGGAGCTTGCTCCTACAACAGTGGCTCTGCAATTGGCGGATAGGTCTATGACCTTTTCGAAAGGGGTGATAGAAGATGTACTTGTGAAAGTAGAGAAACTTACCTTTCCCGTGGATTTTCTAGTACTAGAGATGGAAGATGACAAGGATAATATCCCTCTTATCTTAGGAAGGCCATTCATTGCCACAGCTAGAGCTATGATTGATGTCCAAAAGGGGGAGCTTAGACTACGCATGGATAAGGATGAGGTTCTATTCAACCTTGATAAAGAAATGAAGATGCCTATGGAGACACAATGTTTTAGCATTGATGTGGTGGAGGAGATTGTGAAGGAAGACATGTACTTGATCTTGTCAAAGGATCCCTTTGAGACATGCTTGGCGGAGTCTCTTACTTTTCCCACCACAGAGCTAGATGAACTCTCCAATGAGGTATGTATTGAATTTCTTGAAAATTTACTTGCTTTGGGTGATGATAGGTATGAACCAAATAGATCTAAGATTGAAGAAGTTAAGTAGACTAGGTAATACCTCCCATTGGATAGAGAGAGCACACCGAAGGAAGAAAAGAATGAGGAGCTAAAACCACTATCGGAACACTTGAAGTATGCCTATCTATGAGACAATGAAATATACCCAGTAATTGTATCTTCTTCTCTTACTGATGATCAACTTGAAGAGTTGTTAGATGTGCTTAGGAAATATAATTCTGCTATAGGATGGACTCTTGATGATTTGAAAGGTATTAGTCCATCGTATTGCATGCATAAGATAAGGTTGCTAGATGAAGCAAAGGAAAGTATTCAGAATCAGCGAAGGGTTAACCCCGCAATTCAAGAAGTGATTAGGAAGCAAATCTTGACGTGGTTAGATGCAAGAATTATATATCCAATTAGTGATAGTTCCCATGTGAGTTCATTGCATGTTGTAGCTAAAAAGGGGGCATGACTATAATCAAAGCCGATGATAGAGAGACATTAGCCACTATGATTCCTATGGGATGGCGTGTGTGTGCGGATTACAGGAAACTAAATGAAAATACATGCAAAGACCATTTTCCCCTTCCTTTCATGGATAAAATACTTGACCGTCTAGCAGGGTATGAGTTTTATTACTTCTTGGACGGATACTCGGGTTATAATCAAATCATGATTGCACCCGAGAATCAAGAAAAGACTACTTTTACTTGCCCTTATCGGACCTTTGCTTTTAGAAAGATGCCTTTTGGATTGTGTAATGCGTCTGCTACTTTCCAATGATGCATGCTGACCATTTTTGATGGGTTGATAGAGAAGATCATGGAGGTGTTTATGGATGATTTTCTGTGTTTGGTTCTTCTTTTGGTATTTGTTTGTCTAACTTAACTGTTGTTTTGAAGAGATGTCAAGAAACTAATCTTGTCTTGAATTGGGAGAAGTGCTACTTCATTGTGAAAGATGAGATTGTTCTAGGACATCATATTTCGGCCAAAGGATTGTAGGTTGATCAAGCCAAGGTTGTGGCCATTAAGAAGCTTCCACCACCTACTAATTAGAAGGGAGTGCGGTCCTTTCTTGGACACACCAGATTCTATAGAAGATTCATCAAAGACTTCTCGAATATTCCAAGACTCTATCTCATTTACTTGAAAAGGATGTTCCTTTTATGTTTGATGATGAATGTCTAACATCTTTATAGGTTTTGAAAGAGTTACTTATTACTGCACCTATCTTGATCACACCGGATTAGACTAAGCCGTTTGTACTTATGTGTGATGCAAGTGATCTAACACTTGGAGTGGTGCTCGGAAAGTTGAGAGAAAAGAAGTTCTGCGCCATCTACTATGCGAGTAAGACTTTTGATGCAGCACAAAAGAACTACACTGTTATTGAAAAGGAGTTTTTAGCTGTTATGTATGCATTCAATAAGTTTTGACAGTATTTGGTCGGCATGAAATCTATTGTGTATACGAAACATTCTGTGATCCGGTACTTGATGGAGAAGAAGGAAGCAAAGCCAAGGATTATTAGATGGATCCTTCTTCTGCAAGAGTTTGATAAGGAGATCAGAGATAACAAAGGAACAGAGAACGTGTTAGCGGATCACCTATCAAGGATAGAGACAAGGAAGCATTGTGATGAACCATTTGAATACATAGAAGAGATGTTCCCGGATAAGAAGATTATGGCAGTGTTTGCCAAAGGAGCGAAAAAAGCTTGTGTTGTAGTTGCTCAAGGGATGGATCCATGGTACGCGGATTATGTGAATTACATTGTTGTAGGTGAAATTCCTACAGGTCTCAATAGGTATCAACTCGCAAAGTTCAAGAGAGATGTTGAGACTTTCATATGGTATGATCCGTTTGTGTACAAGATCTGTACGTATTTTATTATCCGTAGGTGTGTACCCGAGATGGAGATGGATAGTGTTCTTGATTTTTTCATGCACAACCTAACGGAGGGCAGTTTAGAGCTCAAAAGACTGCAGCTAAGGTACTTCAATCCGCTTTATATTGGCCTACCTTGTTTGAAGATTGTGAATTCTATGTAGCGACATGCGATAGATGTCAAAGGATGGGAAACATAAGTAAAAAAGATGAGATGCCATTCAGCTAAGCATTGTTGTAGAGATCTTCGATGTATGGGGAATTGATTTTATGGGGCCCTTTCCCCCATCTAATGGATTCCTGCACATTCTTCTTGTTATTGACAATAATTCTAAGTGGGTGGAAGCAATTCCAACTCGCATGAATGATTCAAAGACGGTCTTGTCGTTCATGAAGAAGCATATTTTTGCCCGCTATGGAGTCCCTAGAGCACTTGTGAGTTATGGAGGTTCACACTTCGTCAACAAGCTTATTGAAAGAGTACTCAAGGAGTATGGTGTTAAGTATAGGGTTACTACACCCTATCATCCTCAAGCGAATGAGCAAGCAGAAGTTTCTAACCGTCAAGTGAAGAAAATCCTGGAAAAGGTAGTCAGAACCAATAGGAAAGATTGGGCTATGAAGCTCGATGATGTTTTGTGGGGCTTACGAACTGTGTATAAGACTGTGCTAGACATGTCACCTTATCAAATTGTCTATGGGAAGCTGTGCCACTTACCCATAGATATTCAGCATGTCGTTTTAGGCCTTAAGGAGTTTGAACTTGTCTCTTAAAGAGGTCAAGGAGTTGAGGTTGACTCACATAAATCAATTAGACGAGTTCAGAAATTGAGCTTTCAAGAACTCGGTGATCTTCAAGGAGAGAATGAAGAAGTGGCATGATTCAAAGATCACTTTCAAGAAGTTCAAGTAAGGAGATGAGGTATTACTCTTTAACTCTTGTTTGAAGCTTTTTGAAGAAAAATTAAAATCAAAGTGGACAGGGTCTTTCATTATCCATAGAGCCTGCGGAGGGGGGAGTTTTGAGATCATGGACAAAGATGGAGACATCATAGTAGTGAATGGGCATAGATTGAAGCATTTTAAGTCACCAGATGATGTTTGTGTTGTCTTTGAGGATACCTTGCATTGAGATGGTACCATCGTGACTCTCCGACGTTAAACAGGATCGCCTGTTGGGGGGCTTTCCCTCCTGTCTTATTGCTTTATTTATTTAGTGTGCGTAAGAAATTTTTATATTCAAGGTGCTTACAAATCGGCAATTACATTTCTTTGCAAACCTAGTTTCAACTTACATTTTTACTAAGTTTGGGGGGTGTGATGTTCTTACCTGATTGAAGCACCAATAGTATAATCTTTTCTTTGTAACGTTTGCTAGGGGAGTTGATTTTTTGCGGTATATTGAAATTTTAATCGGTTTTGATGTGTCGATTTTTTTTTGCAATTTGTCTACTGTTCTGTGGTGTTTTATTTTAGTTTTGTAGTATGTAGCTGAGTATATATGATTTTTAAGAGTCTATGTAATGGTTTTATAGTTATTGTTTTGACTTGATATGATGCTTAATGTTGCTTTAGAGTCTGAGTTTTGCAGGGAATGAAGAAAGTCATGAAAAATAGAGTGTCGGAATTCCTCTCGACCAAAGAGTTGAGGTCGAGCGGTGGTCGAGCGGCGACCTTAGCATCTGGTTCAGAGATTTTAGATTACAGAGAGTCCACTCGAACAAACAAGGGCCGCTCGACCAAGAAGTGAGGTCGACCAAGAGGTGGAGTCAGGTCAGAAGACAGAGTGGTCGCTCGACCATGCTAAGGGTCGCTCGACCTGGCCACTCGACCCGAGCGGAGTAGCATTTTTGCGAATATAAGGTCAGTTTATGCGCTGCTCGACAATTCTCTCGCCACCCTCTCTCGAGCACTCACCTCGAACTGTAAGATTTTCACTTTAAACCCTTAGTATACCTTCTTTACCTAAACCACACATTACACATCAATTTCGGAGGATTCAAGTCGAATTTGGGCTGTTCTTCTCAAATTTTAATTGTCGCTTCCTATTGTTCATACGCATCCATGGCTGGAGATAAAGGTATGTTTTCTTGACTCATTACCCTCGAATTGGATTGTATTCTAGTTAGTTTAGTTGGGTAAGTTGTTCAAGCATGCTTTTGATTCGGATTGAATTTGAATTTTGGGTGTTTTTGTTGAAATTTTACATTAATTTGCATGAGTTCGATTTTACATTGGATTGATGAAATTTTTTAAAATTGATGATGCATATGATCCGAGCTTGAGTTTGATTATTGAATTTTTGCATGGGCTTGTTGTTTTTGATTGACGATTGTGATTAATTTGAATTGTGGAATTGTGTTGAATGCTTAGGAATTGAGTTTGATTGTTGTTTATTTTTGGAGTTTCTATTAAAGCATGATGGTATTTGTTAAAGTACTTTGAATCCTTTGGTGATACTTAGGACTTGGAATGTTGATTTTCCATGATTTAACTTGTTGAGGTTTGTTGTTCGATTTGTTTATACATGTGAAGTTTTGGAGAAGTTGACTTTTTATTATTGGGGCATATGATTTAAAGTCTTGAGTAGAATCTATGTGATCAATAGTCCTAGGTTGTTTCTTTACCTATATTATGTATTGAAGTATAATTTTGTAGGTAAAGACATTGCTGCTTATTCCAAAAGGAAAGGATTAGGAACACCAAAGAAAGGAGATCGAGATGGGTAAAAAGCTTAAGAAAGATGCCGTCGGATTTTGGTTTGGAAATACTGGATTGGGACGAGAAGGAGGAGCTATGTGGAGTAATTTCGAGGAAGATCACTCGGACTCGGTACCAAGATAATGAAGCCATGGTGGAGATTTCCCATCACAGCGGAGATGTTATGTAAGTTGGAGGTTCTTCGAAGAAAGTATTTCTTCCGGAGAGTGCATGGTTTAGGTTGGGAGGAGAGCTCCATTTCATGTATGTGAGCGAGTTTAAGGTACCATTCGGATGCCCGAATGTGTCTACACAAGAGAACAAGGACATCGATGCAGATGAGTTCTGGAGATCGATCACGGGATTACAGGAAGCTTATAATCCACAGACTTCTAGGGCTGCTTTCATTCGCAACCCGGTGGTTGCATACATGGATATGATCCTTGGTAACACCATCTTCATCCGAGCTGAGGGCGAGTGTATTCTGAGAGGAGAGTTATACGTTCTCTAGTGCATGATGAATGGAGTTCACTTCAACCTTGGTGCATATATATTTCAGTAGCTGCATTAGTTAACCTCACACATTGATTGTCACTATTTTCACCTATATTTTAATGTCGTTTTGTTTGTCTTTTTGTATTATTTTATCCGTATTTCATGTGTTATTTGGTTGTGCTATGTGATTTCATGGAAATGTGTGTGAATGAGCCTAAATATGTTGAAAACAAGTCAAAAATGGAGTCGGGAGCTGAAACGAGCAAGAAACAAACTCACGGGACCCAACTCGAGTTGCAAGGTACAACTCGAGTTGCCAACTCGAGTCGAGTAAGGGACCGAAAGTTGTCCAGAATCATCCAGTGAGTTAACTCGACTTGGGAGAGCCAACTCAACTTGCAGCTCGAGTCGAGCAGCAAGTCGTGCGGTGCAGGGCAGAAGTTCAAAATCATACAGTGTGCTTACTCGAGTTGCGAGTCGCAACACGACTTAGCAACTCGAGTCGAGCTAGGTGCCGTAGGCGTTCCAAGTTTCAGAGCATCGCAACACGACCGAACAGGCGAGAGCTCGAGTTGGCGACACGAGTCGAGCTGTGTAGCTCGAGTTGCATTACATGCAGCTCAACTCGAGCTGCTAACTCGAGTATGACAGGCCAAGTTGAGTAAGGGCATTTTGGGCCAAAAATCCAAATTTTCACCTACCAATGTATGTAAGTATGTGTAAAAAGCCCAGTTGATGATTAATTCGTGGCCCAACTTGGAGATGGTATAAATAGCCTCAAGTTCAACATTTGAAGGGAGATTGGATTTTTCTACACAAGGGTTTCACTCCTACACCTAGATCACACACCATTTCTTTCATTTCACACAATAATCTTCATCCATTCTTCATCTCTTTCATTTGGGTGTTAGAGATCTCAAGAATTCAAGAGCTAGAGGTGGAGATCAATGAGGGTTGAAGATTCTCTACAAGGAATTGTTAGGGAAGATTTACATCTCTTTTATTTTTCATTTGGATCTAAGACTATGTATATGTGTAATGATTCATTTATGTATTTTGTTACCATTATCATGTTAGGCTAATCCCTCTAGTGGGATTAGGGACATGAAGAGCACACTAGGTTTATATTATTATGTGGATTAAATTGGTTTTTGACTTAATTGATGTTGGTTTCTATTCATGAGCTTTAATTGCTTTGATGTTGTAATGACATGATTTGTTATTCATGAATGATTATTGGTTTAATGGATTTTTGATCAATGAATGATTTATAATAATTAAGTGCTATTATAGTGTTCATGTGTATATTGTTTGGAGTGAGACGGAAACAACCCTCTTAAGTATTAGAAAGGCATGAGTAGACATTGAGTTTGGGTTTGACCGAAAGGATATTTGAATTCGATGAGGGGAACCAATCCATTCGTTAGCTCTAGTACACAAAAACAGTTAATTCTAATTAATACCTTCTAAGGGAGAATTAAGAGTTAATTAGTACCTAGATGGAAGAAGTTAATGTTGGGTTTTGATTTTAAGTGTTTTTGGGAGTCTCAAGTGGATCAACAACCTTTGTAACCCGAAAGGGAGCTTAGGATACCATCGTGATCACCCTTAATCTACATCAATTGAGTTGAATTTCCTTTGCATGATAATATGAATTGAATGTGCTTGGATGTTTCTAATCCCATGTTTTTCCATACTTGAACTTTAGCACCTATTCTCTTTTCTCGTTAATTATATTTACTTGTCAATATCTTATTTGCTATTTTATTAACTTGCTACTTGCTTTAGTTGTTTCTTTCAAACTCAAAACCCCTATCATCCTTACAAAAGTGACATAAACAAGAGCTCACATACTTTACTAATCCAAACTTCTCTCCTTTGTGGTTTGATAATTTTATTTCTTGGGGTATACTTCTACAACGATCGAGTATTCTTGCTCGTGAGTATTAGTACAAAATATTCAAACAAGAAATTGGCGCCATTACCAAAGGGGAGTTTTAACGGATTAGTCGAATACTGTGTTATTGTTTTGGTTGTTCTTGATAAGGATACTTTTTATTTTGTCTTATTTACTATTTTTGTTTGTGGTCTCACTCTTTGAATTTTCGTAGGTATTTTATGATCACAAGATCAAAGGGAAATCAATCGATTGTTCTTTTGAATTTGGAGATAGAAAAGACTGCACGACAAAGGAAACGAGAGAGGCGAAAAGCTAGAAAAGGAACAAAAATGGAGAATCAACATGGAGATAATGTTAATCATAACCCACCCGAAGATCCACTACAAGATCAAAGGGGGGTACAAGAAGGAGGACAAGAGAATCAAGCGGAGAGGTTTAGGAATTTCATTGCTCAAAACCAAGAATATATGCAATTGCTTGCCAATCAAGAAGCTCAAAGGATACTCGAACAACAAGAGGCACAACCAAATATTCGTGGAAATGTCCAAGAGATGGTCAATATGTTCAATAACCAAGCTATGCAAGGAAATGTGCAAATATCTCAAGAGAGGCCAAGGCCTAGAGCAATTCGGAATTACTTCCAACCGAGAGTCGTGCACAATATGGTTCCTCTGGTTCAAGCCAACAATTTTGAAATTAAGACCGGATTGATCAATATGGTCAAAGCAAATTAGTTTGGGGGAGGTCCTCTTGAAGACCCGAACGCTCATCTAGCTACTTTCTTGGAGGTTGCAAATACCGTAAAGATGAATGGAGTATCGGAAGATGCTATTCGAATGAGGTTGTTCTCTTTTTCTTTAAGAGACAAGGCTAAAGCATGATATAATATAATTCCATTGGGAAGTTGTAATACATGGGAAGATCTTGAGCAAAGGTTCCTAAATAAGTACTTTCCTCCTTCGAAGACTCTCCAAATAAAAAGCCTTATCACTCAATTTAGGCAACTTCCGGATGAGAGTTTTTATGAAGCATGGGAACGCTGCAAAGAGATGCTACGAAAGTGTCCTTAACATGATTTTCATGAGAATCAACAAGTGGCTTTCTTTTATCAAGGGTTGAGTCAACAAAATTGGATGCATGTAGATACCTCATCCGGAGGGTCTATATTTGGAGTGGATGCTATGAAAGCTATGAAAAATTTTGAAGATATTGCAATGAATGCTTATCAATGGCCTTCCGAGAGAGTAATAGAAGGTTATGCATTCGGAAAGGTGGCTCAAGTGGAAAGTGTTAATAAACTGAAGAGTAATGTGTTTCAAAGTGAAGGAATGAAAGAATTTAATGAGGGCATCCATGCTTTAACAAAGCAATTGAATTTGATCACTCAAGGAGTGAGTCAAGGGGGAAGTACAAGTGTTAAGTTGAATGATTAGAGCAATGTTATGCAAAGTGTAGAGGATGTTGCCTATTTAGATAGGAGAAATTACCAAGGAAATTTCCAACATCAAGGGTATTTTCAAGGTAATTATCCTTCTAACCAAGGTAATTTTCAAGGAGGATATCAAGGGCAAGTTCGGGGGAATAATTTTCATCAATCTAGTGGAGGAAATTATCAAGGTCCGAGGAACCATGAAAATCTTTCTTACTCCAATACTCATGCCGCCGTGGCACTTCCTCAAGGATTGGATCCAAGTGCTAAACTACCCAATGGAGAAGGGAAGTCATCATTGGAAGATACATTGTTAGCATTCATGAAAGATACAAAGACTTATATGGAAATGAGAGATGCTAAGCTTGAATCTCAAATGGAAAAGAGGGAGGCTAAGCTTGAGGTTAGAATGAAGGAAAATGAAAAGAAATCCGACAATAGGATGAGAGCTTTTGAGTATCAAATGGGGCAAATTGCTTCTTCTGTGGGATCCCAACACCAACAAGGATAATTTCCATCTACCACGAAAATAAATCCAAAAGAGCATTGCATGTGCATAAAGGCGAAAAATGATAGATTGGTGGAAGAAGGGTTTGTGGATTGTAAGGTGGATAAAGAGAAAGAAGAAGCAAAAAGAGTAGAAATTGAGTTAGAAGAAAAGAGGAAGAAATGGAAATAAGAGCATATACCTAAGTGGAAAAAGGCTAAGGAGAAAAAGGAAAAAGAAGAAGAATATGAACGTGATTATTGGGGAATTCCAATTACTCCTTATCCAATCCCTTACCCTCAAAGATTAGTTAAAAAAGAAAAAATGGAGGAATTTCAAAAGTTTGTTGAAACTTTGAAGAAGAAATATGAAGAGAGAAAGAAAACGAAGCTAGTTGAAAAGAATGAACCATTGATAAGGAGTCTTCTATGAAAGTTGGTGATCCGGGAAAATTCTTTATCCCTTGTGAAGTTGAAGGAAAGAAGTGTTAGATTTGTATACTAAAAGCCTTGCTTTTGTATTGAACAATGTTTTTAACGATTTTATTTGAAATGAGAATCATATGATCAAACGATTTTGCATATTATAAATTGTTTATTTATATGTTTGTGCAAAAGTCCATTTACTTTATATTGTAGATAATATGTTGTGCGACAACACGCAGAAGATCATATTATCGGTTTCCTTATAAAGTATAAACAGATGCTCACAATCGAGATAGACGGGGACTATCTATCAGTATGGTTGTAGTGTGGTTTGGTATTAGTTTGTCTTGACCATAGAACCACATTAGTACACTGCTTTGTGTATTGAGTAGGACCGCCTGAGATCGTTCCAATGTACTGTCTATATAGAAGAACTTGATCTCTGTTATTATGGATGTTTGTGCTCTTAATCCCTACACAATAACCTCGACACATAAGGCAGTATATATATTTATTTGATTCAACAATGGGTGAGATTTAAATGAATTAAATCGACAAACTCGGTGAGTTGGGAAATAATGCTGTCTCTATGGTGTGCTGTTGATTGTAGAAGGAATCCATGTCCGTCATAGGTTGATAATGTCCCCTTGAGGAGCTCATAAAGTTTATCATGTAAATCTTTCAAGTGGATTAATTTCCGACATGATAATGAGGTTGAGTGGTACTACTCTCGGAAGAGATATTAATTAATTTGAGTTGTCAGTAACTTAATTAATTAATGGTCATTGTATATCTTAAACATGGGGAGACAATCGGGCTCATAATAAGAAGGAGCCCAGAACATAATTTTGGGATTGGATGGGTAGTGCAGTAATAATATTTTAGTGGACTATATTATTATTGGATTTAATTAAAAGAATTGGGCTAAGCTTGGTTAATTAAATCTAATTGAGGCCCAGCCCAATTTCTCCTCCTGGTCCCTGCAGTAGCCCAACTATATAAGTTATCTCAGTTCCTAATAACCGAAGTCTGCGCCACTTACGTAGAAAACAGAAAAGGAACAGATTGAGAACTCTCTGGGGATTGTTGACCACACAACACCAGAGAGTTGACTTTGGGTCATACTGTAGAAGATCAGAGGTGTTGTTCACAGATCTTCATCCTCTACTCCAACCCAGAAGTCAGGTAAATTAATTTTTACTTCCGCTGATTGTTTACTTGAATTCCTAACTTTTTCACGTTAACCAAAACGATCCAATTGCCAACAAGAAGGTTGTTAATGCATTGTGTGACTTGGGAGCTAGTGTGAATGTTATGCCTCATTCTCTCTTCGAGAAATTGGATATTGGAGAGCTCAAGCCTACCACTACATGCCTTCAAGTGGCGGATGGATCAACTATTAAGCCCTTAGGGGTGGTGGAGGATGTAGTGATCGAAGTGAAGAAGTTGACTTTTCCAGTGGATTTTATCGTCTTGGATATGAAAGTTGATCCTCAAACACCAATGATCTTGGGAAGACCATTCTTAGCCACGGGAAATGCTCATATTGTTGTGGAAAGAGGAGAACTTTCTTTGAGTTCAAATACAAAGAGTGTTATATTTTCATGTAACAAAGAAAGAAAGAAGGATGGTTCTTAACTCAAGCCTCCAACCATACCTCTGGATGATCTTCATGGATTTGAAAATTCGTACTCTTTTAAATCTTCTAATTCTCTTTTCCATGATTATATTGAAGATTTTAATCTTAACTTGTCTTTGCTTGATATTTGTAGGAATGAGGACTCGGACATCAAATGGAAGGTTGATAAAGGAGAATTTCGTTGGCCTTATGGAGACGAAGCATTTCCATCCACAATTTTTCCGGATGATTTGATGATTATGAGCAAGAATGGAGAAATCATGTTGATGGAAAAGAAAAGAGCCAAACAATTTCTCAAAGTAAAGATGAGGAAAGAAATAATGAAGGATCGCTCTTTGGTTTCATGATTTTGCACTTCCTCCGTCTTGAAGACGTTAAACTTAGTGCTAAATGGGAGACAACCCATTCTTTTTATCTTTTGATGCTTGTTTTTTTTTTTTTGGCTTGTAGGTGGATTGTGCTTGTGAAAAAATGTATGTTGAAGGAAAGAGAAGTGCTTCATGGATTCGAGTAGACATGTCTCACCACTTTGTGCAAACTTAATTCTCAACTCTTGTCTTGAGTTAAGTTTTTTTTTTTTGGGGGGGGGGGGGGGGGGGGGCTAGTGCGTGGTGGAGATAACTTGATTCGTTTGGATGCGTAGGCTTCTCTACAAAAAGATCATTGATGGAAACTACAAGGGTAAGTCCCACCTTTTTTTGCAAACTTAATTTTCAACTCTTATTTCGATTTAAGTTTGGGGGGAGAGTGTGTGGTGTGACTCACCACTTGAATTATGATTCTTATAAAATTGGATCAATTATAAAATTTTTTCTCATAAGTTTGGATAGGATCTTGGTCCGATTGGTTGTGTTGAAGTGCATGATAGTCCATAATTTTTAATGACATTGTTGAGCTAATGTTGTTTGTGAGTGTTTGAGCATGAATGAAGGGTATTGGAAACATGAATGGAGCTCGGAGCTAACGCTTTCCACTACCCAGTGCCTATTAAGGGAGTACTCTACACCTTATAACTTTTAATTGCTTGACATGAAGTGATTTTGATTTTGATTGTTGTGATTAGCATGCACTTCATTTGTTATATTTGTGGGATGTTTACTTTCGTAATTTAGGATTTCAATTTTCAATCAAAGATGGGGATGTATGTGTGCTTAATTGTTTTATGGATGGATGTTATTGGTAGTTTTGCATGCTTTGTGTTTTTGTTGTGTCTTGTTATTGAGTCCTTATTTTTTATGTTTTGTGTGCTCTTTAATTTTTGTCTTGGGTTGTTTGGTGGTTTGTTTTTGGGATGTTGTGAGTCGCTTTTGAATGGGAGTGATGACATGTTGTTGTGATAAGTGATGACAATTTATGATTAAGAATCTCTACACTTTCAAATTGTGACATGTTTTACTTAACTTGTTCAATTTTGAGATGAATGTTGTGTAATAAGTTCCTTAAGGTTCAATGCATAAGCTTGTGAGAGTTTTAGCCTCAACCGTGCATACATGATATTTCTTCATGAGTGGATCGATTGTTTTTGATAAGCTAGAACTTGCTCAAGGACTATAGGAACGAGCCTAAGTAGTGGAGGTTAATGACATGATCTAAGGCTATCTTTGTTATTTGAAGTTATTACCATATATTTCCCTACCTTGAACATCATCCCTAGTCAACCACTTTGAGCCTATAAGCCTATTTATTGTGAAGTTAGCACATTACAAGCCTTAATTACCCACTTAAGCTTATATATACCCTTTGTGTGAGTGATTGAGGAGATGATAGCTAGAAAGGATTGATTTATTAGCAAAAGGAGAAAAGGAAATGGTAAACAAGTAGAAAAATGATGAGAAGAGCACAAGCAAAGATTGGATATGCAACCATAAAAAAAAAAGAGCAAAGTACCAACATATGCTTAAGTACTTAAAATCCGAAGAAGGAAACATGAATCAAAAGAAGCTCAATCTAAGGAAAGTTGATGATTAGTGCTTGTAATTACCAAAGTTGAGAAAAGAAGAAAGATAAGTTAAGGAATGGAAGAAAGTAGCTACCTCTTCGATTACTTACACTTGATTAGTCACTTGTATCTATATTCTTCCTACCCTACCAAAAAGCCTATCATTACATCCTTAATGAAAGACCTTTTTGATCATTAATTGAAACTTTAGTGGTTTGTGAATGTAGTCCACGAGCAAGCTTATAGCGAGTCGAACCAATCGATTGATGAGTGTTGTTTTACCACTTTAAAGAGCGTTGAGTGACATTGATAACCTATGTGAGGCTTGGACCAAAAACGGACTATATTACACTTTATTCTCTTGTGATTGAACTAGTTAATTTTTCATGTTATGATTTAATGTTGTAGGATGGCTTAGCATAATTTGTAGTTATTATTGCTAACGATGTGTTATTGCTTATGTTCGTTTTGTCTTTTCCTAGGTGAAAATTTCTCCTCTTGGTTTGTCATTTTAGTTGCTCGGGGACGAGAAACACCTTAAGTTTGGGGGTTGATTGTCGCTATTTTCACCTAGATTTTAGTGTCGTTTTGTTTGTCTTTTTGTATTATTTTATCCGTATTTCATGTGTTATTTGGTTGTGTTATGTGATTTCATGGAAATGTGTCTGAATGAGCCTAAATATGTTAAAAATAGGTAAAAAATGGAGTTGGGAGCTGAAACAAGCAAGAAACGAACTCACGGGACCCAACTCGAGTTGCAAGGTACAACTGGAGTTGCCAACTAGAGTCGAGTAGGGGCCCGAAAGTTGTCCAGAATCATCCAGTGAGTTAACTTGACTTGGGAGAGCCAACTTGACTTGCAGCTCGAGTCGAGCTGCGTCTCTCCAAGTCGAGTAGCAAGTCGTGCGGCGTAGGGTAAGAGTTCAAAATTATACAGTGTGCTTACTCGAGTTGCGAGTCGCAACACTACTTGACAACTCGAGTCGAGCTAGGTGCCGTAGGTTTTCCAAGTTTCAGAGCATCGCAACACGAGTCGAGTTGTGTAGCTTGAGTTGCATTACATGCAACTCGACTCGAGCTGCTAACTCGAGTAAGACAGACCAAGTCGAGTAAGGGCATTTTGGGCCAAAAATCTAGATTTTCACCGGCCAATGTGTGTAAGTGTGTGTAAAAAGCCCAGTTGATGATTAATTCGTGGCCCAACTTGGAGAAGGTATAAATAGCCTCAAGTTCAATATTTGAAGGGAGATTAGATTTTTCTACACAAGGGTTTCACTCCTACACCTAGATCACACACCATTTCTTCCATTTCACACCATAATTTTCATCCATTCTTCATCCCTTTCATTTGGGTGTTAGAGATCTCAAGAATTCAAGAGCTAGAGGTGGAGATCAATGAGTGTTGAAGATTCTCTACAAGGAATTGTTAGGGAAGATTTACATCTCTTTTGTTTTTCATTTGGGTCTAAGACTATGGATGTGTGTAATGATTCATTTATATGTTTTGTTACCATTATCATGTTAGGCTAATCCCTCTGGTGGGATTAGGGACATGAAGAGCACACTAGGTTTATATTATTAAGTGGATTAAATTAGTTTTTGACTTAATTGATGTTGGTTTCTATTCATGGGCTTTAATTGCTTTGATGTTGTGATGACATGGTTTGTTATTCATGAATGATTATTTGTTTAATGGATTATTGATCAATGGATGATTTATGATAATTAAGTGCTATTATAATGTTCATGTGTATATTGCTTGGAGTGAGACGGAAACGACCCTCTTAAGTATTAGAAAGGCATAAGTAGACATCGAGTTTGGGTTTGACCGAAAGGATATTTGAATTCGATGAGGGGAACCAATCCGTTCGTTAGCTCTAGTACAAAAAAGGGAGAGTTAATTCTAATTAGTACCTTCTAAGGAAGAATTGGGAGTTAATTAGTACCTAGATGGAAGAGGTTAATGTTGGGCTTTGATCTTAAGTGCTTTTGGAAGTCTCAAGTGGATCAACAACCTTTGTAACCCGAAAGGGAACTTAGGATACCATCGTGATCACCCTTAATCTACATCAATTGAGTTGAATTCCTTTTGCATGATAATATGAATTGAATGTGCTTGGATGTTTCTAATCCCATGTTTTTCCATACTTGAACTTTAACACCTATTCTCTTTTCTCGTTAATCATATTTACTTGTTAATCTCTTATTTGCTATTTTATTTACTTGCTACTTGCTTTAGTTGTTTCTTTCAAACTCAAAACTCCTATCATCCTTACAAAAGTGACATAAACAAGAGCTCACGTACTTTACTAATCCAAACTTCTCTCCTTTGTGGTTCGATAATTTTATTTCTTGGGGTATACTTCTACAACGATCGAGTATTCTTGCTCGTGAGTATTAGTACACATCTTTCAGAAGGTCAACATAGGGGGGCTGATTACTTCGATAGTAGAGCACTTCAATGTGGATTTGTCGTGGATGAGGCCCGTCCTAGGTGATCCAGATTTGGTTCTTTCAGCATGTGTGAGGATGAATTGGCTTGCAGGATTGACAACACATTGATGTTTATTCGAGGGATGAATCATATTTCCTTCATGCTTCTGTTCTCGCTTATTGATCTCACTTCTGTTCAGATCAATGCCAATCTTTTGATGAACACCCCTCCTCATATAGTGATCTCCACTACTTGTGTTATTCGAGGAGATTGGCGGATGTTGGTTGAGATGCATATTCGGGGTGTTTATCTCGATTTTGATATGATTTTAGTAGGCGAGCTGAATGACTATGAGGATGACGAGCCACAGCAGCAGTACCAGCATTTTGAGCCACCGCAGCCATGACCGTTTGAGCAGCCGATTCCTGAGTTATATATAGATTTACCTCATGATATTCCGGAGATAAGTATTCCTCCGATGCAGCCACCACCACCACAACAGCAGCAGCAATATGATTTTTGGTAGGCTCAGATCACTTTTATAGAGAGCAATTTCAATTGATGAATGAGCACTTTGCTAAATTGGATACGAACCAGTAAGAGACAAACGACCAACTTGCTTTGGCGAACACGAATTATGTTGCACTCAACCTAAGGTACGAGGCTATGGATATAAGGTTGGGAGAGATGAATACTAACTATCGAGATGTTGATAGAAAGCTTGGGGTTCTTCAAAGGGACTTTGATTTATGGTGCTTGGAGATTAATGATGATGATGATGCTCAGAGGAGTAGAGCGCGTCAGGTTTTCCCTTTGTTTGTTTCTTCTCATCTTCTTGCTATTTTTCACTTGACAGGTTGGGGCTTGATTGGTGGTTGATTTGGGTTTTTATGAGATTCATTCGTGAGTGGTATGTACCATATTAATGATATTGATGGTGTGATGGATATTTGTACATTTGATGATGATTTGATGGATTGATATTGACTCTTTGGTATACATGTGCATTATTAATTTTATTGAAGAAAGGCATGTATAGTTATTATTACTTGAAATTTGTGTAGATATTGATGTTGATTGCATGCTTTGAGGAGTGCTTAGGAAATATATTACCCGTGTGAAAATTTGAGCCTTTTTATCATGCTATATCAATGGATGATAGTTTATTCTTGAGAGTATCATTCATACGTTTGTATTCTAGAACTTGGCTTGGAGTTTTGTTTGAGATTTATGATTGATTGATACTAAGACATGATCTTAGGCCATTATTGTTAATTGAGCCACTTAGCCAAAATTTACCTTACCTTATAATGTGTATATCATTGGAAACGTTGTTGAGCCTTTATAAGTTTTTTCTTTGGCAAGCCTTTGATAAAAAAACCTTTATTCCCTTTATTTGAGCCTTTAAATATCCTATTTACTAGTGGAGAGTTGAGGAATAGATGCTCGTGATTAAATTGAAGAAAGAATGGAAGGAAAGATTGATGCTAGTGATGATAGAAGGAAAATTGTGTTTAAATTTTGTCTAGGGGTAGTGCCTAAAACTGGTACCCCGACTGTTTGAAAGGTAGTGCCCAAAATTGGTGCCCTTGTATTTTGAAGGAAGGATATGTTGACTCCAAGTAGAGGAGGCGAAATGAATCAAAAAGATCATGAGAATGAGATGGAGAAGGACAATTGAAGCTGTTTGATGAAAAGCAAGATATTCCAAGGTAATTCTCTACTAAAGAAATTAGTCACTTTACCTATATACTCCTAACTTATCAAAGAGTCAACATTACAACCCATAATACAAGTCCTTTATGATCTTAATATTGAGTCGATTATGAATTGAATTTTGAGACCTTTGTCAAGCTTATGGTTACTCATATGTATGAATTGATTATGAGTGTATATACTAACGCTTAAAGTGTACATTTACACTTGAGAGCGAGAGTAAACACTTACCTAGTGAGCTAGATGACTTAGCACTCGTAGAAGTATTGTGGTTGATTGATGTTCTTACATGGATGTAAAGTGTGATGACTGCGTGTTTTGGAATTGATAAAATTGCATTGTTATAAGTTGTGCATGTATGAGGATTTTGTGAATCACACTCTCTAGCCTTTGTTTTGATTTCGTTGCCTTGGGACGAGCAACATGTAAGTTTGGGGGTTCGATAAGAGTAATAATTCACATATTTTGGGCTCTGATTTGTGTGAAAATTGAGTATGATTTGGGCTATTATTAAGGCACATTGGGATGTTTACGGGAAATCCACGAATCAGATGCTATTGAGGCTATTTGAGCATATTTATATAGGAAAAAGGTCAGAAGCGCTCATAATCAAAAAACACAAATTTCGAGACATCGCTCGACCTCGGGAGGAGCCGCTCGACCAATAGATGTTGGTCAAGCGACATCAGAGTTGGTCGAGCGAGAGTCTGCATAGAGTTTCAGTGCTCAGGGAGTCTGCTCGACTGCCGCTCGACTTGATCTAGACCGCTCGACCTAGACTATTTTGGTCGAGCGGGGAAACGCCATGCTATTTTTGGTAATTTCGACTCTCTTGTGCGTGAATTGACGTATTCTCAAAGAAAAAGTCCAGTTAGGGTCCGTAAGAAGAGTTTACAAGTATAAAAAGGGAAGTAGATCATATCAAGAAGAGAGTTAGATTCCACATCCATCCTACACCACATCCAAACCCTAACTTCATCCTACGGAGCTGTAGAGAGAGATTTGTGCAGCGAATCAAGTGAGAACCAAGTGTAGATTCAAGACGGAGCGAGAAGCGACGGCGCCCACATCTAGGGTTTATTTCGCAACTTAATCTTTCTTGTAATTTTCAAGACTATGGGTAAGATCTATCCAATTACCATGAACGTTCTTCGAAGCGTTATGGGCAAGAACCGCTTTGGTAGTTCTAGGGTTTATGAAGGTTGTATCTAGTTAATTGAACTTCCGTGTGTATATTCCGTAAAACACTACTTGTGAATTTTTTTTATATAAGACAATGCATTTTTAAATCATACTCACAACCATTTTGTGCATCATTAACTGTTATATAGAGTCTGAATATATATCTAGGTTATTGATTGAGTGCGTTCACTGCTCAGCAGGATTTTATGTTATGATTCTAAGTGAGTGGACTCCGAAGTTTCATTAGAACTATCTTATATGAATACTTATTAATTGAATTGAATTGAATTCGGGTTAGTAAGTAGGATAAAGAGGATAATTATATAGTACCTATAAAGGGAAATCATATCGGGTTATAGTACTTAGTGCACGGGAAATAATTGATACTGATAGTACCTAGAAAGGGGGGTGTAATTATGTTCTTGCTCTTAGGTGATTCACACGCGTTACAGATGGTCTACTTTTGTCTATAGAGTATATTCGCATGGTTTAGTGATGCGTCCATAGTCCACAAGGCAGAGTCGGACATTGACATATGGAAGGGAGATTAATTAGTAAAACTGGATGGCTCGAAGAGCTACCTATCTTCTCATTTGTTTAACTCTCGTTTATTCTCTATTATCTTTATTTTATTTGTTTCTTTACTTTTTTATTAGTTTAAGAATAATTCTTAAATCAAATTGCCAAACAATAGTTTCTTTTAATTTAGATAATAATAAATTGATAATCAATCGTCCTTTGGGTTCGATATATAACTTGGTTGCTTATCTAAGCTACAATCACATCTTTCATACTTGGGGATTAATTGTGTGTTGAGAAAACGCCCATCACCGACGCTTCCATCAATGCCACCCATTATTGTTGTCGTGCATCTACCTTCGTTATAGACATTGCCGATCGGATTCTTCACCACCCATCGTTACCCCCGCGCCTCCGCCATCGTTGTAAACATCACCGTCAGGGTGGGTTCTTCACCTTAAATCTTAAGGTACTAATGAGTGGTTGATGATAAAATTTCCTGTTAATTACTCCCTCTTTCATTTGTGGTAAGATCTATCATCCATTGAAGGTAAGGCTTAAATTATTTTAAATATTTACACATTTAAATTGATTTATTCTACTACTATCAATACAATCCTTAAGCCGCTTACTTCGCCTTTGTCAAATATTGTCGTCGATGATGTTATTTCTATATTCATTTTATAATTTTCTTACATTCTCTAGGGTATTTTTGAATCCGTGTATTCTTTTAATCTCACTTTTCTTGCAAATATATACTGATTGCTGGTGAACAATCATGTTGAATGTGGTAAATGCTCATCCATTGAGGGTAAGACTTATATTATTTAGAATAATTTTGTTTAAATTGATTTCCAGTAAACTTAAATTCGTATTATCTTTTTATATCATTTTCTTCCAGATATATATTGATTGATGGTAACCAATCATCTTGAATGTTTCCAATGATAATCCATTTAGAGTAAGGGTTTTATTATTTTGAATATTTACTTTAATGTGGACAATTTTATTACTTAATTATTAATGCTTATATTGAATATATTTTTGTATTATTTAACCATCTTTTTATGTTTCACACAAAAAAAAATATTTTGGCAATGTGTCCTGATTGTCACATTAGTCACATGCTCTTGGTAGTGTGTCTTCTGTATAATCTTTTTTCCTACTATCCATTTAAAGTAAGTTCGCTACTCCTTTACATTTTTGCATTTGATCTTATATTTTTTTTATTTGCTTTATTTAAAAGTCTAATTCTTCTTTTTTGCACTGCTTCTCTTAATTTTTCAAAATTGTTTTCATTAGTTTTTTATATTACAGATTGGGAATCATTCTATAAGGTGTTCTGTTCGTCATATATATCACCTCTCCTTGGTATGAAAGAATTAATTGCTGGACAATCTTTTTGATTTATTATGATTTGTAATCTTTGTTTTTTTTAGTGACGACTATTCATTATATATATCACGTATTTACTTGATGATCATCATCCTATATCCAGATTATTATTATCAAGAAGACGATATTCATATCATCTTAGTCATGGAAGGTAGAAACTCTTTTTATGAAATTCCTAGTCTTTATGACTTTAATTTGTGGATGCATTATCTTGCTGAATCTTTATCAGCAACCCATCATTTCTTAATTTTATTTATTTTTTTAATTTTAATTCTTTTGCAGATTTTGCTTCTACATTGCAGAAGCATAAATTTGGTCTTTTTCTTGATAATTATTATGCTTCTAATACGTTCGACTTCATGCTTAAGATCCATCACCTGTCTTTTCCAAAAGCTAAATCTTATTTGATATTTAATTTTATTTATTTTATGGGACTTATTTCTATTTTAAACTGCTGTTATATGTCCTTAGGTGTTTTGATTTTCATCCTTTAATTCACTTTATATAGATTATGTTAAAATCTAATATAATTTTTTTTTTCATAAGAAATATAATGTAGTTTGTTAATTTTTTCATAGTTAAGAAGACGATGCTTTTTTTGCAAATCTGGATAAGAATAGGGTACTTCATCGAAATCTTTTGTCTAATTTGATTTTCTCAATTTTCCATATTTTAGATAATAATAATTTTTTTTAATTCATTCCCTATCTAAACAATGGAATATGATTTAATTATTGTCGTTGTTGTTCGAAACAGAACGTTCCTTTATCAATTGGAAATAATATGGTTATGAAAGGTGTTCATGAAGCCAAGATAGAATTTACATCTGGAATTATTTGTAGATTATTTATCAGACATCATTCGGAAGGTTCACAATTTGGTTTTGGATGGACATCCATTGTTAATTTATGTTCTGCACGTGGATTCAAGTTTGTCTCTTTTTATTTTGACCCTCGCCACATGAAGTTTATTGTCAAGTTGTACAACTCTGCTGGGTGTTCGATTCTTCCTATTGGTAAGCTACAATCTAATTTTTAATTTTTATATATTCTTTTTTTAATGATTTCTAATATTAATATTTTTTTAGATGTTAATGTGCCCATGTGCACGGACCCTATCTCTATTAGTAATATTAAAAGTGGATTTTGGGCTACATATCTAGCTATACCTGTTGTTCTATATTCATTTATTCATACTATTGCATTTAATGTAATCAATCTCTAATTAAATTAATTAATTTTTCTTTGCCAGGTTTTTTTTTTCACAAGATTGCTGTCTGCAATTTCCTAAGAAGGAAATTTGGTTGAACTAGGTATGGAGGCAGGTTAAACTAATCCATATTCTGATTGTGCTCAGTGCCAATTAGAAAAAAAAAATCATTTTTGAATGTTTAAATTTTTAGTTGCTTTAGCATCAATATATCAGTTTTGATTGAATCTGTTCGGTTATCATTCTTATCTATTGTTAAATTTTTAAAATTTTGATTAACACAATTTCCCACTGTTGATAATATGGCCATCAATGATTTGGGTAATGCTTCATCTTCTTTGCCTTACCACATTTCTTCCTCTGATTAATCTTTAGGTAATTTTATGAAGATTTTATTTTTTTATGTAACTTGAATTTATTTGCCAATAAAATTATATACTGTTATTTATTAACTTTTTTTACAATAACTCAGTGATTAGAAATGAAATGCATAATCAATGGATAACCACATCATGCTGGATGATTTCAATTTGATGTCTCAACATGGGATAAATGGTGTAAGGATTCGGATGGTGGATAATGCATGATCCTAACCCATTTGTTGGTGGCTCTTTGCAAGCACTTGACTATGCTTTCTTCAGGAAACAGTACGTGTATATAAACATTTATATAATTAATTTCTTAGAAATTTGATAATAATAATGAATTATATGGATACATTTATATGCACAGGCTGTATAAGATAAAAGTGATAGTTAATTAGTTACTAATTCTTCCACGGATAGTTACCAATTTTTTAACGCATGGATTCTTTATTGTAATCTTTCTTACTTTGTTTCATTCTCAAAAAAATTGGGTTATGTGTTTTTTTTTTCACGAATAAAAATTATTGTACCATTGATTTCTATAGTTATGCATGGGGCATAAGTTGTAGGATATAATGGATATGGTTTACATGGATCCTATGGATAAACATTACAGCATGCCATATTAAAAGTACATTCTACAACATAATAATTTTCTTTTTTACCTTCATATTTTAATTGTATGCTAATGTTTAACATTTGGCAAGTTTATAAACGAGTAATACTTTTTAGTTTAATTTCATGGATTTGTGTGTGCTGAATCTATGTTTTTTATTTAAATTTTCTATTGTAATTCGACAGATTTGATCCATTGTTTTTTTAGCATTATTTATTGTGTGGTTGGATTTCTTTTCTTTTTGTTTTAATTATAGTGTTCTCAATTTTGCTTTTTTAGGTTATGTAGTTGGAGTTTGTCATCATTGCCTCCAATTGTCGAAAGGTAATTAGAATTTAATGTGTAATGACATTGCTTCTGGATGCAATGATAACATATCATTTGCGTGAACTTACTTCTTTTACTTTGTAAGATCTACCTGTTAATTTTAAATGTTTGGAAGATTTGTTTTGTTCGAACATACCATTTCAAAAATGGTTTGTCTTTCATTTGGCCTGTGAGCCTATATGTTATTTTGCATTTTGTTGTGTATGCCTGGAGATATGATAGAAGTCTTCCATTTAAAAGGGTTTTGTTATGTGTTACTCGCCATGCTATATGATTTCAGCTACCGAAGAAATTACTTTATTTGGATTTTCTATCTGGTGAAAGGTCAGTGGTCATTTTGCTTTCTTTTCTATTTCTCCAGTTCAAAGTTACTAGAGAAAAATTTCTATGTTATGAGTGGCAATAATGCAAATCATTGATAATACATGAATTTATATGTAGTTTTAGCTTATGTAGTTTGTCTACCGTGTTTTTCACTAAATTAGTCTATCGTGTGCACACCTAAATTATATCTTACTATTTACTTTTATTTTCATAAATAATATTAGCTTATGTAGGGTTTAAATGCTGTAATTGATATTTTTATTTGGTTAAAACCATAAGTTGAGTAGTTGACCATAGCATGTTAAGCAGTGCATCATAATTTTATCTCTATTATATTGTGTATTCATTAAGCCTGACTTGGTTTGACAACAATTCATGGTTGCCACTTTTTTGCCTAGAATATCTCCCAAATAGACAACAAATTAAGTGGGAGCATTTCTCATAAAGTCATATGTTTGTAGGAATTACTGTGGATGGAAATATATTTGATTACGTTACTATGGATGGAGAAATACATTGTGCAAATATTATTGTGAATGGCCATATTTCCCAAGTAATATTAAATTAGATTAGCGATATATCGAAGCTGAACCAACATATATACTTTAGTTTCAGCAGGTGTTTGTGGGACATTACTGTGGATAGCGATATATTTGGTATGAAACTTTAAACCTTCGCTTAAATATTTTTATTTACTCTAAATGCATTTTTCTCATTTAATTTAACTTAATTGCCAGCAATATATTGTGAAATTGTTATTAAATTATGTACTATTTAATTTTAAAATATGACGCTAAAAGATAGTACTTACAGGTCTAGGAAAATAAAGGGTTTATAATTAAAGTATGTAATTTGCATTTTGATAAGAGATTTAACCGACTCTAAAAATAAAGGATTTATTTGGAATTAGCTATTATATACCTTATTAGCTTAGAAACCTCATGAGTAACAATTTTTTACTTTCCTTTGTATCCTCTAGAAGAAGCTTTATTCACATTTTATTTACATATGTGCAAGCATTCCAAGAATTTATGAAAGCAAATCAGATTTTTCACCTTCTCACATTTGAAATGTTTTGTCTCCTTCGGAAATTTGTATCATTATTCATTCTCTTCTCAATAATTGAAATTCATTAGTCATCTCTCACTCTCAAGTAAATCTATGTTCTTCTTCCACCTTTTCTTCTCATTCTTGAAATTTAAATGTGTGTCTTACCCTCATTACTCTTTGCTGATAAATTACCAAAAAATGTTACCTCAGTTTCATATACTGTTACAACATCCCGATTTATTGGCATTGAGCTTTTCCACCAGTCTGTACTCAACCATAATACATCCTGATATACTGTCAACTATGAATTTTGATACATCTAAAGATGTGGCTGGAGATGTTCAGCAACTTAAAACACATTAGCAGTTTCGTTAGTTTTACATGGTTGAATTCATGCATATAGATAAAATATATCTTATGATATTGGAACTGAGCAATCTTTTGTTGGAGTAAACTAAAATTATACTTTTATCATCATCAGTAGTTTGTGTATTTTTATTATGAATTACTAAACATTGATCTTCATAATTTTGAAAAAATGGAGAACATTAAATTATCCAAATTTTAAAAGAAGCTAATGTGTTGATTGATCATAGAAGAACTTTGAGTAGTTTATGGCACATCAACCTATTTTGTGATTTGTTACAATTATTTATAATTTGTAATATGTATTGTGTTCTGTTACACTTAGGTGGTGAAAGTGGAATCAAATGGTGCTTAGACAGCCACTATATCTGTATTCTTTTGTATGTGTATATCTAATCATGATTATAGTTCTTCATGTTTAAGTATAAAATATACATAACATATCTAAGTTATCTATTCTTCTCTGATATAGGTCTTCATTACAAACATCAACATACTCTAAATAGATGGTTGTATTCAAATTCAATAATAATTCCACATCATATAGTACAAATTTATTTGAAATCCATATTTTTAATAGTCATTTGACATGTAACTCTTTACATATTACTATAGTATACATGCCAACTTATTTGATACTAATTTTAAAACTTCTGCCAATTTTTACCTACAGCGTGCGACTAAAGTGAACCGGGTTGTTAGTATAGCACCTTTAATTATGTACCACAACCTGAAATTCGGGTAATGGTGCTCATACAAATTAACATTGTCTTTTATAGGATATATTTAATTAATCACGTTACTTATGCATGCAGATTGTACAGATTATTGACAATGCATTAAGCATATATCAGACAAATACGCATCCAATTTCTGAGGTAAAATGTTAGACCCATACATCCCATAAAAAATGAGGATAGTATAAACAATAATGTGTAGTAATGTTTTGTATAAAAAATGAATCTGCTCTAATCATTTTGTTAAAAAAAAATTCTTAGAGCCAAGAGGTGAGCATTCTAAAATACCAATAGTTTCACATACTTGCTTTGAGTAATAATTTTTTCTGGCCTGTGAGCCTATGTGTGAATCATGTATTATTGTTCGTGACAATAATTGTGGCATGTAAGAACTAAATCGTTTTATTTTTTGTTATTTTATCTTGGCCTGTGAGCCCTTATTTGAATTGCGTATTGTTGTGCATGAATACTTGCTTATACCTTTTATAGAAGGTATTACTATTTTGCAGAGATTGAAAGAAGGGAAAATGATATCAAAAGGAGGAAATGAACCAGCAGCTCACCCACTTAAAGATCGCTCCCCAGTGTTGCTTACGCATTCCAGCCCTTCTTCATGGCATTTAGTTTTTTTTTCTTCTTTTTTTGCATTAGTATATCATGTTGTCTGTGTTTTGAAGTGTGAGAAGTGTTGTTGTTTGAATATGTTGGATTCATGTCATTCATTTCTCTCTCTCCTTGAGCTGTGGAAGTTAGTTTTAGTAAAATGTGTAACCTCTATTTGTAGTTTAGATTACATGTTGAAAGCTTATATTCTTCGTGCCAATTAGTATATTACCAGAAATTTGTTAGTGTTCTTATTCTTGACATATGTAAATGTTGGTTGAATGTATAAAGGTACAGTGAAGCAAACACACTTATCAATGTGATTTTTTATCTCATTTCTGGTGATGTACATATCTTTAGACATAGTAGATTGCTTCATTTTTTTATGTTCTGAAATTCTAATTTCAAATATCCGTTTTCAATTAAATTTGATTACTTTAAAATTTTCTACTTTTTGCTCTTATATGTATTTTAACAATTACATAGTTATAATATACATATACAATACCATAATGCATATTTAATTTAATATATAAATAATTTTCTAAAGAAAATTATAAAAGAGAAACATCATACAAATAAAAATAAAAGTTTTTTTGAATTTTTTTTAAATCAACACACACACACACACACACACATATATATATACATATATAAATTCTGTTGGATCGGTTTAACATATTTTATCAATCCACGGGCTTTGATACACAAAAAATTAAAAACTATACAGGTACGAGTAATTTGCGGGTCAATATACACATGTTTACGAGTATTATAATGAATTTTTTATAAATTTATTGACATTAATTTAAACACTAAAATATATAAATATATTATATATAGTTAATTAATAGTTATAATTTTTCATTTAATCATATTTATTTAGAAATAATAGAATTTATATTATATTTATTTCATAATTAATTAGTAATAAAATATAAATATAAATAAAATAAATGAGCGTTAAACGGGAACAGGTAACGTACGGGTATTGATAAATGAGTTTGAGATGAATACATGTATCATAATGATTTTTTTTTAATATGACAAGTACGAGTACGGTACCCCTTAAAAGTTAATATTTAAAAGTATTATTTTTTAATATAAAATAAATAAATATTAAACGGGTACGGGTACCCGCAAGTATTGATAAACGGGTATGGGTAGCATAATAAATTTTTTAAATGAGACGGGTACATGTAATTAGGGTTTAGGGTTTCAGGTTTAATGTTTATGGTTTAGGATATCAACTCTTAAGAGTTTTAAAGTTTTTTAATTATATTTATTAAATTTTATGGTTTAGAATTTATATTATATTTAAATTTAATTAATAATAGTATAATTTTTATTAAAACATTAATTTCGAAAAAATATATAAATATAAATAACTGTAAAATAAATGGGTATTGATTAACGGGTTTGGAATGGGTACGTGTATCATAATATTTTTTTTAATGACAGCGTACGGATATGAGTAGTTTATATATAAATGGATACGAGTACGGGTACTCCTATAATAGTGGGTATCTGATGAGAGTGAAAATAAGCGTGTTTTAGTGTCCAATTTAACACCTTTTTATATGAATTGTTATCATATATTATCACAAGTATCTTATATTTGATATATGTAAGAAAAAGGTGCACTTGAGGTGTTTTATTGTGTTTTAGGAGGAAAAAGGATCAAAAGTGCAAAGTTGGAGAAAAATGTGCAACTTGTGTAGGAATGCTGAAAAGCGCAAGTCCAAATTATGTAATTTTTATGTGTAATTGTGGAGCTCTGAACTAAAAATATGATATATGCTTGGAAAGCCACAGAAGAGGATCATTTTGGCGTAAGGAACACCTCAATCGGATTCAAAACGAGAAAGTTATGATCAAAATGGTAACGTTGCGCAAGCTGTTTCTACTCAGCACGACTGTGCCGCTTTGCATGACTTATAATACATTCAAATATTAGAATTTCTGTGAGTTCTTTATATTTATAGAACTCCAAGGAAGAGAGAATCACTTGAGTACAAGAATTATTCAAATCAGAGCTTGGATGTGGAAGTTATGTGCGAAACGGTGAGACTGCGCACTACCGCTCGACCAAGGTCAATCCCGCTCGAACTGCAGCAGTTTGGTCGAGCGGGGACACGGAATCCTATTATTGGTAATTTCGTACTCCCAGTAACCTGTATTTTTGTGTTTTCCAAGAAAAAACTCATCCAATGTCAATAAGGAGAACTTACAAGTATAAAAGGGGATGCAGATCACATCATTATTCATATACGACTGCAACACAATCATCCTACACCCCACAAGGGGGGATCACCCCAACCATCATCCACATCCTTTCCTCCATCCATCCATCACTTTGAAAATTCTTCTATGGAATCAAGAGGAGAACCAAGAGGAGGATTCAAGACTGAGAAGGACGCGACGACACCCACATCTAAGGTTTTATTTATTTCCTAATTTATGTTGTATTTTTCGGACATATGGGTAAGATCTATCCAACCCCTATAATTGTTCTTTGCAACATCATAGGCTAGAACAGTTTTGGTAGATTTAGAGTTTTGAAGATTTTTATGAATTAATTGAACTTTAGTGTGTATACTCCGTACAACACTACTTGTGGTTTAGTTTATATATGACTATGCGTTTTTTAATTCATACTCAGAGTTGTTTTGTGCATCATTAACTGTTATGTAGAGTCTGAATACATATCTTGGTTATTGATTGAGTGCGTTCACTGCTGAGCAGGATTCCATGTTATGATTATAAGTGAGGGGACTGCAAAGCTTCATTAGAACTGTCATATATGAATACTTGTTAATTGAATTGAATTCGAGTTAATAAGTAGGATAAAGAGGTTAATTTCATAGTACCTATGAAGAGAGATTATATCAAGTTAGAGTACCAATCCTTGGGGGAAATAATTGATCCTGATAGTACCTAGAAAGGGAGGTGAAGTTATATCTCTTACTCCAAGGTTATTCACCGTTTTATACGCATGTTTGCTTGTGTCTATAGAGTAAATATGTATGGCTTAGTGATGCGTCCATATTCCATAAGACAGAGTCGGACATTGATACACGAAAGGAAAATTAATGGGTGAAATTGGATTATCCTAGAGATACATATTCTTTCTCTTGAGTCACTTTCGTTACTTCTAGTGTTTATTTTATTTTAATTGTTATTTAATAATTCTGCTTAGTAGTTTAATAATTAAATCCTTATACTTAATTGCCTTATCTTAATTAATTTTGTAAATAATTAAATTGATAATACGCCGTCCTTTGGGTTCGATATTTAACTTGGTCGCTTGGTTAAGCTGCAACTGATATCCTTAACACTTGGGGATTAATTTTGCGTGCAAAAAAAATGCTCATCAAGTTTTTGGCGTCGTTGCCGGGGACGGCTGTTATTATTAGTTTATTATTTTTAGTTTGATTAAGACTTCTATTTGTGATTATTTATTTCGATCTAACCTTGAATTTTTTTTAGGTACTTGTGCACTAGGAAAAGGAAAGGATGGAAAGGAACAAATAACACACATAGCTAAACATGACCAGAGCAAGGCAGGATCCGAATAATGTTGTCATATGTGAAATTTTCACTTACAATGGGATTTGCGACATGGAGTTGATAGGAGCAAGGGGGGAAAATGATGATTTTGAGATACATCCCACTCTTATTAATATGGTAGAGAAGAATCCCTTTTCTGGAAATTGTTTTGAAGAACCATATCATCATCTCAGAAGATTCCTTGGTTATGCAAACACTCAAAATGATGCTGGAGCTAATGATAATGTTAGACAGACCGCCCTATTCAAGTTTTCTTTGATTAATAGGGCAGAAGAATGGTATGAGACTTTTGATGCCACAAATTGCACTACATGGGACCAACTGCAGCAGAAGTTCTTGGAGAGATACATGTCACCCTCTAAGGTGTTTAGAATGCAGAAAGATATCACCCAATTTGTTATGAATTGGGGTGAGAAATTTTATGAGGCGTGGGACAGGTTTAAAGACATGCTCAGGCGGTGTCCACAACATGGAATGTCTAAGGCTCAGTATATAAGTATCTTCTACTATGGATTGGATTGTGAGTCGCGCATTCTTATTGATGCATCATCAGGAGGAGCGTTGTTATCTAAGACATCACTTGAAGCAGAAAATTTATTTGAAAATATCTCTATGAATTAACGTGATTGGCCTACGGAAGAGTAAGCGGATCATATGTACTTAGCAAGGTAGCACATGCTGAATATCAAACGGTGATATCGAATAGGGATGATGAGATAGTCTCTAATCTAACTAAATACAACGAGCTACTAGAGTCCCAGCATAAGCGATTACAGAGTTGACACAAAGGAGGCCTAGTATCCAGCAGCAAGAAGTGAAGAGTGTTGAATATACCTTCAATCGATACATGGCAATGAATGATGCAAGAGTTGACCGCATCGAGGCTACTATGAATTCTACCCATTCAGATATGTCTAAGCAGTTGAAGGACCTTACTTTTATTATGGGGCAGATGACCAGGAACGTGAATCAATTGACACAAATGTTGAAGAAAAGAATGTTACCATCTCAAGGCATAATGAACCCGAAAGAGTGCAAAGCCATCACATTGAGGTCAGGAACATAGTACGAAGGTCCAATGATGTCAATGGGCAAAAACAGAGATGGAGTGTCCCCGCTCGACCACTGCTAGATCAAATCCTTAGGTCGAGCAACGGTCAAGTGGCCACCTGTGGAGCAGAATAATCAAAATCAGATTACGAAGTCTCCGCTTGACCAAGAAGAATCTGCTCGACCGAACCATATAGGTCGAGTGGAGGTCAAGCGGATGTCTATGGATCTGAACATTCAGAACCAGACTACAGGTACCCCTCTCGATCATTTTCACCCTACTCGACCTGATCAATCAGGTCGAGCAATACTTTTCGACTCCTGTTTCCATACAGAACGCTATACCTGATGTTCAAGAAGGAAAGCTTAGACTGCAGATGGATAATGAAGATGTGGTTTTCTCTCTTGATAGAGCAATGAAGATGCTCATGGAGAATCAATCATGCGAGAGCATAGATGTGATTTCTAACTTGTTTAATCTTGATTTTAATAGGTCAGATGATTCTGAATTTGAGTGGAAGATTGACAAGGAGGAATCCAGACAGCCATGGGAGGAAGGAAATTATGAGGATCATATTTTTGTGACTAAGAAAGGTGAGGTGCTGAGTGTAGACAAGAAGAGGGAAAAAAAGTACTTGAAGGTGAAGATGCGAAAAGACCGTCCTCTGATCCAGTAGTTTAAAAAGTGGTATTCCATCATGACTCTCCGACGTTAAACATGAGAGTCTATTGGGGGCTTGTCCCTTCCGTTTTATTATTTTGTTATTTCTTTTGTGTGAGTGAGGAGTTATTATATTTGAGGTGCTCACGTTTCGGCAATTACATCTCTTTTCAAACTTAATTTTGACTCATGTTTTTACTAAGTTTGGGGAGTGTGATGTACTTACCTCATCTTATGAGCACTGAGGGTATAATTTTTCTTTTCGTTGGTTGTTTGTTTGTTAGGAGATTGATTTTTTGTTGCATATTAAAACTTTAACCAGTGTTGGTATGTCGATTTTTTGTAACTAACCTAATTTTTAATGTGTTATGTTGTGTGTTTCCTAGTGTAGAGGTCGAGTTAATAATTCGTCTTTTAGATTTTTTCTGGTATCTCTTATTTTATTATTGATGAATTTGTGATGATGAGGTATGATGAGCTTTGATGATAGAAAAGGTAAAAGAGTGGCAAGATGAGTTCTACACTGAGACTTTGAACTGACCGAGTTGAATAACTCGAGGAGCTCGTGCATAATTTGAAGTAGAAATCAGGTGCCCTCGTTTCTTTTTTCTAATTTTTATGTGTGATTTAAATTCATGGAGTGGAAGGATTGAGTTTATATTTTTGGTGATCCATGTGAGCTTATATTGTTTAAATTGTGCCTGAAAATTCATATGCTTTTGAAATTAATGAAGGAAGTATACTTGAGTTATATTGTAGTATGAAGTTCTATGTGTACATGTGGGATATTACTTACCATGAAAAGTGCTCTGTTACTTGTTAAAAACTCATGTGAGATTTTGAGCCTTGTTGATCATGTTACATAATCACATGATATTTCTTTTCTGGTGAGTATCGTTCTTGTGTGTGTATTCTAGAACTTGCCTCTTGTCTTACTTGAAACAACATGTTATGTTAGATGATGGGAGATGATTTAAGGTCATCTTTGAATTTATAAGTCACTTAGCCAAATAATTCCCTACCAAATGTTGTTTATCCATAGTTAGTCCCGTTGAGCCTAAAAACCTCATTCTTTGACAGCCTATGAGAAATAGTCACTTTGAGCTTCTAAATTTTTTTAGCCTTGATTCTATCATGATGAGAATTAATGGTTTTTCAAAGTGTGTTGATAGAGTTTGATAACAGTTTGGGAAGGAATGAAATTGGTGTTGAAAACAATGATTGAGCTTGAAAATGCATCTAAGGAAAATCGTGGAGTAGTGCTTAAATCTAGTACTCTATTGAATCAAACACCCTAGGGTAGTGCTTAAATCTAGTACCCTATGGAGAATATGAGAGGTAGTGCCCGAAACTAGTACCTCAAGTAAAGGAAAAGATGAGAAAAAAACAAGAGAAGAAAAAAATATTGTGCTTGAAGGTGAAAAAGGAATGAAAATCGTCTGCGTTGAAAAGAAAGAGAGGATGAAAGTTGAAGTGATCAATCAGCTATAGTTCTCTACTATTTGATTCACATTATCCATATATTTTCTACCTTAACCAAAGAGCCAACATTACATCCAAAAGAAAAGTCTTTTTTGATCCCCTTATCGAGTCATACCTTTTAAGTGGTGGAGAGTTTGAGATATTTGGCAAGATTATGGTTACGCATGCACTTGAATTGAATTTGAGCATAAACACCATAACCCATAAGTATACATCTTTTACACTTGAGTGCGAGTGATATATACTTCTCGTGAGAGCATGTGAATGGAGCATTTGAATTGGTGGTGATTGTCTTAATTTGTACGCTATGAATTGATTATTACATGTAATGAGAGTTGCATGACCTAAGTTGAGGACAATTGTATTGTGAATGGGGTATTGGTCATAGTCCTTGTTTCCCTGCATATTTTCTTACTCTCTTTCTCTTTATTTTTATTTTGTTGCCTCGGGTAAGTTTGGGGGTTTGATGAGAGTGAAAATAAGCATGTTTTAGTGTCCAATTTAACACTTTTTTGATAGGAATTGTTATCATATATTAGCATAAGTGTCTTATATTTGATATATGTAAGAAAAAGATGCACTTGAGGTGTTTTATTTTGTTTTAGGTGGAAAAAGGATCAAAAGTGCAAAGTTGAAGAAAAATGTGCAACTTGTGTAGGAATGCTGAAAAACGCACGTCCAACTTATGTAATTTTTTTGTATTCTTATAGAGCTCTGAACTAAAAGTGTGATACATGGTTGGAAATCTACAGAAGAGAGGATCGTTTTGGCGTAAGGAACCCCTCAATCGGATTCCAAAGGAGAAAGTTATGATCAAACTGGTGACGTCGCGCAAGTTGTTTCTACTCAGCATGACTGTACCATTTTTCATGACTTGTTATACATTCAAATGTTAGATTTTCTTTGAGTTCTTTATATGTATAGAAAGCCAAGGAAGAAAGGATCGTGTGAGTACAAAAATCATTCAAATCGGAGCTCGGATGTGGAAGTTATACGCGAAACAGTGACTCGGTGAGACTGCGCACTGCCGCTCGACCAAGGTCAGTCCCGCTCGACCTACTCTAGGTCGAGCGAGGATACGGAATCCTATTTTTGGTAATTTCGTACCCCCAGTAGCGTGTATTTTCGTGTTTTCCAAGAAAAAGCTCATCCAAGGTCAATAAGGAGAGCTTACAAGTATAAAAGGGGATGCAGATCACATCATTATTCATATACGACAACAACATAATCATCCTACACCCCACAAGGGGGGATCACCCCCGAACCATCATCCACATCCTTTCCTCCATCCATCCATCACTTTGAAGATTCTTCTGTGGAATCAAGAGGAGAACCAAGAGGAGGATTCAAGACGGAGAAAGACGCGGCGACGCCCACATCTAGGGTTTTATTCATTTTCTAATTTATCTTGTATTTTTTGGACATATGGGTAAGATCTACCCAACCCCCATGATTGTTCTTCAGAACATCATGGGCTAGAACCGTTTTGGTAGATTTATGGTTTTGAAGGTTTTTATGAATTAATTGAACTTTCGTGTGTATACTCCGTACAACACTACTTGTGGTTTAGTTTATATATGACTATGTGTTTTTAATACTCAGAGTTGTTTTATGCATCATTAACTGTTATGTAGAGTCTGAATACATATCTTTGTTATTGATTGAGTGCGTTCACTGCTGAGTAGGATTTCATATTATGATTCTAAGTGAGGGGACTCCGAAGCTTCATTAAAATTGTCATATATGAATACTTGTTAATTGAATTGAATTCAGGTTAATAAGTAGGATAAAAAGGTTAATTTCATATTACCTATAAAGGGAGATCATATCGGGTTAGAGTACCTATCCTAGGGGAAAATAATTGATACTGATAGTACCTAGAAAGGGGGTGAAGTTATATCTCTTGCTCCAAGATTATTCACACGTGTTATACGCATGTTTGCTTGTGTCTATAGAATAAATATGCATGGCTTAGTGATGCGCCCATATTCCACAAGGCAGCGTCGGACATTGATACACGAAAGGGAAATTAATGAGTGAAACTGGATTATCCTAGAGCTACCTATTCTTTCTCTTGAGTCACTTTCGTTACTTATAGTGTTTATTTTATTTTAATTGTTATTTAATAATTCTGCTTAGTAGTTTAATAATTAAATCCTTAAACTTAATTGCTTTATCTTAATTAATTTTGTAAATAATTAAATTGATAATACGCCGTCCTTTGGGTTCGATATTTAAGTTGGTCGCTTTCTTAAGCTGCAACTGATATCCTTAATACTTGGTAATTAATTTTGCGTGCAAAGAAAACGCTCATCAGTATCCTACCCGCTATCAACCCTTACAACTACCCATTATACATTAAAATATTATATCTATCAAACCAATAAAAATTAGTATATTCCTTAATATTTAATTTGATTATTTAGTTTAGAAATACTTCGTATGAGAAATTAATCATTGGTTCGATTACAATTAATTTCTGAGAAATATATATAAGGTTTTAGGGAGCCACTCTTATAATTCATTAAAATAACTTGGAGCCACTCTTATAATTCATTGAAATAAATGTAATCAAATTATGTCTGGTAGAAATCTAATTTTTAGGGAGGTTTATAGAATTTTATAAATGGTAGTTTTCATTTTTAAAAAATATAATAACATTTTTAAGTGAATGATCTATTATATTTTGTTTTTCATTTATTAATAGAATCTGTGTAAATCGAGGAAAGTAAAATTACGTGTGAGTAATAATTTTTTTTAGCAATTCCAATATCAATTCATTTCACTTTTTGGTTCTAACATTAACAAATCATACAAGATGCAATACATAATAATTTTAATCTCTGTTTCTAAATGCCCCATAATATTTATCAATACTTTCTTACATTATATATTTAACATACACTATTTCCAGATCTTCTTACTGTTAAAAAGGAACTTATGTAGCATGGATTGAGGGTCAATATTTGGCGCTGCTTTTTTTCGTTATATATTTAAAATGCGCTACGTAGCATGGATTGAGGGATTGTATTATATAAAATTCCAATTCAGATAAATTTTAAGTGAACATATACTTCTTTTATAAAAACGCGTGACCGTGCAACGCACGGGATGGGTATTACTAGTATAGGTGATCACACTTATTTTTTTCAATAATACGGACACTTGAAACTTTACCGAACTATTCCGAAATTCCCAAATTACTACTCTCTCTTTTCAATACACTATTTATTTTTAATTTATAAAAGAAAGGTGAAAATGTATTAGAATTGAGGGGATATATGAAAACACAATTTGAACCATATATGTTAAACATCGAGAATTCACAAACTTAACAACTAAATTATTTTGTACACCAAATCCACCGACATTTAACCTACGGTAACCCAAATCCAAACCATTCAGCCCAACAACAACCCGCTCACTGAGCATGGCCCCACTTCGACGAGGAACCACAAGGATCAAATGTCTACCACGAAGGCTAGAAGATTATACCCTGGTTAATAAGTGAAGAAAAAATAGTTGTGAGTTTGTTATAGTTGTCAAAGGAAGCAATCACCACTAAAAAAACTTCTTGTCTTTTCTTTATATTCCAAGTAGGAATAAAGTCAAGTATTATGTGAAATTTGCTACCAAGTTTTTGCATGTTTCTTATTTTCTCTTGGAGTACTCACTTAAAGAGTGCTTTCCTTGTAATTTCTCTTGTAATCATACCATTTTCCGGCATTTGGTGATTTCTTTAAGAGGAAATCATGTATAGAAGAATAAGATCTTGTCCGGCCCCATCAACATGCAGAAACAATTATAGGAGCCAATTATTTCTATTCATAAACAATTTGAAGAACACTAAAAAATATTACACCAATCAATGCAATAATATGTGGGAATGATGGATTCACTTATACTGACGAAATCGAGGAACAGATTCATGGTTCTAAAAGAGCTTCAAGAAACACCGACAAACCAAACCCCCCATCAAGTCGTGCTATAAACAAGAGTTTTACTTTTCTATTCTCTCTTCACTTTCTCCTATGAAGGATGATTCCATCTACTTTTGAAGTGTAGGAGGAATTTTGATGTAAGACATTTGAGGCGAACAAATGTATTCTTGATGAGGTTGGAATGCATTTTCATTTTAAACACATGGTCATTTATCATAGCTTCCTTCATTGTAGTCATGGGTAGGAATTTGATTTATTAAACAGTTATAATCATAGTTACTTTCGTTCATGTAACCTCTAGGTTGTGAAAGAGGAACCATAGCATATTCAATCACATAATATCCATGTATTGGTTAAATTCATTCATTTTTATACTCTTCTTCTCAAGATTAACTACAATCTTCCTTTAACTTACTTTTTTTTTTAGTATCAATCTTCCCCTTCAATAAAGATAGCTTCAAAGCACATTTCAAGCCGAATAAGTTAAAACATAAATTTTCAAAGCAAAATGTAAGATACAAAACAAGAAAAAGTATTCTTAAAAAGAAAAAAAACAAAAAGTAACAATTCATTAAACTCCCCAAAAAAATGGAGAAAAAACTTGTTTGCGTATTTCTTTTTGAAAATAGTGAATTTTATAAATTTCAGAAACCAACAGTTATAATATACAAAAATACAATGCCTGGCATGCGCCTCAAATACAAATTAAGTTATAATAAACTCAACTGCTTATAGTATTAGTATTCAAGTAAGTCCTAGCATTTCCCAACTTGATCTTCTCTACTACTTAATTTGGTAATAGCCTTTTGTCTATATTTGGTATATGATTGTAGCTATTGTAATGTACAAGAGCCTTCTTACTTTAGGTTTTGTTGTAGTATCTGAAATTGGTAAATTATTATTTTAGAAACAATCGATTGTAATGTATAAGTACACTACTACATCTAATAATTACCTTACCTCCAAAGGGTTGCCCCTCAGTCATAAGCTACATTGAAGTTTAGGAACAAGGAGCAGATTTGCATCTTAATAGCTTCAATGGTACCGGAGGTAGTTCTCAATCCTTGTCCAAAGAGTTGTCTCTTCCGTTCCATCCAAATGGATTTAATTACTACTGCAAGAGCTGTGAGTAGTAACTTTCTCCTCTTATCCATTTTCCTAGTGTCTCTATAAATCTTTCTCATAGCAGCTGCTACAGAATTAAACTGTCTACGCCATCCCAACCAGTTTTTGATGTGGTTCCACACTTGGGTTGTGTAAGGACATTCAAAGAAAAATGTGATTTGAGTTTCAGTTGTTCCTACATATAATCCACACTCAGTGTATTCATTTTGGCTCCAAATCCTGTCTTTGGTGAGTGTCTTTGTAAGAGCCAAAGTCTAATGCTATGCTTCCTAGGGATATGTTTGTGCCATAACTGCTTGTATACAAATGTTGCTTCTAGCCGGTCCCTTCTGTTGAGCTGGTCATACATCATTGATGGATGGAATTTATTGTGCATAAAACATTTCTCCATCAGCTCTATCCATGACGAGTACAATCCTAGTTGGACTAGTAGTAGGCATGTTCCTTTTATGTAAACCGCATCAATCCAGTTCACCCAGAAAGGTTTTGTTGTAGTATCTTTGTAGACTTTCCTTATCACTACAGGTAGTGTGCTAAAACATCTTTTCCACCCTATCCATTGCAAAATTATCTGCCAAGTATGATCAAAGTAGGGGCACAGGAAGAAAATATGTTGTTGAACACACAAAATTCAAAATCCTTATCATCGTCTCTAGTCCACAACCTATCCCTCGTAAGAAGCATTCCTCTGTGGAGTAACTAGAGCCTCACACTATGTTTTCTCAATATCCATTTGTGCCAAATGAACTTATAGATGAAAGAGGTTTCACCTTGTTTAGGATATTTTAGTAAGTTGTACACCTTACTACTACATAATTTGCCTGATATGATACACTTTTCCAACTATATTTGTGCTGCTAGTTGGCCACTTGAGATGCCTTCAATCTATCTCTTATGTGTAACAAGTTCCTCCAACCATACGAAGAGTGAGCTCCCGTTGTAGCAGTCCACCAATGTTAATTCTCAGGGTAAACTACATATAGCCATTTTACCCACAAGGAATTGGTTTCTAAATGGACATCCCACGATGTATGCAAAGCAATGCATCACTCCAACCCTTTATGTCTCTCAAACCCAAACCACAAGCATGTTTTGGTTTCACTACATCCTCCCATCCCACCATACTATACTTTGACACTCCATAAAAAGTGTCTAATCACTCTTTCTATTCTTCTGACAACTTTTGATAGCAGCCTCACCATGGAACACCCAAAAGTCATATCCCATATATCCCCGTGGATATAAGTTCCAGCCTCTCTGCATATGAAAGTAACTTGAAAGACCAACTTTTAATCAAATTATTTAATTTGTTCATAAGAAATTCAAACTGAGCTACCTTGGTTCTTTTGCTAGTCAAATGGATCCTCAAGCACTTTGCTGGCAAGGTTCCCATCTCAAAAGGAATAACTTTTTTATTTGGGACAGTTGTTCACCCAAAATTCCCACACTGAAGAGGTTTGACTTCTTAGAGCTCACCACCAAGCTAGAAGTTTCCTATAACACCTTAAGCGTCTTAGTTATTATCTCAGTCGTTCAAGTATACCCATGACCCATAATTAATTTAGCAACAACAAATATTCAATGTGTTAGATTGACTTTAACACATAATGTCTCTCAAGAAGAAGTCAAATCTGGAGACCAATTAATCACTAATGTCTCTCAACAAGAAGTCAAATCAGTTCTATGGTCTATGTGTGGAGAGATGGCCTCGAGTCTGTATGAAACACACAAAGTTTGTCCTAATGGCAAGGAGTATTGTGGGGAGTTGGTGGTTCAGGCAATACAAGAGTTTTTCATCTCGTGGAAAAATTTTAAGCAGATCAGCAATACCTTTATCGCTCTAGTTCTAAAAAGGTCTTTTGAGCTCTAGTTTGCTGATTTCAAACATATCTCATGTAGCAACACTGTCTACAAAATCATTTAAAAAATCTTGGCTGCAAGGCTTACGGAGTGCATTTCACATATGGTAGATCCATGTCACTTTGGATTTGTGAAGGGTAGACAAATGAGAGATATCATTTGTTGGTCCAAGAGGTGTTTAGGTGATATAGATGGAAAGTGGGTAGAATCAGCTCTAGGATCTCAGTGAAGGTGGACATTAGAAAATTTTATGACACAGTCATTTGGGAATTTTTCCTTACCTTGCTAGGAAAGTTGGGATTTCATGAGAAATTTGATGGGTGGAACAATGTGTTACCACGTCTCATTTTTAATTGTTTATTAATGGAAATCGGAAGGATTCCTCAAGATAAGAAGAGGGTTAAGGCAAGGGGATCCTACTTCATCTCTTCTTTTTGACCTTTAGATGGACTATATTAGTGTAATTCTTAAGGCTAAGATAGTAAATGGAGGTTATAAATACCAGTATAAGTGGCGTGCCAAGTTGGGCTCTCTCACTTGGCATTTGCAGATGATCTTCTGATATTGGGACATGGTGACACTAATACTATAGCTACAATATCACAAAGCCTAGAGGAGTTTGAGTAGGTATCGGGTTTGGTTATCAGCGCTCTTAAAACCAATTATTACTATGCTAATGTTCCTAGACAAACTATGAATTCTATCAACAACATTCTCCTCTTTGAGTTGGGGTCTTTGCCAACGAAATATCTTAGCATCCTACTATGCAACACTAAAATCAATACATCTAACAATGACCCTTTAATCCATAAGATTATTGATTTGATTGCAGCATGGTTTTTTAAGTTTCTAAGCTTTGCAGGTAAATTTGACCTGATCAATACTTGCTTATATGGTGTGCTTAACTTCTGGTTCTCAATAGTGAGGCTGCCCGCTGGGGTGATCCTTACAACAGGCATTTCCTCTAGGGAACCAGATACAGCTTGGTAGTATGGAAAAATATGGTGAAAAGTAAAGAAGAATGAGGTTTTGGGCATTAGGGATCATAGAAATGACTCCATATTGTGCAAGACAAGGTTTGGGCATTAAGGATCTCAGAGAACTGGAATGGTTTCCTATTGTGCAAGGCAATATGAGATGTCCATTCAGAATCTAACGTTTTATGGGCGAAGTGGATACATGAAGTCCAACTTCAATTATTTGCTTGTTGGGAGGTGGAGAAAAAGACGCACTTCTCTTACTATTGGAAATCCCTCCTAAATATTAGAGAGAGAATATCAGAGATTCTAAATCAACAAAATGTGGTTACAAGGTTGTGTGCGCACTGCATGTGTGGGAAAATGGTGGCTTCTAGAGTGTATAAAATAATTAGATCAATTGATGATCAAGACAAAAAACTTTAAGAAGGTTAAACATAATTGGATAATTGCTAAGCAAGCAATCATGTTGTGGCTACTATCGAAAGGGAAGCTACTTACAAAGAACAGGCTATGGAAGCCATTGGATGATGGATAATGTGGGTTGTGTGAAACATGGTGACCAACAACCATGTAATCTTCGAATGCCCTTATGCAACTAAAGTGTGGAGCTTAGTTATAGAACGGGCAGGTCATTCTAGCTCAACACTAACTTTTATAGCTACAACATTAAGATAGATTGTCACACCCCTATTTTCTTTAATAAATAAATTCCCATTTTTATTTCATAAATAGAGCATTAAATAGGATGTGATAAAATGTTTTAATTATTGACTAAATAAATAAATGAGCATCCAAAGTTAAAGGACTTAAAATAGGGGATAAGTCCCATAAGTTCTATCGGACCTTAACTAAATGACAAAATTTTTGATAAGGATTAGGTCCTATAAGTTTCTGTAGCTTTATTTTGAAATGAAGAGTATTTAGCAAATACCTTTAAAGGCGAGGACTATAAGTTTATATTCAAATTCATAACATATAAAACATATAGGGCTTACCCAACTTAAGATAATAGGTCCTAACATGCAGAAGGTAGTAGACATGTAATTTAGTAAGATGAAGGAAAAGTTCAATAAAGGTCAGTCCCGTAAGTTTTATCAAATTTTCTAAAATAATGAAACATCATTTTTTATTGCAAAGAAATGAAAGAAAATATTTATAATAAAAGAATCGACTAATTACCCTCTTAATTTGGTACTTGTAAGTAAATTAAATTTCAAATAGGCAGAAATAGCAAACCCACTTCATCCAACATGCTACTGCCACCTCAATTTGCAAAGAAAGAACAATAATTAATCTCAAATCCACTTTCAAAATCACATGTATTAACCCCTAAAGACGTGGTCCCATCAACAACTCTTGGTACCTCACGTCTCTTTTATTTTTTATACACACACAGACGTAAACATCACTACATACTTACAAGCATTAATTCAAGAGTTCAGTTGCAAAAACCGTTTTGACATCTTTCAATATAACAAAACAGACATCTATTAATCCATTACTAATCCATACTCCATCTGTACATCCAGTACATACAATTATATATACTCGCAAATCCCGAAACAAATGAAATTTATGAGAACCAACTTTCTTTTCGAAAAAGTACAACCCCAAATCTCGTCCCATTTTCACAAATTCAACAACAAACATATTTAAAATTTTCGACAGTCAAATAACATATAATTTTATTCAATTGTAACAAATCTCATACGATAGCAAATTTTCATCAATAATTAATATCAACAGCAAACTCATGCCACAATCTTTATACCAAGAATTTAACAAATCCGAAATACTTCAACAAATATTCAAATGTGCGCAGAGTATGTATTACTCTTTTATTCAAAAGCTTTTATTAGTCTCCTCTTGCCGACGCTCCCCACTCGTACGCTATCGCCACGCTTTTAATCTGAAAGGAGGGAAATTGTTGGGGTGAGCAACCACAAGCTCAGTGAGGAATTTAAACATACTTACATACGTGAATCGATCCATGTGCAAAAAATATAATTTCACTTACTATACAATCCTGCAATGTCTTACGATATCGCGATTCGTTTGTAAGGAGAGTAAGGCACTATTTAAAGTCCAAACTTGCAAAGAGTAAGACACTATTTAAAGTCCAAACTTGCAAAGAGTAAAGCACTATTTAAAGTCCAAACTTGCATAAATTTACAGTTCACATATTCAATTCAAATTCGACTATCACATATGAATCAATTTAGCATACATAAGGTGAGAAAATCCCCACCTTAAACTTCTTGCGACAAGAATCGAGTCCTACGCATATCGATCCAAAACTCCTTCGAAACCTATCATCATACAACTACACATTACTAACTCAAGCCTTTACACGATGAAAGAAAAATTAAAATAGAATAACCATGGACAAATATTGGGGATATAATCGATGGAAGAGAGAAGAAGAGAGGAAGAGATTTGAAGGCACAGTACCCTTCTCTCTTCGTATTGGAGCAGCCGGTGGTAAAAATTATGAGTATCATGAAGGAATGAAGAGAAAGAAATCAGTTTTATACTTGGATGGCTGGGCAATCTCTCCAGAAAAATAACGCGTAGGAGAGGTCAAACTTTCCTTAGTAAAGAGATCAATTTTGGATTTGATTGCAGGGAAGATATTTCATTAAGAAGAGACGAGATTTGATAATATTTTTCTTGGGCAGGAAGAATTCCATGTATAAGGAAAGTGGATCACATGTTGATACTCACTGATTCACACGGCTGTAGTTGAATAAGTGGTTGGACAGGTTTCATGCTTGTATTGGGCTTCTAAGGGTTGGGCCTCAAATAATTCACGTATATAATTTTATGGGGTGTTACATCCCACCCTCCTAATAAAAATTTCGTCCTCGAAATTCTATCATAATATAAATGTCATACCCATAATGAAAGTGGGATATCTTGCTTGTATCTCATCTTCTCTTTCCCATGTGGCCTCATCTTCCGTGTGTCTACTCCATTACACTTTAATGAATGGCACTTCATGATTTCGAATCATTTGGACCTTTCGCTCCAAGACTTTCATAGGCTCTTCTTCATATGTTAAGTCTTTGCCGATTTCCAATATCGAGAAATTTACCACGTGGCTAGGATCATGAATATATTTTCTCAACATCGAAATGTGGAAAACATTATGAACTGAGGACAACTCAGGAGGTAAAGCTAAACGATAGGCTAGATTCCCAACTCGTTTGAGAATTTCAAATGGTCCAACAAAACGGGGCTCTAGCTTCCCTCTTCTTCCGAATCGAATGACACCCTTCGTGGGAGCCACTTTTAGAAACACATGGTCTCCGACTTCAAAATGCAAATCCCTTCTTCTTTGATCAGCATAGGACTTTTGTCTATCCTGGGCAGACTTGATCCTTTCTCGAATGATTCTGATCTTGTCCACTGCTTCTTCTATAATTTTTGGACCTAGGACAGCCTTCTCACCAACATCTTCCCAATATAATGGTGATCTACACTTCCTTCCATAGAGCGCTTCATAAGGGGCCATCTTGATGGTCGCTTGATAACTATTGTTGTAGGCAAACTCGACTAGAGGTAGAAACTTCTCCCATGCTTCATCAAAGTCAAGTGTGCATGCTCTTAACATATCTTCCAAAATTTGAATCGTCCTCTCCGATTGCCCATCGGTTTGCGGGTGATAGGCAGTACTGAAATTTAATCTAGTTCCCATGGCCTTGTGCAGACTTTCCCAAAATCTTGAAGTAAAGCGCGCATCTCTATCAGACACTATAGAGATTGGTACACCATGAAGTTTCACTATATCTTGAATATACAGTTGAGCATACTGCTCCATTTTGAACGTCATTTTCACCGGAAAGAAGTGAGCCGACTTGGTCAATCGATCAACGATGACCCATATGGCATGATTTCCCCTTGAGGACTTTGGCAATCCCACGACAAAATCCATGGAAATTTGTTCCCATTTCCACTCAGGAATCTCGAGAGGTTTAAGCTTTCCGGCTGGTCGTTGGTGTTCAATCTTAACTTGTTGGCAAGTTAAACATCTTTCTATAAAGTATCCAATATCTCGCTTCATACTCCTCCACCAAAATCTTTCTTTCAAATCCTGATACATCTTTGTTCCTCCCGGATGAGCGGTGTATGGTGCTCCATGTGCCTCTCCTAAAATCTTCTCTCTTAATTCCTCAACCATCGGCATACACACTCTTCCGTTTAATGTCAATACTCCCTCATCATCTACCTTGAAGCCATTATATTCGCCTCCTTGTGCCTTCTTCTTCATTCCTTGCAAAAAGTGATCTTGCTCTTGAGCTTTCTTTATTTCCATTTTCAGACTTGGCTGAATTTCCAATGCTGCAATGATCGCCCTCGTGCTGGAGGATGATGTCACAAATTCAATTTACATCTTGGTGAATTCCTCGATCAACTCTTCTTGCTTGGTACACAAACTATTTAGCTCCATTTTGGTCTTTCGGCTCAATGCATCGGCTACTACGTTAGCCTTGCCTGGATGATATTCAATTGAGCAATCATAATCTTTCACCAATTCTAACCATCTCCTTTGTCTCATGTTGAGATCCCTTTGGGTGAAAAGGTACTTCAAGCTTTTATGGTCTGTGAAGATTGTACATCTTCCTCCATAAAGGTAGTGTCGCCAAATCTTCAAGGCATGAACCACGGCCGCTAATTCCATGTCATGAGTAGGATAGTTCACCTCATGTGGTCTTAGTTGTCTTGAAGCATAAGCGATAACCTTCCCATGTTGCATCAATACACATCTGAGTCCTTGTTTCGATGCATCACTGTAGACTGTGAATTCTTCATTTGGATTGGGTATCGTCAAGACCGGTGCTGTAGTCAGGTCATGTTTCAACCTTTGGAAACTCTCTTCACATTTCTCACACCAGACAAACTTTTCTCCTTTGCGAGTCAAACGTGTCATTGGACTAGCTATCTTCGAGAATCCTTCAATGAATCTTCGGTAATAGCCTGCTAACCCCAAGAAACTACGAACTAATTGTACATTTGTAGGCGTCTTTCATTGGTTCACAGCTTCAATCTTTGAGGGATCTACTTCAATTCCTTGAGATGTCACCACATGTCCAAGGAATGTGACTTGATTCATCCAAAACTCGCATTTCTTGAACTTCGCGTAGAGCTTCTCCTTCCGAAGTGTCTCGAACACTATTCTCAAGTGCTCCTCATGTTGTGCTTCGTCCTTGGAGTATACCAAAATGTCATCAATAAATACTATGACAAATCGATCAAGATATGGATGGAAAACTCGGTTCATTAAATCCATAAATACAGCAAGGGCATTACTTAATCCAAAAGGCATAACGACGAACTCATAGTGCCCATAGCGAGTTCTAAAAGTGGTCTTGTAGATATCTGACTCCTTTACTCTTAATTGATGGTATCCGGACCTCAAGTCAATCTTGGAGAATGTACTTGCTCCTTCTAGTTGATCAAATAAGTCCTCAATTCGGGGCAAAGGATATTTGTTCTTCACTGTCAAGCGATTAAGCTCTCGATAGTCAATGCACATCCTCATCGATCCATCCTTCTTCTTGACGAAAAGGATCGGCGCCCCCCATGGTGATACGCTTGGGCGAATAAGTCCCAAGTGTAAGAGCTCTTGTAGCTGGACCTTCAATTCTTGTAGTTCTATGGGCGCCATTCGATATGGAGCTTTGGATATTGGAGCCGATCCTGGCAGCAAATCTATTGAAAACTCCACTTGACGGTTTGGAGGTATTCCTGGCAAATCCTTCGGAAAAACATCGAGATAATCATGTACAATTGGAATGTCACTCGGTGATATCTCCATATCACTGGGGTCTATTATGTTAACTAAGAATCCTTGGCAAGATTTCTTCCTCAGCATCTTCGCAGCTTTTGCGGCCGACAAGACTCTTGGTATGACGCCACTCTTGATCTTGTGGATGATTTCTCTTTTGGATCTTGGTCCCTTTAGGACCACTTCTCGTTCCTTGCATCTGATGTTGGCTTGATGATAGGTAAGCCAATCCATTCCCAATATCATATCGAATCCATGCATATCCAAGACGTATGGCTTGATGCTAAAATCTACTCCTTCAATGTATACATCTACTTTTTCTATCAAGGAATGCGCAATGATTCTCTCTCCTGATGGTAAACTAACCTCAAGAGGTTCATCGCTCTTGACTTGTTTGCAATGAATTTTTTGGCAAAAATTTGCGGAAACAAAAGAATGTGATGCACCCGTGTCAAATAAAGTGAAGGCTCGGGATTTACCCACTGATAAAGTACCTGTCATAACATCGGGGCCCTTGCTCCCCCCAGCTTGATCCATGGTGAAAACTCTTCCTCGTCCCCCAGTGGGTTGCCTCGCACTTTCCCCCGCAGGCGGTCCCCTTCTATCAGGCTTATAATTGGATGGCTTTGGGCAGTCTTGAGCTCGATGTCCAACTTCATAGCACCTATAGTATTTGTTTTGTCCCTTGAGACATTCCCCGTGATGATTCCTTCCACACTGTGAACATAGAGGCTTTGATCTTTGTGCATTGGCAGGCGGGTTGTGGTATGGCCTTGTCTGTCTGTTGTTGTTATTGTTCCTCCCTTGGCCAGAATTCTCCCATTTCCTCTTATTGGTGTTCTCCACCTGCTTGTTGTTAGCTCGCCCTTTAAGCATGCAAGCTTCAACCTTCTGTGCTCTCATAAACGTATCAGCATAGTTCATGTCAGGTAATGCCGACATCTTCTCTTGTATATCCTGATGCAGTCCGTCCAGGAATTTCTTTGCTCGCTTAACCTCCGTATCAACCAGTTGCGGTGCCGATCGGCGTAGTTGATTAAATTTTCGCTCATACTCCATCACCGTCATGTTCCCTTGTCTAAGATTGTAAAATTCGTGCTCCATCCTTTCTCGGTGAACCTGTGGATAATAATTCTCCAGCACTATATTTCTAAACCCATTCCAAGTGATAGCTTCTCGGTCCTCGTTTGGCCTCATAGCCCAATATGCGTCCCACCAATGGTCCGCATCCTCAGCCAGTTGGTTGGATGCGCAGAGCACCCGTTGTTCATCCGTGCACTTTAAGAGGCGAAAGGTCCTCTCAAGCGATCGAAGCCATTCTTCCACGTACTCAGGTCCTTCATTACCTTTGAAAAAGGGTGGGTGGTTTGCACGGAACTCATGCACCATTTTTGTATGAGCATCTGGATCAACATTTGGAGCGTTTTGAGCATTTTGTGCGTCTCTTCGGGAGGCGTCCTTCATTTTTTTTTTCAACGTAAATAATTTTTTTAGTACTTTAGATAGAATCTATAATTATAATAATATTGCATATCATCACATTGTTAGGGCAACAATTTCATGATGGAGGCACATAATTCAAAATAATAAACTATATATTCATTATTAAGTGAATAATTATTTTCAAACCAACGAAACATAAAAATCAATTGCTAGAAAATTAAAATTTCGTCCCTAACATACGGGATATATATTTTTTTTTTCAAAATGGAAAATTGAAACTATCATTCGCATGAATCACTTATTCATCATCTTCTCCCATATCTTCTTCAGTATCTTCTTCTTCTTCGGAATCTCCATCATTGGGTGCGGGTTCGGGCACCGCGTAGTACTGCTCACGCATTAACTCTCCCCATTGCGTCAAAGGTCCTTCAGGTGGTACTAAACGAACTACTCTGTCGAACAATCGTAAAGTGAAATGAGTATAACTGGTTTGTGGAAAAGGTGAATTGATGGTGTATCGTAAGCCATCCAAAAAGATTGGGTTGGCTATGTCCTTCCAAACCCATGGTAGTGTGTCCATCAGCTTCAAACAAGCCCAGTAATCAGTTATCCCTTCGTCAACGTCCTTGACTTGCCTCCACAATTGCAACATGTGAGCAATATGGGTAGATAGGTCGTGTTGGGCATTTCGCTGATAGTTTCGATAGGCTTGTTGTAGTTGTAGGTCGTTCATCTAACGTAAAAAAATTCTTCTACTTATCATGTTATTTCACATAAAAATTTCTAATTCCATAACTATTCATAAGAATTCATATATCTCGCGTATATCATGACTTGTATTTAAACATCAGATGTAATCAAATTTGCAATTTAATACTTTCGTACCTTGATTGAAGCGGGCGTCGTACTCGGTGAATGCGTGACAAGAGACTTTAATTTCTTTTAAAATTTTATTCAATCAGCACCGTGTAAAACATTTATATCATGCATATGCAGAATTTAGTAAAAATTTTGAACAAGTATGCAGAATCGCATACCTGCTTTGATACCAATCTGTCATACCCCTATTTTCTTTAATAAAGAAATTCCCATTTTTATTTCATAAATAGAGCATTAAATAGGATGTGATAAAATGTTTTAATTATTGACTAAATAAATAAATGAGCATCCAAAGTTAAAGGACTTAGAATAGGGGATAAGTCCCATAAGTTCTATCGGACCTTAACTAAATGACAAAATTTTTGATAAGGATTAAGTCCTATAAGTTTCTGTAGCTTTATTTTGAAATGAAGAGTATTTAGCAAATACCTTTAAAGGCAAGGACTATAAGTTTATATTCAAATTCATAACATATAAAACATATAGGGCTTACCCAACTTAAGATAATAGGTCCTAACATGCAGAAGGTAGTAGACATGTAATTTAGTAAGATGAAGGAAAAGTTCAATAAAGGTCAGTCCCGTAAGTTTTATCAATTTTTCTAAAATAATGAAACATCATTTTTTATTGCAAAGAAATGAAAGAAAATATTTATAATAAAAGAATCGACTAATTACCCTCTTAATTTGGTACTTGTAAATAAATTAAATTTCAAATAGGCAGAAATAGCAAACCCACTTCATCCAACATGCTACTGCCACCTCAATTTGCAAAGAAAGAACAATTAATTAATCTCAAATCCACTTTCAAAATCACATGTATTAACCCCTAAAGACGTGGTCCCATCAACAACTCTTGGTACCTCACCTCTCTTTTATTTTTTATACACACACAGACGTAAACATCACTACATACTTACAAGCATTAATTCAAGAGTTCAGTTGCAAAAACCGTTTTGACATCTTTCAATATAACATAACAGACATCTATTAATCCATTACTAATCCATACTCCATCTGTACATCCAGTACATACAATTATATATACTCGCAAATCCCGAAACAAATGAAATTTATGAGAACCAACTTTCTTTTCGAAAAAGTACAACCCCAAATCTCGTCCCATTTTCACAAATTCAACAACAAACATATTTAAAATTTTCGACAGTCAAATAACATATAATTTTATTCAATTGTAACAAATCTCATACGATCGCAAATTTTCATCAATAATTAATATCAACAGCAAACTCATGCCACAATCTTTATACCAAGAATTTAACAAATCCGAAATACTTCAACAAATATTCAAATGTGCGCAGAGTATGTATTACTCTTTTATTCAAAAGCTTTTATTAGTCTCCTCTTGCCGACGCTCCCCACTCGTACGCTATCGCCACGCTTTTAATCTGAAAGGAGAGAAATTGTTGGGGTGAGCAACCACAAGCTCAGTGAGGAATTTAAACATACTTACATACGTGAATCGATCCATGTGCAAAAAATATAATTTCACTTACTATACAATCCTGCCATGTCTTACGATATCGCGATTCGTTTGTAAGGAGAGTAAGGCACTATTTAAAGTCCAAACTTGCAAAGAGTAAGGCACTATTTAAAGTCCAAACTTGCAAAGAGTAAGGCACTATTTAAAGTCCAAACTTGCAAAGAGTAAGGCACTATTTAAAGTCCAAACTTGCATAAATTTACAGTTCACATATTCAATTCAAATTCGACTATCACATATGAATCAATTTAGCATACATAAGGTGAGAAAATCCCCACCTTAAACTTCTTGCGACAAGAATCGAGTCCTACGCGTATCGATCCGAAACTCCTTCGAAACCTATCATCATACAACTACACATTACTAACTCAAGCCTTTACACGATGAAAGAAAAATTAAAATAGAATAACCATGGACAAATATTGGGGATATAATTGATGGAAGAGAGAAGAAGAGAGAAAGAGATTTGAAGGCATGGTACCCTTCTCTCTTCGTATTGGAGCAGCCGGTGGTAAAAATTATGAGTATCATGAAGGAATGAAGAGAAAGAAATCAGTTTTATACTTGGATGGCTGGGCAATCTCTCCAGAAAAATAACGCGTAGGAGAGGTCAAACTTTCCTTAGTAAAGACATCAATTTTGGATTTGATTGCAGGGAAGATATTTCATTAAGAAGAGACGAGATTTGATAATATTTTTCTTGGGCAAGAAGAATTCCATGTATAAGGAAAGTGGATCACAGGTTGATACTCTCTCATTCACACGGCTGTAGTTGAATAAGTGGCTGGACAGGTTTCATGCTTGTATTGGGCTTCTAAGGGTTGGGCCTCAAATAATTCACATATAATTTTATGGGGTGTTACATAGATCAATGGAGACGTTAAAGGAATCAAGAGGCCTTGAAGATAGGAATGTTAAATGGGCTTCAGGTTGATCGGTTCGGGTCAAAAGACCCGATTTTAAACGGGCTACTAAATGATAAACCTAATCATAACCTTAATGGGCTTCGGGCTAAACGGGTCGGCCCTGCGGGCAGTATGATAAAAATATTCAAAAATTTATAAACATAAATTTGTTATAAATAATACAAAAAACTCAAAATTAACTCATATACATTGTTTAGAATTTGAGGAATTAAAATTAATACATGCAAAGTATTGTTAAAACATATAATTTAATAGAATTTGTGAGAATTAAATTAATTCTAATATATTTACTTAAGTATTATTTTATTTATCTGAGAAAATTGTGGGTTAGAGTGAGAGAAAGAATGGGAAAAAGATGAAAATTAAAGGATGAGATGAGTATATCCCACGATGGGACTGGGATAGAGAGGGAGGAGTGGTAGATGTATAGGTGATGAATGTTAAAGTAGATTAATAATAATAATAATAATAATAATAATAATAACAACTCCCAGCCTATGGCCGGCCCGCTTAGTCCGCGGGCTAATTGGTTCAGGCCAAAAGACCCAATTTTCAAACAGGCTGCAAAATTAAATCCTTAACTATTTTTTAGGGTTAATTGGGTCAGCCTTACGGGCTACGGGCTTTTTAAGCACTCCACTTGAAGATGATGATCGTAGCCTTTCTCCCTTTGTCTACCACATGTGGACAATAAAAAATGCAACCTTATTTGAAGGAAGGAGAAGCACCACTAAACAAGCAACCGACTAATCACACTACAGATTGCCAGGCTGAACATTGTTCACATCTATTGTAGTTTGTGTTTTGGTGCATAAGCTCTATTGAACATTACATGTATATTTATACTTTGTAAATGTTTGAATCTGAAATAAAATTTACCATTTTCAGAACTTTATACTATGGGTTTGCTATATTTACCATATTTTCATGTTTTCATACTCCTTTGTGATATGAACAGAAAAATAAAAATTAAAAACAATCAAATGGAAAACTCAATTTGCCCAAAAGCCTCTAGATTCCTTAATTCAATAATAATTTGATTAAAAAAATCCATAAATCCAAACCTTAAATACTACTACTCACTAATACAAAAATGAAAGAAACCTAAACTTAAGGACCTAAATAAAAATATAATTAAAATAAATAAGCCCAACCCACGAACAATGGGCTCAAGCCCTAAATATTAATATAATTAAAATAAATAAGGTTAACCCATGGATAGTGGACCTAAGCCCACCCCCCTCGATAGTAGACCCTAATTTTGCTTTCTATCAATTCCATCCTCCTTCGAAACAACTTTGTCCTCAAGGTTGCAGTCAAGTAACTACCATAGGTAAACATGAAAGCCCCGCCCCTCCTCAAAAAGCTCTTTCTGTTCATCCGTTAACTCTTGTCCCATCATCTCGCAATACTCATACTATTTGAGGTACAACTCCTAGTCCTCCTCAGCCAACAACACTTTTAATTTTTTGATTGGGCAATCATGCTCAGATGTAAAGGGTTTCTTTCACCTAAAGTACAACCCTTTGACTCTTAGGTCCTCCAATACTCTTGGTGGAAGCTGAGTAAATCTGGAATGGGCAGTAAACTGCCCGGACAGTCCCAAATTCTTCCCAGACAGCCCAGAATTTATCCTGGGGGTGCACAACTGACTTAGAGAAACTTTCGGTCAACCCCTGCGCATTGCAGCCCCCTGCTACCACATTACTTCCCCAGACAGTCTTGAAAAATTGCCTGAACGCATCCCCGTATCGCCAAAAATCTGAATCCATTGCCCTCCATTCTGAAAGGACTGATTATCCTCAATATCTCTGGCTAGTTCTATTGTCGTCTCCAAATATTTGGGAAAAGTAGCCATAATTGGACCTTTCAACCCATTTAAGAAATATCCTAAATAGTGTGCCTCATGCAATCCTGAAACTTGACACGCCAATTAGACAAAAAGCGAGATATAATCTTCCACTGTTCCAGATTGCTTAACTCCAGACAGACATTCCTGCTCCCCTTAAACCTTGTGTCGAAACACACCACTAGTGCATGTGTGAACTCTCCCACAACATTTTAAGGCTTCCTCGCCTTCATCCATGCCAACCAGTGCAAGGCAGACCCGTCCATGGCAACTCCAGCCGCTACCACCTTCCTTTCCGATGGGGTACTGTTCAATTCAAATTGTTGCTCAGCCCTCGCTATCCACCCTATCGGATCTTCCCCCTCGAACGAGGGCAGAAATGCCAAGGTAGCACCTCTATGGACCAGATTGTCTACATGCGGTGCCATAGTGAGTGTGACGGTTGTTGCCGCCTCCCTTTGGGTTGCAACCGCTGTCGATTGCCCTTCTGACGATGGCTGCAGAATTATCTTTGAAAATGCGGCCAAGGACGTTGCGATTTCAGGCAATTGCGCACCGTGCGTCTCCAATATCTCCCTCATCTTGACTTGATCTGCCTCCAGTTTATCCAATCACTCTCCAATGGAATGGTTTGTCGCCATCTCGACGGGAACATGATCTGACAGGCTAGACCAATTGATAAGAACAGAAATATAAAAATAAAAACAATCAAACGGTAAATACTATTTGTCCAAAAGCCTCCAGGCTCCTTAATTCAATAATAATTTGATAAAAAAAATTCATAAACACTAATCCACTCCTTAAATACTACTATTCACTAATACCAAAAATGAAAGAATTCAAAACCCTAAAGATATATTCACTTTGGGTTTAATCTTCCAGATTTAGATTTAATAAATCTCTTTAAATCTCTCATATATACACCTACACACCCTATTAATACTTATCCACCCCTACAATATATTCTCTCTCCTGAATTAATATTTTTTTCTTTCTTTCTTTCTCTCTCCTCTTCTCTCACTTCTCTCTCCTGAATTAATATTTTTTTCTTTCTTTTTCTCTCCTCTTTTCTCACCTCAATTAATACTTGATTTGACATAAAATTTAAACCAACCCCACTTAAACCCAAAACAAACATAACAAATATAGAATGACACTATTAATTGGTTTATTAAATCAACTTAAACCCAAAACAAACATCACCTAAGAACCTAAACTAAAATATAACTAAAATAAATAAGCCCAATCCATGAATAATGGACTCAAGTCCTAAACATAAATATAATTAAAATAAATAAGGTCAGTCCACGGATAATGGACCTAACCTGCCCCGTCAACAGTGAACCCTAAATTTACTTTGTATCACCCCGTCTCGCGTTAATATTTATGTTTTTGCTTTTTGCACGTAGATTAAAAGATATAATATTAATTAATATTTTAATTTATAGCGAGTTGATGAATATAAATATTTAATTATAGTAGGTAATTGTATTAATATTGTGTGTGAATCCTATAAAGAAATACTATTATATTTTGTGTGGATTCTACTATTAAAAAAAAGGAAAAAAAAGAAATATAAATCTTATTTTAATACAAATAAAATTGGAAAATATAAACCTATGGGATGGACACAATCTACTACACATTACATAAAAAGTGTTCGCCCAGGGCATAGCTCAAGTGGTAGAGGGATGGTGGAAAGACCTTCCAACTGAGCTTGGTAGCTGCAAGGTGGGATTCGAATCCTGCTTTTGGTATGGATTTGACCCCTTGCAAGCCCAAGTTAACAGAGCAGTGGGGGTTTGAATCCTGCCTTTGGTATGAATTTGGCCCCTTGCAAGCCCAAGTTAACAGAGCAGCGGGGGTTCGAATCCTGCCTTTGGTATGGATTTGGCCCATTGCAAGCCCAAGTTAACAGAGCAGTGGGGGTTCGAATCCTGCTGCAAGCCCAATTTAACAGAGCGGTGGGTGTTCGAATCCTGCCTTTGGTATGATGGCCCCTTGCAATCCCAAGTTAACAGAGCAGTGGAGGTTCGAATCCTGCCTTTGGTATGAATTTGGCCCATTACAAGTCCAAGTTAACAGAGCAGTGGGGGTTCGAATCCTGCTTTTGGTATGATGGCCCCTTGCAAACCCAAGTTAACAAAGGGTTTGAATCCTGCTTTTAATATGAATTTGGTCATTGCAAGCTCAAGTTAACAGAGCAGGGGCGTCTATCATGGTGGGGTACACCATTTTTTTAGATAAGTGTTCGAAGAACTACCGCCTCTTACACAGTTGAAGGGTTTTACAGGTCGGGAACTGAACTGAGAATATTTCTTCCACCACCCACAATATCTGTTACGAATTTATTCTCTCGCTCTACTCGCATTTCGTCTAAAGATTGCACAAAACGCTTTGATGTTGTATCAACTTGTTCCATGTTCGTTTCTTCAGTCAGGTTTGTTTCCCGCAACACCCTCTTCAATATTCTCCAACTTACTCGATCGCATTCAGTTCCATCACTTGCCCATTTCACTCCTTACTTCTCCGATTCGGGTAGCGATGACCCGAGACCCGACTGTGAAAACCATATCACTGTAACAAATCATAGTGACGGCTCTAGGCACAAGAATTCTACGGAGTATGATTCATGTACGGTTGTTCAGATTCTTGAAAATATGAGAATGGAACCCATTTTGGCTTTTTCTTTTTTTAACCAACTCAAAGACGACGGATTTCAACATGGTGTTGACAGTTACTTGGCTATGATTAAGGTGCTCTGCCACTGGGGCTTGGAGAGAAAGATGGACTCTTTGTTTAAAGGGGTTATTAAGTCGAGAGAGGAGCATTCCTCTTTTGAGGTGTGTGAGTTATTGGATGCCATAACTGAGGAAGTTAAGGCTAATGGGAAAAAATCACTGCTTCGAGCTTTGGATGCTTGTATTAAGAGTTATGTTTCTTTGGGAATGTTTGATGAGGCAATTGATGCACTTTTCCAAACAAAAAGGCATGGTGTTGTGGAGTGTTTACTGTCATGTAATTTTTTGATGAATAGGTTGGTTGGGCATGGGGAAGTGGATGCAGTTATTGCCATCTATAAGCAGCTGAAGACTTTTGGGTTTAGTCCGAATGTATATACTTATGCCATTGTGATTAAGGCATATTGTCGTAAGGGATGTTTGGAAGAAGCTTCAGAGGTGCTTCTTGAGATGGACGAAGCTGGGGTGAAACCTGATCTTTATACCTTTTCAGCTTATCTTGTAGGGCTCTGTAGGCATGGCAGATCGGAAATTGCGTATGAGGTCTTAAAAGCTTGGAAAAATGATAATGTTCCCGTTGATGCGCTTGCTTTTACTGTTGTGATTCAAGGTTTTATTTGTGAAAAGAGGATGAAAGAGGTGGAGATCGTTTTGGATTGCATGAAAGAACATGGGATAGTCCCTGGTGAAGATGTATATCGTGCCTTGGTTAAGGGTTACTGTGAATCTGGGGATATAATTAAAGCTTTGGCTATACATGATGAGATGGAGGCAAAGGGAATCAGAACTAATTGTTTGATTCTCACTTCAATTCTTGAGTGCTTATGCCACAAAGGTATGCATTATGAAGCAGTAGACCAGTTCATTAACTTCAAGAAAATGGGCATCTTTCTTGATGAAGTCATATATAATGTTGCTATTGATGCATTAAGCAAACTGGGTAAGTTAGATGAGGCTCTATGTCTGTTTAATGAGATGAGGTCTAAGAAGTTGACACCAGATGTTGTCCATTATACTACTTTGATAAATGGTCATTGTCTCCATGGAAATATTTTTGATGCTGTAAATTTATTCAAGGAAATGAATGATAAGGGTCTTAAAGCTGATATTATTACTTATACTGTTCTTGCTGGTGGATTATCTCGGAATGGTCTTATGGATGAGGTGTCTTCTCTTCTGGATAAGATGAAACGCCAAGGCTTCACCCCCAACACTGCAACACACAACGTGATCATTGAAGGCCTATGTCTCGGAGGAAAAGTGAAGGAAGCAGAAAAGTATTTCTTAGACTTGGAAGACAAGAACATAGAAAACTATGCTTCCATGGTTAAAGGATACTGTGGATCAAGCATGGCAGTTAATGGATTCAAACAATTCATTAGATTATTCAGTGAAGGAATTCTTTTAAGTAGGAATTTGTGCACAAAACTTATTAGCAGCCTCTGTTTGGAAGGGGAAAATGACAAAGCTGTTAAGGTCTTTGAAATTATGCTTTCATCTGGTGATGGCCCTAGTAAGACAATGTATAACAAACTCATTGCTGCTCTTTGTCGTGCTGGAGATATGGAAAAGGCCCAATGGGTATTTGACCAAATGATAAGAATGGGATCGTCTCCTGATCTTATTTTGTATACTATGATGATGAATGGTTATTGTCAGGTGAGTCGCCTGCAAGAAGCGTTTGCTCTTTTCAATGATATGAAGGAAAGGGGCATTAAGCCTGACATCATAACTTATACAGTATTGGTTGATGGGCATTCTAAAGTAAGTCTAAAAAGAGCTCAATCTCAGTACAATGGGCATTCTCAAGTGAGTTGGAGAAGGGCCCAATCTCAATACAATGAGGAAAGAAACAGGAAAGTAAATCAGGTGGCATCATCTTTTTGGGGTGAAATTAGGGACATGGAACTAAAACCTGATGTTATTTGCTACACTGCATTCATTGACAGTCACTGCAAATCGTCCAATCTTCAAGATGCTGTTTGCCTTTTCAATGAATTGATTGAAAAAGGTTTACTACCTGATACAGTTGCATATACAGCACTCTTATCTGGTTATTGCAAGCAGGGAGATACCGAAAAGGCTTTAACCCTAGTGAATGAGATGACATCTAACGGAATAGAGCCAGATAGCCGTACCATGTCAACATTACATCATGGTATTGTGAGGGTAAAAAAATTGAAGTTTCAACGTTGAATTTCTCCAGTAATGCTTACTGGGGATGCACAAATTGTATGTTTTCACCTTCTAGCTTTTCATATGTTATACTAGGTGATAATTTTCTTTGTTTGTTTATTTGGTTGCTGACTTGAGAAGATTTAGATGAATTCAAAGAAAACTAACTCATTCACTTGTAGGCGACGAAGAACTAGCAGCACTTTGAGAAACTCGGTTCGTTCGACCTGCTTACTACTTATTTGATTTCAGGTCAGGCACCAAGTCTGCTCAACTGCTTCCAAATTTTAAACTTTTGAATGTTCTTTCTTGATAACTAGTGCATATTGGTGTCCTGTGAATTGTGAAATATATATATACCAACCACATTTTCTGTTATATTGGTGATCAAAGTCGGTGTGTATATTGATTTTCAAGAATTAAAGATATTGGCCCTTCTATTTGTGAATATTGGGTTAAATTATATGTTAATATCACATATTATTTTGATTCTATTCACCAAAATTAATATTTTTATTTGTTATTATTGTGTGTAAAAGACTTTTTTCAAGGGAAACAGAAAGGACATAAAGAAACACAATTGCTTACAGTAAATATCTTAAGTTACTCAGAATTCTTCTGATGAAACTACTTCTAACAGTCAAAAAGCTTGTATATAAAAGACAAGTCTTTGATGTTGATGATGTTGTGCCTGAATGTTTGTTTCCATCTTACTTCTGTTCAACTACCAATGTTGTGTGTGCCAGACCTTTAAATATATGAGTGAGGCTCTTGTGCCTCTGGGGACACCGTGCCCCTTTGCAATTTAAACCCCTAGCAATACATAGGTTTAAATAGAATATGGAGGGGGAGGGTTGTGTTCCCATGGGGACACTGCTGTCCCCGGGGGCACACAAGTTTTTGCCTAAATATATTACTTTTTAGCTCTCTAAAACTTCAAGTAGCATTTTTTTTAATTATTTTCTAATTTTATTTTTAATTTCTTATATATATATATATATGTATATATATATATATATATGTATATATATATATATATATATATATATATATATATATGTATGTATATATATATATATATATATATATATATATATATACACTAATAATTAATAGAAAACGCAATTGCAGGTTATGAAATTGTGTATGACCAATCACTTGAGGTAACTATGTCTTTTAAGCTTTTCCACTTTGAATAGACCTTGGTATTTTAATATAGACAAAAAGGAAGTTAGACCTTGGTATTTTAATATAGACAAAAAGGAAGTCACATATTAGTTGTCTTCTGCCTTGCTGATTGAAAGAATCGTAAATGTGAAAAAAAATCTTTATTTTTCAAATACTTAAATGTTCTCTCTGATATAACTGAGACTTAAATTTATTTGAATTATGGTACAAACATGGATATTCTTGTGGTCTTTCGCTCTTAATGTATAGTGTATGTTCACGAATGACGAGCTTTTATGGTTCGGGAGCTTGTGTATTTTGTTTGCTGCAACATAGATTGATGATGACTACTAAATATTTTCCTGCAGTATTTGTTGGCTATTGCTATATTTTTCATCTTTTTCCTTCATTTGTACTGTATGTTCTGTTCTTTTGATTTTCTCCTGTCGCAAACATTGAACGATCTCCTTGCTGAAGGCAGATGTAACTCATTGGAAACTATCTACCGGTATGTTCCCCATCCATTGCATGTGCCGCAGCATCAAACAAGAGTATTTGTATGTGTTAGAATAGTGAAGAGAATAGCTTCATGGAACTGGTGAAGGTTCTTTCTCAATACACACTGAAATAATTACCTGAATGGAATTTGGAGCATTCACAAGTGAACATTGCAGCATTAAATTCTAAAACGAGTTTAGTGGGGATATCTCGACCCTTTTGTATTCTTGGTGCGCTCCTGAGGCGCCCTCAGGCGAGGCTCAAGCCTAGACGCACTATATTGTTAGATTATATTGACTTCGACATTGATATCACAGATACAGTGGTGCGGAAATGTTAAGAACCAGCGAAGTATACATGGCAAGGATACACATTTGTAGATTAGATGAGTCATTAATTGCCAATGTAACATTGTAAATGTAAATGGTTGATGAATCATCAGTAGCAGGTTGTATAAATAATTTGATAATCAAATTTATATTGTTCATGCGTTGTATCTCACATTACTATATTATGTCAACCATATGTTGGGCATGAGTACCACTCTTGCTGTTGGTCAGATAAGTCTGTCTGCTAGTCGGTATGTTGTGTTTGTATGGGTTATTGATAGTAACCGATTGTCCATGACCACGCGCTAGAAGAGTGCTGAGCATGGCTGCCATTTAATCATAATTTGTCTGTCTCCATAGCTTATCAGGAGACTCTGTAGCTGCATCTAATATAAATAGGTCGTTTAAATATGGCACCAAGTATTGGTACCTTTTCACTGATTTTCTTGCCCTGTGTTCCTGACATCTGAAGGAGAATTGTGTGATAATGATGTTCTTCATAAGTATTAGCCTTCTAAGGGGAGTGATCTTATGAGCTAAATAACAAGAAGTCAGCAGTATTACAAGTGATGTTTATTAAAGTAGCAGAACACATAAATTTACACGCATCAACACATGGTGATGAAACAGAAATGTGAACTGGAAAAAAACATGCAGGTCGTATTCAATCAAAACTGTTCATTCATTAAGGAAAACATCCATAACACATTGAAAGTAATTATCCAAACATTCGTGGAGGTATACAATGTGCAAGTACTGAGAATACACAATGAAGCGACGTTTTATGATAGAGTCGACGTAACTTAATCAAATCCCATACTGCACTTTGCTTAGTCCTTAGTGCTGTTCTTAATCCACTCCATGTACTGCATGTTGCCACCCGTTATGGGCAGGGCAATCACCTCAGGCACCCTACGAGAAAATAAAGAAACATAGCTCCACATGAGGGATTGTAACTATCAAATTGCTAAAGAAAATTCATTTTGATCAATATCCAATAATTTACTAACACAATTTTGACAGATAAGATCTGGAACAGTGATCTTAAGAATAAGAAAAAGCGCTACTAAGGCTAGACAATCTCAATGAGACAGGGTTCAAAAGCGTGAGATAAGAAGCAATGGAATTCATTTTACCAACATAAATATAACATCAGATTTCAAGACTTTAAGGTTGTAAATACCTCCAACAATGAAACTATCACATATTTATTTTTACGTATGCCACATGTTAAATGATAATCAACTTTCCAAAACACATGATTAAGTAAGGTTAAAGAACCAGAAAACTAACATGACAATATAAATACTTGAAATAAACTAGAACAATAATTCCTGCACACCATATGGCAGGATATCAATTTCAGTGATGACTATAAGGATAACAACCATATGAATAGGAGTCGAAAGCTATACCTAATTCTACCAAATAATAAAGCCCATTGGCAGTTTATTAACAAAAATACTCTTTACTCTAACAACCCAAGTAATAAAGCAATAAAAATAAGAATTTATCACCACAAGCACAATGATTTAATATAAATACAACACATCCATTTCCCTTTAAAGAGTCAATGAACAAAAAGAAAGCTAATAGATGCCCTTACCTTAACAGTTTCAGCTTTAGATTGTGATATGTGCAAGGTGACTCAATTCTCTATATCTGTTGTTCATATAGTACATCATTTGCAACCTTAAATTACGTAAAATTATCCTCGATTATAGTTGTATTTATAATGAAAATCTGCTTAAACTAATTGCAGTTTGAAATCTGTTGAAATTTTTATTAAGTCATGCTACAGTCAAATCAGATGTTCTTTTTTCTCTTCCAACAGATCTGAGAATGAATTAATTAAATCACCGAGTATATAATACTCTCACCGCCCCATACTTATATTCACACTTCCCTTTTCGTTTGTCCCATACATATTTTCACGCCAAAAAAAGTAAATGTTACTCAAAATCACAACCTCAAGAGTGCGCGAATTTCAAAATTGTCATCTCTTTTTAACACATATAACAAACTGTATAATTTATTTATTACCTGGAAGAACCAAATTATCCCTAAAAAATCAATAAAATCAAAAAAGTAAGTTTTCTTAATATTCATAAAAACGCAAATGTACAAATAGGTGGGATGGAGGGAGTAACACATTATACATTTTATCTTTCTCATACAAACTTAGAGGTTTCATTTCCCTTTATCACATTAATAGCACCAAAATTTATGTGAACATGCAGGTTCATAATCAAATTATAATGAATAATTATGTAATAGAGCAATGGATAAAAGAACAGCGTATAAAAATTCTGAATCCAATTCTCATTTATTTCTTCTTGTAGCTATCCTAATAACTCCAACATTACGAATCATATGAAATCATATTCTGGTACTGCACCAACTCAGGAATTATATTTTTCCTCAAGTCACAACTTTTAATCCACAGCAAGAAAGGAGGTAATGCTTACTCATATTCATGATTTGCCTTTACATGCTCTGTTAAAGCCTCTAGAAGAGATTCCCTTGTCTTGATTATCAGAAGTTCTTCAGAATCAGTTTGTATCTACTCAAAGAGAGAAATTATTAAATTTATTTCAAAATTTAGGTAATCATGTACTCTCAACTCCGGCCTTAGATTGTACTCAATGAACAGAATAATATATACCTCTCCCTTCCACTCATAAATTGATTCAACACCTGCACATATACGGAAATTAGTCATTATACATGTCAAAGAATGAATAAGCATGAACACACATATAAATACCACAAGATAATAATTATTTGATTAGGAGTTCAAAAATATCACTCAAATTAATAGAGAGAGTTTGCTGCAGCTTCCAGAACACAACTGTGATACACAATGATTTGCATAGGCATGCTAGCAATTAGAACAGCAGGTTTGTAACATTCTATTATACAACATGAAAAGTCATTTTTTAATCTTTTATCTTTTGAATGCTATATCCTATTCCAAGACCAAGCAACGAAAAGATTTAAGGACAATTTACCCAAATAACATAACTCAGCGAGAAAAAGGTGAATTCAACACTCAATAACTTTAATATAATTAAATCGTGGTCAACTAAGCGGATCCACAATGCATTAATTTTGGGTTGAGTATTTTAGGACAGATCCTGAGATCCATATTTTGAAAATCCAAACATTGTGGGGGAGTACATTATGGATGATGTTGCATCATTTGGACCCAAGTAGTCAATTGGTATTTCATTATGATCCGAATCATAGAAAGAAAACTTGAGGTATTGAAGTACAACGGGGTCCTACCATTGCTTACTTTTCCCCTTTCTTTATCTTCAATTAACTAATCAATTTTATTTCCTTTTTTCTACTAATTGGAACCAAATGAAAAAAATGAGTTGCATTGTTCTATGTACTTTGTTATGTTATTATTGGAAAAAGCACAACATTTACTTCAATTGCAAGTTAGTCTATTAGAAATTGTTAGGCACATAAGCTAGGGAGCCCTAACTTCACCAAAACCATGGCTGAAGGTAAAGAGTTGACCCCCACTTATATGCCCTTCCACACTAGGGTGTGGAACCGATGTGGGATATCATAACAATCCATCCCTCTTCGAACCGAACGTCCACGGACGGCACACTGCGGGTGGCAACCCACGCCTCAAGGCCCACAACTCCGGGTGGCAACCTCCCTCGGGCCCACATCCGGGGTGGCAAGCTAAGGGCCCACACATCGGGTAGCCACTTTCCATGGCCCGTCCGGATTCGGCAGGTCGGACCAAATTGTAGCACATAAACTAGGGAGCCCTAACTTCACCCAATACTATGGCTGAAGGTGAAGGGTTGACCCCCACTTATATGTCCTTCCGCACTAGGGTGTGGAACAGATGTGGGATATCGTAACAATCCATCCCCCTTCGAAAAACGCATCCACGGACGACACACCGCGGGTGGCAACCCACGCACCAAGGCCCACAACTTCGGGTGGCAACTTCCCTCAGGCCCACATCCGGGGTGGCAACCCATGAGCCCACACATCGGGCAACCCCTTCCCGTGTCCCGTCCAAGTCCGGCAGGTGGGGCCAAATTATTAGGCACATAAGCTAGGGAGCCCTAACTTCACCCAAAACCATGGCTGAAGGTGAAGGGTTGACCCCCACTTATATGTCCTTCCACACTAGGGTGTGGAACCGATGTGGGATATCGTAACATAGTCCTAAAATTTTGAGATTTAGCAAAAAAATGGCACCATCTTAATTAGTTTTGGCAAATCGAACCATCGGTCAGATAAATCCTAGCCAAAATATGACATGTAAAATGAGGCAAAATGATTACTTGTGGGAATACCCTCAACGTTACTTCAATTATGAATTAGTCCAAACATTTAGAATTTAGCAAAAAGAGAGATACACCTTAAAAAGTTTCCATAATCCAAATGTTTATTTAAATGTGTCTCATATTTGAACTTGAACTTGACATCCACGGCATGAAATTGATCAAAACTAACAAAAGCAATCTTCATCCTCTTCTCATTCAATATATCTCCACCCAAATTTTTTAAATTCCCCCAAGAAATGCTAGCACACCCTTGAATATACCCCACTGACACGAGTAAAAGAAAAATTGAGAAGAGTGAGAAAAGTCGTAAAAATGAGAAGAGGGTATTTATGGGAAGTTGGGAAAGTGAATTTGTTTGGTTTGATACAAAAAGACATTCTGTGTTATATTGATCTCCCACTATATTTTTATTGCCTAATAACAAAACAAATTAAGTTTCTATTTATATTTAGTATTGGGGTTTAAACTTTGGATTTCAATGTGAAATTTGGTCCAGATGGGAGAAGAGATGTAATTTATTCATGTCAGTCTACCAATTGAATCACATATTTTGCATTGAGAAGTTGGAGTCTTTGGAAAGCCTAATACTTGCCCGCAATTCAGCTGCTCAAATGAGAGAAACCTGGATAAATTGACGGGCTTGCATATTGTGTTGGAGCTTTCATGACTAACCATGAACATGTTGAGCAAGAACAATGACAACTTAGTTTGAATATTTAATGATTAAAAAGGACTTCGTTTTTGCCTAGAATTTTCTTATTTCATTTTACACGTAAATATTTGGAGATGATTCATCTGACGGATGGTTCAAGTTTACACAAACTCTCAGGATGCCCTAACAACTTAAATTAACAATATTTAGAATTCATATTGGAAGTTAAAAAACTGATAAAGCATCTCTCATAAATAGCTTTTGATCCAGCTGGACATGGCATAAATTCCTACTTTAATATAAACCTAACCAGGTTTTCACTTTAACAATGAGTTGCTGAAAAGCAAAAACCCTTCACAACCCTGTACACTATCAAAACATCCATCTTTACAAAATGTTGATCAAGAGCACAAGCACTAACCTGGTACCCGGTTAACACATGCTGCAAGACGCTCTTTGACTATGCTCTCAGCCAATTTTTTGCCTGCACCGAATGCAGGTAGATAAAATAATACGATAGAAAAGTCAGCAAGTTTCATTTAAACATATACATGATTACCATGATAACAGTAATAATGTCAGGTAGGCACATAACCTTCTACATTCCAGATGTCATTAAATTGGAAGTAAAAAAAATGTCTGAACAATAACTTGTTCTCCAAGTGCTGTATCTACGTAACAATAGTTCAAACAAGGAAAACTAACAACTCAACTAAAGAGAATATATACAAGCTAAATTTTGTGAAGTAATGACAGACTAAAATAAACCTTTGTTGAACCAAAGTGAGTTATAGAAAGACTCTAATGTCCCTACTTATTTTTTAACGTATTTTTTCCCTACATAATATGACAAAAAAAACTTCTCTACCCAGTTCATTTTAATTTTCATTGACCCATGACTAGCCCAAAAATTCTGAACTAATAACAGGAAAGTCTCCCAACCATTTCATCCTCCTCTCTTCCAAACAAAGTCAAGATTTTCCCCTTTTACATCAAAATATTCTCTAATATTCCACACTTAAGGCCTAAAGGTAACCATTTCTCATTTTTTAACAACAGGAAAGTCTCCCAACCATTTCATCCTCCTCTCTTCCAAACGAAGTCAGGATTTTCCCATTTTACATCAAAGTATTCCTCTAAAATTCCACACTTCAATGCCTAAAGGTAGCCATTTCTCATTCGCTTCAACTTCCAAATACGTTATTGATTATACCCTATATATTTGCAAATAATAAACCCTAACGCCTCACTTTTGAAATTACATTTAAGAACCCTCTCCAAATTGATTACAGCCCCATTATTCTCCCACTTATGCACCTAATTACTATGAAAAATATCTTTATTTTTCTAGCCATTTTCTTTTGCCAAATTTGCACTCGCTTTAGTAGCATTTCTCTTAGATTTTACTTTGAAAATAACTATTACTTTAGATGAAGCCGCATTCCACTTCACCAAATTTGAATTAGACCGTTTGACTTTCACAAAGTGTTAATTTTAGCCGCTAGTGCTACGAGAAAAATCAATTACAATTGTTTGCTTTAATCGAAAAATTAATTGTATTTAACATTATTTAATCATGAGTGATTGCCTCTGATCAATGGATCCACATGATTCAAATTTGTAGCCCACATTTAATCGAAATAAGACCTTCATGAATTTTTGCTAAATGCTCTAACGTTCATGCGAAATCGTAATTAGTTCCAAAAAATAGTTCTCATAAACATGTTGATGTAAGTTGATTAAATACTTGAGTTGATAAATTTTTAAAAACCCTTATGTAGGCATACAAGTTAGCAAGCCCAAACCAAAACCCAAAACCATGGTTGATGGTGAAGGGTTGGCCCCCACTTATTTGCCCTTCACACGTTCATGAGGAACCGATGTGGGTATGATACGACTCGTGGTGTGGAGGAGCCACAAGGGCCGAAACCCTTGATGGTCTATCGCCGCAGGAAACGAACGGATTGATCATGATTAGAGATTTCCTTATATAACTAATTAGAGATTTCCTTATATAACTATACTTATTATTGCTGTTTATTAGTTGGGCCTGGTGTAGCAGGCCTTAGGGTTTCATTGTTTACTCTATATAAATATCACGATGTACCTATTGGAATCACTATTAAACATTATTGGATTTTTTGTAGCCGCTTTGGCTAATTTGGCAAACGTTTATCGTTTGATTATTTTCGAGTGCTAACAATTTGGTGCGGTGAACGTGGAAACTCACCCGTGATGACGATGACCCGCGAGCAACGAGTTGAAGAGATCGAAGGCAAGCAGGCTGCCATGGCTGAGGATTTTACGCAGATGAAGGCCGATCAGGACAACATCATGGCCCAGTTGGAGGAGATCACTAAATCGATCGCCAGCCTCACCGCTTCCGTGGCGGGGCTCTCGATCACCCAAGCCCGCGCCGCCACCGGTACGATGCACGCTGAGAGCAGCGCTGCGAACGGGCGAAGGGGGCAGTTGGACAGCAGCCGACTAAACGACGCGTCGCCCGCAATTCACCAGACGCCGATCGCGACGCGCACAGCGAGGAGGGCGGCTGAACAGCAGGCCGCCGACGATGCGCAGGCCACGGATCCTCCAGCGGCGGTCGTGGCCGCCGCTCCAGGGTTGGACCGGTCCCCTGCACCACCGGCTCTTCCTTCTTTTGACGGATCTGACCCTATTGGTTGGTTGGCTAGGGCCAACCAACAGTTTATGATCTGCCACACGCCGTCTGAAACCAAATTGGAGGCGGCCATGGTTGCGATGGAGGATTCCACCCTCTATTGGTTTACATGGTGGCGATCCAGGAATCCGGAGAAGACTTGGGAGGAGTTTTCAGAGGCATTAGTGAATTGCTATGACTCCCGTTTCACCGGCAGTCCTTTTGAACGGCTGTCAGCACTTTGACAAACGGGGTCGGTGGAGGAGTTCGTGTCGGTTTTCATGCAATTGGCGAGTCAAGCGCCTGGTCTAAGCGATCAGCAGTACCTGGGATACTTCATGGCGGGGCTGACTGATGAGTTGCGCAATTCCTTGCGCCTCCATCAACCAACCGAGTTAACTTTGGACAAGGCATTGGAGTTGGCAAGACTTGTAGAATTCAGCCTTGGTGGACCACGTTTGGAACGTCTGGCGAGACCGCCGGGTGGTTCCATCAACCACCGCCATCCCTCCGGCGATATCTCCCTGGTGAGTGCAAGGTGCCAACGGTGGCGGAGGTTCTTGAAAGAAGGGCCGTAATGCTAGCAAGGTTGAAGGAAAATTTGGGTATAGCACGTGATCGCATGGTTCGTTCGGCCAATCGTCACCGTCGTGACGTTCATTTTCAAGTAGGGGATAAGGTTTTTCTTAAGGTTCGGGCTCTCAGGCAGCTGTCCTTGGCAAGTGGAGGACATCATAAGCTATCCGCCAAGTTCTACGGGCAGTTCGAGATCACTGCCAGAGTGGGGCCGGTTGCTTATCGGCTCGAGCTTCCTTCCAGCAGTCGCATCCACCCAGTCTTTCATGTCTCACTCCTCAAGCGAGTCATAGGCGACCACCCAGTTGAGGCCATCTTACCGGATTCAATTGAGCTACCTACGGCAGTGGTGTTCGAGCCGGATGGAGTGATGGCTCGTCGAGTTGTGCAAGAAGGCGGGAAGGAGGTGGAACAACTCTTGGTGAAATGGAACGTGCTGCCGGAGGATGATGCAAGGTGGATGAATCGGGAGGCGTTCCGTTGTCAATTTCCTTGGTTCGACCTTGGGACAATGTCGTTTTTGAGGGGGAGGAAATTGATACGACTCGTGGTGTGGAGGAGCCACAAGTGCCGAAACCCTTGATGGTCTATCGCCGCAGGAAACGAACAGATTGATCATGATTAGAGATTTTCTTATATAACTAATTAGAGATTTCCTTATATAACTATTACTTATTATTGTTGTTTATTAGTTGGGCCTGGTGTAGCAGACTTTAGGGTTTCATTGTTTACTCTATATAAATATCGCGATGTACCTATTGGAATCATTATTAAACAATATTGGATTTTTGGTAGCCGCTTTGGCTAATTTGGCAAACGTTTATCGTTTGATTATTTTCGAGTGCTAACAGGGTATCTTAATAAATCAGCCCCCTTCAAACCGGGCATTCATGAACAGCACACGATGGGGTGGCAATCCACATATAAAAGGCCATAACTCTGAGTGGTAACCCCCATTAGGCCCACATCCAGGGAGGCAACCACTGCAGCCCCTTTTCGCAGCACTTTCAAATCCGGCAGCTTAGACTAAATTGTTGGACATACAAGTTAGGGACCACTAACTTAACCCCAAGCTATGTAAAAGGGTGAAAGGTTGACTCCCAGTTACATGCTCTTCCACACGCTTTGTAGAACCAATGCAGGATATCCTAGCAAAGATGTGCTTAACACAAGCCATTATTTTGTAAATCTTTTATTATGCTATGTGTTTGCGGTTTTGAAAATAGGTTTTGGGTTTTCAAAACCCTCCCTATTTTAGGTAAGGCCTTAATAACTATCCCCAAATATACCTACAAACTCTATTATCCTCAATCCGCCAACCTTTCATACATAATCTCTTCCCAATCAATACTTTTCCTCTATTTTTCTCTCATCTCTCATATCTTCTCTCACACGAAGTAATACTCTCTTACATATTCATTTGACATAAAGTTAAAACCTAACTTACCAAAACTAAAACAAACACAGATTATCATTATTCATGATTTTCAAAATCCAAATAAACCTCAAGCAAACATACCCTTAGAGAGTGTTTGGTTTACAAAGGTAATATGTAGGTTAATAAAGCTTGAAAATGTTAAAATAATACAAGCACATGAAGATTACATTGATTTATCAATAATTTTATGGGTGATTGTAATCTACACCCCTCATAGGTTGTATTCCATTAGACGGGTTGGTTTTTAGTAATGGGCTTGGAAAATAAAGTCTGCACAAGTGTAATTAGTATGTAATATATCTTACTTTTAGTAATTAATAAGGCCCGTTGAATAACATTACCACAATGAACTACTTTAATTCTCTACTAGTGAATGAGTTACTTTATCCATATTTTTTTCCTTCCCTATCTAAAGAGCCTAACATTACATCCAAATAAAGTCCTATTTGATCTTATTATTTTCCATTTTAAAATTGGTGGGAAGTTGAGATGTTTGGCAAGCTTATGACACAAACAGAAGGCGAATGAATGGTAAGATGGTACTCAAGTGCATTAAGAAGAATGCATGAAAGAATCAGACTTGGAATTGTGTAAAATGATAGAGTTTAGATATATTTGTCAATATAAAGAAAACCACCTTTAGCATGAAAAGACATGGTTAATTCCACTTTAACCCTCTGCACTCTCAATTACCGCACTTCATTCACTCTTATTCTACTTCAATAAAAATTCACACCACACTCTCATTATCCCACTTTATTGTCTTGTAAACTTAAGAAATAATTAAATGATTCTAACCTATGTTTGTTTCAAGGCATCTAGTGAAAATTCATGCTAAATAATAAAATATATATGTACTTATATATGTATATTCAACTAATTTTCATAACGTCATTAGTCAACACTTAGTAGAAAATCCAAAACAACATAATATCTACTGGATTTGATAATTTGATTATTAGTATTCATTTTATTAAACCAAAAACTTTTCCTTTTTGAATGTGTATGCATATATTTATCATAGTTCCCATGAAATATATATGTTTGATTGGTTATGCGGATACCTATCAGTATTAGTATCTACATAATTGGGCTTAACCAGAAAATCGGTAAAATCGGAATGGGAAATTAAAATCAACAGAGTACATAACACTGATGAAACAGAAATATTTATTTATATGGAATACAAATATTTATAAAAGATATAGAAAAAAAAAAGGAACTTCTACCATCTAATTCCTTGTAATCAATGAATCAATAGTTTTCCTATGAGTATTTGCATCTCATCTTATTATAACAGAAACAGTTAAAAATACTGCCAATGTATGTATGTCTACAGAGCACACAAACTCAGCAAGTCAGCATAACTTTGATAGAAATGAACCCTGAAACTTAATAAATTAATAAAAAAATTATAAGGCGTTAAACAAACCTGCCTCCTTGTTTGGAACTGTAACATAGACAACAATGCTGGCCACGGTGGACTTACTTGCTTCCATTCTTATAGTATGAATTTTTTTACTTGGTGTCTCTGCACTTGCCCTGCACATATTGAGGAATTTGCACTTTTTTGATGTCAATATCCAATTTCATATAAGAATATTAAACATGTAAACCTATTAATTTTGTTTCGTAACTCAAGCATGCAATGTGATAAAGTTACCCTAAGAGAGGAACAAAAGGGAGAGATTGAGAGCACCCTGTCCTCAAAGATGGGGAAATAAGGCAGAGATTGGAGATGCCCAAACTAATCACACAAAAAGCACCCACCAGAGGAATTCGTCGACGGACAACTGTGGAGGAGATAACGGATGAAAGTCTTAATGCCATGAGAAACTGCAATTGGGTATGGCTTTATAAGGCTAGTTTTACCTGATATCACAAGCATGCACTACACAGTTTAGACACGCAATAAAAGAAAATTGACACTAGCTAGCGCTCAGTCTAGTTTATCAAATGAAAATGTCTGATCCCGAAATGTTACTACATCAGCGTACTGAACGTAACTCCAGAAACTAGCACAACGCACAATATAGAACACTAGCTCTTGAATTTTACTTCTTAAATGAATAAGCTATTCACAACTTCGATCAGTGAAAGGATTCTTAGGATAGATTATAAAATTAAGAACTAGCTTACCTTACAGGAAAAGAAATTGAGGAATAAACATTTTCTGCTACATCATAGGAATTGATGTCATGAGTAAGGATGCAAAACGCAACCAGTGGTCATAAAGTTAACAGTAGCTAAATGCTATTAACCGTGCATTCTAGGACTGGTTTAAAATTGATCCAAATCAAGAAGAAAAGGAATCGAAATTAGGAACTTCAAATACCCAGAGTCCGTCTCACCTTCCTTTGCCGCAAATTTCCTGAAGGAGGAGAGAAGGTTTCTCTTCGGGATGAATTTTATGAGACAACCTTTTTCACCATTTTTTTTTAGAGTGCACCTCGTAAACCTAAAATTTAGAGTTTTACATTACAAACTATTATAAATTATATTTTCCTCTTTAATTTAAATCCTAAAAATATATAGAGTATAATAAAATTGGAAGAGGGAGAACTTAGAGTGAGAAAAAAATCATGATTTACATAATAAGTTATCATGAATGTTTTTTGTAAAATTTAAAGGTTTAATATAGCATCTTCTTATCTTATCTTATATATATTAAAACAAAATAAATTTTCTAATTTAGATGCTGTAAAGTGTGAGGTTTCATCATCTTATCATTCCATAATTTTATGACTTCCTTAAATGTGTGAGGTGACAAAATTTAATTAATTTACTAATTATTATTAGGAGGTCTTGGGTTCGAATATCTATAAACACACTACTCTATATTTTTATTATTTTGGTTTGTTTATATTAAATTTCAAAATGTCATTGATTGATTTTTTTTTAATTCATTGTAGCCCAATTTTTCATTGGCCCAATTATATACTCCCTCTGTCTCATCTTTGTTGTTACGTTTATTATTTGCACGGAGATTAAGGAGTATTATATTTTAGTGAGAAAAATAATATTATAATGTAAAGTGAGTAATTGTATTAGTGAAGTATTGTGGGCTCCATGGAGATATTTAATAGTTTTGTGTGGGTCCCATCATTCAAAAATGGAAATGTAACATTAATTGTGAGACGCCTTTTTAGTGAGTGTAATGATGAGTGTGTAAATTCACGTGTTTTGAGCCCTGATTAGTGTGATAATGATATATGATTTGATCTAAAGTCAAGATAAATCGAGATATGTAGTGGAAAGTCACGAATCAAGTGTGTGTAAGGCCGTTTGAGTGAATTTTCGAAGGAAAACAGGACGGAAGTGCTTGGAACCGAAAGAGGAGGAAGATAACACCTGGTTCGACCAACAGGATGGTGGTTCGACCACCAATTCGGGTCGAACCGGGCGTCTGCAAGATCATAACAGAGGGGTTCGACCACGACAAGATGATTTGACCAGGCGTGTTGGTCAAATCGTGGTCGAACCAAAAGCATAAAGATTCGCATGTGTGGTTCGACCAGGCCTTGGTTGATTCTTCCAGGGTCTTGGTCGAACCAATGCTCGAGAAACTTCCAGATCCGTATTTTTACACCTTCAGTGTGTGTTTTCGCTCAAAAGCCCATCCAAGGTCCATAAGTAGAGCACACAAGTATAAAAGGAAGACTCTATGCATGGGAAAAATGACGTTGACCACCACCTTCATTCTACACAACATCCAAAATCTTGCACCATCATACGGAGCTGTGGAGAGAGATTCGTCTGTCGAATTAAGTGGAGATTCAAGACGGAAAGAAACACGACAGCGCCCACATCTAGGGTTAACTTCATTTCTTAATTTATCTTGTAATTTTCAAGACTATAGGTAAGATCTATCCAACCACCATGGTTGTTCTTCGATCAATCATGGGCTAGAACCGCTTCGATAGTTCTAGGGTTTATGAAGGTTTTATGAGTTAATTGAACTTCCGTGTGTATACTCCGTATAACACTACTTGTGGATTATTTTATATAAGACTGAGTTTTTAATTCATACTCAGAGTTGTTTGGTACATCATTAATTGTTATGTAAAGTCTGAATACATATCTTCATTATCGATTGAGTGTGTTCACTGCTGAGCAGGATTACATGTTATGATTCTAAGTGAGAGGACTCCGAAGTCTTATTAGAACTAACCTATATAAATACTTGTTAATTGAATGCTATTCGGGTTAATAAGTAGGACAAAGAGAATAATTTCATAGTAGCTATAAAGGGAGATCATGTCGGGTTAGAGTACTAAGTGCACGGAAAATAATTGATACTGATAGTACCTAGAAAGGGGGTGAATTATATCTCTTACTCCAAGGATATTCACTCGTGCGACACACTTATTTACTTGTGTCTATAGAGTAGATTTGCATGGTTTAGTGATCTGTCCATACTCCACAAGGCAGAGTCGGACATTGATACGCGGAAGGGAAGTTAATAAGTAAAACTAGATAGCCCGAAGGACTACCTATTTCTCACTTATTCACTTTCGTTCTATCTCTATTACTTATTTATTTTAATTGTTATTTTTATTAGTTGTTTATTGGTTACATAATCATTGAATCTATTTTGCCATATTAGTTTTAATAAGTTAGAACATAATTAAATTAATAATAATACGTCCTTTGGGTTCGATAAATACTTGGTTGCTTATCAAAGCTACAATAGCATCCTTCACATTTGGGGATTAATATTGTGTGTTGAAAAATGCTCATCAAATTCTTGGCGCCGTTTTCAGTGACGACATTAATTATTAGTTTATTATTTCTAGTCCAATTGACATTATTTTAATTCTTGTCTTAATTTTCTAACGCTTGTTTTTCTTAGGTGTATGCACACTAGATCAAAGGTAGGAGAATTATCGCCTTATAATCCGGAATTGGTGCATTGCCGTGGAAGAAGAAGAAGAAGAACAAGAACAAGAACTTGGAACCAACTGAAGCTCTTAATTTAGGAGTTAAAGTTGACGAGCTGAACTCGCAAACCATTGAAGCTCGGAGATCATTTGGAAGCAGAAGCAATCAACATGGTAGCAAATCCAGATAACCTTGCCATCCATGAAGTCTTTAAAAACAACGGAGGAGGCAATTTGGGGTTGTTAGGAGCAAGAGGGGTCGGAGCTGATTTTGATCTTTACCCTGCTCTTATCAGCATGATTGAAAGGAGTCCCTTCTCTAGGGGAACCTTTGAAGATCCACAGCAACATCTGAATAAGTTCCTTGGTTATGCAAGTACACAAAAAGACGCAGGAACTTATGAGGATGTGAGGAGGATCATCTTATTTAAGTTCTCGCTTACTGAAAGAGCAAGAGATTGGTACGATACTCTTAATTCTGTTGAATGCACTACCTAGGAGCAATTGAAATTGAAATTCTTGGAGAGGTACATGCCACCTTCAAAGGTGTTTAAGATGAAATAAGAAATCAATCAATTCGCTATCAGTGGTAATGAGAAATTCCAAGAGGCTTGGGACAGATTCAAGGACATGCTCAGAAAGTGTCCACAACATGGGCTATCTAAAGCTCAATATATCAGTATTTTCTACAACGGATTGGATTGTGATTCTCGAGTTTTACTTGATGCTTCATCAAATGGAGCTTTGCTTACAAAGTCATCTGTTGAGGCCGAAATGCTCTTTGAGGATATTTCGATGAATTCAAGAGATTGGCCAACTGATAGAGTGAGATGCACTTATGTTCTTGGAAAAGTCGCAGTTTGAGCATACTATGGTTAAGTCAAGTAGAGAAGATGAGATCGTCTCTAGCTTGGTTAATATCAACAAGTTACTTAAGTCTCAGCAAAAGCAGATTACTAACATAGCTCAGCGAGTACCAATTATGCAACATGATGTTAGTTAAGAAGGAGCTAGCCAAGAGAAATTGGAAGAGGCAAACTACGCCATTGGTCAAAGTATTCAAGGAACGAGGTTCCAAAATTAAGAAAACCGGAATTATCAAGGGAACTACAATAATCGTGGTCTCCCTGGTAACTATCAACAGCCTAGGATTCCGGAGTTTTCATGGAGTAATCCTAATACAGCAGTACAACCTCCTGTTGGTATTGATCCCGGTGCTAAGGTCAAAGAAGGAAAACCTGGTTTTGAGGATACGGTGAACAGTTACATGGCAAGGAATGATGCAAGAGTGGATCACCTAGGGGCAAAGTTAGAGGCGAAAATTGATGCAAATCATGAAGATATATCTAAGCAGATGAAGGACTTGACGTTGTTGATGGGGCAGATGGCCAGAAATGTTAACCAATTGACACAAACTGTAGAGAAGTGGAAGTTCCCATCTCAGATTATAGCAAACCCGAAGCAGTGCAACGCCATCACGTTAAGGTTTGGAGCACAATATGAAGGACCGATGATGTCGGAGATGAATTTTGAAGCTTCAAGAGCGTGATTCGACATCGATTCGATCAAGCCAGCAGGTCGAATCGGAACGTGGAGGTCGAATCAGGCACTTGGACAACATCCGGAGATCCCAGCAGAAAGGTTCGACCACGACCATTATGGTTTGGCCAACCCTGTTGGTCGAATCATGGTCGAACCCACCTGTCCGGAGCACCCAGCTTTTTTAGAATCACGGTTCGACCAACCTTGTTGGTCGAACTGTGGTCGAACCAGTCCGTAAGGGGGATAATGAACTTTCTGAAGCACGGTTCGACCATTACTCACTTGGTTCGACCAGCACCTCTGGTTGAACCATGGTTGAACCATCTCATTCGGTACCATTTTCCATGCCGAAGGCTTTACTTGATGTTGATGCTACTCCAGTACCATCTAAAGAATAAAATACTGAGCTTTTTGCGGAAAAGAAATGGGAAAGAGCAAAGAGATTGAGAGCCGAGAAGGATAAAGCGGAGAAGGTTGAACGTGATGAATGGGAGAGTCCGAAGACAAAGACACCCCATCCGTTTCCTTTCAAGTTAGTCAAGAAGGGATTGGAAGAAAAGTTCAAGAAGTTTTCAGATATCATAAACAAGATAAGTATGAGCATTCCCTTCTCGAAAACAATCTTAGAGATGCAATACTATGCCCGCTTTCTAAAAGACATACTTTTGAAGAAGAGAAGCTTGAATAGAATTGAAACGGTGAATTTGTCTGAGAATTGCAGCTCGATCATATAAAGGAAGCTGCCAGCGAAGTTAAAGGATCCGGGAAGCTTCACTATTCTATGTGAAATTGGAAAGGGGCCGGCACTGATTAGCCATAACTTGTAGTCGGGTTGACCAATTCAAGAATTTATCGAACCACAGGGAGGAAGGCGCTAGAGCTTAAGTGATCTCACATTTTTTGTAATTTAATAGAGACGAATCATCAAAGGAGGTTGTCGAAACAAGTAAATAAAATCAATCAAAACAAACAAGCAAGCAATGATCAACAAACAAGATAAATAGATGAGGGTGGATTTTCAAGTTAAGTAAAAGTGAGATTAACAACAATCAAGAAGTGGAAATTTTAGGAATTAGGTATCAAATTCATATGTATCATGGATATAAGACTAAGGGTCAACACTAAGTTCACCTAAACTCCCTCTAGAGATGGATAGGATATGAATCTCAATTAGCTCAACGGATTGGTTCTCACTCAAACAATTCCAACTAGGTACCAAGCTTGAAATTAGAGTCCCTTTATATAATTAATCAACCTCTCCATCAAACCAATCACATGTTCTATCAAAGGGTTCTAAATTCTAAAGGATTTCTCAATCTCTTTATAATTTATAATGCACACGAAGTGTTTGATGAAATGATTCACTCAATTATCCTAAGCATATAATTGATTTCTCAATCTAATCACATATTTAGAACAACTAAACACACAAACCATCATAAACCTCAAGATCTCAAACATCAATGATAGAAAATCCATTTATTCAATTAACATATGAATTAAAATATACAAATCCCTAAAATTATCCAACAACTCTCATGTTGCTAATCTCATAAGGGAGAATAGCCTACCATATTCATAAGAACATTAACATAGACATTAAGATCATTACAAAACATGATAAACAATAGAATTCAATACAAAAGTTGGATGAAAACTACCTTGGATGCCTCCAATGGTGATCTTCTTCTTCCCCTTGCAATCTTCATCTCTTCCTTGCTTCTTTTCCTCAATTGGATGAAGTTTTTGATGGTAGGATGAAGGTAGATCCAATGGATGGTGAATGAATGAAGATGGTGGTGTAAAATGGGAGAAATGGTTTGTGATATGTGTGTTCAGCCTCAAATCCATGAAAATCTCCTCAAATATTGAAGTATTGGGTATTTATACCCCTTGGGAAGCTTCTAAAAGATTCTGATTTTTTACAAGATTTTGCACCTACACGGCCCGTGTATGATACATGGCCACAGGGGTGGCCGTGTAGGTGTTTCAGGTGTCAGAACTCGCCTAACACTTACAGGGTCGTGTTCGGTAGGTGTTGGCCGTGTTCGGTACTCTGGTCGTGTTCGTGTTGTGCAGTCTCACCGTTTCGCGCACAACTTCCACATCCGAAATTCGATTTGAGTGATTCTTGCGCTCACGCAATCCTCTTTTCTGTGGCTTTCCAATCATGTATCACACTTCTAGTTTTGAGCTCCATAAGAGTACAAAAAAATTACACAATTTGGACGTGCATTTTTTTAGTATTTTGCTTTGACTCATTCTCCCTCGTTTCAACTCCGAATTGAGCTCAATTTTTTCCCACATCTTCCTTATCGTGTCTAGAATCTATTTTTACCTAAAAAATCATACATTTAAGCTCATTCACAAATATTTCTATAAAAACACAAAACACAACCAAAATGCACATAAATACAGATAAAATAATACGAAAATACATATAAAAAGTCATTAAAATCTAGGTGAAAATATCACTCATCACACCCCCAAACTTAAAGTGTTGTGCATCCCCAAAAAACGAAAATGATAAAACAAAGGGAGAGAGATTTTCACCTAGGACTAGACTAAACGAACATAAGTAATAACTCATCGATAGCAATAAGAATCACAATTTATGCTAAGTCATCCTACAACATTAAAATCATAACATGCAAAAAATATTAACAAGTTCAATCACAAAAGAATAATAGTGTATTATAGTCCCTTTTAGTCCAAGTCTCACATAGGTTATAAATATCACTCAACACTCTTTAAAGTGGTAAAACAACACTCATCAATCGATTGGCTCGACTCGCTATAAGCTTGCTTGTGGACTACATTCACAAGCCATCAAAGTTTCTATTAGTGATCAAAAAAGTCTTTTCATTTAGATGTAATGATAGGCTCTTTGGTAGGGTATGAAGAATATAGGTAAGAGTGACTAATCATGTGTAAACAATTGAAGAGGTAGCTACTTTCTTCCATACTTCTCTACTTTTCTGCCTTCCTTTATTGTCTTTAATGTTCACAAGCACTAATCATCAACTTTCCTTGGATTGTACTTCTTTCAATGTATGCTTCCTTCTTTGAATTTTTATATTCTTGAGCATCTAGTTGTTGCTTTGCTCATTTTTCTTGTTTTGAGGCTGCATGTCCATTCTTGTTTGTGCTCTTTTCATCCTTTTTCTTACTTGCTTACCATTTCCTTTCTTCTTTTTCTTTCTTATCAAACCTTTCTAGTTACCATCTCCTCAATCACCCACACAAAAGGTATATATATAAGGCTTAAGTGGATAATCATGGCTTGTAATGTGATAAATTCACAAGAAATAGGCTTATAGGCTCAAAGTGGTTGACTAGGGATGATGTCCATGGTAGGGAAATATATGACAATGACTATAAATGACAAGGATTGCCTTAGATCATTTCACTAATCTCCAATAATCGGGCTCGTTCCCATAGTCCCTGAGCAAGTTCTAGTTTATCAAACACAACCAATCCACTCATGAAAATAAATATCATGTATGCACGGTTGAGGCTCAAATACTCACAAGCTTGTGCTCGGACCTTAAGGAACTTATTACACCACATTCATCTCAAAATTGAACAAGTTAAATAAAATATGTCACAATTCAAAAGTGTAGAGATTCTTAATCATAACTTGTCATCACTTATCACAACAACATGTCATCACTCACATTCAAAAATGACTCACAACCTCCCTAAACAAACCACCAAAACGATCCTAACAAGAATAAAAAAAATACACAAAACAAATAAGAAAAGACACACCAAACAAAAAATAACATAAAACACCTAACATGCAAAATCAAAGCCATCCATCATTAAACAATGAAACACACATTCAAATCATCCATAACGATTAAGCTCTCATTCATCCCCATCTTTGATTGAAAATTAAACCTCCCAAAAACATAACAAATGAAGTAGCATGCTAATCACATCAATCCAAATTAAATCAAATTATTCTAAACATATAGAAGTGGTAGGGTATAGAATGAACTCCTTTAAAAGGCATTTGGTAGTAGAAGTTGTTAGATCCGAGCTCAATTCGTGCTTCCAATACCCTTCATACATGCTCAACAAGACCATTAGCTCAACAATTTCATTAAATATATGGACTATCATGCACTTCAATCACCACCAATCATACCAAAATCCAACCAATACTTATGAGAAAATTTTTAAAATTGAGTCAATTTTACAAGAATCACACTCAAGTGGTGAGTCACACCATGCACTTTCCCCCCAAACTTAAATCGAAATAAGGTGAGACTTAAGTTTGCAAAAAAAATGGTGGGACTTATCCTTTAGTTTCCATTGATGATCTTCTTGTGGAGAAGTAAACGCATCCAACGAATTTAGCAATGTCCACTATGCACTAGCCCCCAAAATTAACTCGAGACAAAAGTCGAGAATTAAGTTTGCAACAAGTGATGCGATATGCCTATTCGAATCCATGAAGCACTTCTCTTTTCTTTACTATGCTTTTTCTCACAAGTACAATCCACCTACGAGACCAAACAACAAAACAAGCATCAAAAGATAAAAGAATGAGTTGTCTCTCATTTAGCGCTAAGTTTAACGTCTTCAAGCCGGACAAAATTTCACGATCATTGGACCAAAGGATGGTCCACCACACTATCTCCTCGCATCCTCACTTTAAACATTTGTTTTGCCTTCTTCTTATCCACTAGCTCCACTTTACTATTCTTGCTTACAAGCATCAAATCATCATATGTTCAAGTAGCTCATCTATAGATGTCTTCCCTTCACTGTTTGGTGCCTTGGCCCCCGGTTGATATCCCGGAGGATAAGCAACCGCATTGATCGGATTAGAGTAGAAGAAGTTACCTTGCCTTTTTTGTTGGGGGTAGGAACTACTACTCGCTTGACTATTAAAGCCTCTTTGCCTTGGTGGAAAATTACCTTGGAAATTATTTTGGTAATTCCCTTGATAACTCCTTCCTTGCATGTAAAGCACATTTTCTATTTTTGGCTTCGACATAGTCCATTGTTCTCCATTCACAACATTCGGAGGAAGCACACCTTGCTCACTTTGTAGCCCTTCAACCATATTAGCTCCTTGATTCACACCTTGGTTCAAACTCATTTACCTCAACATTTTCGTCGCTATCGCTTCAACACTTGGCATTTGTGGTATACTTGGCTCAACATTCAAACTCTTCATACTAAAAGGTTGCCCTTGATCAAAATTCTCAAAACCATAGCATCCACTTACCCTCTCCGATGGCCATTGATAAATATTCGTAGCAATCTCTTCAAATATTTTTATGGCCCTTACCGGAGTTACACCAAGTACGGATCCACCCGCCGAAATATCAAAAGTACTCTTTGACCATTCACTAATCCTTGATAGAAAAATTCAACTTGTTGATTCTCCAGGAAGCCATGTTGTGGACACTTGCGTAGCATATCCTTAAACCTTTCCCATGCTTCGTAAAAACTCTCTTGAGGCATTTTCTTGAATTGAGTGATCAAGCTCTTCGTTTGAAGCGTCTTAGAAGGTGGAAAATATTTGTTCAAAAACATTTGTGCAAGCTCCTCCCAAGTGTTACACATACCGGGAATAATGGTAGATAGCCATGTTCGAGCTCTATCCCTCAACGAAAACGGGAACAACCTCATTCTTATACAATCCTCACTCACCCATTCATCTTCACGGTATTGCAATCTCAATAAATTGAGCTAGATGAGCATTAGGATCCTCATTCAAAGTTCCACTAAATTGTTGCTCTCTCACCATCGAAATCAAGCCCGCTTTAAATTCAAAGTTGTAAGCATTGATTGGTGGACCCATCATATGTGGCACGGCCCTTGGCATAAAGAAATCTCGAATCACCCATTGATAATTGTGAACTCCATGTTGCGCCGGAGGTGGTGGTGGTAGTACATAAGCTTGTTGTGGAGGAGCATAAGCTTGTGGAAAGCCTTGTTGCCTTAGAACTTGTTGCACCATTTGTTGAAGCAAAGCTTGATTGTTTCTAGCTCCAAAATTTTATTGAGCTTGATGAGGAGGATTAGCATTGACTTGAGGTGCGTAGTCTTGCACGTTCACATTTTGTCCTCCTTCCCATCATGCTCTATCCCCACATGATTATTTTCTTGGAAATTCTTCATTAACTCACTATTTGTTGATTTTTTCTCCTTTCTTCTCCTTCTCAACGTATGCTCAATCTCCCAATCAATAGGTTCTATTTGTTTCCCTTTGGATCTTATTTGCATACACCTTCAAAGTAAAAGAAGTTAGAACAAGGTTTCAAAAGCAAATACAAGTAAACAAAAAAAAGTCTCTAGTAAGATTACTCAAAAAAATCCTTCTTCAAGCTACTAGCAACCGTTGCCTCTCCGGCAACGGCGCCATTTGAAAAGCCATAACTTGTAGTCGGGTTGACCAATTCAAGAATTTATCGAACCACAGGGAGGAAGGCGCTAGAGCTTAAGCGATCTCACGTTTCTTGTGATTTTATAGAGACGAATCGTCAAATGAGGTTGTTGAAACAAGTAAATAAAAGCAATCAAAGCAAGCAAGCAAGCAATAATCAACAAACAAGATAGATAGATGAAGGGTGGATTTCCAAGTTAAGTAAAAGTGAGATTAACAACAATCAAGAAGTGGTAATTCTAGGAATTAAGTATCAAATTCATATGTATCATGGATATAAGACTAAGGGCCAACACTAAGTTCACCTAAACTTCCTCTCGAGATGGATAGGATATGAATCTCAATTAGCTCAACTGATTGGTTCTCACTCGAATAATTCCAACTAGGTACTAAGCTTGAAATGAGAGTCCCTTCACATAATTAATCAACCTCTCAATCAAACCAATCACATGTTCTATCAAAGGGTTCTAAATTCTAAAGGATTTCTCAATCTTTTTACAATTTATAATGTACATGAAGTGTTTGATGAAATGATTCACTCAATTATCCTAAGCATAAAATTGATTTCTCAATCTAATCACATATTTAGAACAACTAAACACACAAACCATCATAAACCTCAAGATCTCAAACATCAATGATAGAAAATCCATTTACCCGATCAGCATATGAATTAAAATACATAAATCCTCAAAATTATCCAACAACTCTCATGTTGTTAATCTAATAAGGGAGATTAGCCTACCATATTCATAAGAACATTAACATAGACATTAAGATCCTTACAAAACATGATAAACAATTGGATTCAATACAAAAGTTGGATGAAAACTCCTTTGGATGCCTCCAATGGTGATCTTCTTATTCCCCTTGCAATCTTCCTCTCTTCCTTACTTCTTTTCCTCAATTGGATGAAGTTTTTGATAGTGGGATGAAGGTAGATCCAATTGATGGTGAATGGATGAAGATGGTGGTGTAAAATGGGAGAAATGGTGTGTGATGTGTGTGTGCAGCCTCAAATCCACAAAAATCTCCTCAAATATTAAAGTATTGGGTATTTATACCCCTTGGAAAGCTTCTAGAAGATTCTGATTTTTTACAGAATTTTACACCTACACGGCCCATGTACGGTACACGGCTATAGGGGTGGTCGTATAGGTGTTTCAGATGTCAGAACTCGCCCAACACTTACAGGGCCGTGTTCGGTACACGGCCCGTGTACGTGCTGGCCGTATTCGGTACACTGGCCGTGTTCGTGCTGTGCAGTATCACCATTTCGCGCATAACTTACACATTCGAAATCTGATTCGAGTGATTCTTGCATTCATGCGATCCTATTTTTAGTGGCTTTCCAATCATGTATCACACTTCTAGTTTTGAGCTCCACAAGAGTACAAAAAAATTCTACAAGTTGGACGTGCATTTTTTCAGCATTTTGCTTTGACTCATTCACCCTCGTTTCAACTCCGAATTGAGCTCTATTTTTTCTCACATCTTCCTTATCGCGTCTAGAATCCATTTTTATCCAAAAAATCATACGTTTAAGCACATTCACACACATTTCCATAAAAATACAAAACACAACCAAAATACACATAAATATGGATAAAATAATATGAAAATACATATAAAAAGTCACTAAAATCTAGGTGAAAATATCACTCATCAGGCACGACGAGCCTTATGTGATCTTGGGGCAAGCATCAATTTGATGTCCTTGTCAATATTTCAAAGGCTTAGTTTGGGGAGTTAACTCCTACAACAGTTGCTCTACAATTGGCGGATAGGTCTATGACTTTTTCAAAGGGTGTGATCAAGGATGTTCTTGTAAAAGTAGAGAAACTGGTCTTTTCTGTGGACTTTCTTGTGCTCAAAATGGAAGATGACAAGAATAACATTCCCCTGATTTTAAGGAGACCATTCCTTGCTACTGCTGGAGCAATGATCGATGTTCAAAAGAGTGAGCTAAGGCTGCGGATGGATAAGGAAGAGGTACTTTTCAACCTTGATAAAACAATGAAGATACCGATGGAGACGCAGTGTCACAGCATTGATGTGGTGGAGGAGATCGTGAAGGAAGATATGTCTTTGATCCTTTCAAAGGATCCATTGGAGATATGCTTGATGGAGTCTCTTACTTTTCCTACCATAGAGTTAGATGAGCTCTCTATTGAGGTATGTATTGAATTTCTTGAAAATCTACTTGCTTTGGATGATGACAGGTATGAATCAAAGAGAACCAAAGTCGAAAAAGTAAAGTGGAATAGAAAGTACTTGCCGTTGGATAGAGAAAGCACAACAAAAGAAGAGAAGAAAGAGGAGTTGAAACCACTTTCAGAGCACTTGAAGTATGCCTATCTAGGAAACAACGAGAAACATCCGGTAATTGTATCTTCTTCTCTAATTGATGATCAACTTGAAGAGTTATTATTTGTGCTTAGGAAGTATAAGTCTGCAATTGGTTAGTCTCTTGATGATTTAAAAGGCATTAATCCGTATTATTGCATGCATAAGATAAGATTGTTAGATGAGGCTAAGAGTAGCATTCAGAATCAGCGGAGGTGAATCTCGCTATTCAAGAAGTGATTAGAAAGCATGTCTTAACATGGCAAGATGCAGGAATAATATATCCAATTAGTGATAGTCCTCATGTGAGTCCATTGCATGTTGTAGCTAAGAAGGGGGCATGACTATTGTGAAAGCCGATGATGGCGAAACCTTTGCCACTAGGATTCTTACGGGATAGCGTATGTGTATTGATTACAGGAAACTGAATGAAAATACATGCAAAGACCACTTCCCTCTTCCTTTCATGGATCAAATGCTTTATTGTTTTGCAGGGTATGATTTTTATTGTTTCATGGACGGATACTCGGGGTATAATCAAATCATGATTGAACTTAAGAACTAAGAAAAGATTACTTTCACATGCACTTATGGAACTTTTGCCTTTAGGAAGATGCCTTTTGGATTGTGTAATGCACCTGCTACATTTCAGCGCTGTATGATGACCATATTTGATGGGTTGATAGGAAAGATCATGGAGGTGTTTATGGATGATTTTTCTAAGTTTGGTTCCTCTTTTGATATTTGTTTATCTAACCTATCTACTGTTTGAAGAGATGTCAAGAAACTAATCTTGTCTTGAATTAGAAGAAGTGCCACTTCATGGTGAGAGATGAGATTGTTCTTGGGCATCATATTTTAACTAAGGGATTGCAGGTGTATAGAGCAAAGGTGGTGGCGGTTGAGAAGCTGCCAACACCTATTAATGAGAAGGGAGTGCGGTCCTTCCTTGGAGACGCAGGATTTTATAGGAGATTTTTCAAAGACTTCTCAAAATACTCTAAACCGTTGTCTCACATAAAAGGATGTTCCTTTTGTTTTTTATGATGGATGTCTAACAGTTTTTTAAGTTTTGAAGGAGGCACTTATAACTGCTCCCATCTTGATCACACGGAACTGGACTCAACCATTTTTACTTATGTGTGATGCAAGTAATTTAGCACTTGGAGTGGTGCTTGGGTGGACGCGAGAGAAGAAGTTTTGCGTCATCTACTATGCGAGTAAGACTTTTGATGCAGCACAAAAGAACTATAATGACACTGAAAAAGAGTTTCTAGCTGTTGTGTAAGCATTCAATAAGTTTCGACAGTATTTGGTTGGCATGAAGACCATTGTATACACGGATCATTCTGTGATCCGGTATTTGATGGAGAAGAAGGAAGCGAAGCCAAGGATCATTAAATGGATCCTTCTTCTGCAGGAGTTTGATATGGAGATCCGGGATAAGAAAGGAATGGAGAATGTGTTGGCAGATCACCTATCAAGGTTGGAGATAAGGGAGAATTGTGATGAATCTTTCGACTACATAGAAGAGATGTTCTCTGATGAGAAGATTATGGTGGTGTTTGCTGATGGAGCGGAGAGAGTGTGTGTAGTAGCTGCTCAAAGAATAGATCCATGGTATGCAGACTATGTCAATTACATTGCTATAGGAGAAATTCCGAGAGATCTCAATAGGTATCAACTTGCAAAGTTCAAAAGAGATGTTGAGATTTTCATTTGGTATGATCCGTTCGTCTACAAGATTTGTATGGATTCTATCATCCGTAGGTGTGTGCCTGAGATGGAAATGAAAAGTGTCTTTGATTTTTGCCATCACAACCTAACGGGGGGCACTTCGGAGCTCAAAAGACGGCAGCTAAAGTACTTCAATCTGCCCTTTATTGGCCTACTTTATTTAAAGTATTATTGTGAATCCTATGCAACGATATGTGATAGATGTTAAAGGATGGGAAACATAAGTAGAAGAGATGAGATGCCACATTAGCCGAGCATTGTTGTTGAAATCTTTGATGTATGGAAAATCGATTTTATGGGGCCGTTTTTCCCATCTAATGGATTTCTCTACATCGTTCTAGCAGTGGATTATGTTTCTAAGTGGGTGGAGGTCATTCTTACTCGCATGAATGATGCTAAGACCGTGTTGTCTTTTTTGAAGAAACATATCTTTTCCCGCTATGGAGTTCCTAGAGCATTTGTTAGTGATGGAGGTTCCCACTTCGTCAATAAGCTTCTTGAAAGAGTTCTCAAGGAATATAGTGTTAAGCATAGGGTTACAACACCCTATCACCCTCAAGCTAACAGGCAATCCGAGGTCTCCAACCGTCATGTGAAGCAAATTCTAGAGAAAGTAATCGGAACTAATAGGAAAGATTGGGCTATGAAGCTCGATGATATTTTGTGGGGGTTCCCAACTGCGTACAAGACGGTGCTTGACATGTCACCATATCAAATCGTCTATGAAAAGTCGTGCCACATATCCGTGGAGATTCAGCATAAGACTTTTTGGGCATTGAGAAGTTTGAACTTGTGTCTTAAGGATCAAAAAGAGTTGAGGTTAACTAAAATCAATCAACTAGACGAGTTCAGAAATCAAGCTTATAAGAATTCGGTGATCTACAAGGAAAGAATGAAGAAATGGCATGATTTGAAGATCACTTATAAGGAACTCAAGCAAGGTGATGAAGTATTACTCTTTAACTCTCGTTTGGAGCTTTTTGCAGGTAAATTGAAATCTAAGTGGACAGGACCGTTCATTATCCACAGAGCCTGCGGAGGGGGGAGTTTTGAGATCATGGACAAAGACCGAGACATAGCGGTGAATGGGCATCGATTGAAGCATTATAAGTCGCCGGATGATGCTTACGTCGTCTTTGAGGATACCTTGCATTGAATTGGTACCGTCGTGACTCTACGATGTTAAAAATGAGCGCCTGTTGGGGGCTTTCCCTCCTATTTATTTCATTAGTGTGAGTAAGAAATTTTTATATTTGACGTGCTTACTTATCAGAAATTACATCTTTTTCCAAACTTAGTTTCGACTATAGTTTCTACTAAGTTTGGGGGGTGTGATGTACTTACCTCATCGTAGCACTAAAAGTATAATCTTTTCTTTGTAACGTTTGTTAGGGGAGTGGAATTTTTGCGGCATATTAAAACTTTAACTGGTTTTGGTGTGTCAATTTTTTGTAATTTTCCTAACGTTTAGTGTTTTTTTATTTATTGTGTCGTATGTGGAGTATATATACATTGATTATAGAGTCTTAAAAGTGGTTCTCTAGCTAAGTTTTGCTCTGTTTTGGTACCTAAAGATCGTTTTTGAGCTTGAAGTTTGCAGGGGATGAAGAAGAATGGATTTCAAAGGAATAGGGGCACAGTTCGACCAGGGAGGCTAGTCGAACCGAGCAGTTCGAGTCGAATCATGGATCAGAGAGATTGTTACATGTCGTTTCGACCACGAGTTTGAGTCGAACTAGTCGTCTGAAAGTGTCACAGGCTGATTCGACCAGGAGTTTGAGTCGAACCATAGTGCTGATGCGTCCTGAAGCCTGATTTGACCACGACGAGGTGGTTTAACCACCTGGTTCGGGTCGAATCACACAGGTAAGTAGTGTTTTAAATTTGATTTTTGCTTCATTCCATACATTCTTCACACCACCTGCACTCGAATCCTCTCCAAATCAAAAATCCTCTCTTCCAAACTCTGATTTTACTTGATTCCACTCTGATTAAACCACTTTCCATCCTTTCCATACTCAAATTCTCACATATTTGGAGCGTTTTTAGTGCAAAACTAGGGTTCTTACTCAAATTTGGGGATTTTTTGTACTTTGTTCATACTAGCCATTGCCGAATCGAAAAGGAAAAGGAAAGGAGGCTGAAGGGCATTCAAAGAAGAGACAGGGTAGGCAGCCTCGTGAGGACGAGGTTACTGAGAGGTTAAGGCTTCAGGAGAGGTTGCCTAGGAATTTTCATATTCAGATGGAGAATTGGGAGGAGATCAAGGAATGATGGGGTGTGATGTCTGATAAGATTGCTCGCACGAGGTACCTAGATGATGGGGCTATGATGACGATGAACATCTGTGATGATATAATGTGGATGTTTGATCAAGTGGGCATCCGTCACTTCATGAAGCTAAAGAGGCTGATATACTTTCATATTACTGCTGAGGTTCTGTGCTCGATCACCATCAAGAAGGGTTCTAGTTCCCTTCCTTACGAGTGTACATTCGAACTTGGAGGTGTGAGGAGAACGTGGACAACAGAAGATTTCAACATTTTCTGCTAGGCACTCCAAGGAGGATCTCGAGGGATGAGAATGGCCACTTTTGACCTAATGATTTTTGGAGGTCTATTTCTGGTGAGGACATGGATTTTAAGACTAAGGATGCTCGTGCTGCTTTTATTCGGAACCTCTTTATTTGATACATGGATAGAGTGTTGAGCAGCACGTTGTTCGCCCGATCTGAGGGAAGTAGTGTATCGAGGAGAGAGTTATATGCCTTATGGTGTATGTTGAATGGAGTGCAGTTTAATGTGGGCTCATATTTGATTCAACAGCTATATAGGTTTAGGAGTTCTACTTTTCAGAGAGTGAACATTGTGATGGAGTTTGGATCTTTTGGTTAATATGAACCGTTAGGGTTCCTTGCAATTCTACTGCAGCGGAAGCATAAGAGTAGAATCGTATTACTTTTTACCAGGATTCGATGTAGAGGTTGAATAGCAAGAACAAACGACCTTCCGATCTTCTGTTATATTCCTAAGCCACGTCTTGACGTTGTGTGGGCAATGATCCTAAGACGAACTCAATCTGCAGTTCTCTTTGTTCTCACGATTTTTAGGCATGAATTCTTTATTTACCGGACTGCTGAGATTGGCTATTTATAGGCTACAATAGGGACCAGGAGGAGAAATTAGGGTTTAGGCCTCCCATTGGGCTTAAGCAACCAAGTCTAGCCCAAAACTTATACTTAAGTCCAATAATAATAAATCAGTCTACTAAAGAAATATTATTGCACTGCCACCCTAATCCCAAATTACGTTATGGGCTCCTTCTTATTATGAGCCCGTTAATCTCCCCATGTTTAAGATTCAATGCCTGTTAATTAATTAAGTTACTGAAAACTCCATTAATTAATATATTTACCGAGAGTAGTACCACTCAACCTTATTATCATGCCGGAAGAAATCAACCTGCAGTGTTTACATAATAATCATTATGAGCTCCTCAAGAGGACATCATCAACTAATTCCGTTAGGACACAAATTCCTTCTACAATCAACAGCACACCATAGAGACAGCACCATCTCCAAACTCACCAAGCTTATTGATTTAATATTTAAATCTCATCCATTGATGAATCAAAGAAATAAATATTAGTTTACGTGTCGAGGTTATTTTATAGGGATTAAGAGTACGAACATCCATAATAACAGAGATCAAGTTCTATTATATAGTCAGTATAAATCGAACGATCTCAAGGTGGTCCTGCTCAATACACACAAAGTGCACTAGTGTAATTTTATAGTCAAGACAGACTAATGCCAAATCATACTACAACCATACCGATGGATTGTCCCTGTCCATCTCAGTTGTGAACATCTATTTATACTTTATAAGGAATCGATAATATGATCTTTCGTTTGACGCCGCACACCATATTATCTACAGTATAAAGTAAATGGACTTTTACAATAATATAATTACAAACGTTTGATCACGTGATTTTCATTTCAAATATTGTCAAAATATTGTTCATACAAAAAGATAGACTTTTAGTATACAATCCAACACATTGGAGGATTGCTTACTCCTGTGGCTGAGTCATATCACATAGACTTCATCGGCATTACACCTATCTTAGAGGATCCAGATCTTGTGATGAGTGTATGTGTTAAAGCTGGATTTGCTTTACATCAGACCAGAAAGTGGATGTCTATTAGGGATTCTAATCCCTACTCTTTTATGTTTCCATATGAGGTGGGAGCATTGATTTTGATACAAAATAAGGGGAATCTGTTGATGAGCACTATAGCATATGAGGTGATCTCAATTACATGCTTGAGGAGAGGCGATTGGAGGACTATGGCTCAGATGTACGCTGCGGGTATGATTGATGATTTGCAAAGGTTAGTTGACCAAGAGCAGCAACCACAACAATAGCTTTAGCAAGGAGAGCACGTAGAGGAGATACATGAAGAGGAGCATCCTGAGCAGCATCCGGAGATGGATCTACAACCACAGTAGCAGCAACAGCATGAGATGCAACCACCATAGCCACAGCAGCAGCAATGGGGTGGAACTGATGACTATTATAGGGAGCAATTTTGGTTGATGAACGAGCACCTTGTCAACTTGAACAATAATCAGATGGAAACAAACCGCCAACTTGCCTTAGCCAATATAAACTATGCCGCGCTGAGTGTGAGATATGATGCTATGGATAGGAGATTGGGAGAGATGTAAGCTAATGATCGAGAGATGGAAAGAAAGCTTTGGGTATTGCAAAGAGATTTTGACTTATGACGCATGGAGCTTAGTGATGATGATGATGCTCCACCAGAGTAGAGGGCGCCAGGTTTTCTCTTTGTATGTTTCATCTCATATCTCTTCTCTTTTATCTGTACAGGTGGGGTATTTATGGGGTGTGAGTGGCATGCATGTATATTGATATTTTGATTGGAGATTGGATTGAGGTGTGATACTTTATACTTGAGGATGGATTGGTTGGAGATACTTTATTTGGATTGATATGTTAGGTTCTTTGATAAGCATGTAGCATTCATATTTTGCATGTGTTGATTTTGTTGATGAGAAACATGTATAACTTGTTGAGTATGTGGAGTTCATTGTTGAATTGATCTTGATTATATGCTATGAGGAGTGCTTAGGAATCTATTTACCATGTGAGAAATTTAGCCTTATTAATCATATTACATCTATGCATGATAGTTTATTCTTGAGAGAATCATTCATATGACTGTATTCTAGAACTTGGTTTGGAGTCTTGTGTGAGACTTATGATTGATTAGTTATTAGGACATGATCTTAGGCTATAACTGTTTATTTAAGTCACTTAGCTAAATTTTACCTTCCCATAAATCGTATGAATCATTGGAAGCCATGTTGAGCCTTTAAAAGCTTTTTCTTTGGTAAGCCTTGATTAAAAGCCTATTTATCCTTTACTTGAGCCTTGTTGAATACCTTATACATTAGTAGAGAGTTGAGGTGAATATATGCTAGCTCGAATGAAGGAAAGAAAGATAAATTGGTTGAGTGGTATGAAGAAAAGGAAAAAAATATGGTTATATCTTATTTAGGGGTAGTGCCTGAAATCGGTACCCCGATTGCTTAGAAGGATAGTGCCTGAAACTGGTACCCTTGCATTTCAAAAAAGATGTTGACGCTGAGGAAAAGAAGGAAAAGTTGAATTGTAAAGATTATGAGAATAAGATGAAGAAGATGAAGTTGTTTGATGAAAAGCAAAACTCCAAGGTAATTCTCTACTAGTGAGTTAGTCACTTTATTTATATTTTTCTACCTTTACTAAAGAGCCAACATTACAACCCAAAAGTAAGTCCTTTGTGATCCTAGTAATGAGTTGATTATAAGTTGGTTTTTGAGACCTTTGCCAAGATTATGGTTACTTTGGAATATGAATTGAGTATGAGCGTATATATTAACCTGTTTTAGTGTATATTACACTTGAGAGCGAGGGTAAACACTTATCTTGTGAGTAAGATGACTTAGTACTCCGAAGCGCATTATAATTGAGTGATGTTTATGCATGAATGAAATGTATGATGCATGTTTAACTTGTTTTGAACTGATAGAATTGCATGTGTAGGTATGTATTGTACTTGACTTGATGGTCTTGTGAATTTTACACTTACTCTCTTATGGTTTTGATTTCGTTGCCCTGGGACGAGCAATATGTATGTTTGAGGGTTTGATGAGTGTGTAAATTCACGTGTTTTGAGCCCTGATTAGTGTGATAATGATGTATGATTTGATCTAAAGTCAAGATAAATCGAGATACGTAGTGGAAGGTCACGAATCAGGTGCGTGTAAGGATGTTTGAGCGGATTTTCAAAGAAAAATAGGACGAAAGTGCTTGGAACCGGAAGAGAAAGAAGATAGCACCTAGTTCAACCACCAATTCGAGTCGAACCAGGCGTCTGTAAGATCATCACAGAGGGGTTCGACCACGACAGAATGGTTCGACCAGGCGTGTTGGTCGAACCGTGGTCGAACCAAAAGATAAAGATTCGCAGGTATGGTTCGACCAACTATTCGAGTCGAACCACACACTTGCCAACTTGTTACAGGCTGGTTCGACCAGGTCTTGGTTGATTTGACCAGGGGTCTTGGTCGAACCAATGCGTGAGAAACTTTTGGATCTATATTTTTACACCTTTAGAATGTGTTTTCGCTCATAAAGCTCATCCTAGGTCCATAAGGAGAGCTCACAAGTATAAAAGGAAGACCCTACGCAGGAGAAAAAGGACGTTGACCGCCACCTTCATTCTACACAACATCTGAAACCCTACACCATCCCACGGAGCTGTGGAGAGAGATTCGTCTATCGAATCAAGTGAGAACCAAGTGAAGATTCAAGACGAAGAGAGACGCGACTGCGCTCACATCTAGGGTTTACTTCGTTTCTTAATTTATCTTGTAATTTTCAAGACTATGGGTAAGGTCTATCCAACCACCATGATTGTTCTTCGATCAATCATAGGCTAGAACCGCTTTGGTAGTTTCAGGGTTTATGAAGGTTTTATGAGTTAATTAAACTTCCGTGTGTATACTCCGTACAACACTACTTGTGGATTATTTTATATAAGACTATGCGTTTTTAATTCATACTCAGAGTTGTTTTGTGCATAATTAATTGTTATGTAGAGTCTGAATACATATCTTGATTATTGATTGAGTGCGTTAACTGCTGAGCAGGATTACATGTTATGATTATAAGTGAGGGGACTCCAAAGTCTCATTAGAACTAGCCTATATAAATACTTGTTAATTGAATACTATTCGGGTTAATAAGTAGGACAAAGAGATTAATTTCGTAGTACCTATAAAGGAAGATCATGTCAAGTTCGAGTACTAAGTGCACGAGAAATAATTGATACTGATAGTACCTAGAAGGGGGGTGAATTATATCTCTTACTCCAAGAATTTTCACACGTGTCACACGCTTATTTACTTGTGTCTATAGAGTAGATTTGCATGGTTTAGTGATGCGTCCATACTCCACAAGGCAAAGTCGGACATTGATACACAGAAGGGAAGTTAATAAGTAAAACTGGATAGCCCGAAGGACTATCTATTTCTCACTTATTCACTTTCGTTCTATCTCTATTGCTTATTTATTTTAATTGTTATTTTTATTAGTCTTTTATTGATTACTTAATCATTGAAACTATTTTGCCATATTAGTCTTAATAAGTTTGAACATAATTAAATTAATAATAATACATCGGGTTCGATAAACACTTGGTCGCTTATTAAAACTACAATAGCATCCTTCACACTTGAGGATTAATATTGTGTGTTGAGAAAACACTCATCATGTACAAATAATCATGGGACGTGGGGAGTATTTATTTATTTTTTATTGTTTGGCCTGATTATTTATTAATTTATTTATTAGAATAAATGTATAATTTTTACATATATGTTTAAAAATATGATTTTATTTTAATTTTTCAAATTTACTTCCATTTTCAAATCAATTGTCTCACAACATTTTTAGATAATATTAAAATTATATTTCAAATAATCTATGTATAATATAAGTTATTTTATTGGTCACTTACTATGGGATACATATTTTAAATCGAATTTACATGAAAATTATATCAAATTATCTGTCTTTTTAAGATTTTCGATTTGACATCCATATCACCAATATAATATAATAAGAGTAATAATTCTCAAATTTAATACTCCCTCCGTCCTAGCTGAGTTTTCACTCGTCCTTTGTAATTTACACAGGAGGAGTGAAAACTCAGTTGGGACGGAGCAATTTCTTCTTTTCAAAATATTTCTTTTATCATATATTATTATTAATGAAACATTTATTAATGGATAAAAAATATATAAATAAAATTTTTATTTGACTTATTTATCACTAAAATTTAAAATATTATCAATTAATGAATTTATTTTAATATTAATTATAAGGTAAGAGTTTTCATGAAAAGAAAAGTTATATTATCCTATATAATTAAAAAATATTTATATTTCTACTAATATAAAAGTGAGTTGTCTATCGTACAATTGGTGTACACTAAAAATAGGATCCGTATTTAAAAAGTGGGTCAACTAAATAATAAATGGGTCATTCACACGCTGTTCACTCCAATCCTCTCCCAAAACGCATTCGTCTCATTTCTCTCGCAAGCGCTCTCCTTCCTCCACTACCGCCGCCACGTCGCTCCATCTCTTTCGCTCTTCCGCCGCTTCCAGATCTCCGCTACAATCTGCTGCTCCGTTTTACTCCCTATCTGCTCCGTTTAGGTCTTGATGTTGATTGGTATCCGCTACAATCTGCTACTCTATTTTGCTCCTAATCTGCTATGTTTAGGTTTTGATGTTGATTCGTGGCTGACTGGGTGCTCCATCTCTTCCGCCGCTACTTTGTTCCGTCTCTTGCCCTTCCAGATCTCCGCTACAATCTGCTGCTCCGTCTTGCTCCCAATCTGGTCTTGCTCTCCGTTTAGGTTTTGATGTTGATTTGTGGCTGACTGGATTAAATTTTGAGTTTTGATGTTGACATTAATTTGGATAATGTAGGAATAAGTCATGGCTGCTATTTTTTAAATGTATTAGATTTTATACATAAATGTACAACATTTTATACTAACCTGTATAACTAAAATTAATAAATATATTGACAAAATTATTGTTAAATAATAAATGTATTAGATCTTATACGAAATTGTATAACATTTTATACTAACTTGTATAACTAAAATTAATAAATATATTGATGAAAATATTGATAAATAATAAATGTATTAGATTTTATACATAAATGTGTAACATTTTATGCTAACTTGTATAACTAAAATTAATAAATATATTGACGAAATATTGATAAATAATAAACGTATTAGATCTTATACAAAAGTGTATAACATTTTGTACTAACATGTATAACTAAAATTAATAAATATATTGACGAAAAAATTGATAAATATAATATCAATATTATTTTTACAAAAAAAATAGATTCATTGAAAGAAATATGAATATTATTATATTACAACTACTCCACATTTGATTATAATGAAAATCATATAAAAAATCAATTTAAATTTAATACATACCCGCTTGAAAATGTTGAGGGTAGGTGTAGGATATGATATTTATAAAATACCCGATTACCCTATCCGATTACCTGCTTACTTTATATATATATATATATATATATATATATATATATATATATATATATATATATATATATATATATATATATATATATATATATATATATATATATATATATATATATGTGGATTATATTTTATTATATTTTATATTTATACATAAACATATAGATATATGTTTTTTGTATAATTTAAAAAATGGTTCCACTTTATAACGCACATACTAGTGTACATCACATTACTTATTTAATTTAAGAAAGCAAAAGGTTTCAAGGGTATGACTAATAAAATGATACTCTCTAATATTTTATATCAATTTTTATTTTAATTATTGGGGGAATTGAGGCAGACTACTCACATCTCAATCTTCTTCTGCATTTTTTTTAATATTTTTCATTTATTTTGATTTTCTTACATTATTGTATATTTTAGAGTGGTATATTGTTTGGTTGACAAGGGTAGTCATTTAAAAATTTCGGATAATCGTTTATCCGCGGATTATCCATTACCCGATGGATATTATCCATACTCTACCCGAAGATACATTTGAGGGTACATAATAAGGTAGGACAAGGGTAATAAAAATAAGATGCGGATAGTATATGGATTGGGCATACCCGTACCATACCCTACCCGTTTATACCCCTAGTGGCGACGGTGGAAAAGACGGCTGAGAAGCAGTCAAATGAGGGCACCCTGTGGGTGGCGGAGGGCGGCCTGTGGGTGGCGAAGGTGGTAGAAATATGGGATAGAGAGTGAATGCGGAGGAAGCGGCGATGATAGGAGGAGAGAAGAACGAGAGAATAGAGAGAGTTTGCGTTGAAGAGAGAGAAAGTGAATCAGTGAATGACCCATCAAGCTTATTACCATATTTATATTCGGGTCATTGAATAAAAATGGATCATGTTGCACCTTAAAAATTATTGTATAATTGTAATTACCTATAAAAGTACTCTTGCAATGAAGATCCCACCAAAACTACCGAAAAATATATATTGAAAAAATGGCACACACAATTGTGAACCGAATTTATACATGAACCATATTTCTACATATTACTCTTCGGTACATGAAAATTTACTTTTTAGATTGAAAAACTATTATTCTTCTAAATGAAAAAATTAGTCTTCAAATGCTTGCACATTTTAGTTTTCAATATATTAAAAATTAGTCTTTAGATATATAAACTATTACTCTTTTGAATAAAAAAAATATTATTCAAAGAGTAATTTTTTATATATTAAAGAGTAATTTTATAAAATCAGGATTCAAATTTCAACTTGATTCACACAAGACAATTAGTGAGAAATATTTCAGAGAAAAAAAGTATAATAAAATCTCCAAAAATATTACTCATAATACTTGATAAATTAATAATTTGTTTGATCCCAAATCAATTCAAATTTGAGTAACAATCAATCAACTAAATAATAATAAAATAATATTATTTTAGGAATTATTAAAATATACTTAAAATTCCAGCTAAACTATTAATTAATAATTATTTAAAAATCTCACATATATAATTATGTTACTATTTTGAATTGTTTAAGGAATTTAGGAAAATATGACTACATAATTTAAAGGATTCACAATCTACACATCATTGAAAATTTTAATTGTATTTTTTATTGTAACTTTGTAATCTTTCTATGTATTTATAGATATAATCATAAATGAAAATCAAATAATAAAAACTTTTATATATTCTTAATACTAATATATAACTATTAAATATTTCTTATATATATAATCTCTGTAAATTAATAAATTATATTAAATATTTCTTATATATATAATCTCTTTAATTAATAAATTATTACAATAACGATAGTATAATATGTCTTTGAATTAATAAAATTCCTCTACCAATAATATTAATTTGGATATCTTAATATATCTAATCAATAGTAATACATCATCAATCTTTGTTTTTGACTCATTAAATGATGCATATTTGGTTTATTTATTATATTCTGTCTTCCCAATTGGTTGTTACTAACGCTGAAAAGCTATAGTTTGCACAGTAAGCTAACTTTGCTTTAAATAAAATTAAGGGATAGAAGTCAGAATGCCCTATTTGACTTGTGGGACATCAATTTTGCCATAATATTGTAAAACCATCTATTTTACCCGATTTTTTATTCAATTTCCTGAACTACCCCCACTCCCCTGCACATGTTAGAATTTATTCCCTAATTTTTTGAAAAAGTGGGTTGATTTTCAGTTACCATTTTTTACTCATAATAGCGTTGAAATATGGAAATGATTTTCAGTTACCACTTTTTACTCATAATAGGGTTGAAATATGGAAATGATTTTCGGTTGCCACTTCTTACTCCTAATAGCGTTGAAATATGAAAAATTTTTACACATATTTGAAATTTATAAATCAGATAAGGGTTTCTCTCTCCCTGCACATACTCTCTCCCTCTCCACAGTGGACACCGCTCTCACATTTAATTACAAAACCTATATTATAATCATATGTAATTAATGAATCGGGCTGTCACACATTGATAATTTAAAAATAAAATTAAACAAATTAAGAACATCATATAAGCGCGAAATTAGAAAAAAATAATATTTAAAATTTCGACGGACACGTAAAATAAGGGGACACGCTATTTTATAAAAAAAGCTGGCAAGGTTGTGTTATTGAAAATTTCATTAGACACGCTATTTCATCACAATTAAAGAAAAGGACACGCAATTTCAACAAAATAATTTGGGGACATGCAAATTCATATACTGTATATCGACAGACATGCTAATTTAACACAAAAAAAATGCTGGACACGCTGTTTTAGTTTAAATATATTGGCGAACATGCTGTGTTAATAATATATCATTGCCGGACACGCTAATTCATTAGAATTATATCGACGGACAGAGTATTTCACATGAAATAGATGGCGAATTAACAATGGACATACTATTTAAATAAAATTTCATGGTCGGACAAGCTATGAAACACCTAATTCATTGGCCCGGGTGAGACTGTTTTAAATTTCATTACTGATATGCTGATATATTTTATTACAGATATTTTACTTATTACTCCCTACGTCCCATAAATAAATTCACACTTTCTATTTATATTCGTCCCATAAACAAGTTCACACCCCCAAATAAGAAAATACACACAAATCAATAAACCCACAACATACTTTAATTTCAAAATTGCCACCCTTTAGTTTAAAACTCACATAACTTACTTTATAATTTATTTATTACCTAAAAATACCAAACTACCCCTAAAAATAAAGTAAAAAGCAACTTTTTCTTAAACTTCATATCTACAATAACTGGGAACTTGTCTTTGGAACGGGGGAGTATACATTATCAAATTTTATTTATTATATATTACTATTTATTAAAAACATTATCACTATTTAATCCTTTACCGTTCAAATAATATATATATATATATATATATATGCTTATATTTAATTCGATGATTTCCTGAATCTCAACTTGCTAATTAATTAGATTGTATATTACAAGACCGCTAGTTCATTAGAATTATACAAGACACGCAAGTTCATTAGAATTATATTGGCGGACAGAGTATTTCAAATAAAATAGATGACGAAATAACAGCGAACATACTATTTAAATAAAATTTCGTGGCCGGACAAGATATGAAACATTTAATTTATTGGCGGACAAGCTATTATATTCCAATAAATGGGCGAACATGCAATTTTAGCTCAATTATTCACGTCCGCTGGAGATTTATATTGAAAGTTTTGACAATTCAATTTTTAAAATTGGCGGACAAGCTATCATATGTCAAATAAATAGTCGGACATGCAATTTTAACCCAATTTTAACTTAATTATTCACGTCCGTTGTAAATTTATATTGAAAGTTTTGACAATTCAATTAAAAAAAAATTTATCCTTTACTGTTTACAACATGTTTTTGCTTTCAATTCAAATAATATATATATACACACGAGTACATATTCCCAACATAATATGCGGATACATTATATTTTATAAAAAAAATAATTAGATAATTTAATATTATACATATTATAATTTAATAATGAGGATATACTCAAATTTTTTGAAGATATATTTTTATTAATTGATTTATTTATCATTTTAAGGTTTACTTTTTTAATTCTAAATATAAAGATATACATTTGTAATATAGTAATAATAAAAAATATATAAAATATTTATTCATAACCAATTAAAAAATATGATCAAAGTTGGTGTTTAATTTGAAGATATACATGAATAATAATAACAACAACAACAATAATAATAATAATAAGTTGGATATATTTTTATTGAATGGTTTAATTATCTATTCCTAACCAATAAAAAATATATAATTAAAGGTGATATTTAATTTATAGATATACATGAACAATATAATAAAAGTAGAAAGATTATATATTTGAAATTAAAATAAAAAATACGATAATTAACCACGTCGCGACACCTTATACTTTTAAGAAGTTATTTATAGCAGCGTATTCGCAATTAGTATAATATACACCATGATCCTCACACAAGTAAGTGACCCGGGTTCGATTCCCATTGGGAGCGAATAAGAGGGGAGTTATAAGGAGGCTTAAAGAATAAGAGTGTAAGGAGACCTGGTGAACTAACTACTAACTATACTAACAACTAACTTTGTCTGATCAAATTATATATAATATATATATATATATATATATATATATATATATATATATATATATATATTAGTTCGATGATTTCCTAAATCTCAACTTGCCAATATATATATGCATATATTTAGTTCGATGATTTCCTAAATCTCAATTTGCCAATTAATTGGATTCTCAACTTGCCAATATATGATTTCCTAAATCTCAATTTGCCAATTAATTGGATTGTAAAATACAAGACACGCTAGTTTATTAGAACTATATAGGCTGACAGAGTATAAGATAAAATAGATGACGAATTAACAGCGGACATACTATTTAAATAAAATTTCATGGCCGGACAAACCATGAAACATCTAATTCATTGGCGGACAAGCTATTATATGTCAAATAAATAGGAGGACATGCAATTTTAACTTAATTATTCACGTCCGCTGGAAATTTATATTGAAATTTTTGACAATTCAATTTTTAAAATTGGCGGACAAGCTATTATATGTCAAATAAATTGGATTGTAAAATACAAGACACGCTAGTTTATTAGAATTATATCGGCTGACAGAGTATATAAGATAAAATAGATGACGAATTAACAGCGGACATACTATTTAAATAAAATTTCATGGCCGGACATACTATTTAAATAAAATTTCATGGCCGGACAAACCATGAAACATCTAATTCATTGGCGGACAAGCTATTATATGTAAAATAAATAGGAGGACATGCAATTTTAACTTAATTATTCACGTCCGCTGGAAATTTATATTGAAATTTTTGACAATTCAATTTTCAAAATTGGCAGACAAGCTATTATATGTCAAATAAATTGGCGGACGTGCAATTTTAACTTAATTATTCACATCCGTTGCAAATTTATTTTAAAATTTTTGACAATTCAATTAAAAAAAAACATTATCCTTTACTGTTTACAACAAGTTTTTGCTTTCGATTCAAATAATATATATATATATATATATATATATATATATATATATATATATATATATATATATATATATATATATATATATATATCCTAATTCTCCAATATGTATATATATGCATATATTTAGTTCGATGATGATTTATAAATCTCAACTTGCCAATTAATTGGATTGTATATTACAGTTTATTAGAATTATATTGGCGGACGGAGTATTTCAGATAAAATAGATGACGAATTAACAACGGACATACTATTTAAATAAAATTCCATAGTCGGACAAGCCATAAAACATCTAATTCATTAGCGGACAAGCTATTATATGTCAAATAAATGGGCCGACATGCAATTTTAACTCAATTATTCACGTCCACTGGAAATTTATATTAAAATGTTTGACAATTCAATTTTTAAAATTGGCGAACAAGCTATTATATGTCAAATAAATGGACGGACATACAATTTTAACTTAATTATTCACGTCCGTTGGAAATTTATATTGAAAGTTTTGACAATTCAATTTTTAAAAAATCTCATGTCCGCCGATAATTTCAATGAACATATTGGTATTTTAATTATTTACGTCCACTGGTAATATAAATTGGAATTTTAAGCAGTTTAATTTTAACAATATCTCGCGTCCGTTGATAATTCGGTCCGCAATTAATATAAATTGGAACTTTTATCAATTCAATTTTTGTAATATCTCACGTCCGCTGATAATCACAATTATCAAATCCCAATCAAATATGTCTCGTTGTTTAAAAAATTATCTTAATTGAGGCGTGTTCACCATATTAAAAAAAAGTAATACGTATATAAAAAAAATGGGAAACTCATGTCCGCCAAATGGATTACAGACAATATATATATATATATATATATATATATATATATATATATATATATATAAAAGAAAAAAAATGAATTTTAAAGAAAAAAGAATGAATTTGGGAACCATGTCCGCCATGGCTTATATTGCTTGACAAGCAATACATAATTGCCCAACTATTTAAAAACAATATTTTTATCCATTATATAAAATATTAATATTATTTTTAACACATTCTCCATATATATTTTTCTAAAAATATTTTTAATATTATTTTTAACAAATATTCTCAATATTATTATTTCCAAATATTACTATTTTGATGATAGGACATGTTCTATTAGATTGGAATTTTAAACAATTTAATTTAAAATATATCTCACATCGGCAGAAAATCAATTTTAACTTGTTATTTTAATTTAATTTTAATTATTCACGTCCGTTGGTAATATTAATTGATTCTTTAACAATTTAATTTTCAAAATACTGTGTGCTAGGGTAATTTTGAATCTTTAACTTATTCATTACATTTATCACTCAGGGTTTAAATTACTTTATAAAATTAATTAATATTAATAGTTTAAAAACTCATGAATCCATTCTGACACCCTTGACACATCACAAGTTGGTAACTCTTGTCTGAAAAAAAAATGATGGTATGTCCCACCATCAGGGGTGTTATTGGAAATCCACATATTTAGTGGGCAATTTTTATATAATGCAAATATGTGGGCAAATTAGATGAAACCCATCTCATTTGGGGCATTTGTTGTCATTTACCTAAAATTAAAACTCAACTCAGCCAAGTAAAATGAGGGAGAGTTGTTAATGGGATTAGAATCTTACCTAGAAGATGACCGATTAGCCATAACTTGTAGTCGGGTTGACCAATTCAAGAATTTATCGAACCACATGGAGGTAGACACTAGTGCTTAAGCGATCTCACGTTTACTTGTTTGACAAACAAAACTGTGATGATTCGTCTCCCAATCAATGCAAGTAAACAAGCAATGATCAAGCAAACGAAATTAAAATGAATGTGATTGATTTTCCAAGTAAAACAAAAGTGAGATTAACAACACTTAAAAAGTGGTAACTGCATCATGGATAAATGATTAAGAGCCAACACTATCTTTTTCTAAACTTTCTCTCGAAATGAATAGATATAAATTCGAATAAGAATCCCAAAATAGCTCAATAGATTGGTTCTCACTCAAACAATTTCAACTAGGTACTAAGCTTAAATGAGAATCCCCTCATACAATCAATCAACTTCTCGATCAAACCAATCGGATGTCCTATCAAAGGGTTCTAAATCCTAAAAGATATCTCTATCTCTTTAAGACTTATATGCACAAGAGGTGTATGATGAATTGATTCAATGAACTATCTTAAATATATAATTGATTTCTCAATCTAACCACATGCCTATGACAATAAATCACACAATTCAACAATACAAATCAAGCAATTAAAAATCAATGATAGAAAATCATAAATCCAATCAACACATGAATTAAAATATACAGATCCCCAAAATTAATCAACAACTCTCATGTTGCTAATCTCACAAGGGAGATTAGTCTACCATAATCATAAGATAATTAACATAGATATTAAAAACCTTTCAAGTCATGATAAACAATTAGGTTTACTACAAAAATTGGATGAAAACTCCTTTGGATTGGCTCCAATGGTTATCTCCTTTATTTTCTTGCAATTTTTCTCTCTTCCTTATTTTTTCTCTTTACTTTAATGAAGGATTTATGGTGAGATGATGATGGAGTGAATAGATGGATGAAAGTGATGAAGGATATGGTGTAAAATGAAGGAATTGGTGTGTAGGGTGTGTGGGCAGCTGAATTTCGGATCCAATATGATCAAAATGTTGAATGAATTTGTATTTATACCCCTTGGAGACCTTCTAGAAGATGTAGAAAAATATTCTATTCTGGCACCGACACGAGTCGTGTGCCGTAGCACGAGTCGAGTCGTGTCAGGGTTTCTCGGTCAAACTTTACTCAAGACGACACACGAGTCGTGTGCTGACGCAGGGCCAAAGGGTGGCCGTGTTGGATGTTTTGATGCTGCTACACAGCTACTCCTTATAGGCCCGTGTTCGGTATATGGTCGTGTGCTGCAACACGGCTCGTGTACCCTACACGGCCGGCCGTGTTGATGCTGCTTGTTTTTTCTTCCTTGTTTTATCTCCCGTCTTCGTTTTTGCTCCATTTTCACCTGTTTTATATATGATTAAGTTCATTCACACACATTTCCATAAAAACACATAACACCACCAAGTAACACATAAATACGGATAAAATAACACGAAAATGGACCTAAAAAGACACTAAAATTTAGGTGAAAATATCACTTATCAATGACGTTGAGGGCATCGTCGAAGGTGGAGGGGAGAAGATCTCCGACGTGAGGCGATGATCGACGGAGATGGGAGGCAATCTGTTTACAAAAGTTGTGGAAGAAGACATTAAGGACACTGAAGAGGATGAAGATAATTAGGGGATGTACATGCGGACGTAGGCCTTTGTTCTGGGGCAGAGGAAGAAGTCCTAAGAGATGGTCATCTGCGGCGAATTGTGAACAAGGTTCATGGGTGGAAACACCTGATGCTTCGATTTAGGGTTCCGTCATGATTTCATGAAATTCCCAAATTCTTGAAAAGTTTCTTACCTTATTATGAGCATTATTTGAGATGATATAAGAAAAACAAGAGGGGAAGAGGACTTCAAAGTCAACACAAGCCTCGACTTTCCTCTCTCGCCTCTAAACTTGATGAAGAAAGTTATGGAAACATGAAACTATAATTTCTATTGAGATTTTGTCAATGAGATTGATGAATAACATTTATGAGACATATCCGACAAGTGAAAAGGCCAATTCACTTTTGAATGAAGACGCCCATCTTTTGGCATGAAATTTTGTGGTTGAAATAACGATTATAATGTCAAAAGCAATTTATGCAATGCATTTATATGACCTTAAAATCATTTCTAACACTACATATGTGATAAATATAATCTTCAATTTATTATTTATATTGAGGATAAATGTTTTGTAAATAAACAAATTCATGTAAAACCTCTCATTTGTTATCACATTAGAGCATCTCCAAGAGACTCGTCAAGATGCCTCGCTTTCCTCTCTCGCCTCTAAACTTGATGAAGAAAGTTATGAAAACATGAAACTATAATTTCTATTAAGATTTTGTCAATGAGATTGATGAATAACATTTATGAGACATATCCGACAAGGAAAAGGCCAATCCACTCGTGAATGAAGACGCCCATCTTTTGGCATGAAGTTTTGTGGTTGAAATAACGATCATAATGTCAAAAGTAATTTATGCAATGCATTTATATGACCTTTAAAATCATTTCTATCAATACATATGTGATAAATATAATCTTCAATTTATTATTTATATTGAGGATAAATGTTTTGTAAATAAACAAATTCATGTAAAACCTCATTTGTTATCACATTAGAGCATCTCCAAGAGACTTTTCAAAATTTGAAGAGCATTTTCATAATATAAAGAGTAATTTTAAGTTTAAAGAGTCATAATTTTTTTGTACTCCAACAAATTCTTTAAAATTTATTTTCCAATATTAATTTATTACATTATTTTCTCTTTTATTGATTGTTTAAACTACTTTTATTGGGTAAAAACACTACATTTAATGAAGTAATAAATTATGAGGAGTGATTTGTGCTCTTCAAATTTGCACGGAAAGATGACTCTTTAAATTAAAAAGTTAAAATAAAGATTATGTTGAAACTTTTTTTTTATTTCTCTTTAAAATATGTATATTTTTAATTTTAGATTAGCTTTCGGAGATGCTCTTAGGAGTATATAAATTGATAGCTTTATAAATAGTTTTCTCAACATCAATTGCACTTATTGAAATTTTTGAATATATTGGTGAGATGTGATTAAAAAACAAGAGAAACACGATAGAGTTAGAAATTGGAATCCTTAAATAATATTTGAGAAGGAAATATATGGATTATATATAGATGACAGAAATTGGCTCATTTAATACGAGTTTTGCATAGATTTAAGCCCACAATTATTTTTATTTACATTTTTTTTTGGAACTCCAATATCAATTATTGTTATTTTTTTTCTTTCTATAATGTAATTTTGTCAATACATTATTAAATATTATACCTAATGTATTGTTGGGGTTTAAATTAAAAAAAATTATAAATTTAAATCGTAAACCGATTCATAGGAAACTAAGTCAATGATAATAGATCATTCTCACACAAATATACATATATATCTACATCACATCTGCAAGTTAATTCTATGATAAAAAATAAAAAGTAAATACCAATTGAAAAAGACTTGTATGAGACCGTCCCACAGATCTCATTCCGTGAGACGGGTCAAATATAAACCTACTTAAAAGGCACGCGGATCTGCCCAACTTGTTACCTACTAAGTGCTAAGTCTGAGAATTTTGCACTTTTAGTTTCATAGGACACAACCTCTTTAAAATAGTCTCAATACTTTCAATTTTAGTCCCAAATAATTATTTTTTTGCAGATTTGGTCTCATAAGACTTCAACCTAGCATATTTAGTCTCATTCAATTGCACTATTGGTCCCAAGAAATTAAATTCATATTTTATATTATTTTATATTTTTCATTTATTTAATAATAATATTAATAATGAGTAAAAAATAAAAATATAACATTAAAAAATAATAATAAAATATCAATCTAAATTCTTATGACCAATAGTGTAACTTTATATCATAGAGTATTTATTTATTTATTACTATTATTATTAACATGTCTTTTTTGGAAACAATAAAAATTTGGTAACATTAAAAATAAATAAAATAAAAAAAGTAAGTAAATAAATAAAATAAAATATAAATATAATTTTTGGATAAATAATACATTTGTATATGACTAAATATGCAAGATTAAAATTTTATCGAATCAAGTTTACAAAGATTTAATTGTAAAAAAAATAAAAAAAATAATACATAAGTCAATAAATAAATAAAATAAAAAAAATCAATAGTTTAACTATATATTCATATTTTATTTTACTCTATTTATTATTATTATTATTATTATTATTCAGCATGTCTTTTTGAATTTAATGATAATTTGGTAACATTAAAAAAAATAAAAAAAATAAGTAAATAAATAAATAAAATAAAATATGAATCTAAATTTTTGGGATCAATAATGGAGCTGCATGAGACTAAATATGCAAGGGTGAAGTTTTATGGGACCAAGTCTGCAAAACGATGAACAGTCGGCGTTATTGAGAGGACCGGTGTGTTCACCGTGTGAGATTGTGGCGGCGTTTGCTCACCCGTGTGAGATTGTGGATTGAGATAAGTTGATTTATAGGCTCATTTTTACGCCCAGTGGGTAAAACAATAATTTACTAAGCCAACTACACATTTTACAGTATGCTAGTATTATATTACAATAAATATTTAGCACCTTTTAACTCTTTGTTTTAGTTAAATTAAATAATTATAGATATTGATAATTTTAGTTAAAGTTTCAAAAAAATACAAATTAGGGGTTATTCTGTAATGCACCGATTCACTTAGTAGTTTATTGGGTAAAAATAGTTGTGGGGTAGTTTTTAAATTTATTTTAATTATTTTATTTTATTGAACGGTGAAAATTAAATACAAATACGATCTAACAGCTAAGATTATTTAGGTGCACCGTAGTTATTAAACTCTTAAATTAAATAAATATAGATATTGATAAACTTACTGTATAATTAGTTTTACATAATATAGAACATTTTATTATTTTAATTTTTATATATATTTGTTGATATTTATTTACTACTAATACCACCACTGTGCTATTCTATATTATGTGATACTATGTGAGGATTCAATAGTATTTATATTAGTGTAACTTTAATTTATAGAATACATCTTTAATATGCAAAAAATTGCTTACAAAGAGATGAACAATCGTATTTCAAAAAAAAAAAAATTATTCTTCAAAATTTTATATTGTGAGTTGGGCTCACAATTAGCAGCCTCATAATTACATATTGATATCATCCATGTTCAAATCCAATTCATCAAATAGATGTTTTTCAAATACACTAGCTAGTGCAAGTTTCCATGTTCAAATCCAATTCATCAAATAGATGTTTTTCAAATACACTAGTAGCTAGTGCCTTATTTCGTTAAGATATGTACCCGACTAGAAGTTGATTGCATAAGTTACGCTTTTATTGTAATATAAATTTGATGATATAAAGATAGTAATATCAAAATACACGCATTTATTTATGAATAAATGACGTAACTAAAAAAACATATATGTACAAATGGGAGCATAAAAAATGTATTTAAGCTGGTGGGGACGCGTTGAGTTCTCTTTTAACTTTTGTAGCAAATTTAAGCAAAAGACGTTGCCTCAGTTCAGTGCAAGTAAACGTTGAAAGATAATGGCCAACTTTGGATTTTGAAGAATTTTTTTGACAAGTTCTTCGACTTCCTCAAAGTTGAAAAACTTACAAGTTTGCTGAAAGTTGATCGTCAATCTTGCATTGCCTTGTATTGAGCAACAACATTGTCATCAATATACCTGTACAAATAACTACTTGTAATTTCAATATGCCTGTACAAATAACAACTTGCAATTTCACTTCAAACACAAAAATTATATGGCAAAAACTTGTGTGCACACCGTGCGCCTATAAACTATTATGAGACAAACCAAAATAATATTGGGCACCATTAGTGGCAGAAACTTCTTCACCATTATTACATAACCAATCTTCTACATACATAAGAGTTTGGGAATTACTTTAGTGAGTTCAATTCAAGCGTTTAACTATAAATTGTGGATAAGCATCTCCGACGGCGCGCGCACACACAGAGCAAGCACACGCATTTGAAAACCAAAGCATAACAAAACTAATTAACAGCTGAATCATCTCAATATAAAGGAGAATGGAAAATCCACCTTAGCCCCAGCCAGCATGTTTAGGCAGCAATCAACAGGAAAACAGAATGCAAGAACGCACCCAATGCCTTCTACTGGGCCATCTATATTGTCACATCCAAAATGATCAATGATACAACAATTATGATAATTACATGCAGCACCAGTTGACATGCAGCACCAGTTGAGTAAGGGGAAAACTGAGAAGCATATTAGAACAGTTTATTACTCCTATTTGTGAAAAACATAACCAGAATTGTTAATAATAGATTGAAGCTGGCAAGAACATATATTGCTACAAGCCAAAAGCCACTGCATATAGGTCTAGGAATCTTATGGATTAGATAAGGCCAACAAGCCTTTGCAACAAGCCTGAAACAGAAAGCCAATATTTTCAAGCATCAAGTAAGCTTCTATATATACCGCAGCTATTAAAACGTGATATATACATGTGATTCCAAATAAACAGAGTAACAGTCTGTGTATAAGCGCAGAGTTTTCAAATATATTTGTAATTGAAATCCCAAAATCGAATCAATTTTATCATTCTCCTTTGTTAACTAAAGAATCAACTTAATGCAACAATATTTTAACATGAATTTCCATTACGTTTTCCAGAGCAACTAAGAGATCAATATGAATTTTAAATTCTATTCCCTACTGGAATTAACTGCAGGAAGCAAGAATCTTATTATAAGTCGCACTAACCAACTTATTTGGTCGGAAGTAATCAGCAACCTTGAGCAATTCTTTAAGAGAAGCCGAAGGAATCTAGCATGCAAGTCTTATTAATCTGCAGACAAGTCTTATTACTTGGAATCTAGTATGCGCTATTTAATGTTTATTCTAACATCTTTTAAGGAAACCAAACTCTTAAATCAAAAACTTGGTCAGTTTCACTGAGCTTTAAATCTAATGTTTATATCTACACTGATCAAGGTGACATATAAGAGCATAAATTATACACTCATCTTCAGAGTTGTATTTAGGTTATTCCATGCATTACCAATGAGATGATTTTCAATTAATGTTTGGCATTCCAGACATAATTTGTCATCATCTAAAAGCATTAACAAGCGAAGACATGAAATTCAATTTTTAACCAAGTAACAAAAAGCATTTATCATGACCCATCACATTCATACTTCTCAATCACAACAAAATTTTCTCTGACATGACTTATAGTCTTCTGAGATAAGGACAATGATTCAAGACCTTGTTGTGCTTGCTCAACCTGAAATCTCAATTCAGAGATAAAGTTAGATGATAGTAAATACTAAATAGAATAGCGTCTGGCTGAAATACGATTTCGTAGGCCATATAACCATAGTTTTAACCTGAAGACATTAAACTTCCATAATAATAATTTAATATTTAATGAATGAGAAGGTAAAGAAGGAGCTCAGTGTCCATCTATATCTGTTCAGCAACCGTTGTACTAAGTTGAGCATCATTTGCCTGCCATAAAACGTTCAAGAGAATATAAAGGGTTAATATTCATCATAAACAAGATAAAATAATCAAATGAAAAGAGAAATATGAAGGAACAAAAGCTTTATCAACCCATGAAACCTTAGATATTTTTATTGAACAAAGAAGTAGGCGCGCGGCATACAGAAGTAGAGCTCCAAACATCAATGGCACTTTGTTTTAGTCCAGGATTTAATTCTTCAACTAAGATCTCACGTAGTAAAAAGAAAAACAAGCTTTAATGTCTTAATCTGATAAAATAAAAATGAATCAAAATCATTAATCTAAGAACCAAGAACATTCCAGAATCTTTAAGATTTTTGAACTTAGAAAAACTTATATATTTCTCTCTTCTTTGCTGAATCTCAATTAACATGCATCCCATTTATTAATTATTTAATTAACCCCCTAATTAATCTAAAAGATCACCATCAGTGGACAATAATTGGTTTGATGTCATTAATTTGCAGACACAACACAATCTTGTGCAGATGTATGATTTCCTCTCATTATTTTAATTTGTTGGAATATAAATATATTTATGCTTGCTTAATCCTAAAATTACTACACAAGGACACATTAATTCTCCTTGGGATAACTAAAATTAGCAGAATCCATGAGTGAAAAATAAGAACGGAGATGGTTGAAATCATTTATTTGTGCTATTCCAGTCTTCTGCCCTTCAAAAAGCTATTCTACTACATTTTAAGCGGCTATTTGAACGGAAGCTGTTGTTTCTCCATTTAATATTAACCAGGTAACACTCAGAGCTGAACTCTTTATAGGCTATATAAACAATAAGTCTGGCACGTATGTAGCATATCCTCCCTTCCCTCATAGTTTTTGTAACAGAAAAAGAAATACAAACCATATAAATACTTTACCTAGTTTTTTTCACTCATTGACTATGCAATAGAACCTGTTACAAACATTAAGTTCACAAAATGGCTGCAGTGAATCATTTTTAGAATATAACATTGAAATTCTAAACAAATCATGACAAAGATACAACATTAATGTGGATGTTTTGGTAAGAATTGACAATCATGCTTAACATAAACTCTAGGTTGGTTATGATTGATTTTCTTGGTTGTCCGAGAAGCTTGGCTATAAAGAACATAATACTTCCACACATGTTTTCTGAGGAGCTAATATTTTATTAGATAACCAACTCTGTAAGTAAATTGCTGAGACAAAAAGAATGGCAACAGATGTGACAATGAATTCCCATATTTTGTGATGAACCCCTTACCACTTCAATTAGTTTTAAAAAATCTTGGTTTGCTGATTTTACAATAAAGAATATTAAAATTTCTTATTCTCCTCGCCTCTCTCCTCTTGTTTGTTTATCTTTAAGATCATTCATTAAGGTCAATCAATTAAACCCAAACCACTTGCAGACTTTTAAAAAGCGTCACCACATAATCAATTGTCTAATTGAGCAGAAGCGGCATAGTACCAACATTTAGAAACTCTTAGCAAACAAGCCACGGCATATAGCCTAACTTAGTCCAATTAATCTAAGGAAAACATTAATTCAAATTTACAGCAACTGAACAAACAAAAGAAAAGTGGTAAAAGAATACAAGTGTAAGATACATACATGTACGATTAACGAAAAGAGGTTAAACGATAAACTTACACTGTTGCGCAGGGGTGAAGAAGCACAGATGCCTAACAGCGAGAATCGACGGCAATGGGAATTTGAAAATTCGTGTTGTGTACCTGAAAGAGCCCTAAAAACCAAAAACACCCGACAGAAACAGGGAGAGAGAGTGAAAGGGAGAAGAAGGAACTTACAGTAAAGGCCAGTGGAGGCATGCGTGGCTGCGTGTGGAGAGGGGGAACCTGCCTAGAACAAAGGAGTACGGTTGCCTACTCAGATGTCATCGTTCGACAGATGAAAGAGATGCAGCGAGTATAGAGCCCAAGACGCATGGCTACGGTGAAGCGGGTGCCTGCTTATCCGGCTGAAAGTGGAAGTAGAGAGGGGGAAGAGGAGTAAGAGTGTACAAGTGTTCCATAGAAAAATTAAAAAAGATGGAGAGGATGAGAGAACGGGAGAAAATTGCACCATTACGCAGGTAATCCAGGTGGAAGACGGAGGGGGTAGCCGCTGTTGCACGTGGCAACATCTCCACTGAAGAAAGGGTGGGCAACCGGCAGTTTACGGGGAACTCCCCCTCATATATTAGACTAGTTATGACAGACACCTTACTTCACCCAACCTTCGAAATTTTTTACTTTCGTAATATCAATCATGTAGCTAGTAAATACACCCTCTCTGATATCCACACATCATTAAACACATGCTTCAGGATCCAAAACACCTGGATAATGCACACACAATCAAGGATTAACTTAAAATTTATTACACAGCCATCACTATACATAGTTTGGAAAATGTCATACCAGATTGTTTTCAGGATCCTTGTAATACCATCCATTCACAAATGCTGCAAAAATCCCTTGAGTTGCCATTAAAAAAACCAGCATTGCATTCATCCCTATCCATTCCAGAAACAAGAAAGGCTTCCTCATTCCCCACACATCAATCTGCAGATCATTAGTCAACAACACATGAGTGAAAGAGAGACCGTTACGATATCCCACATCGTTCCACACACACGTGTCGATGGGCATATAAGTGGGGTCAACTTTTAACCTTCACCCCATGGTTTTGGGTGAAGTTAGGACTCCCTATCTTATATACCTAACAACACCCAATTTTGGGTGGCAACCCCCCCTCGAGCCCACATCCAAGGTGGCAACCTGGAGAGAGAGAGAGTTGTACCAATATGTAGAAGCCAGAGAACACAATGTCAGATGCACCATCAGCGAAACAAACATATCTGAAACTATAGAGCTGCTTGTTGATAGGTATACCTGAATGGCAATTCCAACAAAACATATGACCATACAGTAAATAAAAATGATTACATCCTTAATGTGATCAAAGCCATAACTCATTCACCATCTGTGAAGTGAAGAATCAAGGCTACTATTAGCAAAACAACCACCGTCGACACCCACTGCTTCAGCCTCTCAGCATGACCTACAAACGAAACAGAACATGTCATCAATAGAACCACCCCGGCTCGTCTCAAGGATACATGTCTGACCTTTACCTTGAAATGAATCAAAACATGGCCACAGTGGATCACAATGGTGCCAGAAATGATGGCTGAAATCGAACTACATTCAAATCCAAACCATCATCTAAAAATCAAAATTCAGTCAAAGCAGTGGAGAACCTCAATAGCCCTTCGGGCTAAAATGGCGCGCTGCACCAGGTACGTGCGTCCTCACGAAACGGACCAGAGACCAGAGAACTAAAAGTACAAGCCTGCAAGGCAGAGTCCACCAGAAGAACATCAACATCTAAGCATAAGAATCATGTAACAATTTTATAAATGTTTTAATGGAAAGAAGAAGAACAGACTGTGGAAAGTCAAACTATCCAAAATTAGATGATTAGCTTATTGATTGTTTTTCCCTATAAATTAGCTGTCTATTCCTGTAATTAGTATTAGCTGTAATTAGCTGTCTATTCCCTGTAAATTAGCTATCTATTCTAGGGAACCTATCATGTATATATTCTGCTAATCTCTATGAATAAAAAACATGAATTCTTCCAAAAACCACATGGTATCAGAGCCAGGTTGACCTAGCTGCTGCTGCCCTTCACCCTCTCTGTCCAAGCAACTGCAGCCTCTCTTCCTCAGCCTGGTTCTTCTATCTCAAACCTCTTGAGTTTCCATGGCCCATTCCGACCAAACCTCCCACGACTCATCCTCCACTAGAACCCATGTTCCTTCTAATATCCCAATCAGTCCTCAAACACCAGCCGACTCCTCCCTTGCCCCTAACATCGGTCACAAACTCAACGGCCACAATTATCTTCAATGGTCCCAGTCCATGATGATGTTTGTAGCCGGTCGTGGTCGCGATGACTATCTCACGGGGGCAGCTCTTAAACCTGTTGCTGGTGATCCAACAAACAGAAATTGGAGAACAGAAAACAACCTTGTCATGTCATGGCTTATCAGTTCCATGACCACAGAAATAGGAGAAAATTTTCTCCTCTACTCATCAGCAAAAGACATCTGGGACGCTGCCCGTGAAACCTTCTCCACCAGCGACAACACCATGGAGCTATTCCACGTCGAAAGCACTCTCCAAGACCTGCGCCAAGGGGATCAGTCAGTCACCGTTTTCTTCTCCACACTAACCAGGCTCTGGCAACAGTTGGATCTCTTTGAATCCCATGAGTGGAAGTGCACTGATGACTCTGTATACTTCAAGAAAATCGTTGAAACTAAACGAGTATTCAAGTTCCTTATGGGACTTGACAAGTCTCTCGATGAAGTGCGTGGACGAATCCTTATCATGAAACCTCTCCCTAACCGTCGAGAGGTATTTTCTGAAGTCCGTCGAGAAGAAAGCCGGAAACGGATTATGCTGGGCACTCCAACCACCACACCCTCATCTGATTCCTCTGCATTAGCCGCTGCCACAGAAGAATCCACAGCTCTCGCTGCTCGAAAGCAACCTCCAAACTCGGGTTCACGACGAGGACGTCCCTGGTGTGAACACTGCAGGAAACCAGGCCACTATAAGGAAACCTGCTGGGATTTACACGGCAAACCTGCTGATTGGAAGCCTACTCGAAAGCAGGAACCGCGAGGCAATACTACTACTGCTGAAACACCGAAACCATCCTCCAGCCCCTTCACTAAGGAACAGATGGATGCTCTCCAACAACTCTTTAAGTCTCAAGTCACTGCCAATGCAGCAACCACTGATGATTCTCTAGGTACTGGACATTTTGCCTTACATGTAGCAAATCAAAACCCATCATCCTCTTGGATAGTCGATTCTGGCGCCTCCGACCATATGACAGGTGATAGAAAATTGTTTACTACACTTGTCCCATATTATGGATATCAGACTGTTCGCATAGCTAATGGATCACGGTCCCAAGTCACTGGAAGAGGGACCATACGCCTCACACCCACTCTCTCTCTCCAATCCGTGCTATATGTCCCAGATTTAGATTGTAACTTACTCTCTGTGAGTAAACTTAATTCTGATCTTAACTGTGAGACTAAATTTCTTGCTCAATGCTGTGTTTTTCAGGCTTTGGACTCGGGGAAGACGATTGGCAGTGCTGAACTCTGTTCCGGGTTATATCTCCTCAAGGCAAATAGTTCTCCCGTTGGTCCACAACTTAAGTCAGGCAAGAATAAGTCTTGTTTTCATTCCAATAAAGATAGTGAAGTCATGTTATGGCACTATCGTCTTGGTCATCCGAATTTTATATACTTAAAGCGTCTGTTTCCGTCTCTATTCATTAGTAAAAATCCAAATCTGTTTCAATGTGATGTTTGTCAGCTTTCTAAACATACTCGTAGCACATATTCACCTGTTCCCTATAATCCATCTCATCCTTTTTCCCTCATCCATGGGGATATATGGGGTCCCAATAAAATACCTAATCTCACTGGAGCTCGTTGGTTCTTACTTTTCGTTGATGACCATACCCGAATAAGCTGGACTTTCCTCATGAAAGATAAATCCGAAACCATTAACATATTTAAGAACTTTCATGCCATGATTAAAACCCAATTTCACACAGATATACAAGTCTTCAAGTCTGACAATGCCCGTGATTTCTTTAATTCCAATCTGGGCACATACCTGAATAACAATGGCATCGTTCATCAAAGTTCTTGTGTGGACACTCCACAACAAAACGGGGTAGCTGAACGAAAAAATCGTCACATATTAGAAGTGGCTCGATCACTCTTGTTTCAAGCTAATGCCCCAAAAAGATTCTGGGGTGAAGCTGTTCTTACAGCAACCTATTTGATAAATAGGATGCCTTCTCGTGTCATCAACTTCCAAACACCGCTCCAAGCCCTAGTCCACCTATATCCAAAATCCCACCTTGTCTCAAAAATTCCAGTAAAAATCTTCGGTTGTACTGTTTTTGTCCATGTCTACCCACACAATAGAAGTAAACTTGATGAGCGGGCAATTAAATGCATGTTCATTGGGTACTCTTCAAATCAAAAAGGGTACAAATGCTTCTCACCTACAACCAAGAAATTCTACAATACCATGGATGTCACATTTTTTGAAAACCGTCCATTCTTCTCCAATTCTGAGGTTCAGGGGGACACTCATATTCTTGAATCTCAGAATTGGAATTGGTCCTCTCTCATTGACACTCTTCAACCCGTGTCTCAACCACTTGTGATCGACCAACCCCAACCTTCCAACAGTCAACCCATCGAGCAACCTCAGTCTTCCAACATTCAACCTGACCATCTCACTCTTCCAGATAAGCCCATTAAAGTCTATACGAGGAGAACACGCCTAGAGCAGACCAAGCACAACCAAGAATCAACTCCGGATCCAATGACACATGAAATAGCACAGGTTGAACAAGCTCCTAGTCCACAGCCAGAGGCTGCGGATTCCGAACCAGTAGACGATCCTATCTCTGACACTATCTCTGACTTGGATCTACCAATTGCTCTTCGGAAAAGTACCAGATCCTGTACAATGCATCCAATTCTGAATCACCTATCGTATGCCAATCTATCACAGAAGTTTAGGGCCTTTGTGTCTGCCCTAGACAAAATCCAGATTCCTAGAGATGTATTTGAAGCCCTACAAAGTCCTGCATGGCATGCTGCTGTCCTTGAAGAATATCGGGCCCTTGAGAAAAATGGGACTTGGGCTCTCACACCACTGCCACCTTCAAAGAGAGCAGTTGGATGCAAGTGGATTTTCTCAGTAAAACAGAAGGAAGATGGAAGTGTTGATCGATTCAAGGCACGTCTAGTAGCAAAAGGATTCACTCAGTCCTATGGGATTGACTATCAGGAAACCTTTGCTCCAGTTGCCAAGTTCAATACCATAAGAGTTCTCCTATCATTTGCCGTACACCAAGAATGGCCACTATTTCAGCTGGATGTGAAAAATGCGTTCCTGAATGGAGACTTAGTTGAAGATGTATATATGGAGATTCCACCAGGATTTGAGAATAGTCAGACGAGAGGTAAAGTGTGTAAACTCAGGAAGTCCCTGTATGGACTCAAGCAGTCACCACGAGCATGGTTTGAGAGGTTCTCAAAGGTCATAAAGCTGGATGGCTACTACCAATCCGAAGCCGATCACACACTGTTTGTCAAGCATGCCTCCAATGGCAAGGTAACCATCCTAATTGTATACGTCGATGATATTATTCTCACAGGAGACAATGAAGAGGAAGTAAGGAGGCTTAAAATCGTCCTATCCAAAGAATTTGAGATAAAAGACCTAGGACTCCTTAGATATTTTCTCGGCATGGAAGTCGGTAGATCACGCCAAGGAATATCTGTCTCTCAGCGCAAGTATGTGTTAGACTTGCTTCATGAAACCGGAATGAGTGGCTGCCGTCCATCAGATACTCCTATGGATCCTAATGTCAAATTGAAGGCTAGAACAGAAGAAGAAACAGTTGATCAGGAACAATATCAGCGCCTAGTAGGTAAATTGATTTACCTCACTCACACTCGGCCAGATATCAGTTATGCAGTGAGCCGTGTCAGCCAGTTCCTCACCGATCCGTCAGTTGATCACATGAATGCTGTTCATCGCATCTTAAGATACTTAAAGGGAGATCCTGGAAAAGAACTTTTCTTTAAAAAGACGACCAATCGATCTGTGGAAGTCTTTACAGATGCCGATTGGGCAGGATGTCAGATTGATCGAAAATCAACATCTGGTTATTGTTCATTTGTGTGGGGAAATCTAGTCACTTGGCGCAGCAAGAAACAGTCAGTGGTCGCTCGTAGCAGTGCTGAGGCAGAACTCCGAGCCTTAGCTCAAGGCGTCTGTGAAGGAATTTGGTTAAAACGATTACTAAAAGAACTCAGAATCGGTTTCCAAGGTCCTATACAGATGATGTGTGATAATCAATCAGCTATGGCAATGGCTAAGAATCCCGTCCAACATGATCGTTCAAAACATGTTGAAATTGATTGGCATTTCCTCAATGAGAAAATAGAAGATAAGATTGTGACAATGAACTATGTTCCTTCTCATCAGCAGATAGCAGATATTCTCACCAAAGCCCTATTCAGACCCAACTTCAGTGAGCTTAATTCCAGACTCAGCCTAAGGAGTATCTATCGCATAGTTTGAGGGGGAGTGTGGAAAGTCAAACTATCCAAAATTAGATGATTAGCTTATTGATTGTTTTTCCCTGTAAATTAGCTGTCTATTCCTGTAATTAGTATTAGCTGTAATTAGCTGTCTATTCCCTGTAAATTAGCTATCTATTCTAGGGAACCTATCATGTATATATTCTGCTAATCTCTATGAATAAAAAACATGAATTCTTCCAAAAACCACACAGACCCTTAGTCTTGCCCAAACTGGTTGAGTTAATAACCCACACTTGTCTATCCACATAACCAACTGCATTACATGGCGGTCCAAAATGCCCTCTCATCCCACATTTCACCAGTAAATATTGAAAATATACATACAATCTCTTGTGTCATAAAAATGTTGCTTATCTAGCAAAATATATTGGTTATTACAGTGTATCTATCGGATTTTCCATTGTTGGACACCACAAAACTCCAATCGGGAACATACAGAGAGAATGTTGTAACCATGTAGATTACAAAGGCAACAAAGCCCCCTATCCTGTAGACAACATCCAAGAAAATAAAAAGATTGACTAATATAAAGAGAGATTAATCAATTACACTTGAAAGATGTGTTACAATTGCCATTTATAGGAAGAAAAAATGAAGAATACATTAAGGTTTAAATTTGTTGGTCTGAGCTTGGTGGTTAGAGTTTCTATCAGAGCCACAACAAAGAACACCAGGGCTATTCTCTTGATGGAACTAAATTTTGCAGAACATGAAATCTGCCAAAAGAACTTTGATATTTGATTTTTGGTGATTTCACCTTTTTGGATTGGTTACATAGCTTGGCCATACTTCACATACTTATACTACTAGAATCTTGAAGGACAACAAGAAATTCTAGGAGACACTTTGACTAACACAAATAACCAAAAGACATTCAAACTTCACATTAAATTAGAATCTGATTTACTCCAACAATGCCTCCCCTAAATCAGACTTGCTTTGAACTCCCAACGCAGCAACATTTCTTGAGAACATAGGTCCACCAAGAGGCTTAGTAAAGATATCAGCAACCTGCTCATCGCTGTGGCAATAGTCGAGCTTGATTTCTCCTTCACTAACAAGCTCTCTTAAGAAATGAAAACACAAGCGTATATGCTTGGTTCTTCCATGCAAAACGGGATCTTTTGAAACTGAAATTGCTGAACTATTATCACAATAGACAACCGTAGGATCTTCTTGCTTGAAATTCAGCTGCTACAAGATTCCTCTCAGCCACTAAGTTTGACAACCAGCTAAAGAAGCTGCGATGTAATCCGCTTCGGTGGTCGAAAGTGCCACAATTGGCTGTTTCTTGGAACACCATGAAATCACTCCACTTCCAAGATTAAAAACGTAACCGGATGTACTTCTTGAATCATCAATACTGCCACCAAGATCACTATCATTATATCCAACAAGTTTTATAGGTTCATGAGTTTTGTAAAAAATACCATAATCCACCGTTCCTTTGATATATCGCAATATCCTTTTTGCAGCTTCCCAATGATTTGAATATGGTTTCTCCATGAACCTGATGAGCAAACTTACAGCAAACATTAAATCGGGCCTTGTTGCTGTGAGATACATCAAGTTCCCAACAAGACTTCGGAACATCGTTGCATCAACAAGCTTTCCTTCTCCCTTCTTACACAACTTCAAGCCTGCAACACATGGAGTTGCAACTGGATTTGCATTCTCCATCTTGAATTTTTTTAACAACTCAGCAGCATATTTTTCTTGAGAAATGAAAATTCCTCTCTTCGATTGTTGAATATTTATGCCAAGAAAATGATGCAATTCTCCCAAATCAGTCATCTCAAATTCATCCATCATGGATTTCTTGAAATTTGCTAACATCTCCATATTATTTCCTGTGAAAACAAGATCATCAACATATAAACTCACCATCATAATATCTCCACCAGAATACTTTTTTATGTAGAGAGTGTGCTCATATGGACACCTATCAAAGCCATTCCTCATAAAATGATCATTGATTCGATAATATCACATACGGGGTGATTGCTTCAGCCCGTATAACGCCTTCTTTAGCTTGTACACCTTTCCTTCTTCTACTTTTCTTACAAACCCCAGGAGGCTGCTCAAGATAAATTTCATCTTGAAGAAACCCATTCAAGAATGCTGATTTCACATCCATTTGGAATGATTTCCAACTATTTTGAGCAGCGATTGAAATCACCAATCGAACCGTATCAAGTCTTGAAACAGGAGCAAACACTTCATTGAAATCTTCTCCTTGCTTTTGTTTGTAACCCTTCGCAACCAAACGAGCTTTATGTTTATTTATCGTGCCATCCAAATTTGTTTTCGTCTTGAAAACCCATTTTACTCCAATGGCGGATATGTGTGGAGGCAACTTAGTAAGCTCCCATGTTCCATTCTTTTCAATTGAGTTGATTTCTTTCTTCATGGCATGAAGCCATTTTTCATCAGACGATGCATCTTCATAAGTAACAGGATCCTCTCCAGCAAAGAAAGCAAGGTATACTTGATCTCCAACACTCACTTCTTCAGTTGTATCATAAATTTCCCGCAATGATCTCATTTTCCTTTGCGGCGAAGTTGGAGAATTTTGCAATTGATCTTGATCAACAACTTCATCAGATTCCTGCTGCAAAGAGTCTTCAAGTGTAAGAGTTTTCAACTCTTGCACTCCAACAGATTCAGAAAAATCATAGCAATTCTTTTCATCCAATGAAACATCCCTACCGATCACAATTTTCTTTGTCTTTGAATTGTAAAGCTTGTAAGCTTTAGTTCTTTGACTGTAGCCAATAAAAATGCACTTCTCGGATTTATCATCAAGCTTTGATCTTAAAGCATCAGGAATGTGAGAATATGCAAGACACCCAAAAATTTTCAAATGACTAACACTTGGCTTTTTACCATACCAAACCTCATTTGGCGTGGCACCATCCAGCTTCTTTGTAGGTGATCGATTGATCAAATATACAGCACACGACGCCGCTTCAGCCCAAAAATTCATTGGAAGATTTTTCTTTCTCAACATGCATCGAACCATCTCCATAATTGTTCGATTCTTTCGCTCCGCAACGCCGTTTTGTTGTGGCGAATATCGTGTTGTAAACTCATGTCGAATTCCATAGTTTCGACAAAAATCTTCAAATAATGAAGACATGTATTCTCCTCCACGATCGCTCCGCAAATTCTTTATTTGAAACCTATATGATTTTTCAACTTGCAACTTGAATTCTTTGAAATGCCAAAATGTTTCTGACTTTTCCTTCACACAATAAATCCAAATCTTCCTTGTATAATCATCAACAAATAGCAAAAAATACCTATTTCCTCCAAGTGATGGAACTTGCATAGGTCCGCAAAGATCCGTATGAACAAGCTCCAATGGTGATTGTGATTGCCATTTTGATTTTGGTGGAAAAGAGTCACGATGATGCTTTCCCAATTGGCATTCCTCACATACTTCATAGCTAGCAACAATTCTTGGCAATACTTGAACAATGCTTATGCTGGACAACTCTCTCAAACTTCGAAAATTCAAATGGCCGTATCGATCATGCCACAACTTCGTAACTTCTTCATTAGCAGTAGCAAGATAACATGCATCATTAACAACATTTAACTTGATAGGGAAAAGATTATTTGACCAGAAAGCAATGTTTGCAACATGCTGATTTTTTCTTCTTTATAATGCACTTATCTCTAAAAAAATTTATATCAAAACCCTTTCTTACCAAGTGACCAACACTCAATAGATTACTTCGTAATCCAGGTACATAAAATACCTCAGCCATCTTCTCCGTTTTTCCAGCTTTTGTTTTGAAAGCAATTCACCAACACCTTCAATTTTATAGGATTTTGCATCCCCAATAGTCACCTGCCCATGGTTAGCTTCTTTAAGAGTAGAAAATAGATTTTTATTTCCTGTCATATGCTTGCTTGCACCACTGTTTAAATACCAAATATTCTCAACATTTCCATCGGAGGCTATCAACAATGTTTCCGAACACTCACCTTCGTTTTCATGCATAAACCCAACAATGGGTTTCTTTTCGGGATGTTTCTCCCAACAATCTATTTCTTTATGGCCCGACTTGTGGCAAAAATTGCATTCGAAGTAAGGTTTTGTACCTTTGTACGTCCCCCGACCTCTTCCTCTTTGAGAGTTTTGGAAGGGTGCTCTTTCTTCCCTTTTGGATTCATCATTCCTTCTATCTTGAGAGTGTCTAGATTGTTGACCGCCACTTCCATTTCGACCTCTGCCACGTCCACGATAAGAGCCACGACCTGTGTTGGAAGTGAACTGAGATTTTAAAGCTTGATCATGAGTAGAATTAATTTGAGGATTTCTTTGAATGATTCTAGCCTCATAAGCCTCCAATCTTCCTTGCAAGCCTTCCACGGTCATTGTAGAAAGAACATTTGATTCTTCAATTGCAACCACAATATGATCAAACTTGAACGGCAAACTCCGCAAAATTTTCTCGATGATCCTTTGAGCCTCAAAGACTTCTCCATTTGCTGACATTTGATTTACAATGGAAGTGACACGATTGAAAAAATCTGAAAATTTTTCATTCTCTTTCATTTCAAGCTTTTCGAATTCTCCCCTCAATGTCTGCAAACGAACCTTCTTCACTTGATCTTGCCCAGAATACGTGGTCTCCAATATTTTCTACGCATCCTTAGCACATGATGCTTTCGAAATCCTCTCGTAGACTGGAATCTCCAATGTTTGGTAAATTTGGAATAGAGCCTTTCGATCCTTTTATTTCTTACTCTTCAAGAGATCTTTTTCGGTGGTGGTGAGAGTAGATTCATCTTTTGGTGCCTCTACGCCTACATCAACCACACTCCATAGGTCTTGAGATTCAAGACACAACTTCATGAGGTTGCTCCAATAATCATACTTCTCGCCGTTGAATCGAGGAATAAGAGATACAAGTTGGTTTGCCATTTTTTTAAGGCTCTGGTACCAGTTTGATGGAACTAAATTTTGTAGAACATGAAATTTGCCAAAAGAACTTTGATATTTGATTTTTGGTGATTTCACCTTTTTGGATTGGTTACATAGCTTGGCCATACTTCACATACTTATACTACTAGAATCTTGAAGGACAACAAGAAATTATAGGAGACACTTTGACTAACACAAATAACCAAAAGACATTCAAACTTCACATAAATTAGAATCTGATTTACTCCAACATCTCTGTCATGAGTGAGAGATAGAGAGTGGAGAAGAGAGAGAAGTTGATCAATTATGTGCTCAAGATTCAAGAAAGCATGACTAATATTCTGACCTGGAGAATGCCACACCATCTTATTTGCTTCATGTCAACTCCATAAGACAATGGAAATGGTGCATGGGAAGATCCACCTACAAGATACAATCATTGTAAGAAAATAAATATAGAAAATAAAAACACACATCTTATGGATTATACCTTGGAGAAGAACACCCCAAAAGAGGAGCTTTAATGTCCTCAAGCTTATCTTTCTAATGGCATGCTTTACATCTGGAACTCCCTACATGATTTTACGTGGAATGTGAACTAATGGATCATAATTTACAACAATTAATGAAGAAAGAATGAATGTGATAGAGCAAGAAGTTATTTTAGTATTTTATTTCTAGTCAATAATCTCCTAAGTTTAGATTATTTAGTTTCCTTATGTCCTATTCCTGCTATTTTATATTCCTACCATATTAGTAATTAGGGTTAGGGCTTTGATTGTTAGCCTTGAACCTATTTAAAGACCGTATGTTATTCTATGGAGATCATCAATAAGAAATATCTATTTTGCAGCCTTATTGGTTTGTGACAGAGTTATCTTTGTGGCCTTCTTTGAAGGAGTGCAGCCTCCGGGCTTGTGGTGGAGAATCTATTCTACGTGGCCCTCTCGAGGGATTATTCTCGTTGTGTCTTTTATTTATTTTATTCGTCTTAGTGCATCTCTATCAGAATGGTGTACTTTTAAGGCAAGAGCTCTAGCTACTCCTACAATGAAGAGGAAAAATGGCATGATGAAATCAGCCGGACTACAGCCATTCTAGGGCGAATGATCGATGCGTGGATATGCCCCGCCAACATCGTCTACGAGTATCATCAGCTGCACAGGATGCAATCTCTCTAATTCACAAGTTCATCGCAGCAAAAAAAAGATAAGAGTTTTTTTTATTCTTTTTTTTAAGATGGCTTTTGTTACCACTGTAGTGAGTATGGCGTGAATGACAGAGATAGTGGCAGTGGTCGACAGAAAAGCAAACAGTATGCCTACTACCAGTACAGCAATATTAGGCCTCGCTATTAACCTCGCCCCACGTCTAATGCGAACGAAAGTGCCTAGTGTCTCGCTAAACGGTAATACCTAATGTCATGATAAGAACATCTAGCAAGATGCGTGTGTTTGGCTTTAACTTTAAAACATGAGAGATGAATGAGAGAAGGCAAGGTATGCACATGTTAGCTTTGTGGAACTTGTAAGTATGAACTCTTGCAACTCACTGAAATGTGTAAATTTTCTGTCAACGAATAGTGTATGTGTGGCGTGCCAGTGGAGCTTGGCCCTGTGGTGTTTACATGTAATTGGTGAAGGGTGAAGTGAAGTTGTAGAGAAACAGACAGCTAGCATCGTTGAGGCTATTTATCAAATAGTTAATGGCAGTAATTTACAGATAACATATTATGTATGGTTGGACCCAATTAGTAACAGTAAACCCATGAAAAATGATAAATCAAGGAAGAAAAATTTAGACGTTATGAATACTATGTGTCAACTCAGCCACATAACAGGATTCCTTTCATTAGTACTAAATCAAATGCAGTGTTCATGTGAAAGGTGTGAGCGCAGTTCAGTGAGTGTAAAAACCGAAAATACAGTAGGAGGGGAAAGGGGGGAAGAAACTTACCAAGTTACGCCAATTACGAATAACTAATGAATCTACATCATGAAACACATGCGTACAAGCAATTGTAGAGAAACCATGATAATCAATTTGCAATAAAGGTCGAACAATCAGAGACGTACATGTGCTAAAACATAAACCTTGCAAACATTAAATGTCCAAATCGAGAAATTCTTTCTTCATTCAAAGATTCAAGTATCCCACAATCAATAACCTTCTCAAATTGATTAGAGAAAAATCTCACGGAATCTTTCGTCAAATAAGAATGTGATGAAGCAATCAAGCATAGTAAGCAAGCGAAATTGGAATCCATTAATGGATCAAATTAATCATAGCAAGATACAGTACTGATTGGAGAGTTTAAGAATTCGAAAGGAATAGACCCTGATGTGGTAGAGATAGGAGAGCCTCTCATGGCTTGAGTTCTGCTCCTCCGATCTTGTTGGATAGCACTTATGAAGGAGGAGCACACCACCTCCGCCGCCCCTTTCTAATCCCGTCCGCTGCTGCCTTAACCACCGCTTACCCGGCTCTTCCGACGCGGTGAGAACGACAAAATGCTGAATGTTTTAAGAAGTTAACATTATTTCTTGAAGAATGTTGAATGTTTTAAGAAGTTTACATTATTTCTTGAACGTTGTAAATAGGAGCCCGTCACTTGTAACGGAATAACAAAGTTTAAATTAAATAAAGCGGCTAAACTCTCTAACTAAATGAAACTAATGAATTATTTCCATACACTTAGACATTCAATAGTGTATGGAATTTTTTAGGACTAAGACAAGGTGACCCTATATCATCCTTATTGTTCGTAATATGTATGGAGTATGTGTCGAGATTGCTAAGGACAGAGATCAAGAAAGGCAGGTTGAGGTACCACTCCAAATTCTGTGCTAGAAACAAAGTCTTCCACTTGGCATTTGCTGATGATTTGCTGATAGTTGCACATGGAGACTAGAGATCAGCTGAAGCAGTTGAGAGAGTTTTAGATAACTTGGCCGAAACTTTAGTACTCACAATTAATGTGAAAAAATCAAATCAGTTCACTGTGGGGATCCCAGAAAGAACCCTCGCCCATATTAGAAGTGTTTCCCTTTCCTTGTAGCCAACCTCCCCATCAAGTACTTGAGCATCCCTGTCAATAGCAAAAGGCAACTAGTGGAGCTGTTCAACCCGCTAGTGGAAGCAGTAACGAACTACATCTCGCGATGGTCTTCCAAATTACTGTCATTCACAGGAAGATTGGAAGTGATACCTACAGGAGTGTTTGAAATTCTGACTTTCTGGCTTTCAATGGTAAGTGTGCCAACAATAGTACTAAACAGAGTGAAGAGAATCATAAGACACTTCATTTAGGGTTCAAAGCATAGTTTAGTGGCTTGGAGTGACATCACCCAACCAAAAGAAAATGGAGATCTAGGACTAAAGGACCTGAAGAGATAGAACAGAGCACTACTGGCAGCAGCTGCATGGGATATCTATAGCAAGGCAGACTCCCTATGGATCAGATGGATTCACTCAGTATACATTAAAGCAAGTTCAATGGCCTCCTACACTCCCGGACAGAACGCCTCATATAATTGGAGAACGATACTGAAAGTGAGAAACAAGATGTTAGAGGGAGTGGCCGAAGCAAATAGAGTAAGAGAGTGGGATCTTAAAATAAAATCAGTAGTTGTACTGGGTAAGTTCAGAAGTGGAATTATGTATGAAGAACTCAGCAAGGACTTCACTCAACCGACAACCTTTGTGTTCAAAAACATCTGGAACAAATACATTAAGTGAAAGCATAGCTTTCGATTGTGGCTCTTGCATAGACAAAGGCTCTTGACCAAAGATAGAATGTGGGGAGATGTAGAGGATAAGGAGTGTGGCTTCTGTGTGGGACAACTGGAAACACAAAATCACCTGTTCTTTGAATGTGGCTTTACAAAACTTATCTGGAGACGACTTAAAGCAAGAATAGTGATACAGGTAGAACCGAGACCAGTCGCAGACGGCCTGAGAAAGATTTTCAGACTCACAAAGAGGAACAAGAAGGAAAAAAAGTTGTATCTCATCAGCTTTGCGGTATTCATCAACCAAGTATGGATGGAGAGAAATAGGCAAATATTTGGAGGAGAAATGAGAAGATACAACCAAATTGCAGAATTCATAGAATATAGTGTTGTGTACTTGTTTTTGAATTATTGTCCTAGTACTAGGTGACTGATCACCTGGGAAGATTAAGATGTTTTTCTTCAATTGTACCACAATAGCATAAGCGATGGATCTAAAATATAATTTACCAATTTTAGTAATTAGATTGAAACCTACTCCGTCCGCCTTTAAGGGTGCCATTTGCTTTTTGCACGTGAATTAAGAAGTATTATTATTTAATATGTAGTGGGTAGTTGTACTAGTGGAGGTGTGGGTCCCATTTTTTAGCTGTATTAGTAGGTATGTGTGGGTTCCATATGTATAAAAAGAAAATGAGACCCTTGGGGACGACGTCCAAAATGAAACAAATGATATCTTTGAAAGCGGACGGAGGGAGTATTAAATAATATTTGTTGCATTGGAATGGGCCTTAATGGTCTTTCTCTCTCTTGGTATTATAATGTCCATAATTTTTTCATACGTTTCTTCATTGGGCGAGAAAATATTACTTTAGGGCATATATTTTTTACCAAATTCAATTTTAGTCCGATAACTATGAGTACTTTTAATTTTAGTCCTTTTAGTTTTAATTTCGGTCCAGTATCTTTTAAAATTTCAATTTTAATTCTAAAAGTTTCAAATTTAGTCCTATATCTTTTTGAATTATCAAAACTAGTCCTGTATCTTTGAAATAGGATATAATTTATAATATGTCTAATTTTGATAATTAAAAAAGATATAAGACTAAATTTGAAACTTATAGGACTAAAATTGAAATTTTAAAAAATATAGGACCGAAATTGAAACTAAAAGGACTAAAATTGAAAATACTAAAAGTTATAGGACTAAAATTGGATTTGGTAAACGATATATGACCAAAATTGATATTTTCTCTCATTTGGCATATGATTTTAAGAGAAAATGAAAGAAAAGAATCAAAACTGAAATTCAATTATGCTCATCAATCTCCCCTTATAAACCAAGATTAATGTTTTTATTTTGGACATTTGTTAAAACATAAAGAATTCCTTGCAAATAAAAAAAATTAATATTCTTATTTTGGACCTTTGTTGAAAGGTTAAGATTCTAATATAGTGTCCTAAAACATTAGGTAGCATACTAAATACTCACAAATTTCAAAGTTAAAGCTTGAAATCTTTTCTGAAATCATGTAGCATTGTGGAAACATGAATATGGAAACATGGATCTTTTTTACCATTCTAATTTATGAGAATGAACTTAAAATAGCTATACAGAAGTGATGAATTGATTTGGCAGAGCGGATTCAGTGATTAGTGAATGTTGCATATCGCCTCAACCTCACCAACAGCATCAGACGAACCAAATCAAAACATTTCCTCGAAAAGGGAGACAACCACAAAGACACAATACCAATAAGATTTTATGCAATAAAGGAATAAAAAAGGTTCATCTCAATTTAGCAGACAAAGCAAATAAAAAATTTTCCTTGTAAACACACAATACCAATAAGATTTTATGGATAAAAAAGTGCCTTAATCAAAATAAATGGTCGCAGTTATGTAGAGTGAAGAAATCGAGAAGAGGACAAGATGGGGAGCTGTGGATCAAAAAGTAAATAGAATAGCAGGGTAGAACAGAAGGGGGAGAACATTCCCTATTAGTTATGTATGAATGGCGATGTGCATGATATGTTTGGATTTGGTTGTTTTACAGGACAAGGCGAGATCAAGAAATCTTCACGCAAGATATGTTGAGCCAGGGTTTAGAGATATAAAGGCTGATCGAGAGAAGATAAGATCACAAAGATCTAGGTGAGATCTTTACGGAGGTTGTTGAGTTTCACCTATGATAAAGAGAACAAGCTCAGTCGATGTTTATTATCGTTTTGTGAAGAAAAAGTTTATCTTTGTGAGTTTCAGTATAGAGGGTTTTGTGAGAAGAGTACATCAATTATTATTCTGTAAAAACACACAAGAGGGAGTCTTGTGAGGATAGGTTTTATTAGAGACTTTCAAAGTGTAGAAGAAACATGGAGTGTTGTATTCTCAGTTTGTAAGTCTGGTTGTTAATAAAACTAAAGGGGAGAGGGATTCTTCCCTACTCACAACTTGGAAACTTGTGATTCTCGTGTTCATACGATTTTTCAATCTTAACCTGCTAAAGGGTAAAATGGAGAGGTTCAAGAAAATTAAAAAAACGAAACTGGAAGCCTAAAGATCATATATCAACGATAAAAGAATTGATAATAGATAAAAGAATTGATAGTGACCACCTTCATATCAATTCCTCAATTGGAATAATAATGAATATCATTAAGGAATTAATGACAATGAGAATGAAGAGTGTTGAGTAGTTACTGAATCAATGAAAGTGATTGAATAATTTTGATTCCCCACTGCATCAACCAAGCATCAACAATGAAAATCAATATACATATATTCCCATTACTTCCTCCCACCACCCCCAACCAAGCAGCACCTTAATACTTCCTCCCTCCGCTTTAAAGAGTTCATTTTCGTCATTCTAAGCGTCCGCCACAAATGGTCTTATTTTTCTTTTAATACACATGAGATCTACACACACCCACTAATATGATTAAAATATGGGGCCCATACACCCATTAATACAACTACCCATCACACATTAAACAATAGTACTCCTTAATTCACGTGAGAAAAACAAAAAAGACTCTTAAAAAAGACTCTTTAAACCGGACGGAGGGAGTAATAAAATTTCTTGTGACACTTTGCATATGTTTAAGGTGGAGAACATTCCCTCAACCTGCTAAAGGGTAAAATGGGAGAGGTTCAGGAAAATTAAAAAAACGAAACTGGAAGACTAAAGAACGGATAATTAATAGTGACCAGAAATTATTTGCTACTAATTTGTAATTGAGAAAGGCTTAAGATAAGATTAGTTACCCGACATATGTGCCATCGCATTTTCACAAAAATAAAGAAAAAGATGGGGGAACCGGCAGGACCAAAGCGTGCAACTAGCCCTTCTATATTAGGTAGATATGAAGATTAAGATGAAATATTTATTGTTTTTAAAATTGTAAAACTCATTCCTTCGCTATTTCACACTATTCTTCCCATCAATTAGTTAATACTTTTCTTTATGAGTGTGACTTGGGTGGAACCAATTCCACGAATGGATGAAACTTGTGGTCCCCACCCTTCCTTTTGCTAGAGCATATTTGTTGTGCCATATTTGATCTTATGATAGCAAATTCTACTGCTTCCTTTTCATGAGGTTGCAAATTAATTATTCCTTGCTGCGGCTGGTATTGGATGGATTGTTAGTCTTAAGTTGGTTACTAGCCCTGGTTGGATTTGTTGGTTCTGTCTTGATCATCTCCTAGCCTAGTCTAGGAATGTGTTTTTTTTCCAGCCGCTTGATTATTGTGATAGATTTAGATTAGGCTGTTCTTTTCTAAGGTCGCGCGTGTTTGACTTATTTTAATGACTTAGTCATCTTTTGTACTCTTCTTTCTTCTTCCACTTTCTTATTTTCATTTCAATTTTTAATAAAATATCATCTATTTGTCACTCTTAATTAATTCCTCATCCTTCATTAATATTAATTTTTATTTTATTTTTAAATTTATTATACTTAAATGACTATTATACCCTAATCCTATGGATAAATTATACCTATACCACAAAGATAAAATTATAATTATACCCTAAACCTTATGGATAAATTATGTCCTAAACCACAAGGTAAAATTACAATTATACCCTAAATTCTAAATCCTATGAATAAATTATATCATAAACTACAAAGGTAAAATTACAATTATACCCTAAACTCTAAGATTTAAATATACCTTAAACCACAAGGTGAAAATTATAATTATATGCCTAAAATTAAATAAATAAAAAAATAGAAAAATAAACAAAAAAAAGAATAAATAAACCAAAATTAGATGAAACAGAAAAACACACATTGAAGGTGAAGGAATGCGGTTGTTAAATTTGGATTTGGTGGACTGACTCCACCCAAGTCATTGCCTTTTTTTTATTCGTCTCAACACTTGTATACGTTTCTTAAAATTTTAAAAAAATACATCTCAGCAATATTCACATTTTACACGCTTCCTAACAAGTTTACACATAGTTTTTATAAAAATATTAATAATATTTATTTTTACGCACATCTCAATAACTTTATACATCTTTATACATATTAAAAAAATAATTTTTACACAAAAAATACGTGTAGTAATTAGGAAGTATTTTATAACAACCTTCATATTATATACTCCATAATATACTTTATACACAACTACTTCAATATATTTTCAAAGATATTTAATTAGTTCAAAACTATATATCATAAATAATTAAGCTCATCTTTGTCGGTAAACATCTCTATGATTCTATATTATGAAACGTAACAAAAAAATTATAAATTAATTAATTAACTTATTATTATAGAACAGAGTAAATATTATATTCTTTCGTAATGCTCCGTCCGGTATCTATTTTATTATTGGCAAATACTATTGTTCAATAATTTTTAAGGTGCAACAGGATCCATTTTTACCAAATGACTCGAATATAAATACGTAAAATTCCACATCTCCGCCTCGCATTCTCTGTCTGCCGACTCTCCGCCGCCTCGTCCGAAATCGCCTCTCCGCCTCCTCTTCTGCTTAATCGCCTCGTTTCTTCTCGATCTCGACAACATGTGGCGAATGCTTCATCTTGTTCTGCCTTTATCTTCCAGCCTCCACGGCACCTCTCCATCGTCCACATCAACATCAACATCTCCTCTCCTTTCCACGTTCCAGATCTTCTTCAAGAAGGCTGTCTTTGAGGTCCCCTTTCCACGTTCCAAATCAAGCAGGCTGTGTTCGAGAAAAGAGTCGATGACTATGATTCGATTTTACAATTCCTTATTATCTTTTTTTGTCAAAATTTTTAAGATAAAGTTAATTTTTTTTCTCAAAATTTTTAAGATAAAGTCATGAATGATGTAATTCAAATTCTCTAAATTGTTAATTGTCCTTCAATTATTTATTCCATTTTGTGTTGTTGATGACATTTTAGCTGTAGAAACGGTAGAAATGGGAGGAAATGGGTGGAGATTATGTGGGAATTTTTTTAAAAAAATTTGATTGTGTATACGTTTTATCATATAAATGTATTACATTTTACTTTAACATGTATCATTAAACTTATATAAAAATTTATTAAATTTAAATTGATTTTTATATGCATTTTCATAATCAAATGTGGAGTGGTTGTAATTTGATAATGTTCATATTTCTCTCAATACATATATTATTTTTTGTAAAAATAATATTGATGTTATATTTATCAAAAAAAATTGTCAAAATATTATTAATTTTAGTTATACAGGTTAGTATAAAATGTTATACATTTTTGTATAAGATCGAATACATTTATTATTTATCAATATTTTCATCAATATATTTATTAATTTTAGTTATACAGGTTAGTATAAAATGTTATTTTTGCATAAGATCTAATACATTTATTATTTATCTGAAATATTTTCAATATATTATTAATTTTAGTTATACAACATTACACATTTTTGTATAAGATCTAATACATTTATTATTGACAAACACTAGGTTGCGCCTTACTTTTTGTTGGAACCAGATCTGCCACGTCATATATTATAAAGTGGGTCAAACCCATTTGTAATCAAACACATTTGTAATCAGCGACATTTCCTCCTGCAATCATCTTTCTTAATGAAAGTGGGCTCTTTCTCTTCCTTTATCAGATCTGAGGAAGCTTGGATTTCTTCATCAATGGCCGCCCTTTTCTGATAATAGCCACAATTCTCCTCGTCGGGCCACCGTGCACAGTCGCAGGTGTCAGGTAACCAACCGTTGCCGGTGCGGATCTTATTCTTGATGCCCCACCAGCCACCGACACAGATCTGAAGCGTCGTCGTCCACCCTGACACCACCATGCGCAGTTAAATTCATTTTTTGCCCTATAACTAAGCAAAACTTCATTTTTTGGCCTAAAAAGATAAGTGGTTCAATTTTGCCCTATAACTAACGAATTTTTCAATTTTTACCCATTTTTGCCGGAAAATACAAAATTTGTCGGAATCTGCCACGTCACGCTTCAATTCCGATTGGTCAATACGACATGGCAATTTTTACTTTTTTTAGCCAATGAATCCGCCACGTCATATCCACCTATTTATTTATTTTTTTCAGTTGCAATTTGCAGATCTCGAAAAGGGAATCTTATAAGCCAGCTTTCATATATTTCTGCGGCTGCAAAGTTGAGTTTATCATTCAAGAACAGTTAAAAGTCAAGTGGTTAATTGAAATCAAAGTAAATATAAAATATTGATGCCACATTCCGCCTTACCAGAAACGTCGTCGTCTTTGGATTTCCTTCTAGAATACCAACCAGAAAACAGCTTCCACGAAATTGGCCGAGGAGAAGCATCCTTGCCAACTGCGGTGATTCGTTAATTATTAGAAGGAAATTCTTTGAAAATAGTACAAAAACATAAAAAAGTTACTGGTTAGAAGTACCAGCATAAAAACCCATAAAACCCCTAAATTTATCTCATGCTTAATTTTCCCCCAATTCGAGTCGACAAAATAGAAATCAAAATCGTGAAATCTGGATTCAAAACTTGTTTATATTTATCTAATTAAACATCCAACAAGAAATTAAATTACTAATTGTATGACGTTGAGAGGCGACGCACCTAGAGGAACCGACGGATATTTGGGTGGGTGGAAGTGGAGGAGATAGAGAAACTGCATTTTTGAGTGGAAGTGGAGGAGATGAAGAAACTGGAAAAGGTTCCACATCGGATATGACGTGGCGATTCATTGGCTAAAAAAAGTCAAAATTGCCACGTCGGATTGACCAACCTGAATTGAAGCGTGACGTGGCAGATTCTGGCGAATTTTGCATTTTCCGGCTAAAATGGGCAAAAATTGAAAAAAATCATTAGTTATAGGGCAAAATTGAACCACTTATCTTTTTTAGGGCAAAAAAGAAGTTTTGCTTAGTTATAGGGAGAAATATGAATTTAACTCCCACCATGCGCTACAACTGCTGGTTCCGCTGCAAATCATCCTACCACACTGTTGTGTTCAACTAAGTGCCGCCGAGAATCACACATTTACACACAATAGGCGGGAGAGAGAAGAGGGGAGAATTTAAGAGGTTTCCAGTCGACAAGATAAGTAGAGAGTTGGAGAAAAACAAGAAAAACAACAATGTGTCTAATTAGTGGGTAGTAGAGAGAGAGTGTGCCATCGTAGAGAAAGAGATGAATATATATGGTTAGAGATTAGTCATAAATTGTAGTCGGGTTGACCAATTCATGAATTTATCGAACCACGGGTAGGAAGACACTAGTGCTTAAGCGATCTCACGTTTTTTCGTAATTTTATAGAGACTCATCATCAATAGATTTGGTTGTAAAAAAAGTAAATTAAATGGATTAAACTAAACAAGTAAGCAATGATCAACAAACAAGACGGATGGATGAAAAGGGGTTTACCAAATTGATTAAAAGTGAGATCAACAACAATCAAGAAGTAGTAATTCTAGGAATTATGTATCAAATGCATGTGTTTCATGGATGTATGATTAAGGGCCAACACTAGTTTCTTCTAAACTTTCTCTCGAAATGAATAGAATGTGAATCCAAATAAAAATCCCAAAATAGCTCAATGGATTGGTTCTCACTCAAGAAATTCCATCTAGGTACTAAGCTTAAATGAGAATTCCCTCACACAATCAATCAACCTCTCGATCAAACTAATCGGATGTCCTATCAAAGGGTTCTAAATCCTAAAGGATGTCTCTATCTCTTCAAGACTTGTAACGCACATGAAGTGTATGATAAATTGATTCAATGAATTATCCTAAACATATAATTGATTTCTAAATCTAATCACATGCCTATGACAATTAATCACACAATTCAACAATACAATTCAAACAATTAACAATCAATGATAGAAAATCACAAATCCATTCAACACATGAATTAAAATACATAGATCCCCAAAATTAACCAACAACTCTCATTTTGCTAATCTCATAAGGGAGATTAGCCTACCATCTTCATAAGATAATTAACATAGACATTAAAAATCTTACAAGTCATGATAATCAAATAGGATTACTGCAAAAATGGGATGAAAACTCCCTTGGATTGGCTCCAATGGCTATTTCCTTCATTTCCTTGTAATTTTCCTCTCTTCCTTGCTTCTTCTCTTCACTTGGATGAAGGATTTACGGTGAGATGATGATGGAGTGAATAAATGGATGGAAGTGATGAAGGATATGGTGTAAAATGAAGGAATTGGTGTGTGGGGTATGTGAGCAGCTGAAAATTCGGATCCCCAGATGATTTTAAATATTGAATGGAGTGGTATTTATACCCTTGGATATCTTCTAGAAGGAATCTGGAATTTTTTTGAATTTTAACACCTACACGGCTCGAGTTCAGTACACAGTCCGATTCATGTCTAGGGTTTCTGGTCAACGATGAACTCCGGACAGCGCACGGCTCATGCGCGGTACACAGCCATAGGGGTGGCCGTGTTGTGATTTTTGACGTTCGTGCACGGCCAAATCTTACAGGCCCGTGCGCGCTACTCATCTCGAGTACCAAACACGGCTGACCGTGTTTGTGCTGCTTTGCTTCCTTCTTTCTCCCGACTCCATTTTTGCTCTGTTTTCACCTATTTTAACACGTATAAGTTCATTCTCACACAATTCCATAAAAACACATAACACCACCAAAATACACATAAATACAGATAAAATTATATGAAAATGGACATAAAAATATTAAAATCTAGGTGAAAATAACGACAATCACACCCCCAAACTTAAAGTGTTGCTCGTCCCCGAACAACGAAAATGATAAACCGAGGAAGAGATTTTCACCTAGGAAAAGACTAAACGAACACAAGTAATAACATATCAATAACAATAATAACTACAAATTATGCTAAGTTATCCTACAACATTAGATTCATGATATGAGAAATTAACAAGTTCAATCAAAAGAGAACAAGGTGCAATATAGTCCTTTTTATTCTAAGCCTCACCTAAGTTTATCAATTTCACTTGGCACTTTTTAAATAGGGTAAATCAATACTCATCAATCAATTGGTTCGACTCACCATACACTTGCTCGTAGACTCTATTCACAAACCACCAAAGTTTCAATCGATGATCAAAAAGGTCTTTGAGTAAGGATGTAATAATAGGCTCTTTGGTAGGGTAGAAAGAATTTAGATACAAGTGACTAAACAAGTGTAAGTAATCGAAGAGATATCTACTTTCTTCCATTCTCTACTTTCTTTCTTCCCTTCTTATTTTTTTGCAACATTCAAGCACTATTCATCAATTCTCTTTTGATTTTCAACTATTTTTGATTATATGCTCCCTTCTTTTGATTTTTAGTTTCTTGAGCGTCTTTTTCTCTTCGCTCCTTTTTTAACCTTTAAGGTCACTTATGCATTCTTGTTTATGCTCTTTTCATCCTCGTATACCATTTTCTCTTCTTCTTTTGTTATCTCATCATACCTTTCTAGCTACCATATCCTCGATTACTCACACAAAAGGTATATATATATATATATATATATATATATATTAGGCTCATGTGGGTAATCAAGACTTGTAATGTGCTAAATTCACAAGAAATAGGCTTATAGGCTCAAAAATGGTTAACTTAGCATGATGTTAAAGGTAAGGAAATGTTTGGCAATGACTATACATGACAAAGATAACCTTAAATCATATCATCAATCTCTACTACACGGGTTCATTCCTAAAGTCTTTGAGCAAGTATTTAGTTTATCAAGACTCAACCGATCCACTCTTGAAAAGATATACCATGTATACATGGTCTAGGCACAAATTCTCACAGGCTTTTGCTTGACTTAAAAGGACTTATTGCAACACATTCATCTTTTAATTGAACCAATTAAATAAAACATATCACAATTCAAAAGTATAGAGATTCTTAATCATGATCCGTTATCACTTATCACCACAATGCATCATCACTCACATTCAAAAATGACTCACGACCTCCCAAATAAACTACCAAACAAAACCTTAACAAGAATAAAAATACAAACAAACACAAAATAAACAAGAGACAAAACAAAAGACAAAAACAAAAGCACAAAACACCACATAAAGAAATAAAGCACAAAGTTCACCCCATCCATGATCAATGCAAATTACATCTCATCTCAACCTTAATTGAAAATAAATCCTAAATTACGAAATTAAAACATCCCAAAACAAAACAACTAAAAGTATAAAATCCAACACAATTCAATTAAACTAAAATAAATGGGCTAACAAAGTGACGAGCACTAAAAGTACTCCCTCAATTATCTGGACGAGGAGGAGGATGAGGCTGGCACGGTGCCCAAGAGATATAAGCACGAGGTGAGGCAGGGAACTGGAAATTAAACATCATCGTGAGCATCTCCTCCATATTGTTTGAATGTGCTCGAAAGTTCTCCTCATAATACTCCCTCCTACGTTGTCCCTAGTAGATCTCCCCGATCTGCACTCTCTGCCTTTGCTTCTCTTCTCTGATTTCTCTTATTTGCTCTCCATGCAGGTTCTGTTTGTGTCTTATCTCTCGAATCTCCCTTTCAAAGAAATTCCAGTTTGCATCTCCTATTCCTTGTCCAATGAACTGCTGTTGGTGTTGATCCTGCTCTTCTTCAAACTGTGGATGTTCAGGAGCATGTTCTTCAAATTCCACTTGCTGATGTTGAGGATCTTCTTCATCCCCCTCTTCCATAGCTACAGGCTCAGCTCTCAAATTTGCCAACTCATGATTTTCTTCAACACGCATTTGCCTCAGCACCGCTTCCACTCCTTCTCGATTCCTTCGTTAAAATTTCCTCACGATAGTGGAGTGTTGCACACTTGCCATTGTAAAATTGGCATTTTTCCTTCGAGAATAAACTGCTGTTAGCTCCGGAGCATGTAAAGGGAATAGAGCTCCTTTGTCTTGCCTCAAGCAATACCTATCTCCTATCAAAGATAAAGACTGCATCCTCATTAGCTGGTTATAGTTGAGCCTCTCACTAGTCATCATATTTTCCACTCTTCTGAGATCAATCCCTAATCCTTGGGCTATCATTGTAACTATCCCTTCAATCATTATTCCTTGTGAAGTTTGCCTCTTAGCTACTCTTTCTGCATGATGGATAAAGTGGACTGCCATATTCAACTCAAGCTCATGATACAAACAATCTTCTCCAGATATCTCATTACGGAATTCCTAATAGCCGTCCCCTTTGATGCGCTAGGGATGTAATCTGCTGGTTCTGGTCCATCATTGACTAGTGTCTTCCACCACTTTGCTGATTGAAACCCAGTCCTTGATAAAAATGATCATGATTCTCATATGGTGGGCATCCCATAAACCTATTCAACACGTAGATGGGTACCTTCTCCTTCACTTCAAGAGTACTAAAAAAATTCAGCCGTAAGGTGTTGATAGTTAGGAGGTCTCTTGTTAAAGAATTCGTCCATCCCTCTCCTACTAAACATTCTTCTCAAATCAGCTTCTACCCCAAGCCCGGTCATAGTCTCCTGATTCTGAAATCTAGTTGGCCTGATCTTCGGGAATATTGCTTGCCACTTCAAGATATACTTTTCCCAGCCTTCCTTGAATTATACTCCAAAGTACTCAGGATGTATCCCATCTTCCATCAATTGGGCATCTAAGTTAGTCATTTCTGCCTCAGTTTCCACAATGATAAAGCCTTCATTGCGTTTTCGTACTCTTCTTTAGGCCATATGCAATATTCAATATTTTCACATTATACTCAACTTCATCATAAGGGTAATTAAGTATAGAATCATCACTAGTTATTAAACTAAATGCTAATCCTAATCATGCTTTGATGTTCCATGGTAACACCCCTTTCAAACTACAGTCCGCATGTTTAATCATTAAAGGTTTGGAACAAGCAACTACATAACATTTTTAATCAATCAAACAAGAGCATCCTTTAATTTTCATGAGTTTCATCACATATTCACCTCATACTTGCATTAATTATCTAACAATATCAACAATGCTTCTTTGTTCATGTAAAGTCCTCAAATTGATTCAAAATTTCACTCAGGCATTTTATCGAACACTTGGTATGCACACTTTTTCAAAATAATTTTTTTCAAAGACAAAATAACACCCTTATCCCCCAAATCCTCAATACCTAAGCTATTTCATATCAATGCAATCATCAAAGAAACATTATCAATCAATTTATATCATCATATGCATTCAATTCATCAAATCCTAAAAATCCGCAAATTCAAACCACATGAACCCTAACTTAGCAAAATTCCCATCAATTCATCAATTAAACTTGAGCATTCATGTTTCACTTTGTTATCCATACATCAAACATGCTTTCATTCAAAGCTAATACAAGAAATTTTGAATTCAAGCCTTCAATTGAAAATTAGGGTTCGAAGTGTCATACCTGTATTTCTTGGAAAGAATGAGACGAACTTGTTTTGAAAAAGTGATGAAAAACACTTTAAATCCTACACTCTTACCACTCTTGAATGTTTACAAGTGATTTGTGGGTTTCGGAGGATTGTGCAGTCAAAGGGAAGCATTTTGGATGAGACTGGAATGAGTAGGGCATGTTCTGAATTCGTCATTTAAATTTTTGACTTCAGACACGACACGGGCCGTATCTGGTACTCGGCCTCTCAGCGCCCGTGTTTGAATTTCTGACGACCGCGCACGGCCAAATCTGACAGGGCCTTGCGCGGTACACGGGCCGTGTATCTGCACAGGACACGGCTCGTGCACCGAACTTGCCCTCGATTTGGGCGTGTTCGATTTTCTGACGACAGTACACAGTCAAACCTTACAGGGTCATGTACTGTACACGGGCCGTGTACTTGCACCCTGTTTTCTTTAATTTTTCAACTTCAAACCTTGTCTTCCCTTATTTTTATGCTTCCAATGCTCCCTATATATGCTCAAAACTCATTCATATCATTAGCTAACAATTGGTATAAAAAATAAAAGGATTATCAACTTCCTCACCACCAAAACGGACCAAAATCACACCGAACTCATGAGAAAATTTTCAAATTTGACCAAAAACATAAGAATGTATGCAAACATAAAGTATAACATATCATACCACACCATATCCCCCCAAACATAAATTGAAACAAGAGTTTCGAGGTAAGTTTGCAAAAAGTGGTACGATATACATTACACTTCAATGAGGCACTCCTTGTATCTTCAATACATTTTCTCCTCACAAGCATAATCCACCTACAAGACCAAAAAAAATGCAAAACAATAAAAAGAAATATTTACATCCCTAAACTGCTAAAAGGATACGAGCTTTCAAGAGGTAAAAGTGTCAACATATACCAACTCCCTTTGAGAGGGAGAATGATAATATTTCACCCTATGACCATTAACCACAAAACTATTTCCATCTAATCCTTCAAGTTTTATCGAGCCATCATCTCTCACTTCGATCACCAAGTACGGACCGGTCCATTTCGAACGAAGTTTTCCTGGGAATAACTTAAGTCTTGAATTAAACAATAGAACCTTATCCTCCGGAATAAACTCCTTCATTTTGATCCTTTCATCGTGCCATCTTTTGAGCTTTTCCTTTAAAATCCTTGAGCTTGAATAAACTTCTTCTCTAAACTCTTCTAATTCAACCAAGTGGAGACACCTTTTCTTTCCGGATTCTTTCTCATCAAAGTTCAACTTCCGAAGTGCCCATTGTGCTTTATGCTCTAACTCCACAGGTAAATGGCATGCCTTCCCATAAACAAGCTTGTATGGGAAAAATCCAAGAGCGGTCTTATAAGCCGTTCGATATGTTCATAAGGCATCGTCTAGCTTAGAAGACCAATCTTTTCGATTCTCATTGACCGTTTTCTCAAGAACAAGCTTCACTTGCCTATTCGACACTTTCGTCAAGCCATTTGTTTGAGGGTGGTAAGGTGTGGAAACTTTATACTTCACTCCATAACCACTTAAGAGCTTCTCAATAAGCTTATTTATAAAGTACGATCCCCCATCACTAATTATGGCCCTTGGCACTCCAAATATAGCAAATATGTTCTTCTTTAAGAAACTCTTGACCACTAGATCATCATTTGTTTTTGTCGGAATTGATTTCACCCACTTAGAGACATAATCTACCACAAGCAATATGTATAGAAAACCATTGGACGGCGAAAATGGGCCCATGAAGTCCATTCCCCAAAAATCGAACACCTCAACTTCAAAAATGTTCCTCATGGGCATTTCATCACGTTGCCCTATACTTCCAATCCTTTGGCACCGATCACATCCCTTGATATACTCCTTGCAATCTTTGAACAAAGTTGGCCAAAACAACCCTGATTGTAGGATCTTTGCTCCCGTCTTTTGAAATCCAAAGTGTCCTCAACAAGGTGAACTATGGCATATCTCCATGACACTTAACTTCTCGTCCTCCGGGATACACCTCCTTATGATCCCTTCTGGACAATTCTTAAACAAAAGAGGATCATCCTATAAGTACTCATTGACATCATGATAGAACTTCTTCCTTTGATATTCGGTGAGATGATCCGGCTTGAGACCACAAGCTAAATAATTCACGAAATCCGTATACCACGGCCTCCCGGTCTCACACAAAGTATACATTCTTTGAAAATCAACATGAAGTATCCCTTCATCTGGAAATACATCCTTAATGAATTTCATAGTTTCCTCTTCCTCAACATTTTCCAAGCGTGACAAGTGGTCGGCTATGACACTTTCGACCCCCTTCTTGTCACGTATCTCCGCATCGAACTCCTACAACAAAAGAACCCAACTAATTAGTCTTGGTTTAGCATCTTTCTTACTCATTAAATACCTAATGGCAGCATGATCCATATAAACAATCATTTTTGTGTCAACTAGGTATGGACGGAATTTTTCAAAAGTATAAACCACGGATAAAAATACTTTTTCCGTTGTGGTGTAATTCTTTTGATTTGCATTGAACGTCTTGGATGCATAGTAGATGGTCCGAAACTTCTTCTCTCTCACTTGTCCTAGCACTACTCCCAAAGCATTATCGCTTGCATCACAATGGAGCTCAAAAGGCTTGTTCCAATCGGGAGAGACAAGTATTGGTGAAGAAATTAAGGCCTCCTTAAGCACCCTAAAAGCATTAAGAAATTCATCATTAAATTCAAACGGATCATCTTTTTCAAGCAATTTACACAAAGGTTTGGCTATATTAGAAAAATTCTTTATAAAACGTCGATAGAACCCGTCGTGGCCAAGGAACGATCTAACCCCTTTTTCATTCTTTGGTGGGAAAAGATGTTCAATGGCTACAACCTTCACCCTATCAACTCTCAAACCTTTCTCCGAGATATGATGACCAAGTATGATACCCTTTTGAACCATAAAATGACATTTTTCCCAATTTAAGACTAGGTTCGTATCTTGACATCGCTGCAACACCATAAAAGATTAGTCAAGCATTTATCAAATGAAGACCCAAACATAGAAAAATCGTCCATAAACACTTCCATCACATTTTCAATCAATCCTCCAAAGATGGCCATCATGCAACATTGAAAGGTGGTGGGGGCATTGCACAACCCAAAAGGCAATTTATAAAAAGCAAACGTGTCATACGGACAAGTAAAAGTTGTTTTCTCTTGATCCTCGGGGTTATCATGATTTGGTTGTACCTCGAGTAACCATCTAGAAAACAATAATACTTGTATCCCACCAACTTATCAAGCATTTGATCAATAAAAGGGAAAGGGAAATGATCTTTATGAGTGTTTTCATTAAGCTTCCTATAATCACAACACACTCTCCAACCCGTTTTCACCCTTGTAGCAAGCTCTTCATCAAATTCTGTTTTAACAATGGTTAGACCCCCTTTGTTTGCCACAACATGCAAAGGATTTACATGAGGACTATCAATTATGACATAAACAATTCCAGCATCCAAACATTTCAAAACTTCTTTCCTAACAACCCTTGCATAATGGGGTTCAAACGACATTGAGGTTGTATGCATGTTTTACTCTCATCAATCAACCTAATGTGATGCATACAAATAGTTGGACTTATGCCTTTAAAATCATCAAGACTCCATCCTATAGCACTTTTATGATCTCTAAGCATCCTCAACAATTTATCAAGCTCCAGAGGTGAAAAAGATGATGATACAATTACCGGAAAGGTTTTTTCGTCCCCCAAGTATGCTTACATAAGGTGATCGGGTAATGGCTTCAATTCTTCTTTCCCCTTTTCCACTTTGGACTCTTCATCTTCAACTTCTAATGGAAGGTACTCCTTTTTTCCATAATACATCATCTTGGCTTCATCTTCTTGCATTTCCCTACAAGCATTCAAGTCATGTAAGCAATTATTTATATCATCATCTTCTAAACAATAAAAAGAAGAGTTAGAGTTAAGAGATAAAGTAAGAGAATGGCTTATGCTTGTTTCGAGAGGATCTTTAGATAAGAAGAATGACAAATTCTCTTAAACAACTTCATCAATCATTTCAATCCTTCTACATTCTTCCTTCTCATCCGGATGCCTTATGGCACTCCTTAATGAAAACACCACTTATTCTTCATTTACTCTCAATGTCAACTCCCTCTTGTGCACATCAATTAAAGTTCTTCCCGTGGCAAAAAAATGGACGTCCCAAAATCAATGGAACATTTGCATCCTCGTCCATGTCAAGCACTACAAAATTCATGGGGAATATGAACTTTCCAACTTTAACTAACACATCCTCAACTACTCCCTTAGGGTATGTCAAAGATCTATCCGCAAGTTGCAATGTAACGGACGTAGGCTTTACTTCCCCTATACCAAGTTTCTTAAAGATAGACATAGGCATCAAATTAATACTAGCCCCAAGATCACAAAGAGCTTTATGCACTTCACTCTTACCCATCTCACATGGTATGACAAAACTTCCTGGATCTTTGAGCTTTGGAGGCAACTTCTTTTGAATTATAGCACTACACTCCTCCGTCAAGTTAACAGTTTCGTTCTCCACTAAGCTCCTTTTTCTTTCCATGATGTCTTTCAAAAACTTAGCGTAGTGAGACATTTGTCTCAAAGCATCCGCAAAGGGTATATTGATGTGGATTTTCTTGAAGATCTCCAAAAACTTTGCAAACTTTTCATCATGGCCCTTCTTCAAGAATCTATGTGGAAAATGAATAGACACTTGAGTTTTTGGTATGCCCCAACTATCCCTTTCCAACTCCACTTCATCCTCTTTCTTTTTCATTGCCTTGGTTCTTTGGCATTTCTTTTCAACAACTTCCGGCTCAACCACATTTGTTTCATCATTTGCTTTTACTTCAACTTCACTTTCTTCCACAAACTCTTCTTCAACCAAGTTTTCTTCAACCTCCTTCTCTTCTAACTTCTCATTTTCCATAGGCATAGAAGGTCCTTCATAGTTGGTTCCACTCCTCAAAGTGATTGCCTTACATTGCTCTTTTGGATTTACAACGGTGGTAGAAGAAAATTTTTCTTTTTCATTCGCACTCAACGAACTAGCAATTTGACCCACCGAGTGCTCCAAAGCTTTGAATCTTCTATCATTAGCTTCATCAATTTTTCTTCTTGTTTCATCTTGACCTTTTTTCGATGCAATCAATTTTTCAATGAGTTCTTCGGTGGTTGCTTTCCCTTCATTATTTGGCGCTTTAGTTCCCGGATGATAACCCGGTGGATAAGTAACCGCATTGCTCGGGTTTGAATAAGAGAAGTTATCTAGCCCCTTTGTTGTTGTGGGTATGAGCTTCCACTTCCTTGACTATTGAAGTCTTCTTGCCTTGGTGGGTAATTTCCTTGGTTGTGGTTGAAATTACCTTGGTAATTATTTTGATAGTTACCTTGGTAATTTCTTTCTTGCATGTATTGCATATCCTCCACATGTGGCATTGTCATTGCCCATTGTTCCCCACTAACACTATTCGGAGGAAGCACACCTTGATCAATTTGGCCTTCAACCATATTAACTCTTTGATTATTCACACCTTGATTCAATCTCATTTGCCTCATTACCTCCGCCGCTATCATTTCAACACTTGGCATACTTGGCCCCACACTAGCACTCTTCACACTAAACTGTTGCCCTTGATCGAAGCTCTCAAATCCATAGCATCCACTAACTCTCTCCGATGGCCATTGGTAGACGTTTGTAGCAATCTCATCAAAAATCCTTATAGCCCTTTCCGGAGTCACACCAAGTACAGATCTACCTGCCGGAGCATCAACAAGCACTCTTTGACCATTTAACAAACCTTGGTAGAAAAACCCCACTTGTTGATTTTCCGAAAAACTATGTTGTGGACACTTGCGTAGCATATCCTTAAACCGTTCCCATGCTTTATAAAAGCTCTCTTGAGGCATTTGCTTGAATTGAGTGATTAAACTCTTTTTTTGAAGCGTCTTTGAAGGCGGAAAATACTTATTCAAAAACTTTTGTGCAAGCTCCTCCCAAGTGTTATACGTACCCGGTGTAATAATGGAGAGTCATGTTCTAGCACGATCTTTCAACGAAAATGGAAACAACCTCATCTTAATACAATCCTCGTTCACCCCATTCATCTTCACTGTGTTGGCAATCTCAATAAATTGAACTAGATGAGCATTAGGATCCTCAATCGGAGTTCCACTAAATTGTTGCTCTCTCACCATAGAAATCAAGTCCGCCTTAAATTTAAAGTTGTTGGCATTTATCGGTGGACCCATCACTTGTGGCATTTCCCTTGTCATAAAGAAATCTCGGATCACTCTTGGATCAACTTGAGGCACTCGATGCACCGGAGGTAGTGGTGGAGGTGCATAAGCATGTTGAAAACCTTGTTGAAGCATGGCTTGTTGCACCATTTGTTGAAGTAAAGCTTGATTGTTAAGCTCTCCAAAATTTTGATAAGCTTGGTGAGGAGGATTAGCATTTACTTGTGCATTGTCTTTCACATTTTGCACTCCATCTCCATCATTCCTACCATCAACACGTTCATCTTGATTGTTCTCCATTGGATTACTCTTTTTGGTTTTGTTCTCCTTTCTCCTTCTCCGAAAAGTATGTTCAATTTCTAAATCAATAGGTTCAACTTGTTTTCCTTTTGACCTTGTTTGCATACAAAATAAGAGAAGTTAGATCAAGATTTTCAAAAGCAAATACAAATAAACAAATAAAAAAATATCTCTATCAAGATTACTCAAAATGATCCTTCTTCAAGCTACTAGCAACCGTTGACTCCCCGGCAACGGCGCCATTTGATTAGTCATAACTTGTAGTCGGGTTGACCAATTCAAGAATTTATCGAACCACAGGGAGGAAGGCACTAGTGCTTAAGCGATCTCACATTTTTCGTAATTTTATAGAGACTCATCATCAATGGATTTGGTTGTAAAATAAGTAAATTAAATGGATTAAACTAAACAAGTAAGCAATGATCAACAAACAAGACGGATGGATGAAAATGGGTTTACCAAATTGATTAAAAGTGAGATCAACAACAATCAAGAAGTGGTAATTCTAGGAATTATTTATCAAATGCATGTGTTTCATAGATATATGATTAAGGGTCAACGCTAGTTTCTTCTAAACTTTCTCTCGAAATGAATAGAATGTGAATCCTAATAAGAATCTCAAAATAGCTCAATGGATTGGTTCTCACTCAAACAATTCCATCTAGGTACTAAGCTTAAATGAGAATCCCCTCACACAATCAATTAACCTCTCGATCAAACCAATCGGATGTCCTATCAAAGGGTTCTAAATCCTTAAGGATATCTCTATCTCTTCAAGACTTGTAATGCACATGAAGTGTATGATAAATTGATTCAATGAACTATCCTAAACATATAATTGATTTCTCAATCTAATCACATGCCTATGACAATTAATCACACAATTCAACAATACAATTCAAACAATTAACAATCAATGATAGAAAATCACAAATCCATTCAACACATGAATTAAAATACATAGATCCCCAAAATTAACCAACAACTCTCATGCTGTTAATCTCACAAGGGAGATTAGTCTATTATCTTCATAAGATAATTAACATAGACATTAAAAACCTTATAAGTTATAATAATCAAATAGGATTATTACAAAAATGGGATGAAAACTCCCTTGGATTGGCTCCAATGGCTATTTCCTTAATTTCCTTGTAATTTCCTCAATTCCTTACTTCTTCTCTTTACTTGGATGAAGGATTTACGGTGAGATGATGATGGAGGGAATAGATGGATGGAAGTGATGAAGGATATGGTGTAAAATGAAGGAATTGTTGTGTGGTGTGTGTGAGCAGCTGAAAATTCGGATCCCAAGATGATCAAATGTTGAATGGAGTGATATTTATTCCTTTGGATATCTTCTAGAAGGAATCTGGAATTTTTCTGAATTTTAACACCTACACGGCTCGAGTTCAGTACACGGCCCGATTCATGTTTTGGGTTTCTGGTCAACGATGAACTCTGGACAGCGCACGGCTCGTGCGCGGTACACAGCCACAGGGGTCGCCGTGTTGTGATTTCTAACGTCCGTGCATGACCAAATCTTACAGGTCCGTGCGCGGTACACGGGCCATGCGCACTACTCGCCTCGAGTATCAAACACTGCTGACTGTGTTTGTGCTGCTTTGCTTCTTTCTTTCTCCTGACTCCGTTTTTCCTTCGTTTTTCACTTGTTTTAACACGTATAAGTTCATTCTCACACAATTCCATAAAAACACATAACACCACCAAAATACACATAAATACAGATAAAATATTATGAAAACGGACATAAAAAATACTAAAATCTAGATGAAAATAACGACAATCAGTTAGGTGAGATCATTTGTCATGTTTGGATTGTATGGTGTCGTTGAGAGAGAATGAGTATCAGAGGGTGAGAATAGATTTGCGGGATGTCAAGTGATGGGAGAGACAAAACACGAAGAATAGGGTTAGTGAGAGAGTGAGAAGTTTTTTCTGGTTCAAATTTTTTGTTTGAATATTCTGGATAATTTAGATAATATATGATTATAAAACTTTTGCTCATAGCAGATTTAGAAGAAATAATTTGATGTGGAGATAGAATTACTACATTATTTTTTCTTTTCTCCTTGCATTGAAATGGGTCACAATTTTTTATGAATTTTATTTATTAACTATATACTCCAAGAAAATATGCTGACTATAATTCAATTAGAATTTTATTATTCAGCATTGGATTTTTAAAAAAAATTATAGAGTAATTCAACTAATTTCAAAGAGTAATCTAATTCATTTCAAATAGTAATCTAAAATATTATAAAGAGTAAACCAATTATTAAGAAAGAGTAACCTATAAATAATTCACTCGTATCTCAATATATATTTTCATCCATGATAGTTTGAACCATCACTCGTATCTTAGTATATATTTTCATCCATGATAGCTTGAACCAAAAGAGGACAAAAACTTATGTAAACACATCAACATAAGAGTAATCTAAATCATTATAAAGAGTAACCCAATTATTAAAAATGAGTAACTCAATTATTAAAAAAGGGTAACTTATAAATAATTCACTCAATTGTTCATAGTAACCTAAAACATTATAAATAGTAACCCAATAATTAAAAATGAGTAACCTATAAATAATTCACTCGTATCTCAGTATATATTTTCATCCATGATAGCTTGAACCAAAAGGTGACAAAAATTGATATAAACACATCAATATAAGAGTAATTAAAAATTTGTTAATAGTAACCTAAATCGTTATAAAGAGTAACCACATTATTAAAAAAGAAGTAACCTATAAATAATTCACTCGTATCTGATCAATGTTTTCATCCATAATAGCTTGGACCAAAAGGGGACAAATATTATAGTGGGCAAGTTCCAAATTGGCTATTAATATTTACATAAATGGGCACATGGTCACATGACGCCACCTAAGCCAAATGGGCACATGGTCACATGACGCCACCTAAGCCAAACATTTCCACCTAACCATATGTGATCATCTCTATCATTAATATGGAAACCATTCTCGCTCCCACCCTCCTTCTGCCCTTTCTTCGAGTCTCCTGCTTCTTAACCCAATTCAATTGCAGGGCTTAAACCCATTTGTTGCATTCTCATATTACAGCCTCTTCAACAATCTTTCTATGGTCCCATAAACTGGCTCAACAACCTACATTAGGGTGTAGCACACCCCAAAACACACCATCCAAATATAAATGTAATGTTAAAACTTCAACTTTCACTGAAAGAATTTTCACCAAATTAGTGTAGAACATGACAATCTTCCAACAACAAAATATAGCTGCTAAGATGTTGGTCAAAGAGAATAAAATCCATGATTCTGCACTAATCAGTTAGTACGTTATAGTTAAAAAATGAATTATATAATTAAAGGTCTTCACGACTTCCACTTCAAAACTATTTCAGATGGGCTTCCGTCGTCGCTGCCACCTCTGACGTAACCATCTCTAGCTAGAAACTGCTTGGCCCTTCTTGGATCTCATCAACGCTCTCAATCACTCGTTGGATTATCCCACTGTTAACTGTATTCTTTCTGATAGGTCATGAGCTTTACTCTCGACGAGGTGGAGCAGCACGAGATTTCGTCAATGGTCTTCTTTTACCTTTTTGAATTTAGAATGTAATTTGGTATTTATATTGTTTGTAGAGAGAGAAGAAAAATAGCTATTTTCAACTCATAATTTGAGGTTTCTTTACAGTGGAAAGAAGATGGAATAGGTACATGAGAGAGAGAGAGAGGAGATGGTTGTATTTTCAAAGAAGAGAGAGATGTTCGTCAGAAAGAGAAAGAATGGTTGAATTTTCAAGGGGAAGAGTGTATACATGAGAGAGAAAATGTGTAGTTGGATTTTCAAGATAAAGCTGTAAGTCTAGAGATTAGACTTCTTTTCTTGAAGAGAGAGAAAGCAGTAAACGTATTTTGAGGATATTATGTGGATGTAGAGATTTAGGGAAGAGATCCGGCAAGAACCCAACAACCCGCGAGATTTGATTTTGGGATCCGGTTCCATGAAATATTCATGGGACCGGTTCCACCCTAGTGGTACTCTTTATTATTTATCAATATTTTCGTCAATATATTTATTAATTTTAGTTATACAGGTTAGTATAAAATGTTATACATTTTTGCATAAAATTTAATACATTTATTAAAAAATTGTATTAATGACAATTGAATAGTAAGTTTTTTTATATAGATGTATAATACTATTATGAAAGTAAATATATACATTAATTAATTAATTAATTAAATTTTATATCTCAATTCCATCAATTCCTTAGCTAGTTCTCCACCAACAATTGAGATCCATCAAGTTTCACTGGTTCTCCATCCTCAACGCGTAGCGTCACTTGATTCATACCCAGCACTGAATAAATTTAAGAATTTAATCCAGTCAAGCCACAACGCTCAAAATCTAATCCCTATCCTTACTTTTAGCCCTAATTCTAATACAACAACATCGAATATCTTTAATGGATAAAGGAAGGGCAGCAGTGAGGAAGGAGAAATCTCGTGAGGCAGCAGTGAGCAATGAGAGATCTCGCGAGGCAACGGAGATCTGGGGATCTGGGAGGGAAGTGGCCGGCAGAGCGAATTTGTGCAAGAGGCGGAGAGAGAAGAGAGAGAAGGGTAGCGTGAATGATCCATTTAGAGACAAATTTGGATTATATAGTTGATCCACTTTTAAATACGAATCATGTTTTTAGTATACTCCAATTGTACAGTAGATCAACTATTTATTATTTTAGTCGTTAATTCAATTTAAAAGTATGTACTTTCCATTGTAGTAAAAGTTCCTCATACATAGTTCACTTTAATTTATGTATGAAAAAATGGATATATTATCGACAGATAGGGAGAGTATAAAAATTTGTGCGTATAAAATAATTTTTCTAATTACATATTTTCCATAAACATGAGATTCAAGAAAAAAAATTCTTTTTTAAAAAAATTATACTCCCTCCCTCATACTAAGCTTTACACCCTTCCTTTATAATTTATATATGAAGGGTGAAAAGTTTAACAGGACGGAGGGAGTATATGCTTAGGGGTGATTCTAGGGTTTATATATGATTTAGGGGTAATTAGATTAAGGTGTAGTGAATAATTATTTTATTTATTTATAATTATTTTTTATTTAATTTGCTGGTAGATGTTAAATAAAAACTAAATTTCCAGTTTAGATCACTCGTGTGCACTTTAGTTGAACTTATACTTTAAATATAAAAAATAAAAAAATAATAAAGTAATACTTCATAGGCCCCTGGCTTCAAGTTCATTTATTGTTTGCACAAATTAATAAAAATCATTTTCTGATTTTTTTAAGTAGTTTGATATTTTTAGTTAATAAATAAATGATTAATTATATTATGGAGAAATTATCACATTTGATTCTGAATGTATACTAAAATCCGCATTTGGTCATTTAACTATTTTAATTTTCAATTTTAGTCTTTTTCTTTCCATGGGGGACAAAAATTGGAAAAATAACTAAAATTGAAAACTGCAATAGTTAAAGGACCAAATATGAGTTTGTGATCATTTTGACAAAATGCTTAAAGAACCAAATGTGATAATTTGACCAGAAAAAATTATAATGTCTCACATTATATTAAAACTCTCACAATATCATAAAAAAGATGTTCAAGGATATTATATTTAAAGCAATGTTTTCAAAATCGTATCAAACCAACTGGTTCGATTAGAAAACAGAGCTGGAACCGGTTCAAAACAAAAAAAATTATTTTTAGGGTTCAACTGAGTTAGACTGGAAAAATCGATCCAACCATTTTTATATATTTTTTATTTTTTTATTTTCAATTTTATTTTTATTTTTATTTTTATGATGTTTCACTTCTATGTTTTTTTAGAACATAATTTAAGTATTAGATTGACATATGAATTATGGTATTGTGTATGTATATTATAACTATGTAGTAAGTACTCCCTCTGTCCCATAAAACACTTCATGTTTACTGTTTCACATTATTTAAGAAAAGTTGCTCATTTTGACAGATTTTGTTGATTTTAGAGGGTATTAATGTAATATTTTATGTAATAAAAAGTAGTAAAGTAGTGGTATGTGTGTGAAAATTGAATGACAAATTTGAGATTAAAGTAACTTTTTAGATTGTTGGATAAAGTGACGTTTTTTTAATGGTGTGTAAAGGGTTTTGTGGGACAAATAAAAGATGAAAGTGTGAAGGATTTTGTGGGATGGAAGGAGTTTGAATTATGAACTATAAATAATTTTTTATTTATATATTTTTATTTAATTAAAAATTTTGCTTTATTATAAAATAATTTTGTTAATTATACATTTTTTTATGAATTGTAATTTCATAAAATATCATTGAAATATATAAAATTTAATATTCCAATTACACTTTCGGTTGAACCTCGAACTGTTGTCTTTATCGATCAATCTCTGATCCGACTATAACAACATAGATTTAAAAGTCATCTCAAGTACAAGAGAAAGGAAATGTCCTTAGATTATTTAATTGTGAAATTGAGAATCGAAGAGGACTTCTGGATAAGGGAAGAAACTTTTGGCAATCTAAGAAAGAGCAACTTGACTGAACCCCTTACCGGACCCTCTAAGAAGAGGACGTCTAACGACAAGGGCAAGAAGCCTATACAAAAGTCCAACTTCAGTGGGGAATGCTACACCTATAGCAGTCCAACCACAAGGCCAAAGACTGTCGCCTGCCTAAGAAGAATAAAGGCAAGAACCACAATACTAACGTGGTTGAACAAGATCTAACTAATGGCAACATGACTGTTGTAGTCTTTGAAGCCAATTTGGTGATAAATCCAAATGAGTGGTTCGTGGACACTGTCACCACCTGCCACATTTGCTTGGAGAAAGGCGCTTTCTCCACTTATGCACCCGTTGAAGGGAGAAAACTGTACATGGAAAACCATGCCTCTGAGGTAGCAAGTGTAGGAAGCGTGACTCTGAAGCTCATCTCCGGAAAAGAACTGAAGCTATTGGATGTGATGCATATCCCAGATATCTGCAAGAACCTGATCTCTGTCTCTCTACTAGTTAGTTATCAGCTCAAGCTTGTATTTGAGTCTGATAAACTAATTCTTAGAAAGTTTGGCCAATTCTTAGATGGTGGTTATCTAGATAATGGGTTCTTTAAGCTCAATGAAATGGTTGTAAGTCGTGAAGGTAAGAATGTTATTGTTTGTTCACCTTTTTGCGTATCCCTAAATGTAGGGAATCAATTGTAGCTCAGCGTGTGACCAAGTAAAAATATCGAACCCAAGGGATTAGAGTTAAGCAAGATACACACTAAATAACTGTCACCACTAATAATTAAAACATAAAAACCTTTTGTGAATTGGAATTATTAACTAATATTGCATAAAATAAATACTAAATAAAATAAATAAATAGAAGCCACACTCAATCACATGTGTTTCAAGAACAAGAACAATTTAGTTTTAGTAAAATCCAATTTATCATGCGAAATAAGACAAATAGACTAGTGAATCAAATCATGCAGAATTTTATAGGAATAATCACTTAAGCATGCTAAACCACTCATGGACAAGTGAGATTTAACAATTTTAAAGAACATAAATTCATAGGACCAAATTAATAAGATAATTCTCTATTCTCTTTACGTAATAAAGAAATTAAATACCCACAACACCTTATTCGCTTTCTAGGCAATTCACATGCAAAATTCCATATAGACTAGTGCAAGAGATCTATCTTGTATAGGTACTAAAGGAATTATATTAGGGCTTCCTTACCATATTTCTCTTTAACAATGATCATGCAAAGATAATAATGTATCATATATTGATGGTCAAACAATCAAAGGCTATATATTGGTCAATCCCCTTCAATTGTCACGAAATAACAAATATAATCATGGAACACATTCAAACTCAATCATACATCAATCAATGATAATATCATAAAAATTAAGAAACATGATTATATAAGTCTAAAATAAAATGTCAATAAGGAATAAATATTTTGCAAAAAATTATCATCATAGATGTCTAAAATCTCAAAATCAACATGATAAACTTTCAAACCATAAAACTATCAAGAGGAAACTAGCCCATGGTGTTATAAGTAACAACCATGGTAAAAGATGAAAACTTACCCATGAGTCTATAAATCAACAATAAGAAATTAAATAAGGAAGAAAAACCCTTGTCTGGAATAATTCTCCGTCTTCTCTTTCCGTCTTGATGATCCTCCTCCGTTCTCCTTCTCAAGTAGCAAACACCGTGATCGAGTGTGTGGGATGATGGATGAAAGGCGGGTGAAGGGTAGAAGGTGAAATACGGATATGGTGGATTAGGGTTTAAAATACTAGGTAATGTGGTGGTGGTAGATTATGCGGTTTCTCCACACTTTATGTGGCGATGAGAATGAGTATATATAGGTGTGAGAATGGAATAAAAGATAGGTAATAAAAAGATGTGGGATCTTTAAAAATCAGGAAAAATATAATTATGGAATATATGGAGGGATATTAAATTAGGAATTAACTTGGCCACCAAGAAAATAGGAAATAGAGTGTAATTTTCGTGAATTTTCGAAATTCTCTCTGGCAGCTGCGCGATCTCACGGTTTTGAGCATAACTTCTTCATCCAAATTTTGATTGAAGCGATTCTTGCGCTCACGCGACCCTCTCTTCCTTTTCTTTCTATCCATATAAAGAACTAACAAAAAGTCTAACATATTAAGGGAAAGAGTGATCCCAAAGTGGCACGAGTCGCGCTGGGTCGGCACAGCTTGCGCGACTTCACCGTTTTGATCATAACTCCCTCATCTGGCCTCCAATTGAGGTGTTTCTTGAGCCAAAATATCCTTCTCTTCTGTGGATTTCCAAACATATATTCACATGATCAGTTTTTTCTTCTACAAAAATATAGAAAAATTATGCAAATTGGACATGCATTTTTCAGCATTCTTTCACGATTTCACTCTTCATTCCAACTTTGCACTTTTAATCCGTTTTTCACCTAAAAATACAAAATAACACCTCAAATGCACCAATATCTCAAATATATGAAAACAAACCATTTAGTGCTAAAATACGAATATAAATTCCACAAAACGGTGCTAAATCGGACCCTAAAACATGCAGATTTTCACACTAAACAGTTATCAATAAAGCAGCTTCTACTTCTACTTACATCATTAAGTGCTCCTCAATATGATATTTAAGATTGAGATATGTAAATCTTAAATCGATCAAAAGATTAAATAATCTTGATTTACTTAAAGTAGCAAATATTAAGACTTCAAATAAATGTGAAATGTGTATAGAAGATAAAATGACAAAACAACTATTTCAAACAACGAAAAGGAGCACTAAACCTCTAAAGTTGATCCACACTGATGCGTGTGATTTAAAACTTGTACAAACTAGGGGGAAAGTATATCATTACTTTTCTTGACGACTGCACAAGATTCCATTATGTATATCTCTTGAGAAGTAAAGATGAAGCTTTAAAAGCATTCAAACACTACAGGAATGAAGTTGAGAATCAACTTAACTCTGGAATTAAAGCAATTTAGAGTGATAGAGGTGGCAAATAAGTAGCACTGTTTGAAAAAATATGTGCCAAATCTGGTATCATACATCAAACAACGGCTTCATGTTCACCTTAATCAAATGGTGTTACCAAACTCAAGACTAGAACCCTAAAGGATGAATGTAATGTTAATCAGTTTCAGGTTTCCTTAGTCATGTTGGGGGAAGTGTTGAGAGTGAAAATCAGCATGTTTTAGTTTCCGATATAATGCCTTTTTATGAGAATTGTTGTCGTTTATTAGCAAAAGTCTCTTACATGTTCATATATTTCAGAAAAAGATACATATGAGATGTTTTAATGTGTTTTAGGAGGAAAAAGGATAAAAAAAATTCAAAGTTGGAATAAAGAGTGAAAGTGTGAAGGAATGCTGAAAAACTTACGTCCACATTGAATAATTTTTTTGTGTTTTTGTAGATGTCCAAAATAATCATGTGATATATGGTTGAAAGCCATAGAAGAGAAAATTGTTTTGATATAAGAATCACTCAAATCAAAGTTTGGATGTGTAAGTTATACCCAAAATAGTGAGGTCGCGCGTGCTAGTTGACGCCACTCGGGAACCTACTTAGGACCAGCTAGGGTCGAGCTGCACCCAGTGTGGTCGAGTTGGGTGTAGAGTTGGGGTGTTTTTAGGCCCCAAAAGTTGTATTTTTACACCCCTACTATGTGGAGGTGTGTGAGGGACGAAAACTTGGGAAAAAAGATAATTTTGGAGGCCTACATCTATAAAAGAGCTTCAAAAGAGAGGAAAAAGAGAGATCCACAATTCCAAACATCAAAGGAATCACTCCATCACCTCTCTACACCCTTACTCATCTATCTTTCACTTCATCTACATCCATCCCATCATCCATCCAAATCGAAGGAGATTCAAGGCCCGTTTAAGAGGGAGATCATTCAACCGGAGAGACGAAGAAGGAATCTGAACAACGCCAACACTAGGGTTTTCTATTCCTTTCTTATTTTTTCATTTGTCAATACTTCTGGTATGAATTTGATAGCCATGGGAGTTGCTTGTAACCCCATGGGCTAATTTTGTTAACAATTTTAAGGTTTGAAGGATATATCTGATTGGTTTGATGAACTAGACCAAATTTGTGAATTCACGTGGATTATTATTTTGGTTTATTTGATTCGTTTTGAGACTTTGAAATCATGCTTCGTAAAGTTTTCATAGTAAATTCATGATATCCGCTATAATGTTTGATTTATTATGTTAGTTTGTGTGCGTTCTTGAATTGAATTGTCTATCTATTAAGAATTAAGGTAGTTCCATTTTAAACACTTTAATTCTAAGAACTGATAAATCAGATGCTTGAATTATTTAGTAGAACAATGCAATTAGGCTTTTAAGCAGGATATTGAATAGAGCCTAGTAGTACTTTCAGAGAATTCTTGTTAGTCAAACTTGCCATCCATAGGTCTTGAGTTTGCTTTGTTATTATCTAGGAAGGGGGTTTGGCTATATTCACGCACCTTAGGACCTTAGGATTAGAACTAAATTATACTGTTAGCTTTGAATCTAATCAAATCTAGTGGAAAAACATGATTATGTGGTGTGTTTTCATAAAGTCTACATGAATGAATGATTGGAAGTCTAGGGATTCAGATTTATTAGTCTATACTGAATTACCTTAAAATTGTCAATTTTCTCTTGAACAACTCTTCAATCTTTCTTCTGTGATTTTATTTCATAGTTATTTATTATTCTCTTTACTTTAGATAATTATTTTACAATAATTGAAAATTAGTTAGTCTTGATTAATTTATTAATTTCAAGAAGTAGATAATTAAGTGTCTTATGGGTTCAATAATTAAACTTGGTTGCTTGTCACTACAGCTAATATCCTTGATACTTGGGGATTAATTAGTGTGTAGGAAAACACTCAACAGGAAGCTATTCTATCAGTGAACCAAATTCTGAACAAGATTCCACATAAATCTAAGGATCAAACTCCTTATGAAATGTGGAAGGATCATAAACCATCTTACAAATACCTCAAAGTGTGGGGGTGTATGGCCAGTGACGGAGCCAGAAATTGGGCTCGGGGGGAGGGGCCAGAATGACACTAAAAAATAAAATGTTCTTCCCGCCTTGTAAAATCATTCATATAGTTTAAGAAAATTTAACTTTTTTTACAAACTTTTATTGACTTTTTAGGAGTAAATTGATATTTTTACATAACAAATAAAATATAGTATTAATGTGTGTTAATATTTTGATAGTTTTAAAATTTTAAAATATAAGTAAGCTTTAAATTTATTATTAATATTTTTTTGGGTAAATCTAATACAAATAAATGAGTAAAGTGTAAATAATTTTATTAGATAAAGAGTATTATGTTGTATATTATAAATAAAATAAATTTCTTATTATTATATGTAGAATAAAATTTATAGGAAGAAAAAAAGAATTAAATGATAAAAAAAAAGATTAAAAAAAAGTATAAAATATAAAAGAAAAGAATTAAAAATAATAATAAAACATGAAGGGGGCAGTACTCGAACCCGGACCTCACTCCTTGAAGAGGAGTATTGAACCACTAAGCTAGCAAAAACTTTTAGTAAATTTTGTATATATATAGTAAAAATTACTAAATTTCCAGGGGGGGTCAGTGCCCCCCTAGTCCTTAACTCCCTCTATCACTGTGTTTGGCTAAGGTTGAAGTGCCTCTACTCAAACAAGTTAGAATCGGACCTAAAACGATTGATTGTATATTTGTTGAATATGCACTTAACAGCAGTGCCTACAAATTTTTTATTCTCAAATCAGAAATACCTGATATGATTGAAGGCACAATGATAGATACAAAGAATATAGTATTCTTTTAAGACATATTTCCTAGCAAAGGACATGAACGAGTGACATTTACTAAGAGACCACACAATGACACTACTGTGGTTCAATCTACACATGAGAGTGTAGAACCAAGACTTAGTAAGAGAGTTAAAGTAGAAAAGGACTTCGGTCAAGATTTTTTCACCTATATAGTCGAAGACGAGCCCAAATCCGTATCTGAAGCTCTATCTCATCCAAATGCACCATTTTGGAAAGAAGCCATAAATAGCGATTGACTCTATCATGCAAAAACATACGTGGGAATTGGTAGATCTACCAAAGGGTTGCAAGACCTTAGGATGCAAATGGATCCTTGAAGAAAATACAAAGTTGATGGGTCAATAGGCAAATATAAATCCCAGTTGGTGGTTAAAGGCTTTAGATAAAAGGAAGGGTATGATTTCTTTGATACCTACTCACATGTAACACGAATTACATCTATTAGTGTGTTTATAGCGATTGCTGCATTGCACAATCTAGAAATAAATCAAATAGATGTAAAAACGGCCTTCTTAATGGTGAGTTGGAAGAAGAAATATACATGGACCAAGTAGAAGGCTTTATAACACCTGAAAATGAGAAAAAAAAGTGTGCAAACTCATGTGATCATTGTATGGACTTAAACAAGCTAAAAAAATGGCATGTGAAGTTTGACAACACAATCTCTTTGCACTACTACAAGGGCTAATCGGCAGGTACCTTCTTCCTTGGACTGAGCTTCACTTGACCCATGCCTTCTCGTACCGTGCATTAGCATCTCGTTGTCACCTATGTTGGGTTTGGAACCCTGTAGAGAATGAAGAGGGGCCAATGATGTCAAATGATTTTCGAATCAATGAGTGTGACAAATGAATATTGTGTCAAAACTTTGACATGAAGGACATGGGTATAGCGAGATGTGATACTTGGAATTAAAATTCAAAGAATGTCTAATGGAATTGCATTGTCTTAATCTCACTACATTGAGAAAGTGTTGAGGAAATTCAATGCATTTGATGATCGACTAACTAAGACACCCATGGATCCAAATTTGAAACTTAGCAAAAACTAAGGTGAACTAGTGGTTCAATCTGAGTACACATGGGTTATAGGGAACATAATGTACATAACCAATTGTACACATCCTGACATAGCATGTTTAGTTAACAAATTGAGTAAATACACGAATAACCCAAGTAGTGAGCATTAAAAGGTATTGAGAAGAGTGTTGAGATACTTAAAATACACTCTTGATGTGGGGCTACACTACACAAAATATCTAGTAGTACTCGAAGGGTACAATGATGCAAATAGGATATCCGACACAAAAGACTTGTTCTCTACAAGTGGATACGTATTCACTATCGGAGATGGAGCAGTGTTATGGAGGTCTACAAAACAGACTTTTATAGCATGTTCCACAATGGAATCTGAGTTCATAACTCTAGACAAAGTCGGGAAAGAAGCAGAATAACTATGTAATTTCCTTGAGGACATTCCATATTGAAACAAATCAATCCCTATGGTGATGGTACATTGTGACAGTCAAGTCACATTGGAAGAGCTCTTAATGATATGTACAATGAAAATTCTAGACATATTCATAGGCGACACAACACAATGAGACAATTGATCTCGGGTGGTGTAATGTCAATTGACTATGTGATGTCAAAAGATAACATAGCGGATCTGCTTATAAAACCAATTAATCGAGATCCAATGAACAAATTGTAAGAAGGAATGAGGCTAAAATCCACAAAGTACAGAGCCAAAATAATGGAAACCCAACCATGATGACTGGAGATCCCAATAACTTGGTTCAATGGGACATCGAAACTGTAGATGTTCAAGTTAAACTTGGTACCTACCATTCCTTAGTAGAGCAATACTACCAAGTATAAAACCCATACTATAGTGAGATTAAGCCTATGATTTTTAATGATTTCTTAGACACCTCATGGAGGTTAAGTATAACAGGGTGCTCAAGATAAGAAATCACTTATGTAAGTGTGTGGTGAGTGGTTGGTTCAAAGTAAAACACTTATGAATCAAAAGGGGGTCCATGGCCGAAACGGACCAAAATGTGAGAACAAGGAGAATGCGAGACATTGATGCGTTCGCACTATTATCTCAGTATTCGCTAAGGAGGAGTAGTTTAAAGACCTTATGTCTACTAAGCCATCGGTATACTCAATAGTGTTGTATTATAGAAGGTTCAAAGTCTCAAGCTACCGATCCAGTTACATTAGTGTTTCACGAGAATTGAATTGTGTGTCTGCATTGCATGGGCACCAAATTCCACTCATGTGGGGATTGTTGGGGGGGGGGGTTTAATTAGTTTTTAAAGATTAATTAATAAATTAATCATCAATTTAATAATAATTAAAGTTAGTGAAATTAGTCTCACAAGTAGAGAGAATTAAATATGATAAATTGGGGGATTTTGGGCCTTGAGCCTGGCTCAAAAGACTATTATTTTTAGACAAAAATTGGGCTACAATTGGGGAGCCCACGAAGTCTAGATCCTCTGCAGTAGATACAATATGTGGTACATTGTGTTTGGACAATCAAAGGTTTTGTCTGAACAAAATCAGTGACAAATCTTTGTGTGAATACAATCAGTGACAAAATTGTATATGAACACAATCAGTAATGAAAAATAGCAACCCTGCCATATGGTAGTGGTTTCTGGATCTTATAATTAGGGTCATTCTGCACTCATTCCATACACCATACCACATCCAAACCATCTGCACATCACAAGAATTTGCATCCTAGTATGATCCAGTCCTCCGTTTTCTCTTTGTTCGCTGGAGTTCCTGTGATAGCGGTGTTGCCTTTGCTAGAAACGAGAAGTCGTTTTACCTTTGGGAAAGACCCACCTATGCCAAAGTAATATCGGGCGTGTTTCATCTTGCGGGAAGAGTTCTACTCGACTGAACTTCGCCATCATCCCGAGACGTCGAAGAAATCTTTAAGAAGAGTTAGTAGACCTTCTGCAATTAATTTTAATTTATTTCAGTATTCTCCCTTCTATTTTCTATCCACTAGTTGTAATAGTGATTGATTGGTGTATTTATAAACCAACAGTATTTTAAATGAGAGTGAAAAAAGATGGATGCATTTTTTGTACCAAGTGGCATTTTCACTAAAATTTATGTGAACCATTAGTAAAAAAATCTTCATGATTTAATAATCTAAATTCATTTTCATGGGTAATTGGTGGCCATGAGAGGCAACGCTTAACGATGATCTTTCTATCATTTGTGGTTTTTGTGATATAATAGTAGAATTGTGGAAGAAGATAGAAGATTATAGAAGAGGACAAAATAATAAAAAGATTGTTGGATTATATACTAAAAACCTAGCTTCTTGTATGAACAATGTTATAACAATTTATTTGAAATGAGAATAATATGATCAAATAATTACGTCTTATAATTTATTTATATGTTGATGCAATAGTCCACTTATAAAGTATAAACAGATGCTCACAACCGAGATATATGGGGATTCTCTATCGGGATGGTTGTAGTGTGATTTGGTATTAATTTGTCTTGGCTATAGAATCACATTAGTGCACTTTGTGTGTATTGAGCAGGACCGCTTGAGATCGTTCGATTTATACTGACTATATAGGAGAACTTGATCTCAGTTATTATGGATGTTCGTGCTCTTAATCCCTATACAATAACATCGACACGTAAGACAATATGTATTCTTTCTCACCAATCATCATTTCAGAAGTTCCATTTTTATCTCCCTCAATACCTTTCACCATTAGAAGAGTATTTAAGAAACAACATTACACCCGGGATTGAAAAATCCTTGTCTCCAAGGATAAAGTCTTGGAAAATTCTTCATAATAAAAGGGTGTCTTTTCAAGAGTTTACAGCAAGCTCGTTGATTCCCCAGACTACCATTACCTAATCTCATTCATGTTGTTTTACCAAATTGACTCGACTTTCACAAATCTGAGTTGGGAAGATCGAAAAGGTCCTACTCCATTAAATGCTGGAAGATGTTGCAAATGTATGTGCCTCTCTCCAATATACTTTTTAAGTAAAGACACATGAAAAACTAGATGCACTTTAGAGCCCTCTAGTAATTTCAAACGATAGGCAATAGATCCATTTTTTTCTAAAATCTCATAAGGTCCAAAATATTTTGAAGACAACTTAAAATTTTCCTGAGGTATACAGATGTCTCCCGATATGGTTGTAGTTTGAGGAAAACAAGGTCTCCAACTCCGAACACCCTCTCTTGTCTTGATTTGTCGGTAAAAAATTTCATACGTTGTTGAGTTTTGTGTAAATTGTGTTGAATTTGCTCCATGACTAGTTGTCTTTCCAATAATAGCCCCTTCACCTCTTTATTAGTTGACTACAAGTATGGTCTTAAACCGAAACTTGGTGAATAATAGTCATAGAATGCTTGGAAGGGTGTCATTTTGAGGCCGTATGATAGTTAGTGTTGTACAAGTTCTCAGCCAGGGTAACCACTTCAACCATTGTTTGGGGTTATCACCCATCATACACCTTAAATATTGCTCCACTCACTGATTCACCCTTTCCGTTTGCCCATCGGTTTGAGGATGACAAGAAGAACTCATGTTTAGCCATTCACCCATCAGTTTAAACAACTCTTTCCAAAAAGCACCTGTAAAAACCTTATCCCTGTTGCTTATTATGCTCACTGGTAATCCATGTAATTTATAAATAACATCCAAATATGCCTTAGCAACAGACTGTGCAGTGTATGGATGTGAGAGAGCAACGAAATGTGTATATTTTGTGAATCTGTCAATGATTACCCAAATCACGCTATAAGCCCACTAGTTTAGCAAGCCCTCAATGAACTCCATAGCCACGTGAGTCCAAGCCTATTGTGGAATGGGTAGTGGTTGCAGTAGCCCTTGATAAAGTCCCATGCTGGTTTTACTCCTTGTGCACACTTCACATTATTGTATCCAATTTATAACCTCTTTCTTCAAGTTAGGCCAAAAAAATATTCTTTTCAACCTATGTAATATTCCAGTAATGCCTGAATGGCCTCCATAAGCAATCTGCTGCATTTCTGTAAGGATCAAGTTTTTAAGATCTTGATCATTGCCAACAACTAGTCTTTTCTTGTGCCTTAACAGCCCTTCAGCAAATTTAAAATCTAGGTAACCTTCTAAATTTAAAGTTTTATCCTTAATTATCTTCTTAATGAACTCATTTTTATCATAGCTCTTAAGAATTTGCTAAACCCACTTGGGAACGACGTTAGAAACAGTTATACAAACCACCAGATGGTTCTTCTTCCTTGACAGGGCATCTTCTACATCATTTTCACACCTGCGTTTATATTGTATATCATAATCAAGACCCAACAACTTAGTTATCCACTTTTGCTGCAATTGTGTCATTACCTTTTGGTTTAAAGGTACTTTAAAGACTGATGGTCGGTCCGAATAGTAAACCTTTGGCCTTGTAAGTAGTGTTTTCATTTTTAAACTGCCATCAACAAGGATAAGAATTCTCTTTCAAAAATAGAGAAAGCTTGATTCTTATGGCATAAAACCTTGCTCATGTAAGCCAAAGGTTTTCCCTCGTACATGAGAATTGCTCCTATTCTTGTCCCGTTTGCATTAATTTCTACTACAATTTTTTTTGTAAAATCTGGAAGTCTCAAAACAGGAGCTGTTACCATGGCTTCCTTCAACTTGTTGAAAGTCATTTCTGCACCATTTAAAACTATTCTTCTTAAGCAAAGCAGTCAACAGGTTGCTAATCACACCATATCCTTGCACAAATTTCAGATAATATCCAGTCAACCCAAGAAAACCTCTTAACTGCTTGATGGTGTTGGGTTTGGGCTATTGAGCCATACAAGAAATCTTTTCCAGATCAATAAACAACCCATGTTCTAAATGCCCCAAGTAATATTCCTATTTGTTTTGTCCAAACTAACATTTACTTCGTTTAGCAAACAACTGATTTTTCCTCAACAATTGAAAAACCGACTCCAAGTGTTTGAGATGATGCTCTCTAGAATTTCTATAGATAAGGATGCCATCGAAAAAAATACAAGAACGAATTTCCTCAAATATCTCTGAGCACATTATTCATCAATGATTGAAAGGTGGCTATAGCATTACAAAGTCCAAATGGCATCCATCACTAGGAACTCATAATGCCCATTATGAGTGCTAAAGGTTGTCAATGCTCGGGTGTCATAAGTATTTAAAAATACCTTGATCTCAAATAAATTTTGAAAAGAAACTTGACCCTACTTTATTAATCAAATAACTCATCGATGATTGTATAGGATAGTAATGCTTGATAGTGAGCTCATTGAGATATCAATAATCCACACAAAGCCTCCAGGTGCCGTCTTTCTTTTTTACGAGAATGACTGGAGAAGCAAATGGGCTTTTGGTGTCTTGTACCATTCCAGACTTGATCAAGTCTTTCACTATATTTTCAATCTCATCTTTGTGGATGTGTGATGTGCGATAAGGATACTGTTGCTTTGGCATGCTGTTAGTTTGAGTAGAATTTGGTGTTCCACTCCCCTGCTAGGTGGAAGTTCATTTGGCTCTTCATGTATGGATATCCAACACATAGCCTCTACATCTTCAATGTACTCCGTGTGCTTCATCATAAACTATGATATATTATAAAGTATTTTTCACTCACTGGATGGGGCAAGGGGCTTGAAAGTGTCGCCCTTATACCCATTAATGTTACTATGACCATCATCTTTGCATAATCCAACTCAATTGGTGTGCAAGATTTGAGCAAATATCCACCAACAATGAGATCACAATCCTCATTCTTTATCAATCTTAGGGAATACTCAAACAAGTGCCCATGTATCTTTCATGTGAATGGTTCCACCTTGTGTGAGCTTACAAGTTGATGGTCATTCGCTATTCTTACCAAAATTGGTTTGGCTTTGCTTTAACAAGGAAACAATTCAATTTCTTTGTAGTAGCACTCCTTATGAAATTAAGTGTGTTTCCCGAGTCAATCAAAATATGTAGCTTGTGTTGTCCATACTCCTCAAATACCCTCATTGTTATAACTCCATCCTCCTCAAAAATGGAGTTGAGAGACATTTGAACTTCATCCATAATTTCCTTACTATTCCCTGTCATTCCACCACAATCTGTCATTTTTTGTTCAAAAGACAAGAATTCTTCTTCACCTTCAGCCACAATCATATAAGGTATCTTCTGTTTACATTTGTGACCATAAACAAATGGTTTATCACAATTGTAACAGATTCCTTTCTCACGTCATGCCGTCATTTTAGTTGAGGTAAGAACCTTAAACGATGGCATAGAAACTGTCCACTGCCTTTACTTGCCCCACAAACATTTGATCATTCTTTTTCTATTGATTGTAGTTAAGGTCAGAGTCAGGGTTTGGTTTAGGGTTAGAACATTTAGAATAGGGTTTGAATTTCTTGTTCACAAATACATTTTCTGCCTTCTTCTCAGGTTTAATAGCGTGTTAGAGAGTGGTGGGTTCAAACATGGTTATAAAGATTGCATCTATTCACTTAGGTCACTGATGAAACTAGCAACAAAGTGTGATTCTGAACATTTATCCACACTAAACACCAATAAATAAGCCTTGAGCTCTTCAAACTTGTCTACATAATCATCATATGAAACTACTGCTTAAATTTATTAAACTCAGCAACCACAAAAGTTTCTTTTAGTTCTTCGAACCTTACTGAAACTATTTCCAAAAACTTTGACCAAGTAATATTAATTTTCTTTTGATTGAAAATTTTAAACCACAGGGCAACTTTTCCATCAAAGTGAATGGATGCAAGAGTTACCTTCTATTTATCTGTCATATTCGGATTGAGGTTGAAATAACCATTACACTTGAGCACCATGTTCTTGGCATGGTTCCATCGAATTTGGGAAAATCAATCTTAAGAACATGATGGCGAGAATCTGCTACCCCAATGACTTGCTTAGGCTTTGCAGTTTCCTGGAGTTGATGGAAATGAGCAAAACTCGAAGATCCCACATTTGAACTCCCAAAATCGACTCATTTCTAGTTAAACTTTTGTTTTTCTCTATGTTTAATATTTGCAACTGCACCGCTGCTAGAGTGAGTAAGATGCTCCAATTTATCTATGACACCACTTAGCTGATAATTGATTTTAGTTTCAGTAGCTTCCCACTTTATGGTTCTCATTTGGATTGACTACTCTATATTTTTTTTAAAATCTTTTAGATCTTTGAACCTCGTATATGTAGTCATTGCCAGGATCGTGCTCTGAGATACCAAATATTATGGGTTTTTTATATAATGTATTGTTTGTGATTTTTGTTGATATAAAAGTAGAATTGTGGAATAAGATAGAAGATTGTAAAAGAGGATATAATAATAGAAAAGGAATGCAAGAGAAAGAATGTAAGTGAGAGAATTCTGTTAATTGTTTTCTGATTTCATTTCTTCTGCCAGAATTGGCATATGAAACCAACATAGGGACCACATGGGTCAATAGGTAAATTTTTTCAATAATTAAAGTGCTTAATTGAAATAACTAAATACTAATATAATTAAGCTAACAGAAAAACCCAGCACATTGCTTAACCCATTTGCATGTTCAATTTAGCAACTAGGCCCACGGATTCCAATTGCTACCATAAGTGATTTCCGAATACATTTTCAACTCTTCTCTAACACAACCTTTCTCACCACTCATCATCTTAAAAGTTCCACTTTTATTTCCCTTAATACCTTTCAAATTGGAAGAGTATTTGAGATCATAACATAAAGTCACCGATTTGCAGTTTACAATTGAGAAAGAAATAGAGAGCCGGTCCATTTGTTAATGAAATTGGTAAAACAAAAAAGAGATACTTACTAGTAGATGCACTACATATTTCAAATTTACTAGTAGATACATAAACTTTAAATCATTACTCTTCACTACATTAATTCATAGTTGATTTTCAATTTTAACCTTATTCTGAACAAATGCACGGAATGCGGATTTCCCTCAAATTTGATTTGTCCTCCAAATCCTGCAATGGGATTTCCCACAAACCAATTTATCACCAATTAGATTAGGGATTTCATTTTTCTTTAATAATATTCTTATGCACATTGTAGAAAAATTTTATAATATTCTTCTGCACATTTTGCATTTCCCTTTTATCCCGCAAACTCATTTTATAATATATTCTTCTGGACATTGTGCAAAAATTTGTGGTCAAGTTATATGATTATGGAGAGATGGATTAAATTTTATAATATTCTTCTACACATTGTGCAAAAGACAGTTTACAATCCTCAAAATGCAAATGCATGGAATTGGGATCACATATTGTAGATGAATTAAGGAAAATATTCATTTCTCAACCTGCAATCGCGTGAAGTAAGAACAGATGTATTTAAGATAATGTATATTAAGGAAAGTATGTAATTATATTTGTTTGAGGTTATAATGGGTATTATAACCTTTTAATTTGTACCCATAAGTAATTTATTCAAGATAATGCATCTTATAATAATTAGATATAGTAAATGTTAAAGTATGTACTAGAAAGTAATAATTAAAAAAAAATTAGAAGGGTTATATATTTTATTTTTCAAAAAAAGTTTGCAATCAAAAGATTAACATTTTTTTTAAACTGTCTCATGATGTGATTGTCCTGGAGAATGCTTCATGTTTACAGTTCCATGTTTAGGAAAAGTTGTTCTTTTTGACTAATTTTGTTAATTTTAGAAGGTACTAGGCAATAAAAATGTATAAAGTAATGTTGTAAGAAAATAGCGACAAATTTGAATTTAAAGTAACTTTGAGCTAATTGGATAAAGTGATTTTTTTTTTTTTTTTTGTTTGGAGTGTGAAGATTTTGTGAGATAAACATCTGAGGAAAGAGTGAAAAACTCGATAGAACGGAGAGAGTATTACCTTTTCAATCATATTGCAAATTGAAAGGATGGTTAGGACTAAGGAGTATTCTGCTCTGCCTTTTTTAGGAACAAATCTGTCACTGTCCTAGAACACGCCTTGATCCAATGCCGGGTGATTGGCAGAAAGATTACTTTTTAACCTTCTCATATAACTCTTTTAGCGTAATGGTCTCACAATCTTTCTGTCCAAAACAAAAATAGAAAATGATATGAGAAGTAGAAACTGGTTGAAGTAAATCCTCCAAAAACCATCATTTAATTGCAGACTAAAAAGAAGGCCGTGCCCCCAATACAACTAAATGAAAATCCCCATATTCTAGAAGTTCTACACTTCTACTGTCTATTAAAGCATAATAATAAACTGCTCATTACTTCAGCAATCGCAGCAATGTATACTTGAGGAAGAAACTAAGAATACCGTTTTACTACAAGGAAGATACACTGCGAAAAGGGCAAAGTACTTCTTGCACCTTATTGCATTTACACCAAACAAATGATGGCATGCTTCATTCCAACGTACAGAATCCAATATTATTTAAATGGGATAGGCCTAAATAAAAAAAAATAAAAAAAAAAATAAAAAAAAAACACAATAGGAGGGATGTAATGCCTTACCAGTAAAGAACGCATCCAAAACAAGATACGAAAGTTTATGCAACTTCATCCTCGATCCACTGGTACTCTCGGATTGCAGCACATTGCTGTCATTCTTGTAAACACTCAGTTACCATCACCAATACTTCCCTTCGTACTCGAATGGGACTCTCTTTTCCAGAAAAGGCATCTAAAAAAAAAGCACAAACACACATTTTCCATAGAAATTGTGAAAAAAAATGAACATAGGTCAATAATAAACATAATATGCACCAAAAAGATGCGAGTCATTTCGACCTTAAGTGAAATTAAAACATGTGGTTTGATACAATTGCTTTACTTAATGTTGTTCCTGCAACCTGTTTTTTCTACCTTGAACTAGAATAATTTAAAGAAAATTTGCTGTCAACTATCAATTTACGAATGCTGCTCAAATGAGCACCCCGGCCATAAATACAATAAAGAAACAAAACTGATTTCTCATCTGCTGTGGGGGTGTAAAGACAAAAAAAATGCTACTTTGGGTTTTAAGAGATATTTCTGTGACAACATTCAGACAAAATTATGGGTTGGGTACTCATGCTCATATCCATTATAGTCGTAATAAAGCCTCTCGCCCTTAGCAATATCACGGGTTGCAGCCAGAAGCACTCTGCATTCACCGTTTACACTGTATCTCACACATTTAACGTTCTGCTTCTTCCGGCCATCCCTGCATAATACACACTTTTCAAAAAACTGGAGAATATCAATAACGGCGGTTGCACAAGAAAATTTGGCATTTTATTCTTGGAGAGAGGTAAAAGACAACGGTATTTAATAAAAAGACCAACAGAAACAGATTAGAAACAGATTAATTCCAGGCGGCTAATACTTACGGAGAGTGATTGTTTATGCCACTGATAAAGCGAGCAATATTTCCACGCTTATCTGGACAGACAAGGAGACTTTGAGATGAGTCGGCTGCCAAAAGGAGGGTCATCATGCTATCACAGTCATCATGTTCCCGATTCTTCATGTAATCCACATCTCCTGTGTATTCTGCTATTAATGTCATATCCTTAATGAGACCATCAGCTTCTACGGTATAGCTGCATTTGAAACAAATTCAATTTTATTTTTGACCATATATTAAGAAGCTAAGATGCAACAAATTAATAATAAAAGAATACCCTTCACATGAATCAAAGGTCACAATAAGGGGTGGATATTCACCCCGTCTATGCATAACATTACAGTATTCCAAGGTCTCAGCATCTTCTTTAGAAAGAACCTTATGAATAGGATAAAGGAATGATGTTAATAATATTCATCATAAAATAATGTGAAAATTACGAGTTACTAATGTTTTGATAATTCAACATATTTTTTAATACCAGATGATAAAAAAGTTCATACTACACACCTGCATGCCACCATTTTCAAAAGTTGATTGATTGGCTGATCTAGGAGCCATGCCAGACATGTAGGTAAGTTCATTACTGAATTCCATATTTTGAGCTGTCAAAGCTGAGGCTAAAGATGCCATTTGTACTAGCCGTCTTGATGGATCCTCCGACGGAATATATGGCAATAATCTCCTACGCTTCTTGTGGAATACTAATGAACTAGAACGTTTGCGGCGTTTTTTGACATCTATAAAATGAATTGAAATTCAAACATAAAAATGTCATTAACAAACAGACTAACTCAACTCAATGAAACATTATACTATGTTTTCAGTGGGATTTTTTTTTCTGCAACTCTAATTTATGAAGTGAATTAAATCAATAAAGGACAAATTTTAAGACAATGTCTACCTTTAGATTTTCCGTTAAATCTGTTTATTTATGTTAATAAGCAATGAATCTGATGACTTCATTTAATGCACTAACTATTAGTTTCCTAACACATCCTCAAGTTATGCAAACCAACCCAAGTAAACAGCGTCAACATCTCAATATACCATGATTTTCATGTAATGAATATGGTTCCCGTGTAACCTTGGTGATAAGCTTCAGAAATATTCTTTAGCCAAAATGTACAAGTGTATCACAATAAAAATTACTTGACCCAAGTTCTATGAATTAAACTAGTAGCTCATCCCTAATTTCTGCCTGCTATGAAAAACTAAATTTCAGTTCGTACTTCCTTAGAGCCAAGTCACCTATAATTTTGCACTAGTTTGAATAAGAATAAACTAAAATATGAGATAAAATAAAGAGTTGTTTAGTATTTAAAAACCAGCCTCACATGTCTCTAACTCAATTTGATTAATGAGCAAGAAAATTGGAAGGACAGGTATGAGAAATAGTTGGATAGTTGAATGGGATCTTGGATCTCAATGAAATGCTATAATCGCCAAATTTTTTACCTTTATATCATAATATCAATAACTAATGACGAATTAATAATTTTAAAGGTTAGACTCTAAGTTCCCTCAATGCTGTCGTATGCAAAACAACACGCTAACAAGGGCATTTGTTTCTCGTTATATGACAAAATTAAAAACTATCAAGGAACTTTTAATGCAAGCATTTAAAAAGAAAGGCTGGCAAATAATTTGTTTGTTACCAGATAAAATTAAGTCACATACGTAACAGTGTTGATATTAATCATTCATGATGGATCCCAGATGGAGTTAAAGACATGATCAGAAGACTAAGTTGAAATTTGTTTAACTTCAAATTCTGTCATAGACTCTCATTACAAGAATGAAGTGTTGAGCCCCCAATAATATACGAGAAAAGGAAAAAGAAAAAATGAAGTTGGAACCAAATGAATACAGGGTAATGCTCAACCATTGTTAATATGTGTCTGAGCATATAGAAATAATATAATCTAAGTGTTTAAAAACATGAGATGCATGATAAAGAGCTGACAGCAAATTAACCACATCCTTACAATGCAGAATCTTCCATTGGGCAAGAAATGAATGGGGAAAATGAAACAGAAAGATTGTGACTTCATGAACTTTATAAGACGGAAGATCACTGTAAAAAAATCTTCAGAACACTAGTCAAACAACATGTGTAAATTATATCAAAGTTCAATTCAGACAATTTTATGACTTGAGTATCAAGAACTTCGGACATTGTAATCAATTTGTTTGAACCTTCCTCATTTGTACCTTCATCATATTTCAATCATGTTATACAGCAGCTGTAGCATTAGATATTCAGCTATACCCTATAAGTTCTGGAAATTCCATTCAGCAACTTGATTCATGACTGTGTGATGGAACATTTAACATAATAATAAATAAATAATCTACCTTGAGAAAATGCACATTTCCCCATGGGTTCGCCGCACTTCTGAATTCTAAAAAAATCAACAATTTTCTTCTGTGAAAAACCTGCGTTCGCAGTTAAAAAAATCACATTAATTTCCTCTTGCTTCATCGTTTACACGCACTCAAACACATACGATCACACACAGATGAATAGTGTACATTCATTTTTAATTCATAGACTCGTAGCATTGGCATTAATCGACATGCTTATACACATGTGCATGTATGTAAAGAATTTATTCGGGAATTATACTTCTGATAGGGCGATTGTAATCACGGGAGCAATCGGAGCAGAACCAGGGCCCGATAGGGATTCGGGCCAAGATTGGGCGGAGGCAGAACATGTGGTATCCTCTGTCGCATTTATCGCACAATAGCAGCTCCTCGGCTCGATCACCGGAGCCACATTGCTCGCAAGCCACTCGACAATAATCGTCGCAGTGACTGTCGTCGTCGTCGTCCTCCAGCAGCACCACACGCTTCGCCACGGCCATGATCTCCTTCATCGACCTGTATTTCCTCCTCCTCATAGGCTCGGCGGCGCATCCCAGCTGAGGCTGCGTCTGGAGAGCCGCCGGAATTGAAGAGGGCGCCATACGATGAAATTCAATTCAATTAATTGTGGTGGGGTGGGTACCAGAATTGGAGATATTGGCTTTTGCTACTTTTGAGGTTGAGTGCGTGATATTGTTGTGGTATGAGGGGGGCGGGGGCGGGGGCGGGGGCGGAGGGGGTGGCAGTCAGCGAAGATGACGTGGCGGCAGGTAATTGGAGGGAGTACCGTACACCTGGTTCGAAAAATTGGCCCCAATTTAGCCGTTTGGTTGGGTTCGTCTTCCTCCCTCTGTTGGTTTGGTGTCGTCTCCAGGGCATACTGGTAATTTCAACTCAGCTTGTCTTCTCTTCTATCCCTCATGCCCAATTACAGGTGATTAATTAATACGATTTGATCCATAGTATTAACGAACACTCCCAACAACAGGAGACGAAAGATTCCTCCATAACATTTGCAAAAAAACTAATTCTCTTGTAATATGATATGTCTATTTCCATCCGCTGATAAACAAATTCACCCATCTTCTCAATCATTTTCAATGCTCATTCTCTGAAATCAACACCATTGAACAAAGCATTGGCCAATATATTATGATGGCACACCATATGACCTGTTGCTTCCAACATCCGATACACAAACTTTTGTTCAGGGATGTAATCTACCCAACAAATCAAATTTCATTCACTTCTCCCTTGGCTGTGCTTTCAAAATTTTGATCCCTCAACTAGACTTCAGAAATATGGAATCCAACTTGTAATCTTTTAAGTAAGTAATGATGCATGTTATTACATCCTTTTAGTTTTTGAAACTTGATACATGATCATCACAGCATTTAATTTTTTTCACTCAGTTAAACCGTTTTACCTTCTACGGAGTATTATTTATTAATTATTTCCTACATCTCATTTCCACCTTACCTTGAAAGAATATTGAAAAAAATTATATTTTTATTTACTTTTTTTTTATAATTTGAATTTTAGATAATAAATAAATGAATCCAATTATTAATATTACTGGATCCTTTATTTAGTCACCGAACAAAAAAGTCATTAAAAATTGTTTTAATGTTTGGGTGCCGAATATAAAATCATGAAAATTTTATAAATACATAAGGATAAAAAAAAAGTAAGGACTTCTTAGTCCAAAATATTTTGGGATCCATATAGAGGAATCAGGATGTTAAATGTTAATAGAGGCTGTTCAAATTATAAAGTTAAATAGAACAAATTTAAAATTAAAATATATTGTGAGATTATGATGTTAAGTGAATTTTTTATTTTTAATTATTTTATTTCATTTTTTATTTGTATGAAACTGACAAAAAAGGGAAGTGAGAATATAGAAATGGGATGGAGTTAATATCATTTCTGGGGAAAAAAAATTTATCCCTAAACTTGTACTACTTTTAATATTGGTTCATTCTTTTTTTAAAATTTGAAATTGACCCATTAAATTTTTTGAAAGTCAACATTTTTGTCCATCATGCAGCTGTAGCGGGTAGTGAGATAGTCATCCTAACGTGGCATTTGGTTTCCCCTCCCCCTTCAAATCAAAGAGAAGTTTTAGCTTAAGCTCCTAATTTACTGCGTGAATTTGTACTTGCATGCGAGTTGTAGTTTAGCTATTTCTGCATAAAAATGAATATGATTAAGATTGATCTAATACTCAGTTTCTTGCCCACACTCGAGTTGTTGTTGCTGTCTAAATTCTGGAAATGAAGTATGAAATGTCCCATGTATAGTCGTTCACTTTTAGCCAGTAGTTTAATCATGTAAATTTCCAGTATGCAATGAATGGATAATCTTCAATTTAGAATAAAAAATTTCTAATAGGTCATCTAAGGTTAGTAGTAAAATATTAAATAGAAGGCAAAATGTTTGAAAGAATAAGTTTTTTTAAGACAAAAAGTAATACATGTTGACCAATTTCATTTCTAGTTTGTATAATAGATGAAAAGTGACAATAATTTTAATCATTAATAAAAAGTGATACTCCACTAATCAAGAAAAAGTAATATGTTATCGAGAGACGGTCTTACACGTGACTTTCTTTAAATAAATGCTGGTTTGTTTAAAAAAAGAGTAGGCTAGAGCCTAGATTTCATAAGATAAAATAACAATTATTGCCACAATTTTACAAGTAGTGTGTATCATTTTTTATTTTTATGAGCGCTAAATAAGACAATCATCATAAGAAGAGAAGGATTTCAAGACATGCACAACATCACCCACTTTAATTACTTTCCTGCTTTCTGGTGTGTAATTCGTGCATACCAGCATTTGTCCCATGTAAACCTACCAAAACAAACCACCATGCATCAATATTCATAGTGCACATGTATCCGTATCTATTCATTTTTCATTTTTACCCACCCTTCCTTGGTGCTTCTCTTTGTTGGGACGCAATATTTTGTCCGATCGGAAACTTGTTAGAGTCTTCGTTGGTTCGGATCCAGGAGTTGCAGTTTCTTGATTAATTGTTGGGACCTGAGGAATTCATCTGGAGTTTGTAAGTAGTAGTTAATATTATCGTGTGATCATGGGAAAGGCAAAGATGGATGTTTGTTTTACCTTGCAATGGTAACAAAGCTCGCCCCCGCGGAAAGTGAAGTCGTTTATCTTGATCTCATTCCACAGATCCTCAGAAAAAGGTTCACAGCCATCAACAAGGATACTGCCAAGAATGACAAAATAAAAGACATTTTATTTAGTGTTTCATGTCTATTGTCTAGGCTAAGAAGGTGAGGCTATCTATACTTGGGTCTGAATCTGGAGATCTGTATTGGTTCTGAAAGACGATCATTCAGTGCATTCAAGGATTCCTGAGATGTCCTAAAGTCAGTTGTATGATTGTTTTATGTTTAGAATATCATATAATTAGTTCACTCACTTGTGATAGCAGGTGAAAAGGATACCAATCAGTAAATCTAATGGTGTGGTTTTTGGCATAATCATAGTTTGCTGGCCTGCACTTTGATGCTGCATTCATGATCAATGTATATCAGAATCTATTCTATCAATCTCATCAGGATATACAGACCAAAAACAAAAATTGGACTGCATTTTAAAGCGAAAGTAAGCCAACAAGTTCAAGATTAGTCAGTCTTGAATAATCAAGAACCAGGGCTAAGAGAGGAGAACCTTAAAATGCTATTTTCTGCCACAAAAGTTGGACTTCAATGGAGCCCAAACGCAACATTTAAAGTAAACAAGAAAACACTTGAGGCAACAAGTTTATAGTTTAAATATTGGTTGTGTGTGTGTGTATTTGGGGGGAGGAGTGTCAGGGGTGTTGGGATAAGTAGATCCCCATTCATTCCTAAGGTACAAATAAAGAAGAATATAAAAAGTACAACACAAGAATTTATGTAAAAAAATCCAAAACCGGAGAAAAACCACGGACCAAAAAAATACCACTATGTGAAAATTTTTACAATCGCACAGAATTTCTCTCTCCCGACCCCAATCCCTACACTCTTACAAATCTTTGACTAATTCACACCTTTCTCCACATTCTCACAACCGAGAATCCAAGAAAGAAATTTAATTAGAATCAAACACAAAGATTAAAGTGTACTTGATTGGTGCACTTAACATCAAAACTAAGGACCTCCTTAAATAGCATAAGAAATCCTCCCCTTTTGATATTTCATCCGATGTGGGACAAAAACCCTTCTTTTAATTTGACAAAATACCAACAATCTCCACCTTGTCAAAATAAAAGAAGATCAATTGTCTTCACCGACAATCATTTCAATCTCGAGAATCCCTTAGAATCAACCATTCTAAGAATCATTGTCTTCACCGACAATCCATTCTCAACCACGAGAATCCTACTCCACCATATGAGTAGACCACTTAGAATCAACTATTCTAAGAATTTCCTGCGTACATATCGAAAACACGTGCTGATATTTATGGTGCTACTTCCAACTCTTGGCTCCCTTGGAAGTCTATCAACCATCGATATACATCCACCACACACCCTACATCACCTGCCAAGTCAATGTCCGTGTGCAAACTTGTGGACCAGCCAATATTATTACATCATTTTCCATGACAACCGAATATTTCATAAGGATCTCCAATAATATTAACTAAACATTCAGAGCTATTGTCGCACCAACTCTTCCTTGACCAGCAACGTCACCATTGCTCCACTGTAAGCAATTACCGTGCCTTTGCCCACAGCAATTACCGCACCATTGCTACACCTTGAGCAAAAACCGTCATTATACCATCATGACGTCGCTGCCTTTTACCACCAAGCCACACCAGGTTTGACCGAACCCTTTTCCTACTGAAAGTGTCGTTACTTGAAGCAGATTCCAACCCTCCAGAATTCACGATGCTTTCCCATTTGTCGGCCCGCTACTCTTTACCTTTCTAGCACCCCCGAAACTAAGTACCACATCTACATCTTCCCCGTTGAATCGCCGCTTCCCCACGCTACTAATCATTACCAGAAAATCCTTTCCTTTCAAACCTGCTTGAGCTGACACCATGGAAAACCTCATGCCGCTGTTAAGCCAACTCCACTGGGAATCCTAGCAATTCACATTGCTGCAGGTCCAAGAACTCCGCTAAAAACTGCTGACCTACAAATCATACCCCTTGCAAGGAAGGAGATGCCACCGCATTCGGCTGATCTTCTGACCCCCTTGTGCCACTAGCTTTTCCCACTTCTTTCATGCCACCCTTAGCCAAATGAATAACCCTCTTCCTCTCATAAAGTCTTTTCTGATGTGGAAGGTCAGACTATGCTGCAACTATAGAGCATACTAAGAACTTTATAAGCGCCCGAACCGGGCTCTAATACCATTTATTGGGATAAGCATAAACTCATTCATTCCTAAGAGACAAATAAAGAAGAATATAAAAAGCACAACATAAGAATTTACGTGGAAAACTCGAAAATCGGAGAAAACCACGGACCGAAAAATACCACTATGTGAAAATTTTTTACAATCACACAGAATTTATCTCTCTCGACCCCAATCTCTACACTCTTATAAATTTTTGACTAATTCACACCTTTCTTCCCATTCTCACAGTCGAGAATCCAAGAAAGGAATTTAATTAGAATCAAACACAAAGATTAAAGTGTACTTAATTGGTGCACTTAGGGACCTCCTTAAATAGCATAAGAAATCCTCCCCTTTTGATCTTTCATCCGATGTGACATAAACCCCTTCTTTTAATTTGACAAAATACCAACAAGGGGTGTGTGTTTGGGGTTTGTTAGCAAGGATGGAAGAACAGAGTGTGAAGTGAAGTTTCTACAGAGAAAGAAGAGATACCTTCATTAAAACGAACGAGTCGAGAGGGTTTGCCAAGAAAGTGAGATAACCAGTGGGCAGCTTCATCTCCCTCATCAAAGGCCGATCCAGACCATTCCCACACCGACACCGCATGGGAGATCACGCCAGGCTCCAACATCGGAATCTTCAAAGCATTCATTCCAGGGGCTTTTAACACTGTCAAATCCACGGCAGGAAATGGAATTCAGCAATTTCAGAGAGGGAGAGAGTAATTAATGGAGTAATTACGTACCGAGGAAGAAAGTGTTGGTCGGTTGCCAGGTCAGTGAAAAGCTCCATCAGGCAATTCCACTTCAATCAGAGTTAACTTTGGTTCTACTCTCTGAGTACGCATCCTTCCGTTGGAATTCACCACCAGCCATAGTCGATCCCACCGGAACCCTGCAAATTCGACCCGACCCTGTTATATCTGGTGGAGTGTGGAGAAGAATTGAGGAGGTACCGTTAGTAGTGAGGGGTGCTTGTGAGATGGAAATTCCTTGGCATGACTTGACGGGATAGATGAATATGGACTTCACCGTTGCAGCTCCACCGACGTCGGCGGTGCTCTCTGCTGCCATCATGAAAAATATCATAAACAAACCTGCCCTGCCTCAGAATCAGATATTAGGATTCTATGGGCTGGATGTGGACCCGCTTTCTTTCAACTTCTTTCTTCACACTTTTGTCGTATCTTCCCCCCTCCCCCCAAAATTTCCAAGGTATTTATTTTTTCTATTTAGTAAACTAGTACACAATATGGCTCACCACTTCCCTCTAATACAATTACCCACTTTATATATAATAATAATACTCTTTAATCCACGTGCAAAAAATAAATGGATATTTTAGAACCGAACGAAGGGAGTATCAAATTTGTAATTCATTTTTCAAAAGTATACTATTACTTTTTTACTATCTAAAAATATCACAATATTACATTGAGATTGTTTCGGGTTAATCATTAAGTTTAGGTTATAAATTCAGTTAATTTTTATTCCACCCATTTTGTTATGAGTTGGTCTTGCATGTCCCTGGGACACATCGTGCGCCTTTAAAATTTAGTATTATAAGTAAGAGTACATTATTTTGTTTTAAAGAGTATATATTTTAATTAATAAGGGTAAACCATTTTGTTCTAAAGGGTATACACTTTCATTAATATTTTTTATTTTTTCAGAAAATAAAGGGTACACATTTCCCAGGTGCACACAAGTTTTTATCTTTTGTTATACTCAGTTAATATGATATTACACATTGATAATATATATATATATATATATATATATATATATATATATGAGTATTTTGATAATCTATGTTGGTTTTGGTTTTGGTTTTGAAATTTAGTAATATAAATTTAGATTTATTTTTGAGTTAATATCTGTGCAGCCATATGTATATTAATTTTTATTTAATAGTATATACTATGTGTTTTTAATAATTGTATAACTTTTTTTATATTCATATTTTCATTAAAAAAACTAATAGAAAATTAACTAACAAAGTGTATATGTTTTTATTCATTAGAGTATAAATTTCTGAACGAGGGTGCTGATGGCGTTTGGATCTTTTGGTTAACGTGAACCGTTAGGGTTCCATGCAATTCTACTGAAGCGGAAGCATAAGATTATAATCGTATTACATTTCACCAGGGTTGATGTAGAGGTTGAACAGCAAGAACAACGACATTTCGATCTTCTGTTGTATTCATAAGTCACGTCTTGACGTTGTGTGGGCAACGATCTACAAAACGAACTCAATCTGCAGTTCTCTCTAGTATCACAATTTTTAGGCATGTATAATGAGTTACCAGACTCCTAAGATTGGTTATATATAGGCTACAATAGGGACCAAGAAGAGAAATTAGGGTTTGAGCCTCCATTGAGCTTAAGCATTCAGTTTAGCCCAAAACTTATATTTAAGTCCAATAATAATAAATCAGTCCACTAAAGAAGTATTATTGCACTGCCACCCTAATCCCAAATTACGTTATGGGCTACTTCTTATTATGAGTCAGTTAGTCTCCCCGTGTTTAAGATTCAATGCCCATTAATTAATTAAGTTACTGACAACTCCATTAATTAATATATTTACCGAGAGTACTACCACTCAACCTTATTTTCATGCTGGAATAAATCCACCCGCAGGGTTTACATGATAATCACTGTGAGCTCCTCAAGGGGACATCATCAACCAATTTTATTAGGACACAGATTCCTTTTACAATCAACAGCACACCATAGAGACAGCACCATCTCCTAACTCACCAAGCATATTGATTTAATAATTAAATCTCACATGAATCAAGGAAATAAATACTGGCTTACGTGTCGAGATTATTGTATAGGGATTAAGAGTATTAACATCCATAATAACAGAGATCAAGTTCTATTATATAGTCAGTATAAATTGAACGATCTCAACGCGGTCCTATTCAATACACAAAGTGCACTAGTGCAATTTTATAGTCAAGACAGACTAATGTCAAATCACACTACAACCATACCACTAAATAGTCCCCGTCTATCTAGATTGTGAACATCTATTTATACTTTTATAAGGAGCCGATAACATGATCTTCTGTGTGATGTCGCATACCACATTATCTACAGTATAAAGTAAATGGACTTGTGCAACAATATAATTGCAAATATTTCATCACATGATCTCATTTCAAATATTGTCTAAACATTGTAAATACAAAAAGCTAGACTTTTAGTATACAATCCAACAATCTCTCACTTATACTAAAAGACTATGCTGCCATATTCGCTGCCACACATCTGATTTCTACTCCCACAACTTGACCATCAAAAGCTTTCACCTTAAGGTCCTTGTAAAAGGATTTACTAGGTTATCATCCGATGTAATCTAGGCGACAACAATTTTTCCCTCATTATACGATTTCTTGTATCAAGTAGTACTTGCGCTCAATGTGTTTAAGTTCCTTATGGGCTCGTGACTCCTTTAAGTTTGCAACTGCACCACTATTATCACAATAAATTGTGAAGACTTTGGGCAAACTCAGAATCACATCTAAGTCCATTACGAAGTTTCTAGAACCACACAGATATTTTGGCTGCCACAAGGCTCCAATATTATCATCTTTCCATGGTGGAGTCCGAAATATATTTCTATATCACTCATCCATACTATGGATCTACTTCCTAATTTAAACACATGACCTTGAGGTGAATTTACTGCTGTCCCATGATTTGTAGAACCAAATCTATGTAACCGTCAAGAAGTAATGAATCTGTCTGGTAAGCCTACATATAATTTTCATTCCTTCTCAGGCACTTCAAATATGTCTTACCACAATTAAATATTCTTGTTCTGGGTTACCTTGATACCCACTTTCTATGCCATTGACAAAACAGATATCCAATCTCGTGTATAACATTTCATAGATTAAGCTTCCTTATTGTCGAAGCATAGGGAACCGCCTTTATCTATTTTATCTTCTTTTGTGTCTTAAGACACAAATCCTTAGATAAAGTCACATGCTAAAATGAGTAAGAATTGTATTAATTTATGAAGCTTGAGACAAGCACAACATCCTATCTTGTGATCTTTATTACCATGATCGCAAGGATGTATTTTGCTTCTCTTTAGTCCTTCATTTCATACTGCTTTATTAACCATACCTGTATGCCCGACAATACTCTTTCATTTTCTCCAATGAGCAAGATGTCATATACGTACCTACAAGAAATATCATCACATTTCCGTCACATTTTTCAATACACAAGGCCCATATGAGCATTATATATTGAACCAGCCCTATATCTTATCATTATTAATACTGTTATAAGTATTAAGTTAAAATAATTAATAATTATATGAGTGAGGCTCTGTGTTCAGGGGCGCACCGTGCACCTTTAAAATTTAGTATTATGGATAAGAGTATATTGTTTTGTTCTAAAGAGTATACACTTTAATTAATAAGGGTATACACAATTTTATTGTAAAGGGTATACACTTTTCATTCATATTTTTTTTATTTTTCTTTAAAAAATAAAGGGTAAACATCTTTATACTAAAGATTATACAATTTAACACAAAATTCTAAAGGCGCATGGAGTGTGGTCCGTGGGCGCATGTGCCTAATTATATTATGTTAATGCATAATATATTAATGTACTATTTAAATTGTGTTTAATATAGGTCTTGAATTTTAAATTGTGAAATGTCGAAAAAGTAAAATATAATTGCATGGAGTAACATTTTTTATGAAGCAAAGAGTTGTGTGGATCATCTCACGTAAGTTCTTCCATGATACGAATAAAAAATGATAATATTATTATTACACTCGTAATAAAATATTTTCACTTTTATTATAAAATATTATAGTTCATGAATTTTTCATTAATTGAGTATTATTTTTGTTAATAATATTATTATTTTTTATCCATCTCAATTAAAGACTTACGTGTAACGATCTCACACAAGACTTGCTCTTTTTCAAAAAAAAAAAAGATACTTCCTCCGTCCCAAATTCAACTTCACATTTATTGTAGATACGAAATTTAAGAAAAGTCACTTTTGACTTACTTTTGGGATAGTATGGTATTTTTGGGTAATAAATAAATGATAAAGTATATTGTGTGTGTTAAAAAGGTGATGACAAATTTGAAATTAAAGATGTTAGAGGGATATTAGTTAGTTGCATTTTTCTTTTATGAAAATGTGAAGTAAAATTTGGGACGAATTAAAATAAAAAGTGTGAAGTTGAAGTTGGGACGAATGGAATATATTTTTTTGGGTATATACATATGCAAGAATGTAATTTTAATAATTTATAACAATCAAACAAAACTCTTTAAAAATCTTGTCTAGATCAATAGATTATCTGTCTCATGAATTAAAATCCATAAGACGGCTAAATCTTTGTCCCTATTACATAATGAATAGGGATAAATTAAAAAATTAAAATAAAATGTAACATTTATATATATATTAAATTGGTAATTTTTTAAATCTACTATTATTTAAATAGTTAGTTTCTTGTGTCCCGTGTGCACATAAAGGTATTTAAGGTATAACAATTTATTTCTAAATAATTTTTTCATTTAAAAAATTGAGGAAAATATGAAGAATACTATAATATTTTATTAAAATAATTCAGTTTTTTTCAATGAAAATCAAATGTACCTATAAATTTTTATACTAATTAAAGAATATAAGATGTATTACTAAATGATACAGTTTCAAAAAAATATGGGCAAATATTTGTGTGAGACCGTCTCGCGTAAGCCCTTACGTGAGACGGCTAGAAAGTAATAACTTTTATAATGGAAAGTGATAAAAATTAATGAAAAGTGATAATGTTATTTCATGAACAATTATAGTATAAATAAAAAGTAATAACATTTTATAGCGGAAGTGATAATGATTTATAGCTAAAATAATAACTATTTTATAGAAAAATAATCTCACATGAGACCTCCCACGAGACCAACCCAAAAATATGAGATTTCTATGCGCCAAAAACACTTTTAGCCTTACTAAATATATTTGACGATTTTTTCTATATTGTTTGTTCAATGATTATCAGAGTTTTCATATAGTTGTTAAATGGGTTTAATATGATTATAAAAAAAAATTAAAAAGTAAGATAACTTTCATAATCATAATTTGTTGTAGTTTGTATTGAAAAGCGTTTTAAAAAGCTATGTAATGTATTTAATGATGAGCCGCCACGTAAGCTGCTGCCGTTGCTTGGGTTAATATAATAAGCATTAATCTAACGGCTAACCTTAATTATTGTTAATCTTCCTTATCACTTGAAAAGTCACATCCAATTCTTAATTTTTCTTGCACTGCAAACCTCCATGATTGATTGATATTTAATCTTTTTATCTTAAATTTATTTCGTGTTATTGATTACATGATTCACCCGCAATTAAAAAAAAAAAACTATTATTGTGCATTTGATTCATATTTTTTATTTAAAGTATAATTGGCTCATCTTAATTAATTGTAAATAATTTTCTTTATGTTCATATTAATTCAAATATTTTATAAGTTAGATCTATTGTACACAAGTGTACACTAATATACCTAACCTCTATTCATAAATTGGTCAAGTATAAAAAATGTTAAAATCGGATGAAGACGTCACTTTTCTTCTCACTCCTCACTCTTCTTATTTTTACTTTTTACTAATGTTTCTTCCCATTACTCACTAATACAATTAGTTATTAATAAGTATACATTTATTAATAAAATGTTATACATTTGTTCAATAAAATTTATACACTTTAATTATAAAACGAGTTAAATTCAATCATTCCTCCAACACAATTCTGATTATGAATACGATGAAACTCGTTCATCAATTGCAACCAAATCAATCTTTGAACACTACAATTGTTATTAAAAAAACGTTATACACTTATTCAATAAAATATATACACTATATATTTAAAAAATATACATTAATAAATCAACATTCGAACACCTCAACTGTTTATTAATAAAACGATATACATTTGTTTAATAAAATGTATACACTGTATAGTAAAAAAGTATATATTAATAAACATCTGAATCCTCCACAAAAATTTTCAATGTTCAGTAATTACGAAGGCAACCAAACAACTTTTCTAACTCACGGGCGAGACATTCAGCGAGATCTGACCAAAATTTTGACGAAAATGAGAAAGTTAACAACTCAAATTAATCAGATCTAATAAAAAATGAAGTGACGATTTTGGAAAGAGAAGTTAACATGAAGAATCGAAGAATCAAATCGAAATCCTTCAAGAAGAATTAGACATTAAAGAAGCAAAATTACCAGATCTGAATCATGAAATATTTCAAAGAAAAAATCAGCGACGACGCACGGTGGAGTAATGACAAGGATGGTGGGTGAAGGGTGGGGTTCATATTCTGGAGAGAAAGTGGAGCGGCGGATCCTGAAAAGTTCGATCCTGGAGGAGAGGCGGTGGATCCTAGAGAAGAGATGGCGAGATCCTGAAAGAGAGACGACGGAGAAAGAGAGGGTACGTAAGGAAGATGTGTGAGATTGCATGTGGTGTGGGATTGCAGGTGGTGGAGAGTGAAGCGGTTGGTGGGGAGGGAGAGAGGAAAGAGAATGAGGGAGGGGAAATGAAAAAATTAGGGTTATATTTTTATTATACTAGTTTTTAGACATGCGATACACGTCGCATGCACGTCATACTTTGTAGTGATTTTCTTTTTTATCTTTATGTATTTATTTTTTATTTTGAAAAGTTATTTTTCAACATATTAATGAATAATTTAAGTAAATTATCAAATTATTAATTGCATCAAAACTTCTTTATAAACAATGTTTTTTGTCTTACAATGTTCATCCAATTTATCAATAATCGTTATATAAACTATCAAATAAGTACTCCATCTGTCCCCTTCAAATGGTCACTTTTATCTTTTTTAAGCATCTAACTCAAATAGTCTTTTTTCATTTTTTACATACATGAGATTCATACACACATCCACTAATACAATTAAAGTATGAGTCTCACACATCCACTAATACAACTACTCACTACACATTAAATAATAATACTCTTTAATTCAAATGCAAAAAACAAGAGCAACCCTTTACATGGAACGGGGAGTAAATTGATGTGTGTATATTTTTTGTCCCGTATCTTTTGTTTTTTTGATTTTATACGACTTTGAATATTGCATCTTCACTCTTTTAGTAATAACATTGAAAACCTTGATTTTTTGATTTGATAATTCATATACTCTCCATCTAAACTTATATTTCAACGTAACTGTAGATACATAATTTAAGAAAAATTGCTTCAACTTTATTAACTTTTATAGGGTAATTTAGTATTTTTGGGTAATAAATAAATTTAAAAGTATGTTATGTGTGTTCGGTGAGAGTGATATATTTATAATTAAGATGTACTTCTAAGGTTAAAGATTGATGTAATGTTTAATTTTTTGAATTGTGAAGTTTAATGTGGGACAGACGAAAACCAAAAGTGCATAATTTAATTTGGGATGGAACGAGTATATATTTTTTCTTAAATCTTTTACATGAATATTTTTTTTTATTAAAAATCCTTCACATCACTATACTAATTTTGTACGCAATTCTCATGTTGTGATTTATTAAAAATTTCATATAAATGAATTGTTTAAATAAATGGAATATATAATTTTTTTAAAAAAATTGCCTATAGACAATTATATAGTAATAGTTTTGAAATTTTGAAAAGAAAGTTTAAGAGTAGTTCTTAATTTTATTTGCTTATATATTATGTGAAATACTTTATATTTAATAACCCTTCTATAAACAAAAGTTTTTTTCTTTAACTGCGCATATGTATTAAGTAAAATGAAAATTTTGGAAGTATTATGGTATTGTTCTAGTATAAATAAATGATAAAATATGTTAGGTGTGTTAGGTAGAAATAATTTTTTAAAATAAAAAGTATATGAGAAATTATAATTGTTTTGATCTTTTTACATTTTTTGGAAGCTGAAAATTTGTGAGTCTAACCAAAATAGAAATGGTGTTTTGTGAGTTAGAAGGAGTATATATAATTCTTGTGATATTATTATAGGACAAACACTCGTGTACACTGAGTTTATGTACATCATGTGGTCTTCCTTTTCAATTTATTATACCTTATGTAATGCGAGGATTTAAATTAAAAGAGGACATTTTCCTTAGTTGAATAAAACTTTTTTCTTGATGAAAAAAAAATTAAAAGAGGACCACAGGTTTATACTGTTAACCCGTTTTATAGGAGACTAACTCTTATTATAAATTATATTGATAATAAATTAACGATTTTAATTTATTTTTTAAAAAAATCTATTTTTAATTAATTGTGATAAAGTGTAAGTATTTAAGATACGAAGTTGAATTTGAGGTTTTTTTCCTCTCTTTTTTTACACTTTAAATTTAAGTGATTGTGTAATATTGATGGTGAAAAATAGGTTATACTCTTCAAATGATATTAGCAGTAAAAATTAGTAAAGGTTATTAAAATAATTCATCATACCAAAAATATCATTTTAAATTTTAATTAATTTTCATACAATCATATTTATTTATCAATGTATATAGTCCTTTGATATTTTAAATATACTTCATTTTTCTTATAAAAAAACATCGTTATACTTAAAATTATTTCTTACATCTATCGCATTTTAAGAATATAATCTATAAAATATAATATTATAATAAAATTAAGAACTAAAAAAAACGTTTCAGAAAAAAAAAAACATAATATTATTTCCACTTTAGTTAATGTCGTAAGTAGTTTAACCCTTCAAATTCTCTTCTTATTTTAAAATTTATACTCAGCTATTGCAATTTAATTTTCATTCAATTATTCATCTTCTTCAATTAAGTTTAGTATTTTAATGTTTTATTATAAGAGTTAACCGTAATAATTTTAGTATTAATTGGAATTTTTGTAATTAATTCTCTTTAGGACATATAGTTAATATTTTTTTACATTTTTACATTAAAAGAAAAAGCTAAATACTCTCATTCACTTTTTTAAATTCCACTAACTTCATAATATTACAAATTTATTTATAACCACGAAAGACTACATGACCATAACTAAGTTAACAAAAATAAAATAGAATTCAAGTTTTTGTATTAATAAAGTGTAAAAGATCTCAAAAATAATACATTATATATATTTAATTTAACAATGCCGTCACGTTTTTTTATTAGTGTAGCATACAATAATATGATGTTAATATTGATAGCAATGGGATATAACTCTTTACTATCCAAACAATGAAGAAAACAAAAAATAAAGATTGTTTTGTATCATAGGAAAAATGTCATATGTAAGTGTGAATATTACATTTCATATAGACTGCATCCTTGAAATCTTACCACCTTCATAAGCATAAACATGCACTGCACTATCTTCCATTCTGAATAAATATTGTTTGCACATCATCCAAATAAATAAGCTTTACATGTTAAGATCACATATTGCGATCTTAGGATTAACCACCACCATAGCCCTCATGCTCGACGAAATCCCTCTCAACTAAGAAACAATATAGAGATAGTAAATAGGTGAAACTATACAGGATAAACCTGCATTAGTTACGAAACACACGAATTGTTAAATAACAAGAAATAAACAAACAACAAATATATTGTAATATGAACAAATAAATATTAGAAAGATTTGATATCAAAGTCACTTATATGAGCTCAAATATAGAGAAATAAAATTAAAGAAGGTAATGTAAACATAAGAACTCAAAGGACAATCAAATTCTTTATCTCATGGTAAGATGTTGATAAGTATATATAGATAATAAGAATACAACCAAGAGTCACATGAAATAGAAATTCAAGAGTTGCATTAAATAGAAAATTAATTATTATTTTAAATAGTAATCCAAGAGGTGCTATTCATGAATAAAGTTTAAATGAATCATGAATTATTAGTAAAAATTAAATTAATAAATTTACTAATATAATTAATAGGTAAAGGAAAATAGATGAGGCAAAATTGAAAAAATATGTTAACACTTGTTAAGCCACTTTTAATATATTATTATGATATGATATGATTATGATATGTCGGTCATGTGTTTGGATCTGACCCTATTGGACCCTAACAATTGTGTAGAGTAGCTTTTGCCATATTTTAATCAAGAGTTGATACTCTGTGCACACGGGTTCACACGTGCATTCATGTAAACTTTTATTTAATATATATGTTTCTTTATAACTCTATATATGTTTTTTACATTCAATAGAAAATTCGCTAACAAAGTGTATACATTTCTTTATAATTTTACTCCCTCCGGCCACTTAGAAGGTAATCGTTTTACTATATTTGGCGTCCGTTTCAAAGGTATCCGTTTCCATCTTTGGCAAGGTATGGTCCCACAAATACTATCTAAAACCCTTAAAATTCTTCTATCTACAAGACTGCCGTCACACTAAAATCATCTAACAATACTACTAATACTCATCTAAATTAAACATTTACTACTGATTATGCACAATAATTAATAATCACACACTTACTCTTCTATCGATTCAGTTCTAGAAACCCTAATTAGAACTTTGGGCCTCTCTCTTTGTTGAACTCTCTCTCTCTCTCAGCAGTTGTTCTTCAGTGCTTTCATCGACTGCTCCTTTAGCCGATGAGCTCTCTATCGTCTTCTTCCGTGTAAACTTTCCATCATCGTTTACTCTCCTCATCTACTCTTCTGTGTCGCTTTTACTTTTCTTATCTAGAAAAGGATATGGCTTCAGAAACCATTTATGAGTCTGTTTCCATGGTGGTCGATTCACCATCAGAAGCGATTTCCGACGAAATCCTTGAGATTTTTCATTTTCTAACTATGGAGGTAGTAGATCTATTTTTTTCCCATCTTGTTTGAGCTTATCCGAGTCTGAATCCTATATATCTTCTGGGCTCCCCTCTTTCTCAAGCTCCTCCGACTTAGATTCATATAGATCTACTGGGATCCCTGCATTTTCGGCCCCTTTCAATTCAAATCTGAGTGCTTCATTTGTCTCTGAATCTGTAAATATATACGCGGGGCTTGTTGTGCCTGATTCAGAGGACCAACTGCTGTGTGACCTCGTGAGCATGGTGATGCCTGACTCTAAAGAGGAGTCGGTGTGTGATCCCATGAGGGAGGTGATGCCCGTCTCTGAGGAATCGTCGGTGCCTGGCCACAATTTTAGCAAAAGTTTTATGAGAGAATGTAGGTTCCAAATTTAGATGCTATAAATCTTGTGCCCTGCAGCTTTGAAATTACCTGAATATTCAGACGTATAAACCCTAATCTATTATTTGCTCATAAGTGGGATTAGACATTCATAAACTGATGTGATGATGTTTATGTGGTTTTAAAAATTAAGAGAATGTTAAATTTGTCACCATGTATAATTATGAAGGCTGCATACATTGACATGCCACCAATTATACATTTAGGAGACAATTTTAAAAACACTTTATGATGAGATTTCTGTAAGAATGAAACTGAATACGTTCAGTTTAGGGTTTGGTGGATTTTCTATGTATGATAGTGTTATGAATGATGATACTGTGATTTCTAGTTAGTGATTGTTGGTACTGTGATGATGTGATCTATGATCTCTGATGTGTTGAATGGGTTATGATGTTTATCTAGATTGAAATAGTGTGAGTATCCCTTAAATTTGTCACCATGCGTAATTATAGAGGATGCATACATTGATATGCCACCAATTATGCATTTAAGTGACAAATTTAGAAACACTCTATGATGAGAGTTCTCTGAGGGTGATGATGTTTATCTGTGTGATCTACGATATCTGATGTTGTAACTGTATGAATTTGTCACCATGCATAAAAATGGAGGATGCATACATTAAATGTCACCAACTATGCATTTAGGAGACACATTCCCTTACACTCAATGATGATAGTGTTCTGAGAGTGATGTTTGTGCAATCTGTGAATAGAATAACACATTACAAACATTTTAGTCATATAGAGCAATGTTTACTACTCAAACAACTTCAAAAAAGAGTTATTTTAGCTATAAACAATGGCTTTTTCAGCCACAAAAATATCCCATTAACAGTCTCTACACATATGCATACTAATATGTGCACAAAACCCCCCACCACCTATCCCTTTGACAATTCTAGATGCAAAAACCCCACCACCTATCCCTTAAAACCAAAACTGATCATTCTATTTCCTCTAAACTGTCAATGAGCTCTTCCAAGCCAGCCATTTCATTTTTCTGGATAAGATAATCAATATTTTCATCTACCAAATCATGATCCACCTTTAGATCAGTTGGAAGATTTCCAGCTCTTAATAATGTTTCCTTTCCCATGTGTGGTGTCTTGTAATTATTTGCTCCCTTACAAGCTAGGATTTCCCTTAAGCAACCTTGTAAGCTTAGGAAAATTGCATTGAATTTGGTGTGACTCAATTCTTCATATGATGTGTTTACTGCCTTTAACAAATCATTCATTGTTTCTTCTGCAATCTATACTTGTAATGATTGCAAAGCCCTAAATCAACCCAAATCTAAAACATTAGTGTCTGGACTTTGAGGGGGTTGAAAGACTAGATGGAATTTGAATCCATCTGAGCTTGCAGTCTCTCTCCATTCTGGGTCATTGTCCTCTATATGAGACTTTGCATTATCTTGTTGAATAAATATTTCCTTACTTGCTCCAACTGATCATTTAGATTTTATAGCAGGTAACACCTGAAATCAAGGTCACCAATAAGGATTTTACAATAATTCTTATTCAGGAGACTGATTTCAGGTGTAACAACTCAATGATGAACACAGTCTGAGAGTTACACACACATAAATAAATATATGCAGCTTTAAAAGAAATTAAATGATTGATCAATACATTTTTTGTCACAATCTTTGTGACAGACATCATTGCCTTTGTTTCAATTGTACATGCCTCTCTGTTTTTTTAATTCTTTTTTGTTGGAACTTTTTCAGTGAATGGAAAATACCTATTTTTCCATCAAATATGAACTCACCATTAGGATCATAAGCAGGTCTGGCCACTGCACATAGGAACATGACCTTTATAATGAAACTTTTGCTTTGACATGCTCTATATGGTTCTGTTTCCTCTGTAGTTAAGTATTATCTCTCTGATGCTCTTGTGATAAAGAACCACTTATCATCTATGTGTACAGTCTATGCCATGCTCTTAAACTTGATAATTTTGTCCTCTCTAATCACCTCTAATGCATCTAGATAGAATTTCATCCGTCTTATCTTGTTCTTCTCAGATATAGCTGACTTGATTGCATTAGTATGTTCTCTCATCAACCCTTTTTTTACCCACTGACCCACAGTACTCTTAGACACCTTCATTTCTTTTGCTATGCTTCTGTAAGTTATTCTTTTCTTCAACTCAATGTTGCTCAACTTGTCTTTATCATACTTCTTGTATTGGCCATGCTCTCTCTCTATTTTTTTATTCACTAAATGAATAGCCATACCTGCTACTAGAGCAGACAAAAATAGCCCGGCCCATAGCCCTCCATAAGTAGGCTAGGCTGGACCACTAAAATATAGGCCCGAAAAGAACCGAGCCATTTTGGCCCGACCCATCAAGCTCAATGGCCAAATGACCCGGCCCGTTATTGGCCCGTTTTTTTAGCTTTTTTGGCCCGATCATTTTATTTATATTTTATTTGATATTTAATCATAAATTATTTGTGATACTTGAAAATATGTACATATAAAATAATGTGATAAGTTGTGTATGAGATTTAATATTGTATATGATAGAAATAAAGTTAAGGAGAAAGAAAAAATAATAATTACTCTATAAAATGAAAAAAATACTTGTGTATGAGATTTAATGTTGTTGAAATTTATTAAAGTTGAATTTAAATTACATTATATTATAATAATGAAATAAGTTGGTTGCTAATTGTGAATAATATTTAGCCTATCACCCTTGATTGGTGATGGAGAGAAACAGTCGTATATATACATCAAAGATACAACAAACTCCACAATTAGTGGAGATAAACAAGGAAACTTACATAGAGAGATAAATCAAAGATATGAAAATAAAGTAATCTCTAATGAATAAAATATCCTCTAATTTCTCCTCTAATTTCTACTATTATCCCCCGTCAAGCACTGCGTGGGATGCAGACACACGCAAAGCTTGGATCGTAGAAACTCAAAAGCCGGACGGGGAAGACTTTTCGTGAATATGTCAGCAAGCTGCAAGTGAGAGGGTACAAACTGTGTGACTAATCACCCAGAGGATATAAGTTCTCGAACAAAGTGATAATCAAGATCAATGTGTTTAGCTCATTTGTGAGCAATCGAATTCTGACTGAGGAAGACAACACTCTTGTTATACATAAAAGGTTGGGACGAGACGAAGGCAGTACTTGAAGCTCATAAAGAAGATTCGTCACCCAAATAAGCTCAGCCGAGGCATTCGCCATAGCTCAATACTCTGATTCACAGCTAGATCGAGCAACAGTCGGTTGTTTCTTAACACTCCAAGTAACTAGATTCCCTCCAATAAAAATAGAATAACCATAGGACGAACGCCGAGTCTCGGGACACCGAGCCTAGTCAGCATCAGAGTAACCTAGAATTGAAGAGTCATGATGTCGAGTAAACGAAAGACCATAATTGATTGTGCCCTTGACATAACGAATGATACGCTTTACTGCCTGAAAATGATCATCAGTAGGCGTATGGAGAAACTGACTAACAGAACTAACTGCATACGAAAGATCAGGACGAGTGATGGTTAAGTACTGAAGAGCTCCAACAAGAGATCTGTACATAGTTGGATCAGAGAATAGAACACCATCATGAACAAGGGATTCACCCGCTATAAGAGGTGTGGAGACAGGTTTAGAATCCAGAAGCTCGGCCCTTTTTAGAATGTCATGGGCATACTTGGCTTGACCAACAAAGATGCCGTTTGAAGTATAAGATACTTCAAGATCAAGAAAGTAGTTGAGGCGCCCAAGATCCTTGATAGCAAACACTCGATGAGTGCGGGAAATAAAATCTTGTAATAAGGACGAGTCATTTCCTGTAACAACGATGTCATCCACATATAACAATAAGTAAATCACTGAGGGGCCTCTATGGAAATGGAATAGAGACGAGTCACACTGGCTCTGATGAAAGCCCAAGCCAGAGAGGTAAGTGCTGAATCGGTGAAACCAAGCTAGTGGAGCCTGACGAAGGCCGTACAATGCCTTCAACATACATGAGCAGGAAAACGAGAATCCACAAAACTAGGAGGTTGAGCCATAAAAACCGGTTTGTCAAGTACGCCGTTGAGGAAGACATTCTTGACGTCAAGCTGATGAAGGGGCCAACTATGCTGGACCGAAAGAGCTAGAATGATTCGAACAGTTGCAGCCTTGACAATAGGACTGAAAGTATGATGAAAATCTGTACCCCAAACTTGAGTAAAACCCTGAGCAACCAAACGGGCTTTGTGACATTCAATAGAACCATCAGCATAAAATTTCGTGCGGAACACCCATTTTGACCCAACAATATTAGTGTCTGGAGAACGAGGCACTAGATCTCATGTTTTGTTAGACCGTAGAGCATCAATTTTCTCTTGCATAGCAGCAAATCATTTTGGATGCTTGGCAGCAGACTTGAAGCCACGGGGTTCAAAGGTGGCAACAAGAGATGAGAGAAGAGCTGTGGATGCTAGGTCGACAAGCGTGGTTTAAACACACCTGCACGGGCTCTCGTGATCATTGGATGAGTAACTGGAGCCGGAGCAGCTGGTGGGGCTGGTGGCGTTGCAGCAGGCTGATCAGCTTGAATAACGGGCTCAGTAGGGTTTGGTGTAGGTGGCTGCGACAAGAATAATTCAGCAGGGTCTTCTGAAGCTGGCACTCGAACTGGTGGATTGCTCACAGGTACTGACTTAGCGGCAGCTAATGTGGATGAAGGAGCCTGAAGATGTTCCAATGCATCTAAAAAGGTAGAGAAATCCATCTCCTGAGCTGGGGCAGAAGATGAATCTTGGGAGAATCGAAATAAAAACTCGTCAAACTGAGCGTGACGAGTGGTGTAAATAAGAGATGTGTTAGGGTCAAGGCAACGAAACCCCTTATAGATGTTGTTATAGCCCAAAAAAATACAAGGACGACTGCGGGGTTCCAGTTTATGAGCTGCATAATCACGAAGATACAAAAATACACGGCATCCAAATGGTTTGAAGTTTGCATAATTCGGTGAATAACCAAACAATAACTCATAAGGAGGCATGCCATGCAAGATTGATGAAGGAAGCCGATTAATGATGAAGACAGCTGTAGCAAAGGCATCAAACCATAATGATGTTGGTGCATGAGCATGAAAAAGCATTGACAAACTAGTCTCAGTGATGTGACGATGCTTTCGTTCAGCCCTTCCATTCTCTTGAGGAGCGTAAGGACAGGACAGACGATGAAGAATACTATGTTTGTGCCTAAAATCACACACCTTAGAGTTAACAAATTCAGTCCCCCCATCACTCTGAAAGATTTTAGTTTGTCGTGAAATTTGAGTACACACAAAAGCATGGAATCGAACTAATATATCAAAAAATTCAGATTTCTACATAAAGGATAAATCCACAAAAATCTTGAGTAATCATCCACGAAGACAACATAATAGCGAAAACCATTAGATGTAGAAATGGGTGAAGGACCCCATAAGTCATAATGTATCAAATCTAATACATTTTCAGCACGTTTTTCATTCAACTGAAAGGATAGTTTCTTACTTTTCGCCAGTTGACACGAGGAACAAATATTAGGATTCGGCAAAACAGAAGTAACAGATAGATGTCCAAGTTTATTTAATAAAGAGATAACTGAAAATGGGACATGCCCCAATCGTAAGTGCCACAAATCAAAACTAGCTTTCAACTTCGTATCCCGCACAGCTGCCAATAAAGTGGGAATCCCCTTATCAAGCAAGTATAGACCTTTATCACACCTTCCCTAGCCCAGAATTTGTTTTGTCACTCGGTTTTGATTTGTAAAAAAATTATCAGAAAATATGACATCAACAGGAAAGTCGGAGGTCAATTTACTGATAGACAAAAGATTTTTGGTAATGTGTGGGACCACCAGAACATCTAACAATTTAACATTAGCAGATAAATCACGAGAACCAATATGCAAAATATGTAAAGTATTGCCATTACCAATAACTACTTTACCATTACCAGAGTAAGTCTCGAAAGAGTCCAAAACAGCAAACTGATTGGTCATATGAGTAGAAGTACATGAATCAAGATACCAATCAGGAGTAGGATCTGAGACATTACACGTAGAAGAGAATGTCTGGGCCAGATTTGCAGATGACATAGTGTTGCGAGTAGAGATGAACTGAGGGCACTTGTCTGCATAATGCCCCCATTGACAAATTTGGCAATGAGGAACGTATGGTCGGCGTCCATTTTTGGAGTTATTCGAACCTCCAGAAGGACGGCCACCTCGCTGACCACCTGAAAAATTCCCATGACTGAAATTACGACTATTATTGAAGGGACGACCCGAGTTTGGCTGAACTTGACCCCCAAAAAATGATCCACAGCCCTGCGATGAACTGCGATTGGAAGGGCCACTGCGATCTGCTAAAAAGGTGGCCTGAGGTGCCGAGCCCTCCATGGAACGGATCATATGATCATACTGCTTCGCCTGACTCAACAAATCACGAAAGAATGGAATGGGAGTGAAAGCCATCCTAGTATCTGCAAAGTTAGCAAACTGCACCCCCAAGCCCCTCAAAAATAAATGACTCTTATCAGCTTCATCTACGGGATGATCAATAGCATGTAATTTATCACAGAAAGACTTGAACTTCTTGCCATATTCTTCGACAGAAGAGTCACCACGACGAAGTGACAGCAACTCCTCGCGTAGTTGATGTTGACGGGAGGCCGATGAGTAAATAGCCTCAAGAGTCGTCCAAGCGCCAAGAGAAGTTAACGAATCAATGACTTCAGAGCCGGCATCCGGGGATAGGGATGTGTACATAACGCTGAGAAGTTTCATTTCCTTCAATTTCCAGGCCGTATACGCTGGGTTAGGAGATTCAACACCGGCGTCCGACATCACAGTAGGAGATGGAACCACAGTTGAACTATCCAGAAAACTCATGAGATCAAAATATTCTGCCATGTGGATGAATTAGTGACGCCATGAGAGATAGTTGGTAGCGTCGACTTTGATCGGGGTCATATTGATCATTGTGGTAATAGGGAGAGGATCAACAGTAGTTGCAGCCATGGTGTCGAGAGGAATAGGCTGGAGAGTGTGAGAAATAGAGATAGGATCTGAGAGAGAAAGAAATAGAGAGAGGATCTTAGTGAGAAAGAAATGGCTGGAGGGACCAGTCCAGCAAAAAATAGAAATCGGAGATGATTAGTCCGATGAGCAGCGAAAGGAATCACAGGATCGATAAGAAGGCTGATACCATGTGAATAATATTTAGCCTATCACCTTTGATTGGTGATGGAGAGAAACAGCCGTATATATACATCAAAGATACAACAAACTCCACAATTAGTGGAGATAAACAAGGAAATATACATACAGAGATAAATCAAAGATATGAAAATAAAGTAATCTCTAATGAATAAAATATCCTCTAATTTCTCCTATTACTAATAATATAATTTAATCATATATTAATCGTAATTTCAAATGTTAAATAGCTCTAATCCATTATTTAACAATACTTAATAATACGACCCATAATAATAAATTCTAATTTATTTGATTTGACTCAAAAATAATAATAATAAACTTGAATAGATTATTTACCATTTATATCTAATTATAAATTTGAGGATAATATTCTATATTGACTTATATAATTATTGTTACACGTATTAAAATAAATAAATTTTAATTTTTTAATTAAAATTTTAAAAAATAAATTAATATTAATGGCCGAAATGGTCCGATGTCCCGGTGGCCCAGTATGGGCTAGGCTGGCCCACGGAAAATGAGGCCCGCCAAAATTGGGCTGGGCCCGGCCCGTAAATGTGCATTGGCCCTGTGGGCTCTACCTGTTGCCATTTGTTGCTTTACTCTTGCCCATACCCTTCTAACAATTTTTCTTGATACACTTAATGTAGAAGTGGCTTGAGTGAGTCGGTCATGTGAAGCTTTGCCATTTGATGAACCCGCCAACATGAATTGAGTGATAGCATTAAGCTCATTGGTACTTAGATTTTTTTTCTCATTTTGTCACTTCGAAGAAACTGATTTTCTTTTTACAGGTGTTAAAGTATTTATAGTGTAAGTTTAGAAGGGAATTAGAACTTGTTTTGGAGGGAATTAGAAAATGATTTGGAGAAAAATTTTGATTAACATGTTGGTGGGAATTCAAAATGTAATCTAACCTAACATGTGTACTTTTATTTTGAATTATTGGACATGTAATGGAACTTTAAAAATGTACTGTACAGTAATTTTTTTAAAATGTATGTAATACCATTTTTTTATTCTGTACGATATTGAGTGGTTGACAGGGCCCGCTTTAATTTTGAATTTGATGTAAGGTATACAGGTTTAATATTAATCACATTTTGATTGATTAATCACTTTAAAAGCAGTTTAATGGAAGGGTAAATAAGTAAAAATACATCCTCCAACTACCCATTACACATAATAATACTCATTAATCTACGCATAAAAAGCAAATGGTTACCTTCTAAGTGGCCGGATGGAGTATATTTTTTTTAACATTCAATTTTTCATTAAAAAATTAATAGAAAATTCATTAATAGAGTGTATATTTTATTGATTAGTGTATATACTCTTATATTTACTCATAAGTGTATATGTTTTTGGAAGTCGGTGCACAGTGCATCATGCACCGAATAATTAGCCTTAATCAAATAAGTATCATTCAAATATTTTATTAGTATTTGACTTTAGTCAATTCATTTAGGTAAAAACTTATGTGAGATCGTCTAATTGCTTACATGAGATGGTCAAATAACTTTTATAATGTAAAATGATATTTAATTAATGAAAAGTGATAATATTATTTCATGAAAAATTTATAGTATAAATGAAAAGTGATAACATTTTATATGAAGAGTGATAACATTTATAGCGAAAGTGAAAACTATTTTAAAAAGTATAAAATTAAAAGCTATTTTAAAAAGTGTAAAATTATTTCACGTGAAACAGTCTCACACATGACTTACCCATTCATTTATTATAAACACTTGAGTAAACCGCGTTCACGGTGTAAACCATGTGGTCCCCCCTTTCAATCTTACATACCCTATATATTAATAGGGTATTTAAATTAAGGGTTATTCTGTGGTGCACTTGGTTCACTGGTGCACCTGCAAAATTATAAGGTAGAGTAGAGGGGTAGTGGATAGTTAATAAATTTTTTTTAATTATTTTATTTTATTGAAGATTAAATAAAAAATTAATCAAATGGCTGTAATTATTCAAGTACATCGGTGCCCCACACCATAGTTAGACTCTTAAATTAAAGAGGATCACAAGTTTACAAGTTTATGATGTAAACCAACTAGCTTATTATTTATATCTCTAATCTCTATTTCATGTCATGCATTATTAATAGTATAACGTGAAAGAGAGTATTACATATAATTAAAAAAAAACCGATGTTAGATAGGATTAAAACCAAGTATAATTTGTATTTTTATTTTCAGTTTTTCTTCATCTTTTTAATTTTACTTTATTTAGAAATCATTCAATCTTAATCTTGACCATCTATTTAATACTTTTGATCTCAATCAATAACCCTATTTATGTCAATAATATATATTTTTTTATTTTTTAAATTAACAATATAAGTTTGGTAAAATATTTGAAATATTTTTGGTATATTTAACTCATTATCAATAAATATATTAATTTTCAATAAATATATAAATTAATATTTAATTAAATGTTTGATTACAAAAATTTAAAAATTTTTTTCAAGAAATAAAAGGTATACGTTTTATACTAAATAAAGGTATAACTTAAAAAAATGTGGGATTTGAAGGCACGGTATACTTATTTTTTATTCACAAGAGAAATAATTTATGGAAAAAACTTGTGTGCCCCGGAGACACCGTGCGCCCACCGCACGCTGAGATATCCTTTAGTATTAAATGGTGTACCCTTTAGTATGAGGATGTGTACCCTTTATTTCCTAAAAAAAAAGTGTATATCTTTTAGAATAAAACACATGTACCCTTATTAATTAAAGTATATACTGTTTAGAACAAAATGTTATATCCTTACACACTTTATACACTTAGGGACATAAAAGACCAACTCATAATTTATAGTATTTTTTTCACTTTATTCTACCAATATAAAGTTCATATATGAATTGGCTTCACTAAATTTCACTCCAAAACATGATATTAAGCACAAATCTTTTTATGGTATACTAGGAGATTTCGTTTATCTTTCGTAAAAATGTGATAACCAAATTTTTTTAAAATTAAAAATGCTTTTACTTTTTATTTGTACTACGTACAAATTACTTATAAAATAATTTATTTAGACAATTATTATATTTTAGTAATTAAATATATTTTTAATTAATATATATAATTTTTTATGCATGTCACTATACTCATTTTATTTTTGTCAAGAAAAATAGGAGTATGTAAATATTACTCCTTCCCAATTCGTTGAATATTTTGTCATTTTAGTTGTTCTCGCCATTCTTTACCGAACAATTATCCACAAAATATAAGTGCATATTTTATTGATGAATGGAGCGATTATAATAGAATGGAAAATTGAAGTTGTAATTAATGTCATCATCCGAAAAATTTGTTGTTATTATAAAGATAAAATTAAGTAGCAAATTGTCGTTATTATAAAGATAAAAGTGTGGGTCATAATTAGGTGTTAGAGATTTAATCACAAAAAGTAGTGCTTATAATTGGGTATGAGAATAAGTTAAAGAATAAATAATAAATAAAAGCACGTGTGACATTTGATTCGAATGTATGGAATTGAAATAGAGAAAGTGGTAATTGGATGCCAAATCTTTCATATGGATAAAGACCCGACCTCCACAGCCTACACTTTGGTTTTGAACTTTATCGAGAGCATAAGTTATAATCTTAAATATTTCTCCTATTAGTAACCATATCCTATGGAGTTCTATTTTGTCTTTTAATTACACTATACGCATCGAATAATCATAATGTAGTGTATTATAAGACAATTTCACTGGCCTTTAGAAAAAAACAAAATGCCATTCTTTAATTTGTCTTTAACAACTTTTCAAATGAGTTTCTCTTTGTTGTCCTTGTACTTTATTGAGACAAAGTTTGTTAAAAACTTATTAGTTTCATCCTTATTATTGAAGTTCACTCATCATGTATGATTTCGTTGTTGATATTTGTTAAATTTAATTAGCGGACTTCTTAATTGTACAGAGAATTATTGCAAATAATTTATCATGCTCGCATTGAATTTTATAATCTTTCAAAATTTAAATAAATTATAATCATCTTGAAGATTTGAGCACAACATTAGTATCAAGTGTTTGGACAACAATACTAATTTATATGATGCTCTCACGCAGTGGTCAAATACTGACAATAAAAACTATCAAGCAATAGTCTTCCTTTGGGCCGACTTATTACTCACATGTCAAACTAAATTATTGTCACGTATTTACCACCACAGGTGCTTATGTATTTCGGGTCAGATATTAATCTACCTTTGAGTCGATCAATACCCGCATAAAGATACACTAACAACATTATTAATTGGGGATCATAACCTGGGAGCCTTTATATACTACTTGACTAGACCACTCATAATCACCTAGTCATAGTATTGTGTATCTACTCAATTGGCCCATATTATTATTATAGCCCATGGACTTATCAACTTAATTAGATCACTTAATTAAGTACATAAAACAATTAAATAGCTAATATAATTACATAATAATATATTGCTCACAATTAGATTATATAGAAAATTAAAAATTTTCTAACAATCTCCCACCTGGGCTATATATATTTTCCGAAGCAATTATACGAAGATATAGCTAGCATTTCTTACAACATGAGTTTCAAATAATTAGATATGTAAACACATATCCACAAATCCATAATAGTCACATAATAATAAAATTGAAAATCTCTCCTGCAAACATGTCATTAACCAAATGTGTCATTAACAAAAATTGATTAAAATAATAGCACAATGACCCCACTTGCATTGATCATTATTTGTAGTCATGATTTTGCTTTGGCGTACAGAAACCGACACAAAGCATTTATTACTGTGTCTAAATTTCAATATCACCATTACAAAACATATAGCAACAAAAGGAATCACATATCAAGTAATTCAAATATATACTACATCCCATTCAATTATTCATAATCTTTCGGTAATTATACCGATGCAAATTATTTACGTATTCAATTACCATGTGAATTTAACTGTATGCCCAATATAAATAAATGCAAAAATTATTCAAAGCATAAATTCGTGAATCATGATAAAATATTCGGATTTAAAATATGTGATTTCGCATGAGGATTTAAACACAAATATTTGAATTTAAACACAATTATTTTCGATTTAGAGAATCATAAATAGGGTGGCTCTGATACCACTTGTAGGAAATATATCCATAATTCCTAAAACCTTAAACTCTATTATGATAAACAAGATCTACTCTGTATTCCGAAGCGTACCTTGATCCAATGAATCTTCTAGGCGGAACACGAACTCGGGATAAGTGGTTTTATGGTCTTCCTCAACTAAGCCTCCTTATTCCTATAGGATCGTAGTAATCCCACCTGATGGGGAGAAGGGAAGACCATGTTTGGCTTAGTGTATTGGGGACCATAACCTGGGAGTCTTTATATACTTCTTGACTAGACCACCCATAATCACCTAGTCACGTAGTATTGAGTATCTACTCAATTGGTCCATATTATTATTATTATAGCCCATGGACTTATCAACTTAATTAGATCACTTAATTAAGTACATAAAACAATTAAATAGCTAATATAATTGCATAATAATATATTGCCCACAATTAGATTATATAGGAAATTAAAAATTTCCTAACATTAAATTCCTAATGGCTAAATCCAAATATAACTTTGAGAAATCTAGCTTGTGCATGGTACAATGAGCGAATAGAAATTAAGTACGGTATATGATAGAGTCAAGGGTATTGAAAGAAATATATAAGATAAGCAATGTAGACTGGATTAAAGGTTGATGAAGATAAACTGAATGCAAGGTTTTTAGAAGATTCTAGGTGAAACCTCTGCCCTAGTATTTTGATACTTTCTATCATTTGTGTTGGAAAAACTCACGTTCCTAAAGCACAAACTCTAAACGTGCATATAGAGAAAACTTACCTTTCTCCGTAGGGTTAAGTTGAAGCGGAAGAAAGAACACACGAACCTGTTAATACTCACGTATGACTGTGATTTCCGGATCAAACCATACAACACGGGGCTATAGATTGTGTTCCACGAATGCGTATTAATCTAGAATATGATGACTGGATTTGCGTTGTGATCTTGGGAGAGAAATTGAGAGGGTGAGAGCTCTTCTCAGCGTTCTCAGTTTGCGTTATGCATTCTTACACGTATCAACGTTATCTCACGCGTGTATCGTATTGCGTTATTATATTTTCATGTCTGAAAACTGCATGGCGCAGTCAACTGCCGCTACATAACTACTTCTCTCTCTCATCCACTTTCATACTTGAAATTAATATTAAATAAATAATATTAATAATTATTCACAATTTACTAGGTTGAATTTATAGACTTATGGCTTTGGAAGTTTGACAGCCACTCAACATAAAATAATAGCAGCAGTAAATGTAATTTAATGGAGTATTAATTTGACCACTCCGGCATTCCATCAGCTTGTAGTTTGCTTGCGTTCTTGCCTTCTTGTATAAATGCGATCCTCAACTATAGGAGAAAATGTGCAATTTTGGCTGAGGATGAGAACAAATGTGGCACACTGGCTTTCAGTGATTGTTTCCCTTTCTTTAAAAGAATTCTATGAGTTTCAATTGAATTTTCGTGAGAAGAAACAGCATGTGTGGTCCACTGGTATGCTGTGGTTGTTTCCCTCTCTTTAAAAGAATTCTGTGATTTTAAATCAAATTTAAATGAGAAGAAAATGTTTATATCATGTCTGCATCTCCATCCTCACCTAATACGAGATGGAAATTGAAATGATGAATTTTATCCTACCTGTTTGCTGTCTTATCTCTCCTAGCAACATCAGGCAAATGTGGGGTAATTGATGATGGATCAGCCTTGCAATAAATTGTTGCTCCTTAATTCTTCACCGAGCCTCTAGTGCATTACTTTTAAATGATTTGTAGTTACGGTCATATAATTTAAGCCATATCAGTACCTATTGGTATTAATAGACAAACTAATGATGAATTCTTTAATGTTGTACTTGGTAGTTAATGCTGAAGTGGTGCTGAAAGCTACAAATGTTGATGGAGTTTATGATGATGACCCGAAGCACAATCCCAGCGCTTGGCTACTCGATATTCTAACTTACCAAGAAGTAATATCAAAGGAATGTCTGTGTTGGATCTGACTGCAATTACTTTGTGCCAAGAGAACAACATTCCTGGTAAGGCTGGCTCATTCCCTATCGCATTAAATACGGCTCTTCGTCTCCTTGCACAATTTTAATTGTTATTTTGATGACAGTGGTTGTGTTTATTCTTAATAAACCCGGAAATATATCAAGAGCGATTAGGGGTGAGAGTGTCGGGACATTGATTAGAGTCTGTAGCCAGTCAGAGATCAGCAACGACATGGAGCTGAACCCAAAAATAGGGTGAGCTGGTGTTTGGAATTGATAAACATAGGGTAGGGAATGAGGTATTCATTTTTTAGTCTTATAGTGTTCGATTGAACTGTGAATTTTTCTGGCTCTATATTTTATTTTCTTGTTTTGTAAATGTCAAATTGCTTTGCTTCATTTCCATGTATTTCCTTTTATCAAGAACTTACTACTTAATTTAGGTTAACTACATGCAACTGTATTATATTAAATTAGAAAAATATTTGTGAGGTTACAGAATCATATCTTTTTTTAAGGTGAATTTTATTTTATTTAACTCTGGTCGATTTCCACTGGAATTAATGGTGGAAAACAGGGATACGAATAAAACAATAAATGCAATCAAACATATGTAAGCTGGAGAGCTTTTGTATTCATTGATCTTTTTATTTTGAGGGAACTTACAATGGAGGAAATGTAGAGAGAGATAAATTTGGTGGATATTGAATACATGATGGAGAAGATGAAGTGAGTGCCCCCTTAATTGTGGAATTCGCTCTATATATTGTGTGATGAGTGTGTTGCATTCCTTTGAGGGAATATTTCGTGGTTCACCTTTTGATGATTGCTTGATCCTTCCCTTATCTTTTCCAATGAGCGGCAGACACGTGGCAGAAGAGGGAATCAATTTGTTGCCAATTCGTTTAAAGGTTTTTCGTTTGGTTGAGAGGGCATTACATTTTGTTACAGGTGAGAGTGAATAGTGATGATTCTGGATGGGCCTTGTTACTCGCATGCAGGATGCAGGGAAGCGTATAGCATAAAGAAGATTATAGGAAGAAGGGGATAAAACCCTAAAGATTTAATCTCAAAATCATCCAAGCGTAATAATCAAAGAGCACAAGGTTTAAATACTAGCAAGACAAGATAAAAGGGCCAACATAAAAGCCCAACACATTTGGGTCCAAGATAAAATAAAACGATAAATAATTAAACTCGAAGAGTAACTGGATCGATCTTCTCTAGATACTGAATGACAGCTTCATCTCCATCATTCTCCCCCTCTTCAAAACGATTCGCCCACGAATCGACAGCAGCTTCATCTCCAGATGAATTATCACCATGATAAGGAGCAAGGTGTTTGACATTGAACACATCCGAGGTGCGAAGGTGACCTGGAAGGCGAAGACGGTATGCATTAGGATTGATCTTCTCAACGATCTCAACGGGACCAATTTTCCGCGACGCCAACTTGTTATACTCGTGCGCAGGGAATCGATCCTTTGTAAGGACAGCCCAAACAAATCACCGATGTCAAACTGAACATCACGCCGCTTTGCATCGGCAGCCGCCTTATACTTGGAGTTCAAGGCCTCCAATCGAGCATGAGTGGTAGTATGAATTTGTTGAATCTCTCCAATAAGGTCGACAACACGTGTATCAGCCGGAAGAGTAGAAGGCAAGTTAAGAAGATCAATGGGAGCACGGGGAACGAAGCCATACACAACGGAAAATGGAGCGAAACCAGTGCTGCGATTCAACGCCTGATTATGAGCAAACTCGGCAACACAACTTAAGATCCCAAGTCTTCAAGTTATCCCCAACTAAGCAACGAAGAAGATTCCCCAAAGAGCGGTTGACCACCTCAGTTTGTCCATCTGTTTGAGGATGATAAACACTGCTAAAATTCAAATCAGTGTTGGTCATCAGCCAAAGAGTGCGCCAAAAATGACCAAGGAAACGAGAATCACGGTCCGAAACAATAGAAAGTGGTAATCCATATAAACGAAAGACCTCTCGAAAGAATAAAGTGGCCACATGCACAACATCAAAAGCACGCTTGCAGAGAATAAAATGAACCATTTTTTAAAACCGGTCAACCACCACAAAAATGGAATCATTACCTCGCTGAGTACGTGGAAGTCCCAAAACGAAGTCCATACTTAGAGCAGCCCATGGGCGAGACGGGATTGGTAATGGGCGGTACAATCCCGCATTGGTGGCACTCCCCTTGGAGACCTGGCACACACGACACCGAGCAACAAAGCGGGACACATCCCGTCGGAGTGATGGCCAAAAGAAGCGTCGACACACCAACTCTACGGAGCAATCCCGCCCAACATGGCCCACACCATGAACCTCCGTGATAATATATAGACGTAGACTGCAGTCTGGGATGCACAAACAAAGTCCACGAAATAGAAAATCATCAATAAGAGAATAATCCTCATATGCACCGCGATCCAGAAGGGCAATAATAGATCCAAAGAAAGGATCAGAAGAATAGAGATCCCGAAAGGTATCAAAACCTATCACCTCAACACGCATATCAGTCAACAAAGAGTGACGGCGGCTAAGTGCATCAGCAACCTTATTTTCTGACCCAGCACGTGTCGTACAATAAATGTAAACTGCTGAAGAAAGGAAACCCACTTAGCATGTCGAGCAGATAGAGAATCCTGAGTAGCCAAGTGTTTCAGCGCTTTGAAGTCAGTGTAAAGAATGAACTCTCGCTGAAATAAATAATGACGCCAATTCTGAATAGCACGAACAATGGCGTAGAACTCAATATCATAAGTGCTATAGTGAGTACGAGCCCCAGTGACCTCGCTAAAGAAGGCGACATGACGACCCGCCTGTGAGAGAACAGCCCCAATCCCAACTTTCAAAGCATCACAAAACAAGTCGAAAGGGGTAGAAAATCCGATAACACCAGAAGAGGAGCCTTGGTCAGGCGCCGTTTGATCTCCACGAACGCAGCCTCTGCCTCAGGGGACCATGAAAGAGTCTTATCATGCATTGCATCAGTAAGAGGCGCCATAATAGTGCTGAAATGACGAATGAAGCGCCTGTAGAAGTTGGCCAAACCATGAAAACTCCGAACCTCTGTGATAGTAGTAGGTCTGGGCCAATCTCGAATAGTTGTAATCTTCGCCTCATCAACCCCTATACCAGCAGCAGAAATCTGGTATCCCAAGAATAACACTGAATCAACGAAGAAGGCACATTTCGCCGGTGAGGCGAAAAACTGCTCAGCGCGAAGGATAGATAAAACATCTCGAAGATGGACCACGTGCTCTTCCTCAGATTTACTGTATACCAGTATATCATCAAAGTAAACCACCACACAATTACCGATGAGCGGCCGAAGAGACTGGTTCATCACCCGTATAAAAGTGCTCGGGGCATTGGACAAGCCAAAAGGTATTACCATCCACTCGAACAACCCTCCCTCGTCTAGAAAGTTGTCTTCCATTCGTCCACGGGCCGAATACGAATCTGGTGGTAACCACTGCGTAAATCCAATTTACTGAAGATCACTTCACCCATCAACTGATCGAGAAGATCATCAAACCGAGGGATGGGGAAACTGTAGCGCACAGTGATTTTATTGATAGCCTGACTATCAACACACATACGCCAATCACCAGATTTCTTTGGAACCAATAGGGTAGGAACAGCACAAGGGCTCAAACTCTGTCGGACAAGACCCTTGCGAAGCAAGTCTTCCACCTGGCGACGTAGCTCCTCATGTTCCGCAGGACTCATACGGTAATGAGGTCGATTAGGAAGAGCTCCTGGGATCAGATCAATGTAATGTTGGATATCCCGAAGGGGTGGTAAGCCCTCGGGTAATGAATCAGGAAACACATCACGAAATTCCTCAAGAAGAGGTGCAACTACAGCACGAATATCATATATCTGAGAAACATCATGAGCAAACAACAACAGTGTAATAGGGGCACTGGACATCTCCTTTATAAATTCTCCATAATTCAAAAAGAGGATCTTATCAGAAGAAACTGGATCAGGAGCCTTCGGCACAGAGGGCAACAACACAATTTTCACCCCAGAAAAAATAAAGCTGTAAGTATTCTTACGGCCATCATGAATGACACTGAACTGCCAAGGCCTACCAAGCAAAATATGACATGCATCCATAGGAACCACATCACACCAAATAGAGTTCAAATAAGATGCTCCCATAGACAATTTAACCAAAACCCGCTTATCGACATGCACACGATTTCCACGTTCCAACCAAGACAAAGTATAAGGTTGAGGATGTAACTCAGGCGATAAAGATAATTTTTCCACAGCGGATTTAGCAATGACATTCTCACAGGAGCCAGAGTCAATAATAAAGTGCACACTTTTCCATTAATAGTACAATTAGAATGAAATAAAGTGTGACGTTGTACCTCATCGGACGAACCCTTTGGAGCCAGACATGTTCTGTTCACAATCAGAGCTGGGCCTGTGTCACCTTCCAAGAATATTTCAGGCACCTCCTCACAATGGTTATCATCAAAATGGGCCTGCCAGCTATTTAATTCATCCTCATCAGCAATAAAAAGCCAACGAGTTGATTTTGGGCAATTGGTCAATCTATGGCCCAACTCACCACAACCAAAGCAAGGCCCACGTGGTGGCCCATTATTTTGTTTAGGGCCTGGACTCCTCCATCGTGAATCAGAAACATATCCTGGACGAGGCAGAGTGCGCGCGGCTGCTGGATGCGAATTGCCGGCTGCAGAGGGGTTGCTGGTCGGCGGCAGGACGGACGGGCGCGACGCGCCGGCGGCAGAGGCGACTCTGGTCGGCGACACCGCAAACGGCGGCGTGGTGCTGGGTAGAGAGCGGTCGACGGCTGCTGCAGAAATGGGACGACCGGCCGGCAGCCGCGCAAGTTGGCGGTCCAATGCCACTGCTCGCTGGTGTGCTTCCGAGACAGAATCCGGCGAGAAAGTGTTCAAGGTATCCTGAAAATTTACACGCAATCCTCCGATATATCGCGAGATTAATTTGTCCTCGGATTCGTTCAAATCAATCCGCGATAGAAGCTGATAGAACTCCTCGGTGTAGTCATCAATGGAGCGTGATCCCTGTCTCAGATTCTGTAGCTTTTGAAACAAGGTGTGTGTGTAATTATAGGGTAAAAACTCACTGCGCAGATGCTTCGTGAATTTTTCCCAAGAAACAATTTGTGATTTGTCACGGCGTGTGCGGGAGGTCTTTAATTGATGCCACCAAGATGCAGCCCGCCCACGAAAACGGGTAGCGACGAGAGCGACCCTGCGATGCACAGGGACCTCTTTGAAATCGAGGACCTCTTCCACCGAAAGCAGCCAATCAATGAATTCATCAGGTTGCAATCCACCATTGAATTTGGGGAGATCTAGTTTGAAACTCTTCTCCACTTCCGATCGGCGTCTCCTTGATGGCGGCGATGGCCAGCGATGGGGGCAAAAGGATTGTCGATCGTGACTTCATCATCGCTGGACGCCTCTTCAAAATGGGGCGGGGGCTGTTGATCGCCGTGACGGTGGTTGTGACCACGGTGCTCGCGATGAGGGTTTTCAGCCGCCGGCGGAGAATGACCGGTAGCAGCCTGATGTTGAAGTAGTTGAACGACGGTTCCCAATTGCACGGTTAATTCTTCTAATCTATCCGCTATTGCATTGTCACGATTCTGGGGTCGCGTCTAGGCGGCATGTCAGGATCGTGAATCTGGCAAAAACTGATACCAAATGATGCAGGGAAGCGTCATAAAGAAGATCATAGAAGGGGATAAAACCCTAAAGATTGAATCTCAAAATCATCCAAGCGTAATAATCAAAGACGTAAGGTTTAAATACTAGCAAGACAAGATAAAAAGGCCACATAAAAGCCCAACACATTTGGGTCTAAGATAAAATAAAACGATAAATAATTAAACTCGAAGAGTAACTGGATCGATCTTCTCTAGATACTGAATGGCAGCTTCATCTCCATCACCCTTTTTCCCGAGGTTGAGGATCTTGGAGGGGGCTGACCTTGGGTTGGTTGAAGTGCCTTCGGTTCAAACTTCTTTCCTTCGGTGTTCAGCTTCTTTTAATTCTCTTCTACTTGGCTAACGATGGTTCAGACTCTGAATGTTGGAGGTTCAGCCTTCGCTCTGGACTTCCGGGTTGGAGGTTCAGCTTTGGTATTGTGGCAAGATATTCATTCCTTCAGCCTTTAACAATATAGAGTGAGGCTCTTGTACCCACGGGGACACCGTGAGCCTTTGCAATTTCCGTGCCCCCTTACAATTTAAACCCCCTAGCAATACATAGGTTTAAATAAAATATGAGGGGGGAGTGTTATGTTCACATGAGGTCACGGCCGTGTGCCCCGGAGGTGCAGGAGCTTTTGCCAACAATATATTCGATCCATTGCCTCAACTTCAGTAATGGAGTCTTTCAAATGAGTGACCTTCAAATTCTCATATGGAGTCTTCAAAAAATATTTTTTTAAAAAATAATAAAGGTCGTCAGTCATTGTTACTTACGTGTTGTTGGGCCCATTGGGCCTATTGGCCCAAATGGTGGTCTTCAAGTCTCAAAGTATTGGGCCAAATGTGTTTGACCCATAGCCTTATACCCCATCCCTTTTCATCCCCAATTCGTGAGCCCCAACGTAGAGTGTGGGTTGGAGCAGAATACTCTTCATGAGTTTGAAACGGGAATCTGAGCACCTCCCGTCGCCTCCACCTCCGGCGATGTGTTTCGGCGTAGCTCCGACAACGAGGACGACCGCATTCTCCCAACAGTGGTATCAGATCTTGGTCTGATCGGTCGTCAGTCGTCCTCCGCTGCTGCTGCCCGTCGTCTAGGGTCCAACCGCCGATGCCGCTCTGTTCGTTAACTCCGCCGCCCGAGAGAGGTAGGTCGTCGTCCGCCATTCGTTGGCTAGGGTTCCGCCAGATTGCTGCTCCTCCGTCGGAGCGTTGCTGACCGCCGTTGTCGCTCGGAGCCGCTGCTGTCAACTGCCGCAGAAAACACACCACCGCCGTCCGTCGCTGGATCTACTCGCGCCGCCAGCCCGCCGCCTCTCGAAGACCTCCGAATTCGCGATCTGCAGCGGCAAGGAACGCTCGTCCCCGCTGCTGGTCGCTCGCAAGCTGGAATCTGCTCGACACCGCCTGTTGTCCGCCGTCTGGAGAGCCGTCGTTAGGGCTTCCGGCGGGTGGAGGTGTGGAATCGGGGCTGTTCGTCGCCGGAAGCTGCTGCTCACTGTTTGTCGCCGTCCGTCTGCCTGCTGTCTCCGCCAGCTTCCGCAGGAAGCGCCACCCCTGTCAGCCTACTATTTGGAGCCTCCACGAACAGGGAAGATTCGTTCCAAAATTTACAAATTTGTTTTGTTTTTTATTTTGGACCTGTTCTTTTTTCTGAAAAATATTTTCAGATTGGTTCTTCTACTCCCCACTACTGTTTGTCTCACTTTGTGTGTAGGGTTCAAGTTTGGTAGCTATTCGGGGTGTAGCTCAGTAAGTGGATGCACGGGTGGGTTGCTACTCGAAGAGGCTGTGGTGAGTTCAAGCTTGGTAGCTGGCAGGGTATGGCTCCAAGGTGGGAGTTGCTTGTCCGGTTGCCGCTTGAACAAGCCTTCGAGAGAAGCCGGTGGCTCGTAGGGGTGGTACGGTGTTCGTCCACCGCTTCAGGGGAGTTTTTCGATCCTTTAAACTTTGTGTTTTTTCTGATTTGTTCAATTATGTTATATCTTTGTGATGCCCTGAGGCGGTTGATCCTCCTTTGTGATGCTTTGAGGCAGCTGGTCCTCTTGTGTGGTGATTTCTGTGCTATAGAATTAGAGATTTTTTGTGATTTGTAGTCTGGTTGGTCAATTTCTTGTTATCTCTAGTTTTATTTGCTTGAAATCTCTTGTGGGTATATCTGTGTGATATTTTTCCTGGTTTGTTTTCGCTGCTTATTTGTTTTTCTGGAATTCTTTGCTCTTTTTGCTACGTGTGTGAATTGAGTTCGTTTTTAGGCAATAAGATAGCATTTGCTCACCTGTGTGTGTGTGTGTGTTTTTGTGTTGTTTCTTGAATCTATGTGAGTCGATTCACTCAACTTTAAGCACCTATGGCTTCTCCTAATGCATTTGGGCAAGGAGACTTCAATATCTATTTGAAACAGAAGATGAAGTGTATGAGAGGGTGTTCAAACCTGTGAATGATTCTTATGATTAAGATACATTTTTGTATGAATTATTTAGTGCCTTTTAAACCTTGTGTGTGTGTGTGTTAATTGGCTAGTTAATTCTGCATGTGATTTAGGAAATTTGTTTTTCTATCTTGTTTCACTTTGAATTTATGTGCTTCTTTGTGAATTTGTGTTTTCTTGTGTGAAAACTTGTTAGAAATTTGTTTTCTATGTTGTGTGCTTGTTTATGTGTTAAACTTGCTTGGTTTTAGGCTGCTCCTAGTGAGGTGGAGTATTTGCATATGTGTTTCTTTATGCTTTTGTGCCTAATTTACATGCTTATTTGTTTCTCTTAGTGATGTGGAGCATGTTGTGTGTATTCGAATGTGGTGTAACATTTGATTGTTGATTGTCTATGTGACTTTTATGTCTGTGTGACTGTGTGCTTCTGTGTGAAGTGTCTGTGAGACTTTTATGTGTTTGTGACTGCGTGTGCTTCTGTGTGAAGTATCTGTGTGACTTTTAAATGCTATAGGTTGTGTATCTATGTGACTTTTAAATGCTATAGCTTGTATGTCTATGTGACTAGACTTTGTGATATTTGTGATCTTTTGTTAGCTTTGAGCTTATGGTTCTATGTGAACTGTTCGTGTGTCATGAGAACTGTGAGTTCTAATCTATGTGATTACATGACTATGTAAACTTTTGTGACTTTTGTGTCATTTGTTGACTAACTTTGTGTTTGTCAAATTTTCTGGATCTTGCATCTAACTTTGTGTTTTTCGTTTTGTAGGTGTCCGGGAAAAGGTGCAATGATGAATTCCTAGATGACCACGATGGTGGATGATTTGGGCCAATGTGGAGATTTATTGGGCCCGTTGGGCCTGTTGGCCCAAATGGTGGTCTTCAAGTCTCAAAGTATTGGGCCAAATGTGTTTGGCTCATAGCCTTACACCCCATCCCTTTTCATCCCCAATTCTTGAGCCCCAACGTAGAGTGTGGGTTGGAGCAGAATACTCTTCGTGAGTTTGAAACGGGAAGCTGAGCACCTCCCGTCACCTCCACCTCCGGCGATGTGTTCCGGCGTAGCTCCGACGACAAGGACGACCGCATCCTCCCAACACGTGTGTTAATCGAAGTGAGTGATTTTGTAAGTAACAATGACTGCCTTTATTATTATTTTTTTTTGTGCGTGTGTGTAAGTAGCAATGGTTACTTTTGCTACTTTGAAGTTTTCTATGGATTTGTTTTTCTTCAGAAAGATTATACCATGCAGTATTATGTTGAGATAAAATTAACGAGGTAGTTTCAGTGCTACAAATGAGTTCTTATCGTTTGAGGAATTTTTTTCTATTGTTTTTATCATATATATGTAAAGTTTCTTGTCCACCCAATTAATTCGATTGATCCAAAGTTCCCAATTTACCATAATTGTTAGGTTCGAGATATTAAAACATTCAGAAACAAAATAAACAAAAACATTCTTAAACATACAATTATATGACAACATATGCTCAGACAACTCAAAAGAGTCTCGAATCAAACATACTGATTCATTCTGGATCTTCACGGCTTAATAAGTTGGAGTTGATCCTCCTCATTCGGGCAAGGACGTCTTTCATATTAGGCCTCTCCTCGGGCATATCTGCACTGCATTCGAGAGCCACTTCCATTATTGATGTCAAGCAACTTCCACGTCTCGCCATATCCCTTTGATCATTCATGTTCTTTAACTCTTCATCCACAATTTGCATTACTGAATTAGGGAATGATTCAAACACCCACCTCCTCATAGTTAAGTCTCCTGTAAACATCTCATTTGTCGGCTTTCGTCTTGAAAATACTTCCATCAACAAGATCCCGTAGCTGTACACATCTACCATGGTCGACACCAGTCCTGATGATCCATGCTCTGCATTAACAGTGAACCAAGATTTAATGTAATGATTCTACATAACTATTGCCTAATTAATTGAAGAGTTAGTATCTTGTAAACTGAGTTGCATCATAAACCCTTGTAAATCATGTAGTCCCCCTTAATTTAAACATCCTAGCAATACATATGGTATATAGGATTGGAAGGGGGACTCAGGCCGTGAACCTAGTTTACACAAGTGTTTGTGTTAATTCAATGTACCTGGTGCAATGTACCCAATGGTACCAAGAGTCTTGGTTTGTTGCATTCTTTGTTCTTCAGTCAAGATCTTGGAAATCCCAAAGTCACCTACATGTGCAACCAAATCTTCGTCTAGAAGAATGTTGCTAGGCTTTAAATCACAATGAACAATCGGGAATGTATAACCTTCATGTAGATACTCTACTGCAGATGCCACGTCCATCATTATTTCTAATCTTTGGAATATGTTTAAGGAACAAATGTCAGAGTAGAGCCATTCTTCAAGGTTCCCGTTAGCCATATATGCCATGACCATGGCCTTGAAATCAAGGTTGGAGCATGAAGTGATAACCTTGACAAGATTTCTGTGTCGAACGCTGCGCAGTATCTGGCACTCGGTGTCAAAGCTCCCGAATGTTCCCTGCACGTCTAAATCGAAAACCTTAACCGCGACTACTGTTGCATCAGGAAAGTTACCCTTGTATACTAATCCGAATCTACCTCTCCCTATCAAGTTTTTTTCGTCAAGGTTGCTTGTGGCCTTTAGAATTGCATAATAGGAGATCCTCTCATGCGTGAGGACTTGAGGCGAATCGAATAAAGGATGGAGCTTTCCACCACGACGTCTTATAACCAAGATTATAACAATGGCAACAACTAAAACTGAAGCAATCACTGGTAATACATATTTTAATAGCTTGTTCTTGCTTGACAGTACGGACTTGCTCTGTTTGCATGCCCCCACTTTGAATCGAGGCGCTCCACACAATCCTTTATTACCATCAAAAGAATCCAGGGTGAAGTTGAGGAAAGACCCTCCATTTGGGATTTCACCGCTGAGCTCATTGAATGAAACATTGAAGTCTTTAAGGCTCACAAGTTTCTCCAATGAGGTGGGGATGGGACCAGAGAGATGGTTGTGGGACAAGTCCAAGAACTGCAGATCCTTCAAATTGGAAAAAGAATCAAGTATGGGGCCATTCAATTTGTTAGTCGACAGGTTTAATCTGATTAGTTTGTGAAGCTGTGAAATGCCAGTTGAAATCGCTCCAGAGAGTTGATTTCCATATAGATACAAGTCTTTGAGGTCCTTCAAATTGCCAATTTCTGTAGGTATAGAACCGTGAAGGAAATTGCTGGATATGGATATCGTCTCCACATGCTGATCGATCCATACAGTGGATGGAATTGTGAAGTTGAGTGCATTGTATGACAAATAGATTTCTCTCAACAAAGAAAGATTTCCTAGACAACTAGGGAGTTGTCCAGACAATTGGTTACCCTCCAAATCTACGTAGTACAGATGTCCCAGATTGCATATGGTGTAAGGGATGGATCCCTGCAGCATATTTCCATACATTCTCAACTTCTGCAAGCTTGTTAGATCTCCAAGCGCAGCTGGAATGGGCCCTGACAACCCATTAGATTCTAGGTCTAGGAGTATTAATCTGGTCAAGTTGCCCATCCCACGGGGGAGTGGGCTTCTGATTTGGCAAGACCTGGCTAGGAACTGTTGAAGAGAAGCAGATAGATTGGGTGAGCCAAAGGATTCTGGGAGCAGTCCGCTTATAGGATTGGATGATACACTTATGACCTTGAGATGGTTCGAAGCTGACAAAGAAGAGAGAAAATCTTGGTCAGGAATGGACAGATTATTCATGAATCTATTTTTATCCAAATTCAGCCACAGTAGGTGACGCAAGTTGCCAAGAGTAATCGGTATATGCCCCGTGAATGAGTTCTCAGGGAGCTCAAGTATGGTGAGTTTGGTGAGATTTGAGATTGAGCTGGGAATCCTCCCGAAGAACTGATTACTACCAATTAAGATGCTCTCAATGTTGGGAAGACATTCATCTATAGAAAATGGGAGATTGCCAGAGAGGTTGTTGAAATTAAGTCCAAGTACTCGTAAACTGGAGAGATTGAAAACAGAGAGTGGGACTTCGCCATTCAATTCATTTGTATCAAGACGCAAGATTGTTAAACTAGATAGATACCCTATTTCCCAAGGGATTCTTCCCCCAAAACTGTTCTGCTCAACGTTCAACACCTCCAAATTGCTGAAATTGGCGATTGATGGAGGAATTATACCTCTAAATCTGTTGCCCCACAGTGAGACCGATTTAAGGGTATCACAAGGGATATCACCCCAAGGGAACTCGCCTTCAAAATGATTTGAGAAAAGGCCCAAGTGTCGAAGCTTCGCACAAGAGCTGCATATATGCATTGAAATGCCACCAGACAAGTGATTTTCTCCAGCATCAAAATACTCCAGAGAAGATGCATTCAAGAATATTGTTGAACTTAACTCTCCTGAAATATTTTGAAACCACATCAAATACATTTACGGGTATTTGTAGGAACGTAAAGGTAGGGTAGGGTAGGATACAATAAATCCACTAATAATGCATTGATTCACCGTGAAAAAAAAAATATATTAATAAAACATAAAAAATATTACTCCATAAATTTGAGCTTGAACGTACACTATTTATTAAGACTCATTTATGTTCGTGCATAACAAAAGAAGATTTTGTTTCTAAACACATAATATTATTAATAAGTATTACAGGATGAATCAAGTCTCATACAAGTACTTAAGTGAATAATATTGTTAATTCATTTAGCTATTGAGCTCCTCATTAAAGTGAGTGACCAAAGTTCGATTCTCTTAACGGAGTAATAAGAGGATTTGAAGAAATGTCTTGAAGTATAAGTGAGGTGATGGTTTGACACATCACTCACCCCTTTTTAAATTTTCATATTATTACCTTTTATTCATTTCACCGAGAGGATCTCACACAAAACTTTCTCAATATATTTATACATTATTAATTTTACATTACTAATTAAATATTTTTATTTGAAAAATTATTAATTATTTTACCTTGTTAATTAAGTACTTTAATAAAAAAATATTACTAATAATTTATTACTAAGTTGTTTTATCTAAATCTTAATTATTAACTTTTAGATCCACAATGTAAAACGAAAATTAATAATAATATAATTATAGAGAATTAGAATTCTAATAAAATAAATTAATAAGAAAACAATATTCGTTATGATATGATTATATTTTGAATTGATATGATTATATTTTAAAATGGATTGATATGTTGTGCACCTAAAAGTAAAATTCCATGCACCCAATTCGTATTACTAATTTTTTTCAATAATATATATGTATTTTTTTTAATGAATATATCAATTTTTATTTTATGTTCTATTGATCATTAATTTTCAATTAAAAAACTAACAAAATTATATAATAAAATCGCTAATAAAGTGTATAAATTTTAATTAATTATTCCCTCAGTCCTGATCCACCCTTTCAAGTACTGCACCACGTTTTTGAGAAAAATTGTTTTTTTTTTTTACCAATTTTGTTTATTTAAGAGGTAAAACAGAATTTTTAGGTAATAAAAAAAGTAATGGTATGTGTGTAGAAAAAGAGTGACAAATTTGAAATTAAAATAACTTTTAAAATTGTTAAATAATGTAATGTTTCATGTTTTGTAGTGTGAAGGGTGGTGTGTGTTTGCCAACAAATTTCGATTGTTTGACATTCAACATTAGAACTAAAATAATAGCTTCAGTAGATATTCACCATTTTGGTTAATTTTCATTGGTCATTCTATGAATCTAGTAGTTAATAATTATTATAAATTTCATACATATGGCAATGTTCAAAGGATTTTTTTTGTCTGTAGATGATTTATACAAGGGTAGATCTTGCGTGAGACGTGAGACCATTTTACACTTTTTAAAATAATTATCACTTTCGCTATAAAATATTATCACTTTCGCTATTAAATGTTATCACTTTTCATATACAATATAAATTGTTCATGAAGTTGCATTATCACTTTCATTAATTCAGTATCACTTTTTATTATGGAAGTTATCGCTTTTCATACGTTTCACATAAGAGCTTACGTGAGATGGTCTCACACAAGTCGTTGCCTTTATACAATTGAAACCATCTTTTGATTTTGTGTTGTATGGAATCGTGTTTGCTAAAAAAAATTACATATTTAGTAAATTTTATGACTATTTTAATTTAATGCTTTTAAGAATAGATTTTAATATTCTTATTTACAGTATAATTCGGTTCTTATATATTTTCATGTGAGATATGCCAACTATGTATTTATAGTAAATTTATATATCTACTAAACTTTATATTTATATTAATTTAATTTAAAATATTTTAAGAATAAATTTTAACAAGTATTTCTTCTGTCCAATATCAATGTATTCATTTGTTTATCCATTTGTTTTTTGTACGTGGTTTAAGAAGTATTATTATTTTATGTATAATGGGTAGTTATATTAGTGGGGTTGGGTTGGATTTCCACATATGTGGAAGAGCCAATGGCCAACAGGAGGAAAAGTTCAAGTAGACTTGATACTTGGTGTTATCTTACCTAAAAGACATTGAGGGAAGATAGAAGAAAAAAGAGGGTAAAAATAAAATTCATGTTTTTGAGAGAGAATCCAGCGCATTAATATTGCAGAGGCAATAACAGGAGTTTCAACCGTCGGATTGAACTGAATTTTGGTCAACACATTCGAAACTTGAGGAAGTAAATTCTATACGGTGGAGATCGTATTTGAAATTTTTTGTTGAGGGGAATAGGCTGAAAATAGAAGTCAGGTTTTTGGGCGATTCAGTTTGGCGCAGTTGAGGGGAAAAGCCGTTTCTCTCAAACTAACTGTTGGATCGAGCTGTAATTTGGTCAGCATGTTCAGGACTCACAGGGGTAGATTCTGGAAGGTGGAGATCGGGTTCTGAGGTTCCTAGAGTTGCGACACTGAACGTCAGTTGGTGTTGTTGGGTGAGGTCTTTCTAATCTCGTTGTTTGTTATCAAGTATTGAGTGTCTTGATACGTTTGTGGTAGTACGTCAGTGGTGACAGATTTTAACTCTTGGAGTTTTGTCTCATAGTGAAGTTTTTAGTGGACTTTGATCCCGTGGTTTTTACTCCTCACATTGAGGAGGTTTTTCACGTAAAATTGCTTGTGTTGTTCGTTGTTGATAATATGAGGAGGTTTTCCACGTTAAATTGCTTGTGTTGTTCGTTGTTGATTACTTCTTTATCGTGCATCATATTAGAGAGGGATAATTGATCATTCCACTGCGTAGACGAATATTTTATTATTCGTGTGTTTATCACAACAAGGAGAGGGTTTGTCTCATATTTTATTTGTAATTTTGTATTAGTAGAGGGTGTGGGTCCCATATGTCTAAAAAGAAAAATGAATAAATTAAGAATGAACGACCCAAAATAGTAAATTGATAGATTAAATATGTACGAAGGAGTAGTATATATGAATTGAATTTGGTGTAAAAAGTGTTAGCAACCCAGTGCAAAGATATTTACGCTTTTAAATTTAATAAAAGAGTGAGGCTTGCATGCGCCCGGGCGTACGGGAACACATTCTGTTCGCCTTTAGAAATTTAGTATTATGAGTAAGGGTACATTGCTTTGGTCTAAAGGGTATACACTTTAATTAATAAAAGGTACACCATTGGTATACACTTTTCATTACTATTTTTTTTCTTTAGAAAATAAAGGGTACGCATTTTTATACTAAAGAGTATACAATTTAACACAAAATTCTAAAGACGCACGGAGTGTTGTCCATGCGCCCAGATACACAATAATTTTCTTTAAAAAATAAAGGGTACACATCTTTATACGAAAGGGTATACAATTTAACACAAAATTTTAAAGGCGCACGGAATGTGGTCCGTGCGCCCGGGTGCACAGAAGTTTTTGCCTTAATAAAATATTTAAAAGTTCATGTTTCAAAGTATAATTTTTGTAATCTACATAGTAATATGGGGGTAATTATTCTAGTATCACTTTCTTTCTCTTCTTATTACAAAAAAAATTAAAAGGATGAAAATTAGAAACGTAAATGTACGTCGACGAGAGTGTCTTATATACTCCCTCCTTCTCGGTTATAGGTCTCGATTTATTTTTTTTACGTAGATTAAAGAATATTATTATTTTATATGTAGTGGGTGGTTGTATTAGTAGTAACTGGTAGGGATGGCAATGAGACGGGTATTTTCGGGTATCCGGTCTACCCGAACCCTAATGGGTAGGGTACGGGTAGTTGTAAACGGGTTTGGGACGGGTACGGATAGTTGTGAAAAATACCATTAGAGTTTGGGATGGGTACGGGTAATGCCTCAAATACCCGCGGATACCCCGATAATATATATTAAATAATTTATATATGATAAGATATTTTGTATATTTAATTAATAGTTATAAGTTTTATTTAATCATATTTATTAAAGGGTAGGTTTTGCGTGAGGCCGTCTCACGTGAGACCATCTTTCACTTTGTAAAATAGTTATCACTTTCGCTATAAAATGTTATCACTTTTATTATTAAATGTTATCACTTTTTATTTATACTATAAATTGTTCATGAATTAACATTATCACTTTTTATTAATTTATTATCACTTTTTTTATACAGGTTATCACTTTCTGGCCGTCTCACGTAAGCCATTACATGAGACGGTCTCACGCAAGTCTTTGCCTTTATTAAATAATTATTTAAAATAATACAATTTATATTATATTTATTTATATTTAATTAATAATAATGTAGTTTTTATTATTATATTTATTTAGACAATAAAAAATATAAATATATATAAAATAAATGAATATTAAACGGGTATGGGTACCCGCGGGTATTGATAAACGGTAATGGGACGGGTACGGGTACCCTAATAAATTTTTTAAATGAGACGGATACGGATACAGATAGTTTTTTTAATCGGATACGGGTACGGGTACCTCAAAATAAGCGGGTACCCAACCCGTTGCCATCCATAGTAGCTGGTATGGCATATGTGGGATCATTTTATTAAAAGAGAAAAATGATGACCTTTGAATGAGACGCTCAATATAGTAAAATGTGGACTATTTAATGGAATGGGGGAGTAATAATTTTAGTATGCAACGGTTTGAACCGGCCTACTAAATTTTTAAATATGAGATCGATCGGTACTTTAAAATTTTAGTATAGATTGAAATTTACTTAGTATGAGATCGATCGGTACATTATGAAACGATTTACTTTGATGAAAACAGTATTTTGGCAACAATATTGATATACAAAATAGGAATTTCAACATACTAAAACTTTAGATAAAGGTTTATCATTATCCATTTTTTTAATACCGGTGATTTGAGTACAATATGCGGTATGATAATTTATTTTTAGTACACGTGCCAAACCAACTTCGAATTAGGCCGATTAAACGAGTCGAGCAAGCTCGAGTATCACATACTCGAGCTCGGCTCGAGTAGTTATCGAGCCGAGCTCGAGCTCAGCTCGATTAGAAAACGAGCTATATTACGAGCTCGAGCGAGTAATTCTCGAGTCGAGCTCGAGCTCGGCTCGACTCGTTAAGCAAAACGAGTCGAGTTTTTTGAGCTTTTTCGAACCTATCGAGCTTTATTTAATTAATTTTTATTATATTTAATAATAATTAATGTAATATAATTAAATAATTCTTATTATTATTATTTTTATCGAGCCTAAATGAGTCGTGCCGAGCTCGCCTCGTTAAGGAAATGAGTATAAGGGCGAGCTCGAACTCGAGCTCGAGTAGTCACCGAGCCGAGCCGAGCTCTCGAGCGGCTCGGTTCGTTTAACAGCTCTACTTCGAATATAAGGGCAGGATGTTACGTGCTACTTTGATATGACATCTCCTATAATATATCTCGGAATTGAAAAAATCTAATCTTTGGTCCTTTGAGTTTACTAATTAACTTATTTTATAGTTTCATTCTCTTTCCTACGTATCACTTATCTAATAGAGTGACACAAAAAATATAACATCAAATAACACAGTAAATACTCTCTCTGTCCCATAAACAAATTCACACTTTCTATTTTTATCCGTCTCATAAACAAGTTCACACCCCCAAATAAGGAAATACATACAAATCAATAATCCCACAACACACTTTAATTTCAAAATTGTCACCTTTACAACTCACATAACTTACTTTATAATTTATTTATTATCTAAAAATACGAAACTACCCCAAAAAATAATTTTTTCTTAAATTCCGTATATACAGTAACTGTGAACTTCTTTATGGAACGGAGGGAGTTCAAATTTGAACGTGAGAGGACTGACCAAGAAAGAATGCCCACTATAGGAATAATAAAACAAAAAATACCCACTCCCATAAAAAAAATGTAAATATTCCTTAAATGATTAAAGATAATGTTTGACTCCTTTTAGACATGATTTATCACCTGCTCCATTTCTCCTTTTTCTTTTTATTTTAATTTCCCAAAATTATAAGTCAAAAAGAGAGCCCGAAATAATACATTTGACATTTATTTCAAATGCTTTTTTTACTTTTCTATTAACATAATTTTTTTTTCAAAAAATAATTCTGACATTACAACTATTCCAAAATAATAACCCAAAGTAAACCAATAATAGCTTGAAATGAATGATTCTATCTTTACATTTCTGTCCATTTCATTTTTTAAACTTTTCTTTCAATACAATTTTTTGTTTTAAAAAAATATCTCTCTTTGTAATAATTTCAAATAATTAATTGCCGAAAATTTAATTAATTAATTTAATTAATTTACGAAAATTTCTAAAATTAATTAATAACTGCACATATATTAAATTAATAAAACCCAAATAATCAGTTTATGGAAATTAATTAATTAAATTAGTAGATGAGAAATTCTAAAATTAATTACTAATTTAATATTAAATTAATTAAATCAATTTAATATTAATTAATTAAAACCATATAATCCGAAAACTTAATTATTAATAAATGACTTTTGGATTTCAGTTTTTACTCAAGACATGATGATAACAGGGGTATTAAAGGGCATTTTTTATTGCTCTAAATTTAAGTTGGGTAGCGAGTGACATTTCCTCAAACAATAATATGTTGATATGAGTTTATTATTTTAAATTTAAATTTAATGCTTTCTTCATCCATTGAAATGTGTGTATTTACTTTTTGCACTTAAATTAAGAGATATAATATTTTAATATATAGTGAGATGAGAGAAATGTATTTTAATATAAAATGAGTAGATATATTAGTGTAATGTATGGACTTTTGAAAAGAGAAATAATTAATTTACGTGGATTCTTTTTACCAAAAAAATACACAACTTTATATAGGAACGTACCAAAATAGCAAAACGCCTCCATTTCGATGGAAGGAGTAAATTTTTTTTATGTGCAACTACAAACTTTATTAATTGCTCTTATTTCACATGTCATACATTATTTCTCTTCAAATAATTAATTTTTTCTTATTTTCTGTCATCTCTCCTCTCTTATCGGTTGACATTTAATTTTTGACATAAAATTTAAATCTATTTTGTTGAAAGTCAAAATATAACATAGATTATATTATTTTATTTATTAAATTAACTTAAAACTATTTATTAAATTAACTTAAAACCAAATCAAAAATACATAAAGATACATACATTTTAAAAATAATAATAAGAGTGAGTATGTCAAAATTAAGTTCTCAAGTGAACCATAATTTTATAAAATTATTCTTTAGTACAAAAATTATTTTCTAAAAAATAATATTATTTAATGGAATAATATTTTATTTCTTTAAAAAGTAATTTTATATTTATTGATAAATAAGGGTGTGAAGAGTAATTTTTTCATTTATAAAATTAATAATTTATTATTTTTCGAATATTTTTTGACGTACTAAATAATAATAGGTGGAAATAGATTTCACATGTCAACCCGCTTGTTTAATTATAATTATAATAATAATAATAGTAATAAAAACAGCAAGGAATGATGCATACCTGTAAATTGATTAGCCTGTAAATTGAGTTTGACAAGGTTTGACAAGTTTCCAAGTGTTACAGGAATGTCTCCAGTGAGATTATTATAAGAGAGATCAATTGTACGGAGTTTGAAACACGCCGATAAGGTTTGTGGAATATACCCAGTTAAGTAATTACTTTCAAGGCTTAAACGCGTGAGTTTCCTCATAAATCCAACGCTCTGAGGAATGCGACCAGTAAGCTGATTGTGGGCCATCACTATCCCCGAAGGCGTTTCAAGTTCCCGATTTCATCAGGGATTTGACCGTTGAAGCTGTTGCTGTAGATGCTGAAGAATGACAAGAATGAGAGGTTGCCGATTTCTCTCGCAACGGTTCCCCGTAAACCCATGCCGGAGAGATCCAATCCTGTGGCTCGTGGCGGGTGCCTCCGCCCACAGGTCACACCAATCCACGTACAGAAAGAGGTTTCTTCCGACCAGTTGTTGGCCAGAGTGTCGGAATTTAAACGTGCTTTGATTGCTAAAAGAGACAACTTGTCAGAATCCGACATGTTCGTGATAGATGAAGTAAGCCCACAAAGTGTAAGACAAAATACTCCGACAAAGATGGCAACTAGTTTCCCCATTGAACGGAGATTTAGATAAATCTCTAGTAAAAATGAATCTTAAATTAGTTTCATTTAAAGTAAAGTGACCATGAAAAAATCGGTTCCCCTATTCAACCAGTTAAAAGACTTGTTACTTCTATATTAAGTAATGAAAAATACTACTCAATTAATAAAAAATATAATACTGTGGTGAACTATTTTATAAAAAATTTAGACAAAGTCTCTTGTGAGACGTTAGTTACATGAGACGGTTTGTGAGACGCGTTAAAATATGTCTGTTATTTAGATAAAGTATGTTTAATAGTTATTAAAGTATGTTTTTTTAAAGTATGTTGGATTATGTATTAAAATATGATTTTAACTTATTATAATATGATTTATCATTGACATACTTTAACTACAAATAAATATATTTTATCTATACAATAAGCATACTTTAGTGATGGGTCGACCTGTCTCACATCCGTCTCACAAATAACCCGTCTCACAAGAAAATATCTCAAAAATTTATAGTATAAATAAAAAGCATTTTTAATAAAAAGTGAGCACTAACTATAAAAATGTAAAATGATTTTATCTAACAAGGTCTCATATAAATTTGCCTCATTCCATACTAATGGTCTCATATAAATTTACTATTTTAGTGTGATTGAATAGAATTCGAATGGAATGAAATGGAATGAACTCATGAATGAATGAAATAAAAATAAGAATGAAATAATTAAAAAGAATAATTATCATGATTGGTATGATTCAAATTTAACTCTAAGTAATAGAATATATCTTCAACTAATTTCAATCTCATTAGTATATTTTTATAATGTTAAATTTAAGTTATAAATTATATAAATAATTTTAAATTAATTAAAATTTATTGAAAATTTCATATATTTTTATTAAAATGAATTTAAAATTTATATTATTTATATTAAAAAGTTATTAAATTATATATAAAAATAAAATAAAAATAAAAATAATATTTAATATTATATATATTTATATTCAATTTAACAAATATTACTAATATATATAATTTATTAATTTTATTTTCAGTAATTATTAAAAATTTTATTAAAATTTTAAAGAATTAAAGTATAAATAAAAATTTTCTTTAATTATCTTTTTACGAAAATGAATAACAAAATATAAGATTTTTTTTATTGAAATTTTCCGTGAGTTAATATTTTTTTCTGATAATTTGTGACTAATATTTTTAAAATTACATGTTAAAAGCAAAATAAAAATTAATTTTAACTCTTTATAATCCTATAAATAAAGATGTGACATATATATATATATATATATATATATATATATATAAAAGTTTCCATTCTCATTATTCATACCAATCATGAGATCATGAATTAAATAAGGAATAGTGATTCCATTCCTTCTTGATTTCATTGTACCAATCACCCCCTTATTTTATTAAAATACTCCTTCCATCACCTTTAAAGAGTCATTTTTTTCTATTTTGAGCATCCTCCTTAAAGGGTATCATTTCATTTTTTACATACATGGACCCACACACACTCACCCACTAATACAATTAAAGTATGGAGTCTACACACACTCTAATACAACTACACACTACATATTACTCCCCCCGTCACATATTTAAGTTTACAGTTATTGTAGATATATGATTTAAGAAAGTTGTTTTTTGCTTTACTTTTAGGGGTAATTTGGTACTTTTAGGTAATAAATAAATTATAAAGTAAGTTATATGAGTTGTAAATGGTAACAATTTTGAAATCAAAATGTGTTGTGTACTTGTGGAGTTATAGATTTGTGTGTATTTCCTTATTTGGGGGTGTGAACTTGTTTATGAGACGAACAAAAATAGTAAGTGTGAATTAGTTTATAAGACGAAGGGAGTAAATAATAATGTTCCTTAATCCACGTATAAAAAATAAATAGGACATTTTAAAGCGAACGGGGAGAGTGTTAAATCTTAACAAATGACCAAACATTTGCACACTTGAGGTAATTTAAACAATGATTATGACACATGTTATATACTACCTCCAACCACTTGAAAGGTGTCCATTTTATTATTTTATTTGGCCACTTTAAAAGTATTCATATTCCTTTTTGAGTAAAAAACCCCATCTTATGACCCACCACTTCCCTCTAACACAACTACCCTCTACACATATAATAATAATATTCTTTAATCCACGTATTTAAAGCAAATGAATACACTTTAAGTGGCCGGGGGAGTATTTAAGATATGGAATACTCTAACCGTTCCAATTTAACGTTTATATTTGCTTTTTGCACGTAAATTAAGAGATATGATATTTTAATGTATAGTGAGGTAAGAGAAATAATATACTCCCTCCGTCCCGTTTCAATGTTTACATTTTTATTTTGCGCATCCTATTTCAATGTTTACGTTTTTCTTTTTGAAAAATGAGACCCACCTAAAACCCACCTAAAACAATTAATATAGCATCCAACACTAATACACCTACCCACTTTACATTAAATATTATATCTTTCCACTCACTATCCATTAAAATATTATACTCATTAATCAATGTGCAAAAAGCAAACGTAAACATTGAAACGTGACGGAGGGAGTTAATGTGAAGTGGGTTATTGTATTAGTGTTGTGTGTGTGCCCTACATGGAATAATTAATTATTTTGTGTGGGTCTAACTTGAAAAAAAAAGAAATGTAAACCTTTATCTTGGAAAAAACCAAAATAGAAAACGTAAATCTTAACGCGGGAAGTAGGGAGTATATAAATAAATTTATTTGCCCATTAACTTTGCTCAATTTTAAATTTAGTCCATAGGTTTCCCACCTTTTCAAAATCGTCCATTATGTTTGAAAATTTTTTAAATTCGTCCATTATGTTTACCTAATTCAACAAAACAGTCCTATTATAGGTTATTGCATGTTACTAGCAGGTAATTCCAAAAAAAAATTAACATAGATTTTTCTAAAACAACCCCGAATCAAGAACTTATATTGTATTTACCTTTAGCCAAATTTCTTTACTTTCCGCGCTTCAACAGCAACAGTACATTTTTTTACCATCAATCCACCGGGTGTCCGAGAGGTTTTACAGCTGCTCCTCATAGCCAACCACGCGTCCTGCAGTGTGATGGTTCAATCTCGTTCCTTCAACGGACCTCAGCACAACCCTGATTCGTTTCCTACGCCAGGTGTACAGGATGTTGCTACTGTTTTTGTCGGTTAATTACGAGATTAATGATGTTTAATTAATGTATGAAAGCATGCTGGATCTGATATAGTCGTAATGGACTATGTCTATTTTGAAAAATAGAAAGTAACAAAAATTTTGCAAAATAAAGATATTATATAAGTTAATTAGGGCCGGAAATCTTCAAAAACTCATTAAAAGGACCAAAAAGCTTAATTTTGTAAAGTTAGTTGACTAATTTCAAAATTGAAGATATATAGTCATCAATGACTTGTTGGTCACCTACTATTGCAGGTCAAATGATCAAAAAGTTGAATTCTTTAAAGTTAGTTGACTGATTTCAAAGTGAGGAAATGTATGGACCAATCTCAAAATATAGGTAAGTTAACGGACGAAAAATTCTATTTTCTCTAAAAAGTAATGAAAAGTAATAATGTTATTTCATGAATAATTTATAGTATAAATGAAAAGTGATAATATTTTATAGCGAAAGTGATAGTGTTATATAGCGAAAGTGATAACTATTTTAAAAAATGTAAAATAGTCTCATGTAAGACGGTCTCATGTGAAACGGTCTCACACAAGACCTATCCTTAAATTTATGGCAAAAACTTGTACGAGGCCGTCTCACGGATCTTAATTCGTGAGACGAATCCAAAAATACCCAATTAAAGAACTGCCGACCCGTGTTAACAGTTAAATATGAAAATTAACTAGCAACCATTCTCATGACTGCATATATTTCTTTCCTTTTTTTCTCTTTCAGCATTTTTTCTTTTTCTTCTTTTTTTAATGTGACAATACATTTTCAATTCTTATAATTTAAATATTATAAATTTATAAAAAAGTTATAATATTTTGGCAAAGACTTGTGTGAGACCGTCTCACGTAAGGGCTTACGTGAAATGGTCATAAAGTGATAACTTTTATATAGGAAAATTAATAAATTAATGAAAAGTGATAATGTTATTTCATGAACAGTTGATAGTATTAATAAAAAGTGATAACTTTTTATAGTGAAAGTGATAATGATTTAGAGCGAAAGTGATAACTATTTTTAAAAGTGAAAATTTGTCTCACGTGAGACGGTCTCATGCAAGACCTACCCTAATATTTTTAATAAAAATAGTATCTGATTAAAGAAAAATGATAATTCCTTACTTGAATTAAGATAAAAAAATGATAATATTTTAATGAAAAGAGATTTAAATAAAGAAAGGTGATTAGAGGATGATAAAAAAGTAATAACATTCTTAATAAAATGTGATATCTGATCATTGAAATGTGATATCAGTTCAATTTAACTATTTAATGAAAATTTTGTTGGATAAATTAAAAGTGATAACACTCTAATAAAAAGTTATATATGATTAAAGAAAAGTGATAATCGTTCATTCGAACTTTTTTATAAATAATGTGTATGATGATTAAAAAGTAATAACAATTTTAAAATAAAAAGTAATATTCATTCAAGAAAAAGTGATAATTGAGCAATTGAATCATGAATAATTAGCAGAAAAAGTGATAATATTTTTAATTAAAAGTGATAACTAATCAATGAAAAGTGATAACTATATAATTAAACTATATTATGAGTATTCGTTAAAAAAGAATAAAAGTTATAACATTTTAAATAAAAAGTAATACTAATTTATGAATAAGTGATATAAAAAATAAAATAATAATATATATTACTTTTAATAATAAAGATAATTAATATTAAAATAATTTATTTTAAAATTAAAAAGAAAACTAAAATATAATAATCAAATAATTAAAATAATTGCATAACAGCGAAACCACGGATGTATAGTTTGACATTGGCATACAGCCGCCCGCGTCTTATTATTTTAGTAAATGGATAGTCCGTTTCACATAATGAAATTTGTGGGACGGTCTCGTACAAACCTACTTTAAATTTATTTAGTTTCAATTAATTTTACTTTATAACTAATTTTTTAATTTTCTAATTTCATTACAACTAAAAAGGACTTTTTAAAATTATTTAATTGGATTAATAGATGATCCACTTTACATAAGGGATCGCTTTACATAAGGGATCGTGAGATGGTGTCACCCAAATCTTTCTTCTATATGAGTATGCATGTGTTAATTATGATATTTCACAAATAATTAATTGTGATATTTTACTTATATAATGTTTTCACATGAAATTATGAGGTACAAATATATTTTTGGCACATAGCAAAATGACACTTTTAACATTTCACTTAAAAAAATGGCACACTAATTTTTTTATTTTTTTTTTGAGATAATTATCTTAGTCCGTGACTATGCCCACCATCCCATATACAATTTCCATATCACACCTTACGCAACTACGTCTGCAATTACATACATAATTTTTTCATGTAATGTTTTCCGTGCTTATACTTAGCTTACAACTTCATACACAATTTTTTCTATACAAAACTACAAGCGACTATATGTACGATCAAATATATATATATATATATATATACTAGTATATTTGCGACGCTGCAACTTTTAATTGAGGTATTTTTCACAATTTCTCATATATTTTCATGAAAGGTTTAAATATATGAGTTTTCGTTTCTTCATCCACATAGTTGCAAATATTATTTCTCATTGTATTGAGCTTCCTATGGCAAAAAGAAGGTGAATGAGTTGTGAAAAAAAAATTCAATAGAAATTTTAAGCGATTTGTAATATTAATTTTATTAATTATCCATGCCCATTAAGGGAATATTATATGGAAAGTGGGTAAAAGGGAGTACTATTGTACTCCACTTTTTATCAGTTTCAAATTTATATCACTTTTGCCGCTATATCTTTCACTTTATTGCAGTTTAGTCAAAAGAGAGGGTTCATGTTTTTCTCAGTCAAAAGAGATCATTTTTTACTTAGTCAAGGTTATTTGTTTCATAATTCACAGGAATCTCATCTCGTGAGATAGATTTTTCTTAACCCATTTGATTTGTTTAAGTGAGATTGTTATAAGGATTTCATTTAGTGAGATTGGAGCTCTATTTTAATTTACTATATTTATATAATGTGTGTTTTACGTTGCTGATATGATGCAATAGTTTATTATTATTGGGCTAATTTAATTATTTATACCGGTTTTCATTTTGGTTTAACAAAATAAAATGGTTGTAGCATGTAGGAGTGTTTAATCGAATTAACAAATCGCCACTTGAGAGGGCGACTTTTAATTTTTTTTATGTTATTTTTTACTCCCTCCGTCCATCGCAAACGTATTCGTTTGCTTTTTACACGTGAATTAAGAAGTATTATTATTTTATATAAAATGGATGATTGTATTAGTGAGGAGTGATTGAGAGTGATGAGTCATGTGTGGGCCCTTTTGCTAAAAAGGAAAACGGATACTTTAAGAGTTGATAACTCAAAATAGCAAAATTGATACATTAGCGATGAACGGAAGTAATATATTTTTTTGGAGTATTTTATTATAATTATCTTTCAAAAATAATAATTAGGTATGTTAATTTTATAATTGATATCTCGTGCAATCAGGATATTGATATTATTTTATCTACTTAGTTTTTATTCGTAATAAATTGTAATATTAATTTTAATTCAACATGCATAATGTGTTTCTTAATAAACGTACTATGAGTATGACTTGGGTGAAACCAGTCCCATGAAAATTTGGTGGAACCGAATCCCCCTTATTCCATGTGGCAGCAATGGTTTCTCTCTTGGTGGTGGGTGGCAGATCTGACCAACGTGCTTCCGTACGGAGCCTTCGGTGGAAGAAGCTAGTTGAACAACTGGTTTGTTTGTTATTGTTTATGTTTTTGTCTTTCACTTTAATTATTTTTAATGATTCAGAATATTTGAGCATTGTAGATGCAAATCTTGTTCTTCTTTGTTCGATTAACCTTTTGTTTTGAGTAGAATTGTTTGCTTCTTGTGTTGCATTTAGAGTAGAACCGTTTGTACAATGTATTGGGAGTTGGTTGGTAGTTGATTGTTGAGAATGATTATTATTATTTCAATATTATTTATTTTTCATTGTGTGATCCAAAAAAGGTGATTTTATTTTGTTGGTATGAATCTTCATCCTATGTTATATTTTGATCACAAATCTTCTGAAAAATCTAATGAATTTCAGTTCATCTGCGAGGAGAATGAGACGAACTTCTTGTGAATTTTTTGGTTTCAAAAAATTTGTGTTTTTACTTTCACATTTCTTGTCTTTCCATATTAAGACTTAAGTACTAATAGAGAATTGGAAGATAATGTGACAAACATTCATCCATTTTTCTCGTTGCTAGAAAAAGAATTAATTGCAAGAAGCAAATAATAAGAACCATGTGGCATTATAATTAACTTCCTGAATGGCAAAACAATGTTAAATTCTGAACAGGTATACCATCTATATTCATTCATGATGTCCTTTTGCATTAAATGTCTATGCTAATCACTATCATTATCATGATTGTTTCTACCTATATTGTGATTTTTTTCTTTATTTTCAGACTGAATGGATGCATAGTGAAAAGTAAACAACTGCAAGCTGAGCCTACACTTGTTCTTTCCCCTGAAATACTATTAGCTATGTGGAAACACCCTAAGGAAAGAAAACATCTGAAAGCCATAGTGTAGGTGTTGTTGCATAAACTTACGGAGTGTAGATTAGATGTGTAAAACAATAATTTTGTATATATAATAAAATAAACACAAATTGGAGTACAAAGATAATCCAGACGGATTTAATTTATAAGATTAAATAAACGAGTTACATCTCTAATTATTTTTCTGATTCTTCTCTCGAACCAGTTTGACTTTGACTTTGACTTGTTTGTTGACTGTATGTGTTGAGTAGCGCTAGAGTGTGTGTTGAGTCGGATCTTCAGTTGAAGCTTGCCGAGTTCAGATTTGGAATCTTGTCCGGAGGCGTCGAGCATTTGTTCGAATTAAACGTTGCCTTGAGAGCTTTTCATGAATAATATCGTTGACTACGTGAAGAATGTTGAATGAACTTGAGTTGAATAATGCCGGATGAAGGGGTGTAGAACCTTGATCTCTAATATGAGGTTGTTGACTTGAAGAACGTCGGATCGGAGGGGTGTAGAACATTGATCTCTGATCGGAGGCTGTTGACTTGAAGAACGCTGGATCGGAGGGGTTTAGAACCTTGATCTCTGATTGGAGGCTATTCTTGACTTCAGTTTAGAACTTTGATCTCTGATTGGAAATTGTTCTTGACTTGAAGATGACTTGAAGGGAGACTAGACTTTTGTCTTTGCTCGTGTTCTTCAGATCTCTTCAAGTGTTGACATCTTCAGGTGTTTGAGTGTCAGTGTGTTCAGAATGAATGGAGGAGGACTTATTTTATAGGTGTAGGGTGAAGAACCTTCCATCTATAACTCGTAATCTGATTGGTCTAGATTTTATTTGACCTGATTTTGTGGGCTTGTCTTTGATCTGATTGGTTGATTCATATTTGATTTATATCAAATCTAATTCTGATTTGATTCCAAATCTTATTCTGATTTGATCACATGATTTAGGCCTTGAGATCTTTAATTTCAAAAAGCCTGCTTGATTTGGATATACTTGACTGAATCTGACCCAATTATCAATTATTTACACATTTATTTTAGGAATTAATTTATTTTAAATTACATAATAAATAAATAATTTTTTATATGTAATTTCCCACATATTTTTATTTAATAGGTCAATAAAATTCAAGTGCCTACAAGATGCATTTAAATTGGCTTGTCAATAAAATGATTTCTTTTGTAAGATTTGATTAATGAGCGGTGGAAATAATGGATATTATGGATTCAAAATATTTTCTTTCATATTCTCTTTTGATCAGAGTCAGACACTCTTTGTCAACAGAATGTAGCTAAGCTCTCAAGGCTGTTTGTTTGTCATTAGCATGAGAAATTGCAGTGGAATTTGTATATTCTTTTTGTTCTCAATAGCATAATCCTTCTGCAACTTTGACCATTGTTTGATGATGAGATTGATAAATAAATCAATAAGTAGAGTGTTGATAAATTAAAAGAGTGATCTAATTAATTCTAAAGAACAATTGAATTATTTTTATAAAGTGATCTAACAACCTACAAATTGCATACAATTTAATGTTTCACAGTACATAACTTTATTTTCAGAAATTAGAATTTAAAATCAAATATTAATCTTTCTAATTTCAAAGAATGACCCAATTAATTCCAAAAAAAAGAGTAATTTAATTATTACTATAGGGTAATCAATCAACTTCCAGATTGTATATAATTTAATTATTCACAATACATGATTTAATTTTCAGAAAATCAGAGTCTCAAATCAAAGAGTAACCTAATTTATTTTAAAGGTAATCCAATTCATTATAAAAAGTAATCCAACTAAAAAAGTAACCTTGTTGACCGAATAGAACATAAACAAATCAACGTGGAGTAAAGGGTAATCCAAAGCTTGTTCATTGTAACCTATTGCGCATTTCACATGCACGCAATTAAAATCCCCAAGTATACTGATATCTATTGTAACAGCAAGCAACCAAGTTTATTTATTGAATCTTAGGGACATTAAATTATTTATTCCTAAAATTACTAAATTAAATGAGACATGTAACAAATTATCAATTGTTTTGAATATCTTAATAACTTATAAAGACTTTAAAATTAAATAAAAATTAATTAATGAGATATGAAGAATTCAAGTAATGAAAAATAGTAGCTCTAGGGACTCCAGATTAAACCTATTAATCTAATACTGTGACATTCGGGTTCAATTATGTAGAAGTTAAGAAAGAATTACCAAAACATATAAATTCACTTAATTGGTCTAAGTAAACTTATAATTAATTTGGTTTATCCCCTAAGATTCTAGGCAAATATCCCAATCTCCCTTTCTAGGTAATTGCGATATTATTTCTCTTACTCGTCAGGTACTAGAGTTAATATGTGTTCTCTTTTTATGTACTACAGGTTTATTATTTAATTTCCTGAATATTACCAACATGACTAGTCATCAATATTAATAACATTCATCACAAATTCCATGTCTAATAAATTAAGAAATTAGGTCAATTACCTCAACTTATACCAAATAACTAAATAATTCAACTGCGCATACAAGTCACAATTATTTCAAGCATTAATTAATGAAAAAAATAATCACAAACATTACGCATATTAAATCAAATAGTTTCAAATAAATCTATTGAAAAGTTAATAAACATTTTACAGTTTTAAAAACTCAAAGAAATCAAGTATTAGATTACATCAGTTTTTACATTTCATTCCCTAAAACTAGTAGAAACGAACCTCGTTGAGTTTATGGGGGTACAACTGTACCACAGACCAAAATGTAATTGAGGACTACCTATGTAAAAATAAAAAAAATAAAATTTATTTTGCACCCAAAATTGAATACAATTCAGATATATTCTCCATCCCATACTCAATTTTACCCTTTATTATTTTTATATAAATATTAATATAAATACTCTTTGACTTGTAGAGGTGATTTAATATTATTATTATTTTTATTATTAATAACTAAAGGATTAAATATGCTAAATGTGTTAAAAATAATGACAATTTAAAAATAAACTATGTTATAGGTTATCAGATAAATGTTATTTTTATTTTCTTTTATTGAGTGTGAACTTGAATTATGAATAGATCAAAATGAAAATTGTGAATTTGAGTTCGAAACGAGAGGAGTATATTTTTTTAGTTAATTATACTTCCTCCATTCCGTACGTATGTGCATACTTGATTTTTACAATATATATTAAGAAAGATGTTTTTTTTACTTATTTTATTAACTTTTTGGAATAGTTTTTTTTTTAGGTAATGAAGAAATTATAAAGTAAGTTATTTATCAATTTAAAAAAAGGGGTATATAATAATTTTGAAATTAAATTGTGTTTTAAGTTATTATGTTAATTGACATTTTCTTTACTAGGACTAGGATGTTTCGTATAGGTAAGTGCATGTTACGAAACGAAGGGTCCCAAAATTACAATCCTGTCATTGCATGGAGTGACAAACAACTCTCATGGATGTAAGAAAAATCTTAACAAAATTCATAATAATTGAAAAGAAATTGAGTTTAATGTGAAAAACCCTAGAGTAAAGAATTGTGTCCGCTCTTCTCTCCGTCTTTTCCAACTGTTACGAATCTCCTCCTTGAATCGAACACACCGAGATGATGGATGGAATGAAGAGGTTGGACGTGTGAAAGGTGAGATGAAGTGGTGCGTCGTGAGTTCTGGATGATTGGTCTTCTTCCTCTGTTCTGTCGTGAGTGGTGAAGGATGGATTAGGCTTGGATCTGTTTTCGGCGCTGACAGGGCCATGGAATGGGCTAGTACCTGGTTAATTCCTATTTTGGGCTACAACAAACGTAATTGGGCTACTTCCTTTTATAACTCATGGACCCACATGTTAAATTGAATTGCACGAACTTAGGAATAAATAAGTAATGAGCACGGGCCCTTCTTCAATGTGCATTGTGATATGGTGGGCCCATTAAATTCATCACATACACGGGCATGAATTAACAATTGGTGCAATAGTAATCTCTCCAGCCATGGTTACATAACATGCAATTAATTCCAAATCCAATTATAACTTTGCATGCATGTTAACAATGAATCTATCAAGTGACGCCTTGGCTACTCCTTATTCACGCCTCCAGCTACTTCGAAAGCAGCATGCTTCCTTCCATGCGTACCAAAATACTTCCTTTCAAATTTCATTAATTTCACTCTAAATAGGCTTAAAATCTACAAAATCTCAATCATACCGTGAAGTCATAAAAAATATGAAAATAAATAATAAACTCCATCAATAAGGTTAAAATTATACAATAATTATATGAAAACGACATGTGAAATGTGCGAATTTTCATGCTTAACAAAACCTAATTTATTATAAAGAGCAACCCAAAATAACTTCATTTTCAGAAGATCAAAATCTCAAACTTAAGAGTAATCCTATAAATTCTAAAAAATGATCCAATTAATTAGAAGAGTAATCTAATTATTTTTATAGGATAATCTATCAATTTTACAGATTGTATACTCTCTCCGTCTCACACTAAGGGTAGTTTTTTTCTTTTTGACACGTGAATTAAGGAGTATTATTATTTAATGTGTAGTGGGTAGTTGTATTAGTGGGAGTGTGAGTCTCATATTTTAATTGTATTAGTGGGTGTGTGTGAGTTCCATGTGTGTAAAAAAGTGAAAGCGGACTCTTTGAGTTGGACAACCAAAATAGAAAAAATAGACTCTTTGGGTGGGACGGAGGGAGTATGTTTTAATTCTAAAATCTTGCCCAAATTGAAGCATTGTATAAAAAAAATCTGAGTTATATTGATCAACTTAAAGAAGAACAACGCAATTCCCATTACATATGTCCTTTCTTGTTTATTTGGAGATTCCTGTTATATTCTAGGATAGATTGGTAATTTAATGCATTGGTAAAACCCATGAATTACAACTACATCCCTGCACACTTCTTTTAATCCGAAAATTACTCCCTTCGTCCAAAATAGATGACATACTTTTCATTTTGGGTTGTACCACAAAAGTTTACACATTTTTAAGAAAAAAGTAAAAGTAAAAGTCAAATACAATCACAATTACACGTACAACACTTTATTTAAAAAAAATCACTCATACCTAACACACCTAACATATTTTATCATTTATTTATGAGTTGATATTAGGTGCACCCAGGTTGCAAGGGTGCACCCATATGTGTATAACTTTTTATTCTATTTTGTATACATATTATTCAATTTTGTATACGTGTTTCTTAATAATTATATATTTTTTTCACACTAAATTTTTCATTAAAAAACTAGCATCCATATGTGTATAACTTTTTATTCAATAGTGTATACATATTTTTTAATAATTTTATATTTTTTTATACTCAATTTTTCATTAAAAAACTAACAATTAAATTGTATACATTTTTATTCATAATTGTATATATTTTTTTTTATATTTGTATACGTTTTTTAAAGTGTGTGCAACATATCTTAGAGTGCACCCAGGTGCATAGTATAATTAACCATTATTTGAGTTATTATCAAATAATACCGTAATACCTCTAAAAGTTATCAATTTTTTTAATATCCGTGTCCAATGAGGGGTGCAAATATTTGTGGGAATGAGCGAGTAAACATATTTATTGAGAAAGTGATACATACAAATAAATAATCACATTTAACTGATTATATTACTCCAAAATCAATTTTCTTTAAACAAAATAATCCATATTTCTAGGCGAATACCGTACACTATTATAAGGTGTGAATATCTCTTTTCAGTCAGTGGATTTTCTTTGATATTTGAAGTTATGCTGTCTTCATAAAAATCCTCACTAGACTAGTCAACACTCAGCCCATCAATATTCCATTTGAACCATTATCACAATCAACCTACTTCTGTCCCATATTTCCGTAACCTTGAACTAGCAATTTTGTTAATCCTAGTTCGAAAATTATTGGCTAATCTATTACCATTCTTCATCTTCTCCCCTCCCTAAAATGAATCAATTACAGTATTCATCACTGTCAATCAACAGAGAATCTCCAAATGAAACCTCTTCTAATCTCCCCCACTTTTCCTCAATTTTTCCCAAACCCAAGACTACCTAGCAGATAGAATTAAATCACAGATAACCTCCTTATATTTAAATTTTTGATGTATTCACCCTAAGACTTTGACTTAGGTAGTTTGGATAGAACTTGTATTCGCATTGTACCCAAGTACTTTGTAAATATTTCCAGTGAAATAACATTTATCAATTTCATTAAAAAAAAAGACTACTCTATTGATTGAGTCCCCATCAGCCACCATCTCCATATTAATGCCACCTCGTCGTCCGGCCACCGCTGCCGGTGCACCACCGATTATGGCTGACCCATAAGATATTGCAACCAACAAGACCACTGCAACCGGATCAAATTCTGACCAAACTAATCATCGCGCCTCCAACCCATCAAGGTCAGAACCATTTTCACTGTCTCCATCCCTCTCTTCCACCTGCCACTGCATCGGGATCGCCGTCGACCTTACCGACGAAAGCGCTTATGCCGTCAAATGGGTGGTCAATATTTACCTCCAGCCAAGAGATGCTGTCATTCTCCTTCACACTTTCCCTCTCTTCTCCTACTATTCATTTTCACTTCTGTCATCCATTGTCTCTCTCCTCTTTTTCTATTCTTTTCATCATCTCTCCCCTCTTTTTTTTCTATTTATTAATCGTGCTTCAAAATGGGTAAAGGTGGGTTTTGACCTGCATTGCAATACATAGGCCCTTCAATTATGGTTCCATCAATTTGAAAAAAAGCTTAGGACACCCTGGTGATTATCATATATTTTATATATATATAAAAATAAGTAGGGCACCTCATATGAGGTGGTAACTCAGACTGATTTGAAATAATTTTTGTAATGTAATGAATTATAATGATTCAACATATTGCTATTTTAATTATCATTTTACTTAGAAATAAGAGAAGTATAATTCACAACCATATTTTAATTGGAATTGTGTAATTAGTTAGAGCAACGTGAAGTTAGTTAGAGCAACTAATGTGTTAAGGTTTAGGAACGATACGTGGTTATTCCCTCACCACATTTGTTACTTTATTGTTACGTTGTTGTTGTTATTATTATTATTATTATTATTATTATTAAACATCATTCAACATTATTCATTTATTACGAATAATTACTTAATAACTAATATATAATACATTCATATGAATGTAAAATTTACGAGTATAAACATAAAGAAATATTTGGGTGTAACATATATATATATATATATATATATATATATATATATATATATATATATATATATATATATATATATATATATATATATATATATATATATAAACTTACATTTAATATAAAGAATACATCTATGAAAATAAATACTCCCTCCGTCCCAAGTAATGAGGATCTTTTACCTTATGTTAATATAAGGTAAAAGACCCTCATTACTTGGGACGGAGGGAGTATATACATGAGTTAAGTAAAACTTATACAATATACATTAATGTATTCCACATCTCAATTCCAATAAATTCCTGATCAGATCTATTTTCACCTAAATTTTAGTACTTTTTTATGTTTATTTTCGTATGATTTTATCCGATTTGTATAGAGTTTTGTGGTGTTTAATGTTCATATTGAGATGTATACTTGGAAATGTTGAATGTGCGAAAATGAGCATAAATATGCTTGAAACAGGTGAAAAACGGAGCCAACGAAGTCGGAGCCGAAATGGAAGAAAATAGGAAATGAGCATGTGCTCGTGTCAAGCCATCAACTCGAGTCGAGTCCTGTTGCACAACTCGATGTTGAGTTGGTGCAAAAGGCCAGTTGTAAACATCTACAACTTGAGCACGGCCTCTCCTGTTGTTCGATCTTGGAGCTCGAGTCGAGTCCCGTCTGGTGCTATGAATTGTCTAGAAAATAGTCGCCGCTCACGTCGAGTGCCACACTCGAGTCAAGTGTGGCCAATTTTGGGATATTAATCCAGTGGGATTTCTAGAAGATCGTTTAGTGCTAATTTTACGGGAGCAGTTATACCTAATTTACACATTAGAATACACACATCCTCTTCATCTCATTCTTTGATCCATTCCTCATCTCCACTACATTCATCTATCAATTCCATTTGAATTCCCCACACCCCTCACATTTCCATCACTTCACTCCAATTTAAGAAGAAGATCTACACTTGGTGAAGAAATTTACATGATCAAGGGAGAATAAGCATACCTTCAAAGGGATGAAATTCAACCTTATTTTGTTAATTTTCTTCTATTCATGGCTCACATAGAGCAAGCCTTTTATTGTAATGTTTTGACAATGATTGTAATAGGCTAGACCTCTTGTGAGGCTAGCAATATGATTGGATAGGAATTCTAGGTTTGTACACTCTAAGTGTTTGATGGAATGATTGAATTGAGTTACTTTCTATTATGAATACTTATTCTCATCTTATGTTGTTACTTGTGTGGTCATATGATCATTGCATGTAAAATAGAGGTAAAACATTGATTGTATATTATGATTATGTGATTGATTCATTGATGGCATGAGATGACTATATTAGTATGAATTGAGATTGAAATACATTCAATGCATTTTTAGAACCTCATAGTAGGACATGAGACTTAAACCTTGTGATAGGACCTTTTTATTGACTCTAGTACCTTCTAAGGGAATGAGAATATAGTAAGACTCTCCTAGAGGATATTTTGGGGTGGCTTAGGTGCTAAGTAACTACATCTATATGTTGCTTGAAAGATAGAGCATATAGTGTTTATAATGAGAGCCTATAGAGATCAATTCATGACCTTTATCATTGCTTGAATGTGTGACCTAGAAAACCTTACCATGATGTTGTTAGTCTTGTATGCTTCTTTATTGTTCTACCTACGTCCATTCCACATTTCTTGTTACTTTACTCTTTGTTAGATAATTTCTTTACTTGTTTCTTATAGTTGATAGTTGATAGCACAATTCAAACCCTCATTATTGATTTTGTCCTTATACAGCGAGCACTTCTTGAACACGGAAACTCATACCTTTCTCCTTTAGGTTCGATATTTTATTACCTTGGTCACTGGCATTATTACACTGTAGAGTACACTTGCTCTTCACAAAGAAAATATCGATCAATTCCTTCACCCAAATAGGAATCACATTTAATTTCTCCATTGGATTCTCCACCCAAATCACGTTTAATTTCTCCACTAGATTCTTCACCCAAATAGCAGGTTCTTTCACCCAAATAGAAACACGCTTGATTCCTCCACTACCCCAATTAATGTCAGAATCTAAACCAGTCAGCCACGCTTGAGTCCAATCAATGTCAAAACCTAATCCCTAATTCTGGCCCTAATTCTAATACAACAATTTACACCAACCAACATTCTAATCATCAAAGGGAAGTGGCGCGCAGAGAAAGGAGGCGGAACAACAAAATTGTGAGAAAAGAGAGAGAAAACGGGTGGACGGTACGCTACAGATGGAGGCAGCGCGTAAAGAGAGGAGGCGGAGCGGCAGATTGGGAGAGAAGAGAGAAAAGACGGGGAACAGAGCGAGCAGAAAATGGAGCGAGGCAACGTAGTGATGGAGGAGACCGCTCGCAAGGCAGCGGGAATCTGGAAGGGAAGGGAAGCGGAATGGGCAGATTGAGAAAGAAGAGTGAGAGGAGACCACCATGAATATTTGGTATTTTAAGATTATACAGTTGACCCACTTTTGAATACAGATCCTTTTATTAGTGTACAGTAGATCAACTTATAAAAAATTGAACACATCACATCAATTTAATTATCTTAAAATGCATACTCTAAAAAATTATAAAGTTTGTCAGACTCTAAATATCTGTATATCTATTTATGCAATCCTATACTTCTGGGTGCACTCGTGTATCTATAAGTCTTTTTATTCAATAGTCTATATATGTTTCTTAATAATTATATAATTTTTTTAATATTCAATTTATCATTAAAAAATTAACAGAAAATTCGCAAAAGGTATACATTTTTTATTTATATGTGTATAAGTTTCTAAAAGTAAATGCACAGTGCACCAATGTACGTAGGATAATTTGCCAATTAATATTCAAGAAATAAAGAATGAATTCAAAGCTAAATTAGTGAGAAATGAAAATTAAATAAATAATAAAAAAATAAGAAATCAGTTTTCCTCTTTAACATAACGAATGGACTACAATTTAATAAAAGTGTAAAATTAAATAGTAAATTTTATATTTCCTTTTTTCTTTTTAATTAAAAAATTTTATTTATATAAATTTATATATAAATACAATAATATTGTAATAAAAAATACTATGAACATCAAATAATATATACTCTCTTCATCTCATAATATTCTTCTAACTTTCATTATTTATTTGTTCCAAAACTCTTTACACCAAAACATTATTTTATCCAACATTTTTAAAACCAGTGTTTTCATAATCGGACCGGAGATCAAAGCGATGAGCCTAACGGTTCGCGGTCGGACCGGTCGGACCAATCGGACTGGGCGGTTCAATCGGAAAAATAATAATAATATATTTTTAATAATATTTTATTATTTGCAATAATAATTAGATTTTAATTAATTTTATAAAGTTGGGTTTTAATTAATTTAGTATATAAATGTGTTGGGCATCACCTTCAATTGGGCCTCCAATTATATCACTTTTGGGCTATCTAAATATAAATCATTATAACCTAACCAAATGAGTTTTAAGTACTATCGCCACCGCTTCTCTCTTATGAGGTGCAGATTGCAGAATCGCATTTGAGATCTCTTCAGACTTCAATAATGGCGGCAACGGAAAACATGAGTTCGTGAAAGCCTAGTAGCCGACAGCTCACCTTAAGCGCCTTGTCCGATCTACCGTCCAGCACTATCAGTCGCTGTTTCGATTTTCTACCTGTCGCAGTCCGCTGTTTGATCTGCTGGCAGCCTACAGCCATCAGCCATATACGTACAGACAGCACGCAGTGAGATTGGGAAAAACGAAAACCAGCGGTTCCGATTGGTCGGTCCAAACCGGTTATGCTGGTTTTGACCGGTTTTTTCGATTTGATCACAAAAACGATTCTTGGGGTATTCCGGACCGGTCCCGACACCGATTCCCAGTTGAACCGGTCGAACCGGCCGATCCAATTCTAATAACACTGCTTAAAACTTACTTAAATTTCAAATTTACCACTCTTTTTTCACACAAATATTGTTACTTTATATTTTTAATTACTTAAAAATATTTCAATACTTTCTAACATCAATAAAGTTCATTAAAAAAAAAATACTTTCCTTAAACAATGTGGAATAGTAAACGAAAGTGTACACCCAACTAATAGAGTTTTGTACTTTCACAATTATAAACCAAAAAAAAAAAACTCCATGATGCTATATATTTAGAGTAATCAAATATATGCTAATGGATCTTTTCAATTGTATCATATTCTACGATAATATTAAAAAATATGTAAAAACTCCAAGTTTGAATATATGTAAATATATTAATTTTTATATATAATTTAGCTATACACCGCATTATCAAAAATAAAAAACTATAATTTATATAAAATCATTATATGATAAAAGAAGTTGCTATGAAAAAAATTTCAATAATTAATGTTAGAATGACTATATAACATTAATTGTAAAAAATAAAAATGAAAATTAAATGATCCCACTTTCATAATATAAAACGAGCAACACTTATGATCGAAGCCTAAAGGGGGCTCCGCAGCACAGAACAATTAAGAGAAGCAATAACATAAATAAGGGCAGGCGAGGAGTAAACATTCTAGCACCAACAGAGAGAATACTTACATGACAAGGTTGCTAGAAAGCCTCAACAAATAACTTACAACATACTGACAGCCATTTTTACATGGAAACGTAAAAACTGAAGAATAGTGGAACCCAATTCGAGTACAAACCACGTCCACATAAAATTGCATATCCAACTATACCAGGCTCCAGCATATCTAGATTTGGAGATCATCCAATGACAATTCATTTGCTGTCATAAGTTTTAGCTTCTGCAACATGAAAATCAATATATTATGCTCCGGGCATTATGTTTCCTAGCTTGCCGCTAGATGATGAGCAGCGGACTGAGGGACAGAGCTTAAGCAGGGCAGATTAAGGGAAAAGGTGGAAAATGCCCGGGCAATGGATTTTTACAACAAAGCAAAACATCTAAAAAACTTATTAAAGTCAAAATATAAAATAAGGATCAATGATCATGCATTGGACCCCCCAACAAAGATCTTTCACAGGGGAAAAAAGGTAAGTCCTAGAAACATGTCCCAATCTGTGTCAAATAACATGGTAGTAATAACTGCAGCACCTCAAATACACAGCTACAGGGTATAAAGTTCCACCCACGAACATTGCTATCAACTCAAATTCAGTCATAATGTGGTATATTATTCTCAACCACCCAAAACAGCTCAAAAGATCCTGCATAAGGGGTAATAGGGTCTGTGCTTGACACTGCAATTATTGAATCGCATAGGCTACCAACCCAAGATTATCAAGCTTTGTCATATCTCCAATGTCATTAGTACTCTGATACTATGCAAAGCTACAATCATTTGTACTAACAATATTTTGCTCTAAACCAAAGAAGTTAGAAAGCATTCATTTGACAACATTTTAGTCGCACTCCCGCAAACAATATAATGAACAAAGGAAACATATGCCATCATGGCATCATAAAATCTGATGAACCAAGTAATCACATATCCACCCTTGTACGTAGTGGAATTTCAGGCATTTTTGTCGTGAGTTCAACTTCTACAGATGTATTAAATGGTAATTGGCGACGCATACATCAGGTGCGACCAAATTTGCATACAACTTGAGTTATAAAGACTTAACTTTAGGGACGCTTGACTTTGGCTATTTGGTCTTGGCAGAAATTGCTTTCTAAAAGCAATTATATGCAAATACAGCATTTTTTTATTTTTCTCGTTGTAATTTTAGTTAACCCTTTCTGCATTCTAGAAGTATCTCTATACATGAGCAGCTAATAAAAGTAAGCAGAAAGTAATTTCTTGTTTTATGGGATTTGAAACAAGCTTATTTACTACTCAACCATCAAATGTCGCTCAAAGAATCACCAAAAAACAGTAACCCATCTTAACAACATATCTCAAACTAATCACATTGTTACACAATTATGGTCTATTAGCCGAGGCATCAACCTTGCGGATTTCCAGTAAAAGTTAGAACACCAGGCTCAACCACTTAATCCTCATGGTTTTTCTAAGATAATCAATTCAACAAACATAACTCATCCCATGCAAACTGAATAATCTTAGACTTCACACCATTTTTGGAAGACATTTTATATTCATTAAAAGAACTCTTAATTCAGCTTAAATGTTGCCATAAAAGGAGATAAAAGATGCATTAGAAAAGAGTGAAGTCCTGTACCGTAATAAATTGTGGGGGATCATCAAGACTGGACGACCCAATAACAATTTCACGTTGCAGCTTTGTTGATAACTTGTGGCAAACTCGTAACTGCAGGGTATAAATTTTCAGAAGCTTTCGTGTCATACACACACACACAAGGGGACAGGTGGAGAAGTAGGGTGCGGGACACCTTAACAATCATTACCTCAGAACGTGTTGCCCCACCAACAATAAACACAAAAATTCGCTGACCCATCTTCTTGAAATCACTAGAGGCGTGCCTTAAGATAGAATCACTACAAGAAAACAAAGATATAGAAAATGGGTACAAATTTAGGATGTGCAAGACCCAGAGAAAATTGTAACTCAAATAACAAAAACAGAACTCCACAAAATACCTTGAATACCCATCATCAGAGTTTCGAGGACGAGCCCATGTAGCCGTTCGTCTTGATCTCATTGAATGAGGAGTTGGGACATTACCTGACCTTACAGCTGCAGTTTGTGAGGTCCCATGAACAGTTGGACTAGGTTCGTTCATACATGGATAATCATTCTTAGGCAGTTCACCTTTGCTAAGTTTTTCAACCAGCTCCTGCAAGGAAATAACATGCTACTGTATTACTGTATATATATTACTGTATATATATATATATACAACTTGACTGTTAATACAACGTAAAAATATAACATGCTACTGCATTACTGTACTCCAAAAAAAAAGAAAAAAAAACTCCTGGACTGACACTAATAGTTATTATTACAAGCAACTTGAATTAAATATCAAATGGAATGAATTAATGTCCAGTAACAAGCTAAACTGCAAGTGTTTTAATTGCTCAAAACAATAGAAGGCCCAATAAGAGAAGATATCCAGTAAAAAAATGACTTCTGTCGGCTCCACAGAATGGATCATATGATGTCAAGGACTGCATAGTCATTACATTTAGGAAACCATAAAAATATCAGCAGATTTCAGTATGTAAGGTGCGCCTCTCCTCAGTATAGTTAAAGGCACACGTAGGTGTAGGAGAGGCAATCGCCTAGTTTCCCCAAAAATTAATAAATTTAGGCGCATAGTCCTGAGCCTCACTTGAGGACGACTTTAACAACTATGGTTAAAAAGTTATTAAGAGTCTGGTCTTCCAAGAAATATTCAGCTACAGTATTTTCACACAAACCTCTCCCCAGTTTCCCAACCTAAAATTTATTAAGACTAAGGGTTAAATAATTTCATTCTTTTTTATTTGATCATTAGCAGATCGTGAATAAACTATTTAGATAACAGAAACATGGAACCAATTTGTTACAAAGTTTAGTCCCTTAGATTGGAAGAAAGAATTAGTCCTCAATATGTTTGACCCAAGGATCTAGGAAAGTTACTCTTTCTCTATCTCACATGATGATGAATATGAAGATCTAATTACAAAAGAACTATGAAGATGCTCAACACGACAAAGGCAACAAATGTAGCGTACCTCAATCACCGGGTAAAAACGCGATAACTGCCATGTCACCTCTTCACCAGGTCTGTCTTTTCGAGCAGCATGCTTCTTCTGCAAAAAAGGAAAAATAAAAACATCTATTATCAGATGCATGGGATAGTCAGAAACTATAATTATAATTGACGACATATCCATTACCTTATGGACATCAAACTTGATAGAAAAAGGTACAATTGAGCTCTTTTTGGAATCTGATGATGGTTCTAGCAATCTCATATTATAAACAGCGGTCCTATCATCTGTGGTAAGTCTAGCCAACTGCATTTTGTTCATGAGGATGTTAGATTTGATAATGACTCTACAAAACTACCAGTAGCAAAACTTGCAAGAATGAAGCAACAAATCAAAAAGTGTTTCTTCTTTTGTTGAGTTATAAATAAATAAAAAAAAAAAAGGAAAACAAAAAAGTAGGGCGCAGCAGAGGTCTGAATTAAAAGCAAAAAAATCACATAGACTTTTGTCCAGACCAAAACCAGGTATACAGTGAAATAGCAGAACCAAAGTTTTTCCATAGAAACTGATAATTGATCTTTCACATGGATAACAGCACAGCATAGTCGTTAAAGGCGATAGGCACAAAAAGGCGCAAAGGCCTTGTTGGAGCCTGAGGCGCAAGGCGCGCTTGAGGTACAGGCTACTATAGAACATATATACATTAATATATCCAACTAGAACATATATACATTAATATATCCAACTCAATACACAATTGTCCAACTAAATAAAGGTAAAAATAAAAAAATATCAAATAATAATACATAATAACTCATAAATAACATAATCACAAATTAAAACCAGTGCATAATGTCATAATGAACTTCACAATTCAAGTACTCAACACAAATAGACAATCACAAAAAAGAAAATAAGCAGAATCCTTCAAGTTTAAGAAAATATCAAATGTCAAAGACTCAAATGATTACCAATGAGATAAAAATCATAATTATCATGGTCTATGGTCCTCCTCATAAACTTCATTCTCTTCTTCACTATCAAATTGATCTTTATATTCATTAAATTCTTACTCCATGAAAAATATAGAAAAACAGAAAAAAAAAATCCAAATTTGGAAATGTTCTTGAGGCGCACCTTTTACATCAAAAAGGCACACAAAGGCGATGGTTTTTTGAACATCAATCGAAACCATAAAAAACCAAGAATCCCAGGCGATCAAGGCTTCACCTTGCCTAAGGCGCGCCTTTAACAACTACACAACACAGATGCGTTTAAATCATGTTTGGGGCACTTTAAAGATTGTATTCTATTTCTCTTGATTCCAAAATAGCTAAAACTAATTGGAATATCCTGAAATGTATTAGATTGATTAAGACGCCAAAGCAACATTATGTCATATTAGATAGTGCAGTTAGCATGAAATTAAAATATATAATTGATCTCAAATCTCAATTGGGCTATATTGGCCTGTGGTGACATTGTGTACAGTTAAGGTAATAAGGTTAACAAGAACACTCATTCACAAATCCATGAAGCATGATGGTCAGCAGATTGAAAAAATAGTGTACAGATAGCCCTAACCTCCATTAGTTTTGAGATTTTGTCATCCTCGAACTTCTCAGGATATACAGCTGCATAAATCATTAATAGTCGCAATTTATTTTCACGGGACACACCCTGCCAACATAGATTATTTAATGTTATCAATAAATATGCTTCTTATATTTTGAGAAGGAAAAAGAAAGAAAGAAAGTCACCTCTCTTAGTCTAAGAAAATTAATAAGTTCTTTGGTTCCTGCATCTCCAAATACAAGATCCTGCTCAAGTTGACCTACATCTTTAAGCTCAGATTCCCTAATAATTTTGTTAATTTTTCCAGCAATCTGAAGAAACAAATAATTTTGAAGTCATGATAGAGATTTGCTTGCAGCTGACATTTTCTCACAGCTGATCCTTCATAATTTTTTATGCATGAGCTATATGCTAAGTGCTCGTTTGCTTGTAGGGATTAGGGGGTGATTGATGCACAGTCACTCGTAATACCACGTTTGTCTCGATGTATTTATAGTACTTGGTCAAAGGTATTAATTTTACCCCATATTAATAGTACCATTCCCTTTGGTATTGTGTATCCCACCTCAATAGGTGGGATACACAACACCACCATTTAATACCTAGGTATTAAATGTAATTTTACCATTATACCCTTATCCAATAATAATAATAATTAAAATTAGTAGTAATAATTATTATAAATAATAATAAATAATATTATTATTATTAATAAAAGTAGTAATATTAATTAATAATTATAATAAATAATATTAATAATAATAATTAATAATATATAATGATAATTAATAATTAATAATTAATAATAAAAATAATACTTTATTATAATAATAATAGTAATAATAGTAATAATAATAATAACAACAACAACAACAACAATAAGGGTAAATATGTCATTTTACTATATTCTCATTTGTTAATACTCAATAACAAACATAAAATAACTAATACCTAGTTATCAACAATCCCATTTTTCCATAATACCAAACAACAATACAATTAACCACAAGTCAAACAAATCCCATTATACACAATACCTTTATATCTCATACCCACAAGCAAACGACCTCTAAAAATAAAGCCCAAGCATCACAAATGAATAATTCAGCGACCATTGTGATTGAGCTGATCAGAGGTGTCCCGATAACTAATGGAACTATTCCATCAATAATTCAATATATCAAGTATCAACTGGTGGGAATGGTTCCTTATGCAGTATCTTTACTCGAGCTTCAATCAGTGAATTATGTTGTTCTACAAGAAACTGATAAGATCCTACACTTTCACAGCCTAAATAGTCCGACCCATTACACTCTTCACACTTTCATCATTTGTTTGTCCCATTAAACTTTCACCCCCAAAAATATAGTTTCAAAACTAATAACCTCTCAATACGTCATATTTAAAAAAATGCCACCCTCACCTAACACGCATAACTCACTTTATTATTTTTATATTACACTCTAAATGGCCACATTAACCTCAAATGTCAATAAAGTAGGTCAAAAATACATTTTTTAAACTACGTATCTATGGTAAGAGTCAATAAGGATGGAGGGAGTAGAATGTATAGAGTTAGCATCATGAGTATTCAGATTGAAATTTCATATCTTTGTTAAGTTTCAGGAAGATAAACATGCAATCAACATGAGAAACACATGCTACATTTTATGTGACTTCCATTAAACATGAACTGAATATTTGCAAATACAGTAAGTGGAAAATGAAAAAACACAAAGAAGATAAAATATACAATCTTGGAATCTTGGAACAGTCTCAAAGGATATATTAACTAGAACAACTGATTAAATGTATCTTTAATAGATTGGTGCCAAATTTTAAACCAAGCACTGAAGACAGTTTAAGAAGTTCCACTGGGAATAAATGAGACTCACATCAACATGGAGAGAAAGCTTTTCAATTTGTTCACTATACTGTGGCAAAGCTTGAACCATCTTTTGCAGATCCCGAGTTGACAGTTCACCACTTCCTCTACACATTATACTTGATAAGTAATACATGATCCAAAAAAATACAATTATACCAACACCATAATTTATAGAAAGCAGAAAATGTGAAACAAGTAAAGCAGGAACTACTGTTGCTTCAAATTATGATAAATAAAAGATTGGATATAAGAAGTTAACAAAATCTAGTTCAGCATGTGACTGAATTAATAGTCCTTGAAACTAATATATAATAGACTACATATCTAGCACAGGCTTCTCAGATTCCAAAATACTCGTACTTCCCTTTCAAGATTCACTCAGAAAAGCATTCATGAACACAGAAGCAGTATAATTTTTTAATACATGTAAATCAATTAAGAATAATGACATGAGACACCATCTCTAGAGTACTGAAGCACAATGCCTAGTCATACATGAACACGAAGCAACAGTTAGGTCTGACACTTGTTCGAAATGCACAGTAGCAAGATGTCTAATACTCCAATTATATGCTAGGATGTTTAATATGAATCATTTTAGCATAGATTCAATTGGCGTAAAGGTATTTCAAAGTTAGAGTTGACTTTAGATTCCAAGAACTGGACTTCAGGCAAGAGCCAAAATAACCATAATGCATAACCAACCAACCTTGAACCATGTATTTGCGCAGCTTTATTTTTTGAGACAAAGTTTGTCATCTTCTCATGCAACCGTTCACTAGCCTGACATATTTAACCATTAATCAAATTAAATTTAACAATATATCATAGAATTCATCAACACTGGACAATAAAAACATAAAATGAAGATTCAGCATGTTCTATATACATCAGCTATATGTGCATGTCGAAGCTCTAGCCAAATAGGGTCATGATCCTCCAGTAAAACTTCCTTCTTCTCAGGAGCACCGCCTGTTTTGCTAGGAACCTGCCCAATGGAATTACTTAACAGAGCCAAGGAACTTGAAACTTTTATGCAACGGAGAGACCTCAGAGACTCTTACCTCATGGACATATTTATTTCCTTCCATATTTAGTAAATCATGGCACATGGCATCATATGTCCATTCATGTATGATTGGAGCAATCTAAAAACAAAACACGCCATCTATGACAAAAACACACAAACTTGACAAAGATTTTAAGATACGAAAAGATAGGTAGAAACCTGATCTATTGATCTATCTAAGATAAGCAGCTCACATGTCTCCACGTGGGGGAAGTTTGGAAGGTTGGCTTTATATTTCGTGAGATTGTTCCAAACGGCAGCAGCAAGCTTTGTAGGAATTAGATCACGAAATGTGGTCATTGTGGTAGGGTCAAGTGATTTAGCAGCACGATAGCGAACATATGGAAACTCCTGTCACATGACAATTATAACTAAGGCCTTGAGTCTAGACAATGACAGTTATCAATCATGTTATAGGCCTACAATCCACACTCAGATAACATACCCTCAATGAAGCAAATACAGTAGCTATACGCGTCGCCATTAAATTCAAGCATGTATCACCTTTGCGAGAACTTTCTTCATCCCCAAAGAGATCCTCAAGGGCACTTTCATTGTCAGTGACAAACCCCTGTAATCATAGCTAATGTTAGGTCCAGCATCCATCACAGTGTTGAAATTGATAATACAAAAGATCTGTTTAAGACATAAAGAGGGCCCAAAGGACCGAAACAAAAAATTTATGTATCCCCAAGTGATACTGATATGAAATTTAAGCATGCCAAAAAGTCCCCCTCTGATGTAGTAGAATGAGTTAATTTCTCATGTTTGTTCATCGAATAAGTCAACTACGTTTGAACACGCTAAAAGTGAGAAGGATCATATACCTGACTATCAATGGCGAAATACTCCAAATTCATCTGCATATCAAATGAAAAATGACAATGAAGAATGAGCCTAACTCTAGGGTATAAAGAGGTATCTCCAAAAATGTCTGTGAGTGTGTGTATTTTGAATTAGAACCTCTCTTAAGGCACCGATGCGAGATAAGACACTTCCATCTCTCTTTATGTGGCTAACCAATTCCCGGGAAACAGGTGAGCTAAAGAAGACAAATGCCCTAATGACAGAAAAAAAAAGGAAGAAAAAACATAGATGAGCTCAAAGGAATTAATGTACTGCAAGTAATTGCAGAAGAAAATCTGGAAATGCAAGTTGGATAATTTAATTTAATTTGTGGAATAAACATAAAGCATTTCAGTCAATAAAATACTTGACATACTTTCTGTATAGTGGTGATCTTCCAGACATATCAGAAAGGAATATAACAATGCTGCACATCAAAACAAATAAATAAATAAATAAAGATACAATGAGGGTAAGAAATATAGAGAATGTGGAAACTGCATAACAAATAAGCACATGGACATATACTAAACTTTAGCAGGGAAAACATAGTAAATTAATTTAAAATTGCTTGTGGTATATGCTAGCAGCTACATTCACCTAGTAATCACATCTTTCAGCAAGTAAAGCTCTTTAATAGGAGAAAGAGAACCCTTGAGCTGTCAGTCTTAGAAAATTAACTAATTTCCCAGTAGCACATTTTCAACATCTTCATGGAAAAAAATAATCATAATAGTGCATTAATTGGAAGAGAAGTACCATTTTGTTTAGTAAAGAATCTCATATTTAAATGCAAGGGCACCAAATGTCTTATGCATAGTTTTTCAAGTATTGCTTAGTGTGCAGGCAGATGTTTGTACTATTATCACACACTCCAGCTTCAGTAAAAATGCACCTAAAGAGAGGCTGGATTCAAAGTCTAAAAATATAATTCCATTATGATCAAAATCAGTAATGATAGTATAAATGGGTCAATTTCTTTACAACATACTAAATATTGTTTATGGTAAGACAAGCACCATAACATAATTAAATTTTGCCATTAAAAAACAAAATGATGAATCAGAAGGATGAATTAAAAGGCTAGGTAAGATATAATAAAGTACAATTTGATTTCTGATTATTAAGATGCAGACTTACATAATAGTTTGAGAAATAAAAAAGGATCTCTGAGATGATCAAATCAATCACAAATATCTAACAGAAATCCAACAAAGTGTTTTGCTAAATCGGGATGTTTTAACAGAGAACATTACTAAGAGGGTTCAATCATTATTGGCTAACTTGTTATATTATAGTTTCAAACCCATATCCTTACTGGCTTGATGGTGTCAAAATTGAAAGAAATTTTGAAAAGTAAATGTCTCATACTTCTCTTTGGTTGGCTGCATGAAATATATTGCATCCATGGATGGCAAAGGTTGTCTTCGTTTATGTATGTCTTCCACCACTGCAGGTCAGAGAACATGATTACTTCTCTACCTAAGAAATATTTATATTTATTTATAACTAAGAAATTTTTGCAGCTAGGCTACTTAGGATACTTCCGCATAATAACTAAAAAACCATATTAGACAATCATAATAACTCCATATTATCCCAGAGTATCTCAAAGCAAGAAAATGCAGAAGCTCATACACAGATATCTTTTTCTTCTTCTTAATAAGAGGCTAACATTTCAATGTATAAGAAATTATGGATGAGGACTCCTTTAACACAAAATGCAAACACAACTACAACGAAAAACACCAATATCTACATAGTTGTCAGAGGCACGCCTCCTATGGGGCTCCAAGAATAATGTCAGTGCGCACCTCTAGCGCTCTCTTACGCACAGTGTAGCTTGCTAACTTCCAAACACATTTTTGTTACATTTTTAAGATGTGTTTGTCTTCTAAAACCACTTTTATTTATACCCAAAACCTCTTCTACCTAGAGTATCTATTATGCTCAAAAGCCTGAGAGAAAATCAAAGATATTTAAAGTTGAACTTCACAATAATTTAGTATTTATTTGTCTTTTAATTAATATTTACATTGAGTTCATGTCCAATTGTAATTTATGAGTTATTATGCAATCTTATGAATGTTTTTAACTTTATTTTATTAGCTTAAAGTTATTTGAACTTCAAAGTTGATTATTAACAGATATGTTCAATGTGTTATTATTTTATTTATAAGTTATTTTGTATATTATCTGATATATTGTGGTTTTTAACCTTATTTGGTTAAGACGTTATGTGCCAAGAAGGATATATTTATGTATATAATAATTTGTAGAAAAAAACTAGGGAAAATGTACAAGAGACATGCGCCTCAGTATCCAATGGGGGCCTTATGACTCTGCGTCTTTCACCTATAACAACTATGAATGTCTAACTGAATTTCAGAGTAGGATTTCGGGAACTATATAAAGTATGAGCTGGTTATGAATAAAATTGTTCTTGTGCAGTTGCAAAGTAGGATATCTCATCAAGTATCCAGCAGAGCAAGAGCAAAATTGGCCAATTCAAGGAAATATTCCAAAACATGAATAATATTGTTAATCCATTTAAGCACTTAGGAATATGAATGTAGTCATTGGCTTAATAAACAGGTAAGTTGAAAAATATCATTCTGATAGAACATGCTTAAATTGACACTAGGGTTTAGCTGAGAGTAGATAATAATATTCAGCTTAAGGCAATAAAGAGAATTAGAGTAATCATTAAACAACAAATCTCTTCTTGTATAATTTTGAGTTTTATAGCATAAATATAGTAGTAACATTCGGATGTTTGGTAATGAAAAGATAATCCTTCAAGAAATTCTTAAATTGTCTGATAATGTATACGCATTAACAGGAAAGAAATGATAGATTAATGACAAACTGGATATTGTATTTATAAAGAGGTTAAGTGCACTAACATATTGATTATAAGTTTCAAGAAATTTGCAACCAGTCATAGATATAAAGATATAATGAAACACACAAAACACATGCTCAAGTACTAGGAAAATATCATTATCATAGACATAAGAAAGCACTAGAGTGTAAAAAATAAAAAGAAGCAAGATACACTTTTTCACTGACAGATTGACATTGGCCTTCTATATCTTACATGAAACTCCTTCCTCTGTAATGTCTGCCATCTTGCATGCATATGACATTATTTTAACTGTCAACTTGTCCATAATGAGTACCTACATGGCAATGTATCAAACTGAAGTAAACAAAACCTAGTACAAAATAACTACTAATAAGGGGTAATATATGATGATCATTTTAAAATCAGAGTCAAATACTGTCTTATCTCATAAAGAACAAATTTGAATGCATTGTGGGCAGATGGTTATCCATCTATGTCAAAAAAGACATTCACCAACCTGGACTTGTCTTGGTAATTGACATATATTGGTATAAGATTACCTTTTAAAGGTGATAAAGCTAGAGATATGGAAAAAAATAAAAATAAGGTCGTAATTTCATTTTGATTTTTCTCTTCAATACTGGAATTGAGGATAACTTCTTTTATTTTTTTGTCTATGAAGGGGGAAAAAAGCGTGATTGGAAGTGTGAAAATTGTAATGATTATAACTGATGTTGACCTTTTTAAATGAGAATGCAATTGGCTTATAAAATTTTTTAGATGAGTATTTAGTGAGGGTGTAATGTCTTGCTACATTATCATTTATATTTATTTAGAAATAGGCAAAATGTGTCTCACTTACTCAGAATTGAATTAAAGGCAACAAAATGTAACTAAATTTAAATTTAATCGACATCCCTAGTTGGGACATGTGATTTTCCCAATTGGTGTATAGTTGAGAAGTAAAGAAGATGCTGAGAAAAGAAGAAAACGATAATAATAAAAAAAAAAAATTGCCAAAATCTAAGAAATACATTCAAAATGTTCTTTTTAAAGGAGGAGAAAACATGTGCTTTATATAAGGAGGAGAAAACATGTGCTTTATATAAGGTAAAGGCCATAACACCACGACCTTAAATCTTGCTAACTACAAGACTACAAGTCAAACAATATCATTCCTTTTTGAAACTAGGAAATAAATCAAAGAGAAAAGTCAATTAAGTTCTTCCTAATATATTAAATGTGTAAAATATAACCAGATAAATAAAATAGATAGCAATATCCCTGGACTTAACGCATTCAGGTTTGCGTTACAAATACAAACCATAACTGAGAAGGTTAAAAAAATAAATATAAGAATTCAAGGTGATAATCCTAATGCACGAAGAAAAAATTATTCGGTTTTCTTTTTGAAAAAGAAAACACACAGAATACGCACAATTAGGCCACAAGACTACAAATTCGTTTACATAATCATTCCTTTCTTAACTGAGCAATAAATACGGAATACACACAGTTAGGAAATAAATGAAAACAGAAATCTTATAAATGTTTCCTAATCCATTTATGAGAAACACACAATTAAATTTAAAAATAAAAAAACTAGAAATAAATAAATAATAAACAAATATATATATATATATATATATATATATATATATATATATATATATATATAAAGATCCCTACATTGCATGGCTATATTTTAGTTTGCACCTTTTTTTTCTGTGTTTATCAGAAATTTTGTATAAGAAAGAAGAAAATTTTCCATAAGCATTCATGCCTTTGCACAATAATTTTTTACGGAAAAGAGAATTCAAGAAAAATTCCCGTACCTAAGCACATCTTAAGACATTCAAAAGTTAAAACATTGGTTTTCACAATTAGGACAAAATTTCCTTTAAGCAGATCACAGCTGATGGTTTCCAAAGAAAAAAGAGGGGGGGAAAAATTAAGCACACCCTAGCTTTAGACTTAATTAGACTGCTATCAAAAGATTTAAATTTATATACTCCCTCCGTCCCAAAATTCTATTAATTAGGCTGCTATCAAAAGATTCAAAATCAAATTTGAATGCATTACAATGACAATGTAGAAATTTATGCTGACCACTGAAATGAAGAGACAAAAATAAAATGAGAACCCAAGAAATACTAGATGACCTATAACATTTTTCTTGAGCCTGTTGCAGATAATGTCTCCTTATCTGGATAACTTGTTAGATAGTTTCCATATTCCATATATAACAAATTGATTAATATAAAAACATTTAGAAAGTCTGGATGATTTTTCTTTTAAAGGGTTGTTTATATGAGTCTGATGTAACATACAAATGGATGCAGAGAATTCCATAAGAATACTGTGATTGCTTTCCGTCATAAACTAAAGTCTTAAAAGGGAAGTTTGTTTTAGTAGGTATTATAAAACGGTTTTAGATTTTTCAAATCCTAGACTTTATCTATTTACGGATTTTAAAACCTGGTTTTCAAAACCACCCCAACATATACATCTAAACCTTATTTAATACTTTTTTCTCGCTATCTCTCTCCTCACTCATGTCTTCTCTCACATCTATTAACAATCTCTTGCACATTTCAACAGTCCTCTTAAGCACATTACCATAGTCCTCTTACACATTGATGTTGACATAAACATAAATCGTAAGCTACCAAAAACCCAAAATAAACGCATATTATTATAAATAAACCCATTCATTTTGAATTCAAAATTCAATAGACTCTGAACCGATTTTTAAAATCCAACATAAACAGAAAAAAAAATCACTAAGAGAAATAGTAATTTGACGAGCAATGGTTTCATCCTATGAGTATGTACCTTCCAACTTGACTTCGAGTCCCCAGTTTTGGCTGATCGAAGCATTTCATATAACAATCCTGTAAATGAGCAGAGAAAGTATTACAGATTGGAATGGGCTTAAAGCATAACGAAGCATCACTCCATAACACAAAAATAGCGACACTCTAATACAAGTTTTACACAGAAATTTGAAAAATAAACAGTAAATTCATCAGCACAAAAAACCATTAACACAATGTCAACCGATATAAGACAAGGAATCAGAAAATGAAAACTCAGAATACATTATAAATTTTAGACTAATGGACAAGAAATTATGAGATCAATATCTTTCACACATATTGGAAACTAACATTTAAACCATTTGAAAAATAACAGATACAACTTTAAGAAGAGGTGATTAATAATATTATTGATCTATGCATCAATAGTGTTGTTAAAACTCTAGGCCTATATAGTTGTCATCTCAATAGTGTCTTAATCAGGAATTGTTTACCAAAAAACAGATTTTTACCGCTGGTAAGGATGAAATCCCATGCTTTTTGTCCATGCAAAGATACAAAATAGAAAGAATATCCAATCATTTTATAGTGAAAAGAGATAAGCCAGAAGACCTCCTCCCCTATCCTTGAGTCGGAAACACACTATCTAAAGTAAATATTTTTCCTGATGGAATTAGGAACTTTTAACACAATCTAATTTCTCCTGAGTCGTGAGTTTGATAATTTTACAAAACAAATCTACTCCAGCAAATTTTTCAATTGTGGGTGAGATGTCATTCAGCTTCTTATAAATAGAATTTTTCTAAGCCTAAAAAAATCATAAGATTAAATTTCTGATGTGGAGTGATTCCAATAATCTTTTTAACCATTACAATTTACACTATTAACTATCATGCATAGTGGCATCACATACCATCCCAAAAAGAGTTCTTGTGCATCAGCAATGACTAGATTGTCTAGAAATGTTTCAAAGAGATATATCATCTTAAGCTACCTAAACATCATAATGCACCTGTGGATCACATGCTTCTCCTCCCCAATGCAAAAAATCAAGTAGTCTTCAATCAAGTGGCACACAATGGAAAACATGTCTGATGGATCAATTAAACACAAGCAGAAATTGAGAAATTAGAATAAACAAAAATAGAAAATACAGCACATGCGGTTTGTTCCTTCAATCAAACAAAGAGTTCCTGTGAGTGTTTCTTTTGAAGTCTTAATAAATAATGAGTAAAATTCAAGCATGATATCATATCAGCACAATATCTGGAGTAACATTAGTCTAGAACCAGTTCTGTTGCTCATCATACAGCAATTTTATCCAGAGACAACATTCATACAGGATAAGAAACATTTAAAATTATACAACCAAAATATCCATGAATTAACTTGGCACCAATCCAGCAGATTATGAGAACCAATAAAAAAGAATATATGAGTGGTTACATACTAGAAAAGACCAACAAAAATGGAAAAAGTAACATCAAATTTTTAGAAATTATCAACCTTATGGGAAACAATATGATAGAAGGATCCATAGACTTAATACACCTTTTTTCCTCCAAAACATGCAATAAGATACATAAATCTCTGTAAACAAGTCTTAACTCTAATTGGTATAAAGTAATTACAGAATAATCAAGTCTTAACTCTAGTTGACATACATTAAATAGAACAAAGTTTTATCGTTTAATAAGCATAGGGTATGGCCATAATCATAAAGAGAAATACTCAATAGGAACTATGACATTTGACTCCTAAGAAAGGGTCATATATTATAACGCATTTCTACCTTAACCAATAAGTTTCTTTTATTTTAATTTTCATTTTTATGAAAAAGACAGAAATTCTTTAAATTAAGGAAAAAGCAGAATACAAGGATGAGACATGCTTCTTGTCTAAATAAAATGAAGATTAAAAGCACATGACCCCAGTCCCAAAAAATATCTGAAATAAAATGTTCATGTAAATTTTTATGGTTGAAAGTTGAAACACACCAGGTAAACCCATAAACTTAACCTTATCCCACACCACCTCTAAGGATTCTTTATTGCCCATCCTCTATTCTTTCCTGTAAAAAAAACTTTTGAATACAGCTCTAAAATTTCTACTTCGAATATTTTGAATCATCATTAGGAAGAACTATTACATTAACAAAAAAATACATATTCAATCTGCATGTTGGATGTATGTGGAAAAATTCAAATAAAGAAAATTAAGATAAGATGTGGCAACATAGAAAAGGAATATGAGTTAATAGAAACATAAGTTAAAGGCTAAAAAACACTAAGAATGTTCCAGAACACGACCAATTATATATTTTATCAACTCCATAATGTATTTACTATCAAAAATTGACTTCTAACCTTGGCATAATAGGATTTGAAAGTATATTATAATTCCTAAAGGAAAAATAACTTTAATGCAGCTAACAACAATAATATGAATATAATTATTCATAAATAACCCATAAACATAATACTCACGAGACTTAGCTATAGATTCTTTATTTGAGAACACACTTCCCTTTTGAATCAACAAGATTACTTTTTTATTTTAAACTTCGAGTAATACTAATTCCAAATATCCCTAGATGCTTTGTCAAGCACTAAATAATAAAGTGCAATGCAAGCCATAACATAAATGCATATTACTCTCCAAGTCACTTCAGTGGCTGGTTCTATATTCATCAATAGTTACAAATTACAAAACTCTGGAATATAAAGTTGTAAGAAAAATAAACATAATAGCTTCTCCAATGAGTACTTACAAAATTTCACATAATAGTCTTCTTCAACACAAAATTCAAAAATAACAATATTCAAAACAAAGCAAAATATTATAACTTTCTCTACACCACCACAAGCTGCATTTCCCCAAAATCTTTATTTCTGGAGTATAGTGGATGGTGGAAATCCAAATTTTGAAATAAATAAATGCAAAATCTGGACGTGAATAGTATATTATATGTTCGTTTTAAGATTTTGACTAGGGTGAGATGTAGCTTTATGTCAAATAAAAATACAAAAGTTGATGGCGTTGTATTATTATAATTTTTGTTGGTTGTGTTTGTAATAAATTTGAAAGAAAAAAGTTTTTCATATAATTTTAGGTTGGTAAAGTATAGTGGGACAATCGTGTATGATTATAGGATTTTTTTTTGGGTCGAAACATAACATGATGGGGGATGTTACGTCCCCCCGTCATGACATGTCTGTACAAAAACAAACATGCCCCAAAGGTCTCAAGGATTCTTTGATATGAATCATGTTTCTCCATCCTCTTCACCTAAACAGCTCCATGTTATAATTATTCCAGGACAGTGTCACCAATCATCTTGCAACGCTTGTGATGTTTCAAGACCTTTAATATGCTAAATTTTCAACCATGTCATACTCTTAGTCAGTCCATTTCATCAAAGAAAACCGTGTTTTAAAGAATTAAATATCATATACAATGCTTAAATGCATGATCCTTAGGAGTTCATTTTGCTGGAAATCAATACTAGTAGAGTACAGTAGAATCTCTCATCAATATCTGTCAGAAAGTAAATAATCTAGAATAAATGCAGATGTTGATATATTAAATATATAATATGCTGGAAATTCTCAACAAGTTTCAAATAGCAGTCATGTCTGATCTAAAAACTGTTAATAAAGTTTGAATAGCATTACAACTCAAGTTATCTTCACTTCAAAGTTCACTGTGCTAATAATGCAGATTTTGGCCGATGATATGGCTAACACGATAAATATCTACAAGATATTAATTTAATTTTATGTAAGTGAATGGTACCAAAATAATTTTCAACAACATGATCACCCAAGCTAAATCTGTTCAAGAGAAGTGTCATTGAACCATGATCGCAAGCAACCCAAAACAACCTTAGCAGTAAGCGAATAGAACCCTGATAGCCATGACAATTTCCTAAAGAAAACCATATTTTTTATCATTAATTTATATCCCTTTCCTTTAACTCAAATAATGGGTTTTTCTAACATTCGAGTATTTATTTTCATAAGGTACTATATATAACCAATTTCACTTATCTTTGACTCATTATTTATCAAGTGCTGGGTTTGGCATACATTATATATGACCTCTATCAACCCTCTTCCTTTCATATTCTAGGTAAATTGTTTTCCATGCCCCTCAACCGATGCATTAAACATTTCCCCGTAAAAGAGATTGTAGACTGTTCAACAGTCAAATTTACAACCATACTAGCACTTCCATGCAAGAAAATCCAATTAAATTCAACCAAAGGAAACAACTAGATAGAGATAAATTTATACATAGGACTAGTACAATAAAATTCCAGAGTCAGAAGTATAATCATTTGGAACAAAATTAATCGCATTAGTTCAACACACAACACATACCAATCTCAATAGTAAAACCACCTACACCCAATTCAATCACACAAACAACAAACCAACTAAATTGAACACGCACTCGCTTAACAAAACCCATGTAATTGTACTAAAATGAACAGAGATGCAAGATTGACTTACTGTCTCGGCTAATTAGGCGAAAATTCTTGTACTCGCTTCCCTGCGACGACGTATCCGAATCAGACATCGACATGGTGATCAAATGGGTATTGATAAATAGGTATCAGTTTTTTCCCCTCCCTAAGCGATCAATCAATGCTCGTTACCAACGTTCTTGATCGGTAGTTCGATTTTCTGATTGTGAATTGTAGAGAGAGCAAAAATCTTTACACGGAAGAAAAGGAATGAAGAAATGGTATTGTTTATATTCGGGTTTTACGTGTGTTTGACTGTTCAAGCCCGATTGTTGAATTCTTTGAGAAACCTGTGTAAACGGGGTCGGGCGGCTCGAGCTGCTCGGAAAAGTCGCATAAGATGCTATAAATTAATATAGTTTCAATGTTCCAGATACGTTGACAATAAATGGTACAAAAGAAATTGTTTAAGTTTCTTTGAGGTGTACTTGAATTTGTAATTTTGATTTTAAAAGTTATAGGTATAATAAATCTTGATAATTTTTTGTTCGAACTTTTTTTACGTAAACTTCAATTTTAGAAAGTAGAAAACAGAATAGTCATTGTCACTTTCAAAAACTAGAGAAGAAGCCAACTCATTTTCACCATACTTAGAAAAGAAAAAAGGTTATAAAAAGTGAAATCTGAAAGCAGAAAATATTTATTTGACCTTGAGAAAGAACAAACACAAGCTTTACTTCATGTTCAATCAGATCTTATCCCTCCAATCTCCTCAGCGCAGACTTTGTTTTTCTGGCCCCAATTAGCTAAACCAATGTCCAGTTTGATATGAAACCTGAAGATCTTCACTGAAGCACTGAATAATTGAAAACATGTTATCAAAACATCAAATTTCATCATATCTGCAACTGCACCAATTGCAATAGACAAACATTATAGTTTTGTAACCTTAAGCACCATGTCTTCTATTATGATATGTTCCTTGTTGCACTCTTAAGATTTGAGAAAAACATAAATTAATATTAAGTTTTTACTCCCTATTTACAAGTTGGAATGTCCCCCACAGTACTTTCAAAGTTCAATTGACAAGAAAATAGTTCCTTATGTTTATCTTAAACCAATATTATAATATTCGTATCTCATTCAAAATAAGATGATGTGGGATGTAATAGTTTAAATCTAATGTAAAGCATAACTATAATTCCAAAGAAAATTTTGTCCATACATCTGCTAACCTTCTGTGATTGATATACTTCGCCCTATTTTATGGAAGAAGTGATAAATCCCCAATTGCCACTATATCGTCATATTATAAGTTATGACTTTCAGAAAACATTAGTGTGCATTGTTAAGATGAAAACAAAAATACGTTATTTATACGAATGTACATTAGTGTACATTCTATTAAAAAAGAAATTGAAAATCCACGATTATATTGAAGAACTCTACTAATGTACATTAGTGTGCATTCTTGAGAGAAATAAAAAATAGGTGATTAAATTGAAAAACCATACGAATGTGTATCAGTGTGCATCTTTGAGAGAGAAAAAGAAAATACACGATTGAAACTATTATTAAGTACATTAGTGTGCATTATTAGAGAGAAACAGAAAATACGCAATTAAATTGAAGAACCGTACGAATGTACATTAGTGTGCATCTTTGAGAAAGAAACAGAAAATACGTGATTAATTAAATTAAAAATAGGGTTGTTATAATTATACTTAAAAATCTCTCACCCATTGTTTTTATATGATTTCCATTGTTTTTATTTGATTTAGTGTACATTAGTGTTCAATGAAACTAGTGTTAAGTGAAAACATTGAAATATTCAGCGTTGTAAATAAGGTAAAACTGAAAAAAGAAATAGACGTTTAGATTAATGTATTTATTAGTAATTAGGTTATATACACGCGTACATATGAATAATAATCCCAATAATATTAATTGGAGAACATTTTTTTATACAAATTTTAAAGTAAAAAATTAATACAGACACTTTTAGAACAAAGTTATTAAATATATCCAATTGGCATTTTTATGACTGTAATACCCTTAATTATAAACTATTAATATTACCGGGTGGGTCACTTCCCCAACCCCCCAACCCCACCCCCCCACACCCACCAAAAACCCTTTCACCACTCACCCCCATCATACGCATTCTCTCACTTCAAACCCACCTCACATTCTCTCCCGTAATTTCTTACTTGTTTTCTCACCTTTCACCCCTATTTCATCCTTTGAATTTTATTTCTTCATCTTAATATTTTTGAAATTAAAAAAACAAACTGAATCCTCTAAAATCTCATTGTTACCCATCACTACATTTTGGTACTTCCCCTCGAATATCTTACGGAGTTGCTGAAGATAGCAGTGGGGCTCTTCTGTGTGACTTATCGGGCGTGTGTTGAACCTTCCCCAAGCTTCTCCCTTATTGAATAGATTCTAGTAGTAGTTCGTGGAATCCACTTAATTCTTGAAGCCCCACTACATTCTGGAGTACAGATTCTTAAAATTTCATCACCCTTCGACGAAATATTTTTCTGGGTTAATCAATTTCTACAGACTCCCGAAAGCTATTTCCCGAATTCATTGTTTAGATACGTTCTCTTATTTTTTGCTCTACTGTATTGCCAATGAAATCTAACCCTAGTTTGCTTTTTGAATTCGAAGATACTCTATTTTAGTTGTGTATAATTCAATATTGTTGGTGACCACCATCTGATTATGTAAATATGACAATTTCAGCCACGAAAAATTAGGTATTGTTTGAATGAACTTAGTTTGAGCAGTCAATTATCATTGTATTTATTTTCTACTTGGTTTTATATTAATTGCATCTTTTGCAACTGATGACTCTATAGTTTTAACATTGCTTCCTCATTCTTTTAGAGAAAAAGTTTGTTCTCTGCACCCAAAGCTTAATAAGACTAAGAAATTATATCCACTACATCAATGTTGCTAATACTATATTATTATTGAATCAGATGGAGACATATGTTTGACATGCAAAAATGTTTGTTTTTGTTGTTAACTTTCATATTGTAGTGGAAGCGTGGATATTTGAAACTGAACATGGTTTACTAAATCATGAGTTACAGGGTTTTGTACTCGTGAGCTTTTGTTGAATCTATTTTATTTGAACTGTTCATGAAGCATGATAGCTTCTGGTATTGCTTATAGTTCATAACCCTTAATGTAGTATTTCGGTATTAATTTCAACTTTAAATGTCTTGGGGACGGAACAGAAGCACTATGGTTATCTGATTTCTTTTTGTGTAGATTCTAAATTCAGATTTTGGAGCTTGGATTTTGGGAAAACTTTGTTTTACATTAATGTTAAAGAGTTTTGAGTGAACTTACTGCATTTTTAGATCAGTTCATACATTCAGATTTTAGTTAAAATTAAGCAGTGTTGAATTTTAGTAGCTACTCAGTTGCTTAATCTTCGATGTTTGAGAGTCAAAAGAATGTTAGAATTGTAAAATTTTCCATGTTGGCTGACAGTATTCTTTCTTAGACTAAGCAGTGTATCCATATGGTAAGTGGAAGTGTTCTTGCCACACTCTCTAAAGCATCGAGTTCAATTCATTTAGCAAGTATGTTAGTTTGTAAGAATATCCCATTTATGTAGATTTTATTTCTAACAATTTCTTTTGAGGTCTAAGACTATAAAAGGCTGGCGTTTGATCCATTTGGTGGGAAAGGGTTCCAAGAAATTAGGTGAATTAGAATTGTTCACCGTGGTTGAATAACTTGATTGAATGTTCAAGACTTTATACGTGAATACTTAGGCTCGACTGAAGAATCGGGGTTGAGAATCATTTTAAATACTATTGTTTGGATTTGTGATGGTGTTAGCTTTCGTGGTGCGTAAATTGAATAGTTCATACTCGTCCACCCTTTTATTTGAAACTTTTTCACGCTTATTGTATTTCGATTTTAGATTTGTCCATATCCAACTGATCTTACTTTACTTTTTATTGCAAACAAAATAATAGTGACTCTAGTTTTTAGCATCATCATCGGAATTCCATGAATGGTAATATTTGTAAATTTTTTCAATGGATAGATCCACTCTTGTGTCAAAGATCTATGGAGATCATACCATGTTTACTCTACAATATGAGGGCAAAAGAAGATGAATTGTTGCAAGTTGAGATGAAGGTGAAGAGGCTGGAAGATAATATGAAAAAGATACAGCAAACTGATCTGATTCGGAAGAAAAAATTTGAAGAAACGCAAGGCTAAAACAGTGGAATAACCTTTATCTTATCTTGATAATTGTAATTTGGTTCCCATTTCTATTTCAAGGCGATTTTGAGGATTTGTAATAGGGTATATAATTTTGAATATAAAGCTCAACCTAGGTATTTCAATTAAAGTTCATGAAAAATATGCTTGCCCTTAATATACAAATCTTTCTCCAACCATGTTTGCAAGTTTGAGCATGTATCCTGATTTCCACTATATTGCTAAAAATATAAATAGGTTCATGGGATATATAACTATCAAATTGTAATGGTGCATTATGGCTAGATACATTCTTCTTCCCGTGTTCAAGAGCCTTCATTTATTAATGGTGGTTCATTCAAAGAAGATGTGTGATGTTGTGTACTTACATGTATTTGAAGATGCTCATTCAAGTATTACTTTATTTATTAGGAAGCACCCAACATTTAAAAGATCATGAAAGTTCACTCACGATGGGCTTGGTCATGACAGTGATGAAAAACCGACATGGTCACCTATATAATGACCATCATGAGAATCGACTAGATGGACATCATGATTACCAACTAGAGTACCATTATGATGACCGACCGATAGTTGGGCACAGGGAGAAGGGACATGCTATGCAACCATTACTAGCTCGACATTTTAGGGTTTATGTTTCATCTCACATGTGAGATGTCATGTCAATCATTGGAGGTATACAACAACTGTATCTAGACTCTAAACATATGCATTAATATAATTGAATGAGTTTAGGAGGCAATCCGCTTGAACACAATCACAAAAAACATACTAGTATGGAACACATATTATATTACTTATCTATTAAAATGGGTGAGAGTTAATTCCATGTGAAATTCAATTTTTATTCATCACGTATTGAGTTGGATTTAATTAAGAGGGACTAAGTTAATACTAATATGTGGTCTTTCACATCCTCTAAAATATATACATTTTATTCCTTTCATTAGTCTATGGGGGTTACTATTATACGAAATCATCACTTGATAACATGATTCTTCACCTACATGTAATGTTGACATTACTCACATGCAAGCTAATGACATGATCTGGACCTAATGACAACAATACTGGTAAACTACGCAGTAGCTAAGTTGGTAACCTACATGGTAACTGACGTGACTACCATTATATTCCCCTACATGACAACCATTATGGTTACCTACATGATAAAAAATTCTCATTCCTATGAAGCAGAAAAAGAATTTGCAGCAGGGGTTAATCACCAGAAAACTTACTGGCGTTTTAGATTAACACAGAATAATTAGTGATTTTTTTTAGAATACAACACACATCTAATAACACAATAGGTAACATATTATTAATACTTGAATTTATACTCCAACTAAACTATATGGCCTCAACAATAAGATCTCGAGCTCTATGATCGGGGCAAGCCCTTTTGGTGTGGCATGAGAGGTGGCAAATTGAACATTTCATCCAAATACGGTGCATAGCTGGGCCCTCCAAAGATGGTGATGAAAATCCAACTCCATCCAAATCCTCATGTTGGGTACAACACGACTAAAAGTACAAGTCACCCTATTGTGATTCACCTCCCGCAATTCGAACATTTATTGCCTCTACGAACACTCTTACTAAGTTCTAGTGCACTCTTCGTTCGACTCCGTTTAGGCCTACTGGATTGCTTCGGGCTATCAAGTGGTATGCAGACTCTATCTCGTATTAGTGGAAGAACATCTCAGTCCTTTGAATCCGATAGAGGATAAATTGAACCACCCCACATCAATTTTACTATTTCATTCTTGAAACAGTCCCCCACATAAGAATTAACATTGAGGCCCTTTTTCCTTCAAAACATTAAAGAATATATAATGAAAAGTTGATATATGTTTATTAATTCTCTCAACATAGACATAAAGGTACCTGATCGCAACAAGTGCGTGTAGGCATGGAATGAGCTCATTAATTTTGAAAGACACATTCTTTTCATTAACTTTCCCTACTAGGTATATGTCGTAGTTGGCACTTTCAAAATCTGTCTTTATGAGCTCGTGCATCAATTATCTAAGCGTCTCCAGGTTATGGTCACTCTTAGGCATTCGCACACCCTACTCATTACCGCCAACGTACTCAACCCCATTCCATTCCTCGTTAGCATGCACAAAAATAAACTAAACTGATGACATTCCACTGCACATACAAACAATATTTAATTTAGGCTGAAACATGTATTAACATGAGTAAATAATTTTCATACTTGGTATAATATTAAACCCTCAACCCTAAACTTTCTTAATCCAACGCAAATTCACATTTTATTTAAAACTAAACACCGGACACAACAATACATCCTATATTCTTGGATTCAATCAGTACAAAATCAGAAATGGACTTTGCATACGTTTTCAAATTATCCAACATCAATTAACACAAATATAATTGGAGCACTTAGATGGGTTCGGAATCCATATCATCTTTATAAATTTTCACAGATATATTTATAAAATGATAGCTTTTCGTCCATCCTCGTACCTTTAAAGAACGACAGACTAAAGGAAGTGTGTATAATTAAAAGAGACCATTTCACCAACGATTTTACCAGCCGAGCATGGTACATTAACCCATTTGCTTACAAATTTTACAATAGAACAATGCAGCAAAAAGTATAGTTTGTCACTTTATCTATTTTTTCTGATTAGACAGCGAAATCCATTTCCATTATTTCATTTAGGTCACCAGAACAACTATTTTCTCTACATAACATGATTCATAATTACAAATTTTGCTTTACTAAAACTCAAATAATCCACCTCGAAGATCATCAATACCCTTCTTTGACACGCACCTACCCAATTTTTAAGGACTATATTCCATCAAAGACCTTACGGGATAAGAAATAGATTTGATATAGAATTTGAAGTACAACCAAGGCAATATGTAAGAAAATCTTCGCATTTAGCTCTTGCAATCTGAGTACGTTAGGGCCCTGAAATGAAAACAACTACTTTGAAAAATCCAGACCTACATTAGACAAATCACAAATGCATATCCCCGTGCCATAGAGCTCAATTTGATATGGATGAAGTAAAGAATGAGAAAATATTTGGAGCTAGCTTGCAAATTGTGTACTCACCGTGATTGGTTTCCACATTAGTGTCGAAGTAGTCACGTGTTGATGTGAGCAGTGACGGAGGCATATGACGAATATGCCTTACACATAGCCCATATTCAGTGCAGAGGGTTTCTCGTCGGAAGTCGAGTGCGAAAGCGCCGCTGCAAGTGAGGGATGAACTTTGCTGAAATGATGCAAGCAAGAACTTTTACTTGCAATTCCTTCTTCCTTTCGATTGTGGGATCAGTTGACAAGTGGAATTTGGGGTATTCACGATTTTGGAGCAGCTCTTACCTCTTCTTTTCAGCTCGGGTGTCGAAAGGATTGTAGGGTGAAGATAAAACTAGGAGTTGTATTGAATTCTTTCTGCTACAATTGTGAAGAGCTATAACCCTGCTGAAGGAGAAGCAAAAAGGAGAGAGAATGGGAGTTTGATTTAATTAATTTCAGCTGGATAGGGTGGAGTTGAATTGAATTCCTTCTACTGCAATTGTGGAACATATAACCCATTTAAAGGAGACGCAACAAGGAGAGATCGTGAGTTTGACTTGATTAATTTCAGGTGGGTAGGGTGAATAGGGTATAACCACCCAGCTGGTAATTTTGTTAAAAAGCAAGGAGGGTTAGTATTGCCAAAAAAATGCCAAATGGTTATTATTGATAATTAAGTTAGATGTTTGTCGGTATTAATTTTTCACTTTTTATTTTGGTAATTTTATATATTGGCACTAATATTTATAGGTTTAGAATTTAATTTATAATATATTTTTCGCTCATAATTAAAAAAAAATTGCAAACCATTAATTATCCATGGTATTTAAAATTTGAAAAATTATTGATTAGTTATATTTATTATTATATTTATATTTCAATTCATGATTTCGGATTAAACTTTCTATAAAATATATATACCTTACTCATATATCTCTAACCATTTTTCACATTAAATCCCAGTTTAGAGTAAAATTCAAATGACTAGGACAATTAATAATTCTATTATTTGAGTCATTTTTTATAGTTCGCTCACCCCATATTATTATTTTTTATGGATTTTTTTAATTAGGAATTAAATAATATTTAAGTGAGATCATCTATACAATCATTACATTTAAGATAAGAATTAAACATAATGTACAACATTGATCATCAGAAAAAATAAAATAAAATAAAACAAATAAAAAAACTAACTTTGTTTTTGTGGATTAATTTTTTTTCTTTGCATTCTTACTAGTTTAGAGGAAAACATTTCATCCTGTACACCTATAAATTTTATTGAACAAAAATAGAAGAATAAATGAATAGCAAGAATCATTTTACAAAATTAATATTATATATTCAAAATCCTAGTAAATAATTTCTTTTTAATAAGAAAGATTAATTTTAGAAATAGTTTTGAAAAATACCAAATTAATTTTACACATACCTTATGTTAGTGACATCGTTAAATGTGTGTTGGGTTGAATTTTGAAGTAAAATATTTTTATTCGTAGTTAAAATGAGGCATATATTGAGGAGATATAGTTATTATTATTATTATTATTATTATTAATTTATCCAAATAAGGATATTTATTTAATGTAACTTATTTTCATATATATAGATGAATCTTTTAAATTCGTAGAATATAATTCATAATAATGGCAGTTTAAAATCTAAAATTAAAAATTTAGATAAACAAAAATAATATTAAGGCACAATACATGTAAATAAAATATAAAATTATTAGAATATATACGGAAAAAAGATATTATATGGGAGTCCATAAGATATTTTAGTATTTTAAACTTCAATGGCGAATAATCCCCGTAAATTAGGATTTTGTGTAACTTGAATCTTAAATTGTTTTTGTGTAAATTGAATTATGTTTCGAAAAATAATATATATGTACATTTCAAATAACATAAGTAAGATAAAAAAGTAAAAGAGGATGAAAAAGATCAGAGAATATACATGACAATTAATCAAAAAAGATAAAAAGAAGTTAAATTCACTCAAATATATAGATCGTAATTTTATATGTAAAGATTTTTCTCAAAACATGATCTCTTTTATCTCCTAATAATCAAATAATAATTATACCATGCATAGCTACAGGCCACAACAACTAATAATTATTGGCTATGCACTCGGGTGCACCCACTTTAAAAAACGTATATAAATATAAACAAAAACATGTACAATTATGAAAAAAAAATGTATACAATTTAATTGTTAGTTTTTTAATGAAAGATTGAGTGTAAAAAAATATATCATTATTAAAAAACATGTATACACTATTGAATAAAAAGTTATACACATATGGATGCTAGTTTTTTTAATGAAAAACTTAGCGTGAAAAAAATATACAATTATTAAGAAACACATATACAAAATAGAATAAATGTATACAAAATAGAATAAAAAGTTATACACATATGAGTGCACCCTTGCACCCGGGTGCACCTAATGGCTAATATCAACTCATAATTATTAGCTCATATGGATATATGTATATATGATGAGATATCTTCTACTAATTAAAATAACTAAATATATTAATTAAAATATGTTCATTAAATAATTTGTTAAAATTAAAAAGAATTGAAAATAATTCTGAAGACGATTCCTCATCAAAATTAAACTCTCCTTTAGTATATTAAAGATATGTTAAAAATTATCCATCCATATGGTATATTATTTCTCCTCAATTAATATTTCTTTTTTCTTTCTCTCTCTTACTTTTATCATTTCTCTCACCTCAATTAAACTTGATTGGACATATATTTATAGTTATTTTACTTCAACCAAAACAAAAATAATAAATATGTTTTGGTAACACGATGTATTTTACAAGTAAGGAAATCGTGTTTTTTTTAAATTAATTTATTATTATAATTTGTGATCTTGTTGATTTAGTAATTGAAAAAATGCTAAATAATTAAATATAAAAGCAAGCCAAAACTTGGTGCTCCTAAAAATGTCAGGGTTAGTTGAGAATTAGGATATTATAATATTTTTTTCTTCACATTTAATCTTCAAGAAGAACTCTAAATACATCCATTCTGTTTCTAGTGATGTTAAGACATTAAAAGCAATGATCTTACACACAATTAACGTAATGCATTTTAAATTGACAAATAAACGAAACTTACCTAGCTTAATAGAGTTTGCGATGTACCTCAGTTTCCTTTAGGTACAAAGTTGGAATCGCCCATCCCAAGTCCTCTATACCCAGACCCGATAAAATGGTGGAGAGATTAATCAAGAAGCTGCAATAGTTAAATAAGTGAAGAAGGTGAAAACTAATACGTGAAGAAGATTATTGAAATAGTTAGGGATACAACTATTGAGTGTTTTCTTAACACACAATTAATCCCCAAGTATAAAGGATGTAACTGTAGCTAGTTAAGCAACCAAGTTTAATTATCGAACCCAAAGGACGGATTATTATCAATGTTATTACTATCTAAATTAATTAAAACTGCAATAAAGTTTGAGAATAATTAATTAACTGCTAAACAAATTATTAAATAGCAAATAAAATAGATAAGCAGTAGAGAATTGACGAAATTGATCAAATGAGAGAATAGGTAGCTCTTAGGGGAATCCAGTTTTACTCATTAATCTCCCTTTCATGTATACTGTCCGACTCTACCTTGTGGAATATGGACGTATCACTTAACCATGCATATCTACTCTATAGACACAAGTAAATAAGCGTATAATACATGTGAATTACCTTGGAGCAAGAGATATAATTTCAACCCCCTTTCTAGGTACTATCAGTATCAATTATTTCCCATGCACTTAATGCTCTAACCAGATATGATCTCCCTTTATAGATACTATGAAATTATTCTCTTTATCCTACATATTAACATGAATTCAATTCAACTAATAAATATTCATATATGATAGTTCTAATGAAACTTCGGAGTCCCCTCACTTAGAATCATAACATGGAATTCTGTTCAGCAGTGAACGCGCTCAATCAACAGCCAAGATATATATTCAGACTCTATATAATAGTTGAAGATGCATAAAACGACCGTGAATATGGATTAAAAATGCATAGTCATATATAAAATAAACCACAAGTAGTGTTGTACAAGAAAGTTCAATTAACTCGTAAAACCTTCATAAACTCTAGAACTACCAAAGCGGTTCTAGCTCATGATGTCGCAAAGAACAATCATGGTGGTTGGATAGATCTTACCCATAGATTGGAAAATTACAAGATAAATTAAGATACTAAGTAAACCCTAGAAGTGGGAATTATTGCGTCTCTCTCCATCTTGAATCTTCACTTGGTTCTCCACTTGATTCGACAGACGAATCTCTCTCTACAGCTCCTTCGGATGGAGTTAAGGTTTGGATATGATGTAGGATGGATGTGGAATCTCTCTTTCTGATGTAAACTGCATCCCCTTTTATACTTGTAAACTCTCCTAATGGGCCTTTACTGGGCTTTTTCGTCGAAAACATGCACATACACGCACTGGAGGTGTAAAACCCGATGAAACAAGAAACCCGTGATGCCGCTCGACACAAAGCTATTCTTGTCAAACAACTTTGCTTTGGTTGAGTAGTGATCAAGCAGCACGCCTATAAACCGAAGCCTATTTCCTCTCCGTTTGACCATTGTTTGACCAATCTGGCTTTGGTCGAGTAACTCCCCATTGTCAAGCAGCAACTCTGTAAACTGGGCAACTCTGACCACGCTGTTGGACCCTTACTCCATCAAACTGGTCTTGGTCGAACGGCTCCCGAACTGGTCAAACGAGACCTCGCAATTCATGTCTTCTGATTCTTAGCACATCTAACCCGTTTTCCTGTGAAATTATGATTAAACAACCTCAATAGCACCTGATTTGTGACTTTTCCATACACATCCCGATTTGCCTTGATTTAAGACCAAATCATACTCAATTTCCACATAAATCAGAGGTTAAAATACATAAATTCTCACTCTCAACACTAGGATCACAAAGGACTTGTTTTTGGGTTGTATTGTTGGCTCTTTGGTAAAGGTAGGAGAATATAGGTAAAGTGACTAATTCACTAGTAGAGAATTACCTTGGAGCTTTACTTTTCATCAAACAGCTTCATTCTTTTTCTCCATCAACATTCTCATGACTTTTCGATTCTTCTTTTCTCCTTCTTCACTTGGAGGCAATATCTTTTTTTTTTTGAACATAAGGATACTAGTTTCAGGCACTACCCTTTATAACAGTCGGGGTACAAGTTTCAGGCACCACTCCAAATAAGATTTAACCATGATTTTTCTCTTTTCCTAACTTGCACTTTCATCAAACCTTACTTCCTTTTGCTTTTTATTCTTCACTAGCAACTTATTCACCTCAACTCTATTCTAGTAAATAGGGTATTTAAGGCTCAAATAAAAGTTAAATAGGAGGCTTTTTATCAAAGGCTTGCCAAAGAAAAAAAAACTTCTCTCAACGGGGCTTCCATTGATTTACAAATGATAAAGGAAGGTAAAATTTGGCTAAGTGGCTCAATAAAACAATAATGGCCTAAGATTATGTCCTAATATCTAACAATCATAAATTTCAAGCAAGACTCCAAGCGAAGTTCTAGAATACGAACATATGAACGATACTCATAAGAATAAACTATCATGCATTGATGTAGCATGCTTTCATAAGTCTCAAATTCTCACATGGGTTATAGACTTCCTAAGCACTCTTCAAAGCATGCAATCAAAATCAATCTCTACATGAACTACAAGCAAAATAAACAATACATGCCTTTCATTAACAAAATCAACATGCATCAAATACAAGTGCAAATGCATGTAAAAGAGTCAACATTTGAATACAAAACCAATAAACAATCCAAATCAATACTATAAAAACTCAAATCTAAACACGAAAATTCCAAGTACAATCCATCCTCACATGAATCACTCAATATACTCAATATACAAGCCATCCACACACATCAAACTCAACCTGTAAAGGAAAAATAGAAGGGAGGTGAGAGAAATTAGATAAAGGCAAAAACATGGCGCACTCTACTGCTGTGGAGCATCATCATCACTATCCTCCATACGCCATAGGTCAAAATCCCTCAGAAGTACCCGTAGCCTTCTATCCATCTCTTGGTAGTTAGCATACATGGCACCTAACCTTCTATCCATAGCATCGTACTGAAGGTTGAGCGCAACATAGTTAGTGTTTGCCAAAGCAAGCTGGCGGTTGGTCTCTTGCTGGTTGTTGTTTAAGGTGACGAAGTGATCGTTCATCATCCTAAATTATTCTCGGTCAAACTGATCTTGAGACCTCTGTAAGCAGTTAAAATTTACGGTCCAATTAAATGGTGACACGTGAATTTTCTGGATTAAATATTAATTATTAATTTATTTTGGAATTTAGATAAATTAATTCCTAAAAATAGATTAATAAATAATTGATAATTAATTTAAGCTCAAACAAATTAAATGTGGCTTAAATTAAATGAGTTCTGACCCAAGTCAAGTAAGCCCAAGTCAAATGAGGCATGACTTAACTCAAACAAGCCCATACAGATTAAATGAGGCCTGGCCCAAGTAAAAAAAGCCCAAGTCAAATGAGGCCTGACTGAAGTCAAACAAACTCATATAAATTAAATCAGGCCCCAACAAACTAGGCCTGATTACAGCCCAAACAAGTGGAGGCCCAAGCCCGCAGTTTATGGCCCAAATAGACTGGACCAATCAGAATGCAAGACATTTATGAGGGGGTCTTCACCTCTCACCTATATAAAAGGGTCCTCCTCCCTTCATTTGACACACTGAAGCATCCGAAGACGACAACGCTCTGAAGAGATTGAAACACGAGCAACGCTCCTCAAGATCTTCAAGGCAAGAACGGCATACGACCCGGGATTAAGGTGCTAAGCCCCCTAGATCGAGTGTTCTTTATACACTAAGTTCTTCAAGTGTTCTTCGAGACAAGAACGGAATACGACCCAGGATTAAGGTGCTAAGCCCCCCAGATCGAGTGTTTTCTATACACTAAGTTCTTCAAGACAAGAACATCAAACACGTTTAATCGGAACAAAGGTTCGACGCCTCTGGGTTAACATTGCAAAGCCCCTAACTCGAGTTCGGACAAGCTTCAACTGAAGATCTAACTCAACACACACAGTCAGCGCAGTTAACATAGTCAGCGCAACACACTCCAGTCAAAGTCAAAGTCCAAATTGGTTCGAGAGAAGAATCAGAGGATAGATAGAGATTGTTTCCTAAATTATCAAGTTCAATCCGTCTGGATATCTTTATAATTCAATTTGTATTTATTTTATTATAAATAAAAAATTTGTTGTTACAACCTCCAAAAGTCATACTGATACTGTTGCAGTGGCTGTGGCTGCATGGGAGGAATTCCCATCTCCGGATGCTCAAGCATCTCTCCATGTACCTCGGGGATCGGCTGCTTAAATTGCTGCTGCTGCTGCTGTGGCTCATCCTCCTCCTCCATTGGCTCATCGGGCTCTCCTACTAGAATCATGTCTTCATCCAAGTAGACACCATCAATATGCATTTGAGCCAAAATCCTCTAATCTTCATTTCTAATAAACGTATCGGAGATCGCCTTATGTGGAGGAGTATCCATCAGGAGGTTCTCGTTCATCTGAATAGTAGTAAAATCGACGAAGGAGAAAGAAAACATAAAGGACACCGATTTACTCCCTTGAATGAATATCCAAGCGTCATCCTTCCTCCGAGCTAAGCCCATCCTCACACATGCTGACATAATCAGATCAGGATCACCTAGAATTGACCTATACCCCGTCAAATCAATGTTGTAATACTATGCTATTAGAGTAATCTGCCCTTCGATATTGATCCTTTGAAAAGAGTGTATAGTGAACTTATGTAACTGTTGGAAAAAGTAAGCTCCAACGTTGAATTGGATCTTGTTCATCATACACCACATAACATACAACTCCCCTCTTAGAATACAACCACCCTCAAATCGAGCAAACGACGTGTTTCCAAGTATCCGGTCCATGTAAGCGATCACCGGGTTGTGAATAAAAGCAAACCTCAAAGAGTTGGACACGAAGTCCCTTTACTCTCTGGTGATCGACCTCCAAAAAACATAAGGGTCGAAGTCAGCGTACTCTTCTTGTCATATCCCTTCAAGGCATCCAAAAATCTCATTGAACTCGCTAGCATACATCAGCTTTTGCTCCCCTCCAATCTGAAACCACATGCCATACGGAAGAAGACCATCTCCACAATCGCACTCTAGCGTGCATAATACCTTTGCAGTAATGTGGAAGTACGTATCCCTCTTCAACTCCATAAACTGGTTAATACCAACTTGGTTGAACATCCATCTTATATCGTTTATGATCCCCATCTCCACCATAGCCTGATCATCCAGATACCTCGTCCGTGTAATCTTATCAGAAAAGCTCCCCACAACTCCTCCTTTTGTTCCCAATTCTCAATTTGTATGTTGAAGTCAGAAGGCCTCCTCTTATCCTTCTTTAATTTCTTTGAAGTTTCACCCTTCTTAGGTGTCCTCGATTCCTTCCTCTTTGAAGGTGTAGCAATTCCATTAACTACAAAAATTGTGTTTCAATACACTACAAAGGTAAGAAAGCAAGTATTCCCAACCTAGGACTCGTTCTAGCATAGATTCTACTCAAGACTTCAAATCTATATGCAAACAACAAATTCATGAATCAACTTCTCCATAACTTCACATGTGTAACCATAATAGGACTTGAATCCACAAACACCATCCATCATAGAGAAATTACAATAAAAACCCTAGGTCATAACTTCATATTTCAACATGCTTCAACACCAATTCCAACATGCTTCATAATGAATCATAATTCAAACAATTAAGCATAATTCATAGCATGCATCAATTCTATTTTTTAATTACTTATCAACTTCATACCAAATCAACGAGCCCATATAAAAATTCAACAATTCAACTCAAGCCTGTGATATATGCAACATCAATTTCACATAAAATCATAAATCTAACGTACAATTGAACCCATGCAAATTCATATGAAATTTCAACAAGAACACCCAATTTCTACTTTCAATCCTAACTAAAAACATGTTCAATCAACTTACCCATCAATAACTAAGCAAAGAATCATCAAATCCAAGGATAAAGAGTTAAGAAAACATATTTTTATCATCGGCCATGAGTGTGTGTGACGAAGTAATGAAAACAATTCCCAAATTGAGTAAAAAAGCCATAGTTTGGACTTGAATCTTCCCAAAAATTGGTGTGAAATGGTGGAATGATGTGTAATTAGGGAAAGAAAGAGTGTAGTATGAGTTTGAAGTGAAAATCTTACAGTTCGGGAAGAGTGTTCGAAGAGAGGTGGCGAAAAAGTAGTCGAACAGTGCTGGAAACCGCTTTAAATCACATTTTTCCTACCCCGCTCGACTCGAGCAACTTGGTCGAGCAAGACTAATTATGGTCGAACGGGCAACCTATAAATTGAAAATGTCGCCGCTCATCACTCGACCATCACTAGACCAAGATGATCTTGGTCGAGCAACACTGATTTGGTCGAGCGACACCCCTGTAAATTGAGAATACTTACCGTATTTTGCTCGACCGGTATGGTCGAGCAACCTGTATTCAGTAGAACAACATATCTGTAAACAGAATGGATTTTCCAGAGCTTTGTTTGACCATTACTCGATCAACACAAGTTGGTCAAACAACATTGAACTTGGTTGAGCTGCTTCCTGAAACTCCATTTTTCGTGATCTTCTTCATCCCCTATAAAACTCAGACTTTAATACGAACATTAAGTATCATAACGAACTAAAACGATAGCTAGAGAACAAAAATTCAACTCAATAAATCAAGTATATGACTCCACACACCATGCAATAAACAAAACATCACTGAATATTAGGCAAATTGCAAAAAAAAATTGACATGCCAATTCCGGTTAAATTTTTAATATGCCGCAAAAAATCAACTCTCCTAACAAACGTTACATAGAAAAGATTATACTCTTAGTGCTAAGATGAGGTAAATACATCATACACCCCCCTAAACTTAGTAAAAACTTAAGTTGAAACTAAGTTTGTAAAGAGATATAATTGTTATACGGAAGCACCTTAAATATAAAAATTTCTTACTCATACGAAATAAATTAAGCAATAAAATGAGAGGAATCAACAGACGTTCATGTTTAATGTCGGAGAGTCACGACGGTACCAACTCAATGTAAGTGTCAACAAAGATAACGCGTGCCTCATTCGGTGACTTAAAGTGCTTCAAACGATGCCCATTCGCCACAATGATGTCTCTGTCTTTGTATATGATCTCAAAACTCCCTCCTCCGTAGGCTTTATGGATAAGTAACGGTCCCATCCACTTCGATTTCAATTTTTTTGCAAAAAGTTTCAAACGAGAGTTATAGAGTAACACCTCATCTCCTTGCTTGAACTCCTTGAAAGTGATCTTCGAGTCTTGCTACTTTTTCATTCTCTCCTTGTAGATCACCGAGTTCTTGTAAGCTCGATTTCTTGTAAGCTCCAATTGATTGATATGAGCCATCCTTAACTCCTTTTTCTCTTCAAGAGACAAGTTCAAACTTCTTACTGCCCAAAAAGACTTATACTGAATCTCTACGAGTAAGTGACACAGCTTCCCATAGACAATTTGATAAGGCGACATGTCTAGCACAATCTTGTATGCAGTCCGGAACCCCCATAAAGCATCATCGAGCTTCATAGCTCAATCTCTTCTATTGGTTCCAACTACTTTCTCCAAAATTTACTTCACTTTGCAGTTGGAGACTTCGGCTTGCCCATTCGCTTGAGGATGATAGGGTATAGTAGTCCTATGCTTAACACCATAATCCTTAAGTAATTTTTCTATCAACTTATTGACAAAGTGAGTACCTCCATCACTCACAAGTGCTCTAGGAACTCCATAGCGGGCAAAATATGCTTCTTCAAGAACACGGATCTAGCATCATTCAAGCGAGTTAGAATTGTTTCTACCCACTTAGACACATAATCAACAAGTAGAAAGATGTAGAGAAATCCATTAAATGAGGGAAAAGGCCCATACATCGAAGATCTCTACAACAATGCTCAGCTCTCATCCCGTCTACTTATGTTTCCCATCCTTTGACATCTATCGCATGTCGCTACATAGGACTCACAATCTTTAAATAAGGTAGGCCAATAAAGAGCAGATTGAAGTACCTTTACTGCAGTCTTTTAGGCTCCAAAATGCCCTCCGTTAGGTTGTGCATGGCAAAAATCGAGCACGCTCTCCATCTCCATCTCAGGCATACATCTACGGATGATAGAATCCGTAAAAATCTTGTACACATACGGATCATACCATATGAAGGTCCCAACATCTCTTCTAAACTTGGCAAGTTGATACATATTGAGACCTTTAGGAATTTCACATGATGCAATGTAATTAACATAATTAGCATACCATGGACTATTCCTTGAGCAGTGACTACACAAGCTTTTTCCGCTCCTTCAGCAAACACCGCCATAATCTTTTCATCAGGGAACATCTCTTCAATGTATTCAAAAGAGTTATCACATTGCTCCTTTGTCTCCAACCTTGATAGGTGATCCACCAAAATATTCTACGTATCCTTCTTATCTCGGATCTCCATATCAAACTCTTGCAGAAGAAGGATCCATTTAATGATCCTTAGCTTCGTTTCCTTCTTCTCCATGAAGTACTGGATCACAGAATGATCCGCGTACATTATAGCCTTCATCCCCAACAAATACTGACAAAACTTATTGAATGCAAACAGTACCAAAGCAAGAAACTCTTTTTTTGGTAACAGTATAGTTCTTTTGTGCTGCATCAAAAGTTTTACTCGAGTAGTAGATGATGCAGAATTTTTTATCTCTTAACTGCCCTAGCACCACTCTAAGTGCTAAATCAGTTGCATCACACATAAGTACAAACGACTGAGTTCAATCCGGTGTGATCAAGATAGGTGTAGTGATAAGTACCTCCTTCAAAACCTGAAAAGCAATCAAACATTCTTCATCAAAGTTAAAAGGCGCATCCTTTTAAAGTAAGTGAGACAGAGGCATGGATAAATCTTCTATAAAATCCGGCGTGTCCAAGGAAGGACCGTACTCCTCTCTCATTAGTAGGTGGTGGAAGCTTCTCAATGGCCACCACTTTTGCACGATCAACCTGCAATCCTTTGTCTGACACATAATGCCCCAAAACAATCCCATCTCTCACCATGAAGTGACACTTCTACCATATATCAAAAGAAGATCCAAAAATAGAAAAAATAATCCATGAACACCTCTATGATTTTCTCTATCAACCTATCAAATATGACCATCATGCAACTTTGGGAAGTTGCAAGTGCATTACACAATCCAAAAGGCATCTTTCTAAAGGCAAATGTCCCATACAGGCAAGTAAAAATAGTCTTTTCTTGATCCTTGGGTGCAATCATGATTTGATTATAATCTGAGTACCTATCTAAGAAGTAATAAAACTCACACCCTGCAATATGATCTAACATTTGATCCATGAAAGGAAGGGAAAAATGGTCATTGCATGTATTTTCATCCAGTTTCCTGTAATCTATACATACACACCACCCCATAGGAATCCTAGTGGTTAACGTCTCTCTATCCTCAGACTTCACAATATTCATGCCCCCATTTTTAGCTACAACATGCAATGGACACACATGGGGACTATCACTAATTAGATAAATTATTCCTGCGTCTAACCACGTTAAGATTTGCTTCCTAATCACTTCTTGGATCACGGGATTCACCCTCTTATGATTCTGCACACAACTCTTAGCCTCATCTAGCAACCTTATTTTATGCATGCAATACGATGAAGTAATACCTTTCAAATCATCAAGAGACCAACCAATAGCAGACTTATACTTCCTAAGCACATCTAACAACTCCTCAAGTTGATCATCAGTAAGGGAAAAAGATACAATTACCGGGTACACCTCATTATCACCTAAATAGGCATACTTCAAGTGCTCTGGTAGTGGTTTCAACACCTTCTTCTTTTCTCTCTTAGTTGTGCTCTCTCTATCCAATGGCAAGTACTTCCTAGTCCACTTGACCTCTTCAATCTTGGTCATTTTCTGTTCATACCTATCATCACCCAAAGCAAGTAAATTTTTTAGAAATTCAATACATACCTCATTAGAGAGCTCATCAAGCTCTGTGGTGGGAAAATTAAGAAACTCCGTTAAGCATGTCTCCAAAGGATCCTTAGATAGGATTAAAGACATATCTTCCTTCACAATCTCCTCCACCACATCAATGTTGTTACACTGTGTCTCCATAGGCCTCTTCATTGCTTGGTCAAGGTTGAATAACACTTCTTCTTTGTCCATTCGCAGTATAAGCTCACCCTTTTGTACATCAATCGTAGCTCCAGCAGTAGCAAAGAATGGTCTCCCCAAGATAAGAGGAACATTGTCCTTGTCATCTTCCATCTCTAATACAAGAAAATCCATAGGAAAAATCAGCTTCTCTACTTTCACAAGTACATCTATTCAAGCTCCACTTCTTCAATATGATATCTTGTAGGGAACGAGCATAGTAAGACATCTCCATGATTGCTACGGAGAAAGGAATGTTCAAGCTTAACTTGTTCATGATATCTTGAAACCTCTTGAATTTTTCTTCCAATCCCTTTTTACTAACCTCAAAGGAAACGGAGGAGGTACTTTAGTTTTTGGGATTCCCCACTGATCACGTTCAACCTCCTTCAGCTTGTCCTTCATGGCTCTCAATCTCTTCACTCTTTCCCACTTCTTCTCAACTATAAGCTCAGTATTCTGCTCATACGATGGTACTAGAGTGCTTTGAATATCAGGTATAGCAATCTGTGTGGAATCGGGAGTCGAATAGGGTTGTTCGACTGTCGTTCGACCAGAATATTTGGTCGAGCGGTTTGGGTCTTGGTCGAACAAGGTCCCCTTGCACGGAGTGGCATCGTACAGTCTCGACAGAGGTTGCTCGACCACCATTTGAAAAAGTGTTTTGGTTAAACAACATGATTATGGTCAAGTAAGGGACCTGTAAACAGAATATGTCACGCATTCTAGAAAGTAGTTGCTCGACCACTGTTCGACCAGAGTAGTTTGGTCGAGCAACTTGAGTATGGTCGAGCAAGGGACCTGTTTCGCTGATGTTATTTTTTGGCTCAGAAACATATTGTTCGACCACTATTCGACCAAGTGGTTTGGTCGAGCGATGGTCGAACAGGGATACTCCATCTTCATTTTTGCCCACTGGCATCATCGGACCTTCGTACTGTGCTCCTGACCTCAATGTGATGTGATGAGAGTGATAATTCATATATTTTGAGCTCCGAGTTGCGTGGAAATTGAGTATAATTTGGTATATTATCATGACAAATCGGGATGTTTATGTAAAATCCATGAATAAGATGTTATTATGACTATTTGAACATATTTAAATAGAAAAATAGGTCATAAGTGCTTAGAATTGGAAGACACATTTTTTAGGCGTAGCTCGACCAAGCTAAGGTTAGTCGAGCTACACGATGGAAGTCGAGCTAGATGCATTTGGGTTACAGAGGTACCGTTCGACCAAGGTAGTGTAGCTCGACCAAGAGAAATTTGGTCAAGCTACAGCATTGAAGTCGAGTTGGACGTGAGATGGAGTTTTCGTTTACAGACACGCAGCTCAACCAAGGAGGTCCAGCTCGACCAAGACCATTATGGTCGAGCTAGGACACGTAATCGTCGAAACATCAGGATTTCACCTCCAGTGGGTGTATTTTCATACTTTCCAAGAAAAAGCCTAGTAAAGGTCCGTAAGGAGAGTTTACAAGTATAAAAGGAGATGCAGATCACATAAAAAAGAGAGTTAGATTTCATATCCATCCTACACCACATCCATGTTGGATTATATACTAAAAGCCTAGCTTTAGTATGAACAACATTATAACAATTTATTTGAAATGAGAATCATTGATCAAATGATTGTGTCTTATAATTTATTTATATGTCTGATGCAATAGTCCACTTACTTTATACTGTAGATAATATGTTGTGCGACAACACGCGAAAGATCATATTATTGATTTCCTTATAAAGTATAAACAGATGCTCACAATCGAGATAGACGGGGACTATCTTTCGGGATGGTTGTAGTGTGATTTAATATTAGTTTGTCTTGACTATAAAATCACATTAGTATGCTTTGTGTGTAATGAGCAGGACCGCTTGAGATCGTTTGACTTATACTGACTATATAGAAGAACTTGATCTCAGTTATTATGGATGTTCGTACTCTTCATCCCTATACAATAACCTCGACACGTAAGGCAGCATGTATTTCTTTGATTCATCAATGGGTGATATTTACATATAATTAAATCAACAAACTTGGTGAGTTGGGAAATAATGCTGTCTCTATGGTGTGCTGTTGATTGTAGAAGGAAACTGTGTCCGATAAAATACGTTGATGATGTCCCCTTGAGGAGCTTATAAGGATTATCATGTAAACCCTGCAGGTGGATTTATTCTGGCATGATAATAAGGTTGAGTGGTACTACTCTCGGATGAGATATTAATTAATGGAGTTGTCAGTAACTTAATTAATGGGCATTGCATATCTTAAACGCGGGGAGACTAACGGGCTCATAATAAGGAGCCCATAACGTTATTTGGGATTAGAGCGGCAATGCAATAATAATATTTTAGTGGAATATACTATTATTATTGGACTTAAATATAAGTTTTGGGCTAAACATGGATACTTAAGTCCAACGGAGTCCCAACTCTAATTTCTCCTCCTGGTCCCTGTTGTAGCCCATATATAAGTCATCTTAGTGATCCAAAAACCCTAATTTCTGTGCTTAACACATGTGAGTTTGAGGGAGGATTACAGATTGAGAGGATCTTGAGGATCGTCGCCCACACGATGTCAAAATTGGACATGTAAATACAACAGAAGATCAAGAGGTTGTTTTCAGCAACCTACCTAATTGTGAACTTCCATGATTTTTCTGTAATCGTGTGGAATCCAAAACTGGTCATGTGATACATTGTTGGAAAGCACGGAAGAGAGGATCGTTTTGGCGCAAAACTCACTAAAATTGGAGATTTGATGAGGGAGCTATGCCCAAAACAGTGAGGTCGCGCATGGTGTCAGCGAGAATTCCTCTTCTTCAACATACCCTGGTGAAATGTAATATGATTTTATGTTCTTGCTTTCACTGATATAGAATCGTATAGATCCTTAATGGTTCACGTTAACCAAACAATCGAACGCTAACAATTGGTATTAGAGCTTCAATTTTGTGGTGAAGCGTGACACATTAGGATAGGATTTCTGTCTCAAATGTGGATTAGGGTTTAGAAATGATCATTTCTTGTTGAATACTCTATCCGAATATGTTGGTATGATTATCTTCGACGGGCGGCGCCGATGGTGGCACACTGCGACAAGGGACGACACTAGTCGTGCCAGGTTGTGGCATGAGTCGTGCTGCCTGGCGGGACCTCTGGCTGTCGGCAGTGGATGACGATACAGTGGGCGTTGATTGGGACAGGCGACGCTGCTCGGATCGAGTCACCGGAACAAGTCGAGCACTAGTGTAGGCCAGGCGATGGTTGGTAGCATGCGATGGTGGCGAGACTGATGAATGTGTGGAATGATGATCGACACAAATGTTGCTGCTCGAATCGATCCACCGGCACGAGTCGAGCACTGGTGTAGGCTGGGCAGCGGCTGGTAGCGTATGACGGTGGCAAGACCGACAAACATGCAGAACGACGATCGACTCAAATGGTGCTGCTCGGATCGAGCCTTTAACTCGAGTCGAGTCCTAAAGTGCATCGATAGGCGCGAGGGATGGTGCTGTTGGAGGGAATGTGTCGTGATGACTGGGCATGGTGATTCATCACGACACGCGACATGATCACGACCAGCAAACGCGAGGGCCACAGGAAGCTAGTTCATGAGTCGTGCCAGCACGACTGGCGGGGATCGTGGACTCGACGGTGGCATGTTCCGGGTCAAGACAACTCGTGATGATGAACGACTTTGGGCGCAAGTAATCCTACTTGTTGCGTAAGGCATCGGTTCAACAGCTGGAGTGTCGGACAAGGCTTCCCTAATTAAGAGGCGATTTAATTCATGATATATAACTGTCATAATTGATTTAATTGTCTATTATTGTTATATATGGTTGCTTGTCGATATCGATGATTTTGATAATCTGGTCGATATCGATGATTGTGATAATCTGATCGATATCGATGATTTTGATAATCTGAAAGATATCGACAGTCGATTCGATAGTTTCAAAATTTTGATAATCTGGAAGTTTTTTGAAAATTTAATAATTTGGTCGATATCGATGATTTCTATAACCTGGACGATATCGACGGATGATATCGATTGTTTTGAAAATTTGATAATCTGGAAGTCTTTGCCGATATTCATGTTTGGAGGCGAACAATCGAATTCGCTGATATATAACTGTCATAATTCTGATTTGATTATCTGATTATTGTTATATATGTATGCATGATTCTCTTTGATTTACTGCTTTATTTGCTATAATAGGAGCATGCTAAGTTACGTATTTTATTCTTGAATATTATATTCATGTAAAAACTCTTGATGTTAAATAACTAAGTGGGAGAGGGGATTGGTAAATAAACTCATCCCCATCGGATGAGTTTATAGATTGCCAGAACGAACTTCTTTATAATGATTATAGAAAGTTATCCAAGCGCGTGTGTACTTCTCTATCTGTAAGGCACACAAGCTTGGGCTGCGGACTTGGGATCAAATAATGGTGTACACTTAGGTGCAAATAATAAGTATCCTCCCCATCGGAGTCACTGTTGTTATTTGTATGGCTAAAGAGGACCGACTATTAATTATTTTGTCATGAGGTTAGGTTAACAAATGAAATTAATGGGTAAGACCTTCTCTTGTAAATGTTCGGGTTTGTATACGTCCACACTATTGTGGCATGCAGACTCACGGTGCTTGTGATGTCGGTGAATTTTATTTTATATTGTTTTGAGGGAATCAATATAAATAGTTAAATTTAATGATTTGATCGGTGTATTTATTTACGCGATTCTCGGTATTTTGAATGTTTTATTTCACTTATTGTTAACTAAAAGAAATTATATTTACTTGTCCAAAATTAGATGATTAGAAAAGAATCTTGGTTTCGAATCTTACTGCTTAGGAAAGCATATGTGTTCTCACTAAAGATATCCTCTGATGCCCATTTAAGTCTCTATTGGAGAGGTGAGAGGTTCATTGAAATATGATGGTCTCATGCGACTCTTCAGATACTTGAGTAAGTTAGAAAGGCAAGAGGTCATGGTTAACTTGATGAATGAATTGGAAATATTTGGAGTAGAAGTTGAAGGGAAAATCTAGGTCAATTTTATTCTCCATAATTTGCCTAGATGTTTTGAGCAAATTCAAGTTCCACCTGAATTACAAGAGGCTGTATTCGGTGGGAAACTTCTGACAAAACAAGTGGCGAAGGAATCCATTTTTATCATGATGAGAACGAGGTTTGTATCTCATTCGCTAGTTGTTGAAGCATGATTAGTGATGACATCTACTGACACATTGTGTGTAGATACTAGAATCACTAAACGCGTGTAGCTAATGAGATTAATGAGTGCATGGGTAAGCTACGAAAGTAGTGGTTGTTACAATGAGAGTTGTTTATTTATCTTCTGATATGAATAAACATTTGATTATGAGAAATTATCTTTACGTACATTTTCATAGAAAGAATTTCATTTCAGTTTCTATGCATTTACGGATGGATACTCCATTTTATTTAAATGACATGGTCATAATGATGATGGATGGAGCTATAATCTGTTATAGTACATTGGTAACAATTTGTACACTCTTAAATCATGTTTATCCCACGGATGCAACAAATAGTAATGATAACACGTCTTCTAATCCTAATAAGAGAAATGAACCAAACATACTTTTGGCATCTGAAACTAGGTCATGATTGCTTTTTAAGGCAAAGGGGTGTAGAGCCAAAGATATGTTGGAATTGGTTCATTCTGATTTATGCGGTCCTAAGATTATCCCTACTATAGATGGTTAAATATTATTTGATGCACTGCAAGTCTTAGTACTATGATTAATTCAAAAGTGCATGGCTGATGTGGTGAAGGGTCATCGAATATATATCAAGTCATTACATTTTAATCGCGGTGGCGAGTAGCTCTTAAGATAGTTTAGGAGCTATTTATCAGAGGTTCGGATTGAATCCCAAGTTTTCAACACCGGGCAAACCCTAGCCGACTGGTGTGGCGAAAAGAAGGTATAGAATTCTTATGGAAATGGTTAGATATATGATGAGTTATTTGGAATTACTAAATTCATTTTATGGGTATTCCTAGAAACAACATATCGTAAGGATGTTTGTATGTTTGTGGGATATCTTAGAAAAATGAAGGGTATCTTATTTAATAGTCTAAATGATCAAAGGGTGTTTGTTAACACGAACACTAGATTTTTGGAAAAGGACTATGTAATAAATCACAAAGTCATGTATAAATTATTTTAAAGAATGTGAGAGGGAAAAACACAAAGTATAGTACCGATTGTACAAGAGGATATACCACAAGAAAACTACATCACGTGATACGTCTGATACACAATTGCGTGTAGTGCTTTATCGTAGTGGGAGGGTTGTTCTACAACCTGATAGATTTATATTTTGGGAGAGTCATGAGACTTGGTCCCTAGTAAACATGAAATCGGCTCTTGGGTACGACGAAGAACTACAAGATACAAATGCGGAATCTTAGCAAACTTGCAATTATTTCTGAATTAAAATTCTAAATTAGATCTGGGAGCCTGTAGAACCACTAAGTGGTGTGAAAGCCATTCGAAGTTGCTCTACAAAATAAAAGAGGATCAGACAGTAAGATGATACTTTGAAACAAGGCTTATTGCGTAAAGGTACACTCAGAAAGAATAGTGAGTTTGAGTATGAGGAAACCTTTTTGCTGGTAGCTAAGTTTAAGTCGATCCGGATTCTTTTATTCTATTGCTGCTCATATTGAATTATGAGGTATAACGAAGAGATGTCAAGACAGCTTTCGTGATTGAAAGTCTTGAAGATAACATCTATGTGAAGCAACCAGAGTTATTCATTGCAAAGAGAAAAAAGTATTTTGAGTGTAAGTTTAAAATTGTCCATCGATGGACTAAAGCAAGCTTCAAGATCTTGGAGCATCCATTTTGATGAGAAAATCCAGTGCTATGGATTTAATCAATGCTCGAATGGGCCTTGTGTATTGAAAAGAGTGACAGAAACGTGGTGATATTTCTTGTACTATACGTGGATAGTATCTTGCTCATTGGGGAAAATGAAATAAAATTGTCAGACGTATGGGTATGGTTCATAAAACAGTATGAAATGAAGGACTTAAGAGAAGTAAAATATATTCTTGTGATCATGGTGATACGAATCACAAGATAGAATGTTTTGCTCATCTTAAGTTTCAGGAAATGATACAATTCTTACTCGTTTTAGCATGTGACTTTATCTAAGAAAATGTGTCTTAAGACGCAAAAGAAGATAAAGGAGTAGAAAGCAGTTCCTTATGCATTGGCGAATATTGAATCTTAATCTAAAGAATGTTATGCACAATAATGGATATCTGTTTTGCTGAATGCATGCAGATTCGGTATCAACATAACCCAGAACAAGAATGATGAACTGCTGTAAGACGTATTATATGTAGGCTTACCAGACAGATTCACTGCTTCTTGTGGATTACGTAGATTCGGATTTCTCAAGTCAGGTAGGACGACAATAAATCCACCTCAAGGTTATGTGTTTAATTTTAGGAAGTAGAGCTATAATATGGAGGAGTGTCATATATATTTCGGACTCCGCCATGGAAAGATGATAAATTGGAGCCTCTGAGGCAACCAAAGTATCTGTAAGACTCTAGAAACTTCGTGATGGACTTGAATTTGGTTTCTAAGTTTGCCTAAAGGTATCACAATTTATTGTGATAATAATGGTACATTTGTAAAATTGAAGGAATCAGAGTTCATGAGGCAATTAAATACATTGAGAGCAAGTACCACCTGTTATGAGAATCGTATGATGAGGAGAAGGTTGTTGTCGCGCGAGATTGCATCAGATGATTATCTAGTAAATCCTTTTACAAGGGCCTTAGGGCGAAAGCTTTTGATGGTTATGTAGTGGAGTGGGATTAAAATGTATGACAGTTAACATGGCAGCATAGTCTTTTAGTATAAGTGGGAGATTATTGGATTGTATACTAAAAGCCCAGCTTTAGTATGAATAATGTTATAACAATTTATTTGAAATGAGAGTCATTGATCAAATGATTGCGTCTTATAATTTATTTATTTATATGTTTGATGCAATAGTTTATTTATTTTATACTGTAGATAATATGTTGTGCGACAACATGCGAAAGATCATATTATCGGTTTTCTTATTATAAACAGATGCTCACAATCATGATAGACGGGGACTATCTATCAGGATGGTTGTAGTGTGATTTGGTATTAGTTTGTCTTGACTATAGAATCACATTAGTAAGCTTTGTGTATATTAAGCAGGACCGCTTGAGATTGTTCGACTTATACGGATTATATAGGAGAACTTGGTCTCAGTTATTATGAATATTCGTGCTCTTAATCTCTATACAATAACATCGATACGTAAGGTAGTATGTATTTCTATGATTCATCAATGAGTGAGATTTATATGTAATTAAATCAACAAACTCACTGAGTTGGGAAATAGTGTTGTCTCTATGGTGTGTTGTTGATTGTAGAAGGAAACTGTGTCCGATAAAATAGGTTGATGATGTCCCTTTGAGGAGCTCATAAGGATTATTATGTAAACCCTACAGGTGAATTTATTCCGGCATGATAATGAGGTTGAGTGGTACTACTCTCGGATGAGATATTAATTAATGGAGTTGTCAGTAACTTAATTAATTAATGGACATCGTATATCTTAAATGCGGGGAGACTAACAGGCTCATAATAAGAAGGAGCCCATAACATAATTTGGGATTAGGGCGGCAGTGCAATAATAATATTTGAGGATCGTCGCCCACATGACGTCAAAATTGGACTTTGGAATACAACAGAAGATCAAGAGGTTGTTTTCAGCAACCTGATCGTAAACTTCCATGATTTTTCTATAATCGTGTGGAATACAAAACTCGTCGTTTGCTACACCATTGGAAATCCACTGAAGAGAGGATCGTTTTAGCACAAAAATCACTCAAATAGGAGATTGGATGAGAGAGTTATGCCCAAAACGATGAGGTTGCGCGTGCTGCTAGCGAGAATTCATCTTCTTCAACATACCCTGATAAAAGGTAATATAATTTTATGTTCTTTCTTCCGCTGATATAGAATCATATGGATCCCTAACGGTTCATGTTAACCAAATGATCAAACGCCAACAATCCAAACCCTAACTCCATCCTACGGAGCTGTAGAGAGATTTGTACAGCGAATCAAGTGAGAACCAAGTGAAGATTCAAGACGGAGCGAGACACGATGGCGCCTACATCTAGGGTTTACTTCGTTTCTTAATCTTTCTTATAATTTTCAAGACTACGGGTAAGATCTATCCAATCACCATGAACGTTCTTCGAAGCGTCATAGGCTAGAACCGCTTTGGTAGTTCTAGGGTTTATGAAGGTTTTACTAGTTAATTGAACTTCCGTGTGTATACTCCGTACAACACTACTTGTGAATTTATTTTATATAAGACTATGCATTTTTAATCTATATTCAGAGTCATTTTGTACAACATTAACTGTTGAAATTCTTAGAGAGATACATGACACCTTCAAAGGTGTTCAAGATGAAACAAGATATTTATCAATTCGTGATCAATCAATGAGAGAAGTTCCATGAAGCTTGGGATAGATTTAAGGACATGCTTAGAAGGTGTCCACAACATGGAATGTCAAAAGCTCAATATATCAGTTATTCTACAATGAGATGGATTGTGATTCTCGTGTTCTTCTTGATGCTTTATCAAGTGGAGCATTACTGGCGAAGACATCCGTTGAGGCCGAAAAACTCTTTGAGGATATTTCGATGAATTCAAGAGATTGGCCTACTGATAGAGTGAGAGGCACCTATGTACTTGGAAAGGTAGCACAGGTTGAATACACTATGGTGAAGTCGATTAGAAAAGATGAGATCGTCTCTAGCTTGGCTAATATCAACAAGCTACTTGAATCTCAGCAGAAGCAGATTACGGAGTTGTCACGGAGAGTGCCAATGATGCAGTAGCAGTATGTTAGTGAAGAGAGATCGATCCAAGAAGAGCTAGAAGAGGCGAACTATGCCATGGGACAAAGTATTCAAGGAACTAGGTATCAAAATCAAGGAAACAGGAATTACCAAGGGAATATAATAATCGTGGTCCACCGATTAATTATCAACAACCAAGGAGGCCAGAATTTTCATGGAGCAATCTGAAGACAGCTATCCAACCTCCTATTGGTGTTGATCCTGGTACTAAGATCGAAGAAGGAAAACCTGATTTGGAGGATATGGTGAACCGTTATATGGCTAGGAATGATGCTAGGGAGGATCGTTTGGAGGCAAAGATAGATTCAAATCATGATAAGTTATCCAAGAAGATGACAGATCTTACTTTGTTAATAGAGAGATGGCAGGGAATGTGAACAAGTTGACACAAATAATTAAGAAGAAAAAGTTTCCGTTTAAAAGTATAACGTAACCGAAATCTTGTAATGCCACCACACTGAGGCCAGGGACGCAGTATGAAGGTCAGTCAGTGGGCGGAAACAAATACAGAATGCCCCAGCTCAACCGCATCTCGACCAACCTTCTTGGTCGAGCTATAGTCGAGCTACACTTCTGGGAACAGAGAAACGATGCTCTGTTTTCGGACTCGTAGCTCGACCAACTTACTCTAGCTTGACCAAACATCACTGGTCTAGCCACCCACTTGATGAAGCATCAAGTAGAACACGTGAATCACTATCCAACTCGTTGTAAAAGATGCTGATGTATTAAGCTTTTGACAATCCATGTTGTGGGAACCTTTTAAGCATGTCTTTGAACCTATCCCAAGTCTCATGGAATTTCTCTCCTTGATTAATCACAAACTGATGAATTTGCTTCATTCTAAACACTTTTGAGGGTGGCATGAATCTCTCCAAGAATTTCACCTACAGTTGTTCCCATGTAGTGCAGTCTGCAGTACTAAGAGTGTCATACCAGTCTCTCACTCTTTCAGTAAGCGAGAATTTGAATAGCACAATTTTCCTTGCATCCTCTTTATTTCCTGCATTTTTTGTGTACTTGCATAACCCACGAACTTATTTAGATGCTGCTGAGGATCTTCAAAGGTGCCCCTAGAGAAGGGACTCCTTTCTATCATGCTGATAAGAGTGGGGTGAAGTTCAAATTCTGCATCGGCCCCGTTGCTCCTGACAGCCCCAAGTTGCCTCTCCCGTTGTTTTTGAAAACTCACAGATAGCAACATTGCCAGGATTTTGCCCATCTTCGGCCATGTTGACTGCCTCTGTTTCTGTGTTTAAGTCAGCTACAGTTTCAGTCACTTCCAAGTTCGACTTTTCAACTTCAACTCATAGATCAATATTATCCGTTATTTCTACGTTCTTGTTACTATCAGTATCAATTATTTCCCGTGCACTTAGTACTCTAACCCGATATGATCTCCCTTTATGAGTACTATGAAATTATTCTCTTTATCCTACTTATTGACTCGAATTCAATTCAATTAATAAATATTTATATATGATAGTTCTAATGAAATTTCGGAGTCCCCTCACTTAGAATCATAACATGGAATCCTGTTCAGCAGTGAATGCGCTCAATCAACAACCAAGATATATATATATATATATATATATATATATATATATATATATATATATATATATATATATATATATATATATATATATATATATATATATATTCAGACTCTATATAACAATTGAAGATGCACAAAACGATCGTGAATATGGATTAAAAAAGCATAGTCATATATAAAATAAACCACAAGTAGTTCAATTAACTCGTAAAACTTTCATAAACCATAGAACTACTAAAACGGTTCTAGCCCATGATGTCGCGAAGAACAATAATTGTTGTTGGATAGATCTTACCCATAGTCTTAAAAATCACAAGATAAATTAAGATACGAAGTAAACCTTGATGCGAGAATCGTTGTGTCTCTCTCCGTCTTGAATCTTCACTTGGTTCTCCAGTTGATTCAACAGACGAGACTTTCTCTACAGCTTCTCCGGATGGAGTTAGGGTTTGGATGTGATATAGGATGGATGTAGAATCTAGCTCTCTTTCTGATGTAAACTGCATCCTCATTTATATTTGTAAACTCTCTTAATAGACCTTTACTGAGCTTTTTCATCGAAAACATGCACATACACGTACTAGAGGTGTAAAACCCAACGGAACAAAAAATTTGTGACGCCACTTAACCAAAGCTGTTCTGGTCGAACAACTTGGATTTGGTCGAGCGGTGGTCAAGCAGCACGCCTGTAAACCGAAGCCTCTTTTCTCTCTGTTCGATCGTTGCTCGACCAATCTGGCTTTGGTCGAGCAGCAACTCTGTAAATTGGATAACTTTGACCACGCCATTGGACCCTTGCTTGATCGAACTAGTCTTGGTCGAACGGCTCCCGAACTGGTCGAATGAGACCTTGAAATTCGTGTCTTCTGATTCTGAGCACTTCTAACATGTTTTCCTGTGAAATTATGATAAAACAACCTCAATATCACCTAATTCGTGGCTTTTCCATACACACCCAGATTTGCCTTGATTTAAGACCAAATCATACTCAATTTCCAGATAAATTAGAGCTCAAAATACATGAATTATCACTCTCAACAACAACCTAAATCACATTCCTTAATTTTTTGACCACTTTTATTCAAACAATATCATGCCCATCTCAGATAAATAAGTGGAACAGAGTGTAGTGTTACAAAATTCTTAAAAGTAATTAAAGAGTTCGATATTTTAACTTAACAAACAAAGTTATGCATAGTTGCAATCAAGACAATTCAATATATAAATAATTTTTAACCTCATTTTAACCTCTATTTTTTTGTGTAGGACATAGACATGTTAACCACAAATGAGAATTGGGAAGAAATATTAAATTGATTCATTTATACTACTTGACCTTGCTTTTCTATCACACATATGTATTTTTATTTTTTATTTCAGTTTTAGTATACTGCAAAGAACTGGTTATAATTTTAACTAACTATTGTGAACTAGTTAACACTCAAATCTAAAAAGAAATTTATGCCACTATTTGAAATTTTTAAGCTAGCAAGTACGAGAATGTTTGATATGGAAATGGACTTGTATCAAGTCATAAAAATATGTTGTGCTATTACAAAGAAAAGTTTGAGGCAAGAAATCTCATAGCGAAACAGTACAACATAACTCTATAAGAGTCCGATCAAAACACAAAATAACAAACCATGGTTTACACATAAGCATCCTGTTGTTAATTAATCATCATTTTGAAAACTACAAAAATTCATCAAATCAAGCAACTTAAGCCTGTGGAAGCATCATATTCAATTATAATGCAAAGATGTAGTATCAAGTTCATGCATGTGTAAACACAATGTTTCACTAAAATTAGCAAATGTAATATAAAATGAATAGACAATTCACTACACACACAACTTAAACCCTCAGTGAAAAGAAATACTCCATAGAGCAAATATTTAAGAATCATAAGTAATAAGGATGGATTAAGATAAGAAACAACAAGAGAAAGAGATGGTTGAATTTGTCATAGATAATTTATCAAACATATGCTGGGCAATAACTTTGAAAGCATTAAGGTTACAGTTTTCAATTTCAATAAAAAAAAAAAAGTAAAATGCTTAAAGAACAACATACAATGAGATTTCACAGCTGATCACACGTCGCCATATAAATAATAATAATAACAAATAATTAAAAAAACATAAAAATGCCATTTTTAGAGGAAATGACACATAGTGCCCAATGCAACAATTCCATATTAAAAAATGCCCAATCTTAATACAAAAATCAAATCTGCCCACTTTTTATTGAATTGACTTAATTACACATAAAAATTTGTCACACCAACTTTTTTTTCTTTCTTTTTATAATTCAATTTAAATATTTATAATTAAGTATGCTATATTAATTTGATTAGATTAAAAAAATATAAATTTATTAGTAATTAAAAAATTAAGTACTAAATTATTAAATTTAATAAATATTTACTATAATATTGATTTTTAAAGAAAATAAAATAAAATTATAAATTTTGTAAAATGAAAAAGAGAAAATATATATTAATAATTTATATGGAGTCTTAGTATATAATTTATCATGATTAATAATTAAATTTTATTAATCATTATCTAATTATATTTAAATTGTTTCTAAATAATTACATTCCTAAATAATTTATTATTAAATTTAAGCTATCAACTAATTACTTATAATTAAATTTTAGAATTGGATTGGATTATACTCAACAATTTAATTAATAATTATAGATAATATATTGTACAAATTTTAATTAATCTAAATATTTAATTATATTTAATTAAATGAATTAACAAGTCAAACAAATGTCAAAGGAACAGTTTTGTAAAAGAACAAATAAAGTGAGCATATTTTTTATTTTAATTATTAAGTGGATGATGAGAGTGAAAATAAGCGTGTTTTAGTGTCCAATTTAACACATTTTTTTATAGAAATTGTTGTTATATATTAACATAAGTGTCTTATTCAATATATTTGAGAAAAAGGTGCATTTGAGGTGTTTTATTGTATTTTAAGTGGAAAAAGGATCAAAGTGCAAAGTTGGAGAAAATGTTCAACTTGTGCAAGAATGCTGAAAAATGCACGTTCAACTTGTGTAATTTTTCTGTGTTTGTATGAAATTCTCTGAACGGGAATTGTGATACATGGTTGAAAACCACAGAAAAGAGGATCGTTTTGGCATAAGGAACACTTCAATCGGAATTCAAATAAAAAAGTTATGATCAAATTGGTGACGTCGCGCAAGCTATGCCGAACACAATGGTTGTGTCACTTTGCATGACTTGTTACACATACAATTATTGAAGTTTCTATGGTTGTGCCACTTTGCATGACTTGTTACACATACAATTATTGAAGTTTCTGTGATTTCTTTATATGTATAGAAATCCAAGGAAGAGAGGATCGCGTGAGCGCAAAAATCACTCAAATTGGAGTTTGGATGTGGAAGTTATACGCGAAATGGTGAGACTACATAAGCTGGTTCAGACTGGTTCGACCAAGCCCCTAGGTCGAACCAAATGCCTGAACAGCTCCATATCCATATTTTTACACCCCAGTGCGTGTTTTTGCATATTTTCCAGGAAAAAGTTCATTTAAGGTCCATAAGAAGAGCTTACAATTATAAAAGGAGATGTAGATCACACCAAGAGAGGAGAACCACAACACAATCATCCTACACCCCACAAGGGGGGATCACCCCCAACCATCCATCATCCACATCCTTTCCTCCATCCATCCATCACTGTGAAGATTCGTCTGTGGAATAAAGAGGAGAACCAAGAGGAGGATTCAAGACAGAGAATGACGCGACGATGCCCACATCTAGGGTTTCCTTCATTTCTTAATTTATCTTGTATTTTTCAGACATATGGGTAAGATCTATCAACACCCATGATTGTTCTTCGTAATATCATGGACTAGAACCTTTTTGGTATATCTAATATTTTGAAGGTTTTATGAATTAATTAAACTTTCTTTTGTGTCCTCCGTACAACACAACTTGTGGATTGATATTATGTATGATTATACTTTCTTAATCTATATTCACAGTCGTTTTGTGCATCTTCAATTGATATATAGAGTCTGAATATATATCTTGGTTGTAGATTGAGTGCGTTCACCGCTGAACAGGATTACATGTTATGATTCTAAGTGAGGGGACTCCGAAACTTCATTAGAACTATCATATATGAATGTTTATTATAAAAGTAAATTAATTAGGTCTTTTATATATATATATATATATATATATATATATATATATATATATATATATATATATTTTATTATTAGAATTTTTATTAATTTAATTTATTTTTATTTAAATATTATAAATTTATAAAATGTGATATTCAATTGATGAAAAGTGATAACAGTGCTGTGAAATATTACATGGACAATTTATAATATGAAAGAAAAGTGATAACTTTTTAAACGAAAAGAGATAACACCTTTAATAAAAAGTGATAACTAATTATCAAAGTGTATTTTATAAATAATTTATAGAATGGATAAAATGTGATAATATTTTTAATACAACGTGATTCCTAATCTAAGAAAAGTGATATTCGTATAATTGAATTATTTCACGAAGTACCATTCACTGGAATAATAAAAAGTGATAATATTTTTTTAAAGTGATATATGATAAACAAAAAGTGATGACCGTTTAGTTAAATTATTTATGAACTATTCGTATAATAAATAAAGACTAATTATACTGTACACCCGAGTGCACTCTAAGATAGGGTGGACCCACTTTAAAAAACGTATACAAATATAAATAAAAATATATTATACAATTATGAACAAAAATGTATACAATTTAATTGTTAATTTTTTAATGAAAATTTAAATGTAAAAAATATACAATTATTAAAAAAAATGTATACACTATTGAATAAAAAGTTATACATATATGGATGCTATTTTTTTTAATAAAAAATTTAGTGTGAAAAAAGTATACATTTATTAAGAAACACATATACAAAATAAAATAATATGTATACAAAATAGAATAAAAAGTTATACACATATCGAGACATCCTTGCATTCAGGTGCACCTAATATCAACTCATAAATAAAAAGTGATAGTAATATTTTTAGTATAAAGTGATACCTGAATAAAATAAAGTGATAAAAATAGAATAATCGAATTATCTAAAAAATAATTGCTAATAATATTATTATTATTGAATAATTAATAATAATAATAAATAATAATATTTTTTATTTAAAGTGAAAAATAAATTAATTAAAAATATAGTAGTCGGTCAGCAATCAATTTTGTTCAATGTCTGTAATTTAATTAATGAACAAACCCGACCCTTTTTTTATTTTTTATTTTATATTAATGGGTAGGATATGATCCGTCTCACATCTTCTTATGTGAATCGGTCTCACCAAGACCTACCCCATAAGATAAACGAAAAGATAAAAAATTGATGCCTCGAATAAGAAAGAAAAAAAACCCTTCTTTCTACTTTTGGGCATCCTTCCTCGCCTAATCTATATATATACTAGTACGAAGCCCGCTTATTAGACGGGATATTAGAATTTTTTTATGGAATTAGCTATTCATATTTTCGAATTTGCTAAACGTGCTCAAAAAATAATTAAATTAAAATATTTAAAATTAATAAGACATAAATATTCTAATAATTAAGATTTTATATTGTGTTCGATTATAGTACCCAAATAGTATATAATGTGTTTGGTTGGAGTACCCAAAAGATGCATTCGATATCATATTGTATTTGGTTGTAGTACCCGAACAATATAATATATTTGGTTGGAGTACCACTTTCTATTATACAAGTTATTACTTTTTATACTTATGACTTAAGCCCTCACCTGAGACAATTTCAAACAAGTTTTTTCAATAATAATAACTACTATATAAATTAATAAGAATAATTTTATTCGTAAAAGTTTTATTTTTTGAATATTAAAATTTTTAAACAAAAAAAAATTATACAACACATTAAACTTTTGTAAAGTTTATTAAAAAATTCATAACATTATAATATAAATTTATATATAATTTTTAATATTATATTGCCAATACAAAATATTTATTTTTATATATTAAGTTCTTATATTATCATATTTAAATTATTACAGAAAAAGTATAATCTTAAGAAATCATAATTATTAAATTATTAGGGATGACAACGCGTAGGGTATCAATTTATTTTTTGGTACTCGTATTCTTATGTGATTTTAAAATAAAAACAAATTGTACACATTCCATTTAAAAAATTTATTATGGTACTCGTACCAATTTCATACCCGTTTATCAATATACACGCGGGTACCCACACTAATTTAATATTAATTTATTATATAAATATTTATATCTTTTCTATTATTTAAAATTATATTATTATGAATTAAATATAAATTGAATTCTATTATTTTAAATAAAAACATTAAATGAATACATTAAATATAAATACATTATTTTAAATAAATTATATATATATATATATATATATATATATATATATATATATATATATATATATATATATATATATATAGTACCCGCGGGTATTGAGGTATTATCTGTACTCGTTCCAAACCCTAATTTGATTTTTACAACTATTTGTATCCGTCTTAAACCGTTTACAAATACCCATACGTGCCCTATTAAGATTTGGATAGAATGGGTACTTGAAATGCTCATTTCATTACCTTCCCTTACTATTATTATTTAATAAATAAAATTAATAAATGTATATAATAATTATAAATTATTGTATAATTAAAATTAAATTATTAAAAATAATAAAATAAATATAAAATAAATAATTAACGATAAAAAATTATGAAAATTAATTAATATTAAACTAAGATTTATTTTTTCATGAAATTCCTCTTTTAGAATTTTATAATTAACTAAATTTATTAAACATAAAATTCTAAGGATAAATAGATTAAATATATTAAATAATTTCTTACTCTTCTAAGAATATTTTATTTATTAATATATTTTATTAAAGAATATTTTACAATATAAAAATTGTTATTAAATTTAAGAATCTATTTCTCCAATCATATATTATTAGTAATATGGATGTCAAATTAAAGATCATGAAAAGACAATTAATTTGATATAATTTTTATATAAATCCTATTTAAAAAAAAAAATTTAAAACACTTAAAGTTTTAGGTAAATTTTTAAATAAGATAGAGAAAAATGAAATATTTTGATTGGTTATTTAAAATAAAGTAATTATATTATCTTCCTTCTTAAGCAAGTTTATTATTAAAAAAAATTCAAAAATCTATAAAAATGACACATCACCTAATTTGCTCACATGATGCCACATAATAAATTCAAAACCCTCCTTTAGTACATAGTGTATATATATATATATATATATATATATATATATATATATATATATATATATATATATATATATATATATATATATATATATATATATATATATATATATATATATATATATAAAATAAAATATATTGATTTAAAATTAGTATATTGATTGATAATTAATAAAATATATACCAATAATATTTTTCATATTTACCAATTTCATATATTGTTAATTAAAAATAAATAAATAATACTCTCTCCATCCAGTTCTAAGATATTCATTTGCTTTTTGCACGTGGATTAAGGAGTATTATTATTATATGTAAAGTGGGTAGTTTTATTAGAGGGAAATGGTAGGCCATATTGTATACTTTTTTACTAAATATGGGAAATGAATACCTTTGATGCGGACGCCAAAAATAGTAAAATGGATACCTTAGAAGCGGACGAAGGGAATATATTATTAGCATAAATAGATAAAAAATTAAAAAATATAATGAGAATGATTGAACTTGCATATAAGATACATACATTTATGGCTTTTTTTAATGATCGAAACTGCAAATAAGATCAAATAAAAATAAGAACAATAAAATAAAATAAAATTTTTAAAAATAGAGTTTATGGAATATAAAGAAAAAAAACATAAATCATAAGATAAACGAAAAAAGAAGAAGAAGAATGATGCCTCAAATGATAATGTTAAAACCTGAAAATAAGATTAAAAAGAAGAACAAATAATAGAATATTAAAATATAAAAATAGGGTTTATAAAATTATTATAAAGCAAAAAAAAAAAAAAGGAAAAGAATAATTCCTCAAATGAGAATGATTGAACTAAGAAATAATATCAAATAAAAGTATAAAAGAATTAGAGAACAAAAATTAAATTATAAAAATAGGGTTTATAGAATTATTAAAAAAAACACACACACACAAATCAAATAGAAAAAAATAAGATAACAAAAATTAAACAGTATAATGATACATTTAAGGAGAATGATGAACCTGCATATGAGATCAAATAAAAGTATAAAAAAAATAAATTAGAATAGATTTTATAAATAATATGAAAGTAGAATTTGTAAAAGAGAAGAAAGAGAAGAAACATTAGAGAAAAAAACAAAAAGAGGATTAAGAAGAAGAAAAAAAATAGAATATTAAAATATAAAAATAGACAAAAATCGAAGAGAAAAAAAATAAAATAAAAAAATTAAAAAGTATAATAAAACCTTTAAGAAAAATTATTGAGCTTGCATATAAGATTGAATAAAAATATAAAAGACAAAACAAATTAGAGTAGATTATAAATAATACTCCCTCCCTTCATCCTAGGTAATATGTTAAACATAAGGTCTCTGACCCTCATTACCTAGGACGGAGGGAGTATGAAAGTATAATATGTAAAAGATAAGAAAAAGATGAAGCATTAGCGGAAAAAAAATAACAAAATAAGAATTAAAAAGAAGAACAAAAGATAGAATATTAAAATATAAAAGGGTCATATAATTATTATAAAGCAAAGACAAAAATTAAAAAAAAAGACAAAAAATAAAAAAAATAATGATACCTGTAGATAGCCGAATTAATCCTTTCCTAATGATGGATTGATGTGGCTGTTTAGGGATAATAATGGGGGTATTATTCGTACTAATCTAACATAATAACTGGATTGCAATAGAGATGATGCTCAAGGGTTCCCTTCAGACTATATTGTGCCTTTTGGAGGTGAAAGTTGGTATTCTCCCCTTTTGGGATGTCCCCATATATATTGTATAATCTGACGTTATTCGTATCCGGATATACCGTCAGGTCACATTACAATAAATGCGTACAGTGCGGGCATTAAATGCACACAGCGCCACGTGACTATTTTTAGGATTCGATTTAGGATTTCTCTTATGCCAATATCCTAGAGGATATCTTCGTAGGCTTCAGGCAAGTGGCCAAATGGAGGGAGGCAACCGACTCTTCAGGCCGAGAGATTGGAGCCGACGCGCGCTGTTATTTTCGTATTAAGGGCTCACCGTATTTGGGTTTTGATGGTAATTATTGAGGGCATGTGTTATTGGGCATTATGATTGGCGGCCCATGTCCTGTTTTGAGGGCCCACTCTCTTGGGTCCTACCGCATTAGCCCCCAGGCCCCGTTGTTGCGAGGGTTTGGTGAGTTGCGGCAGGGCCTCCATTATTGACGTGTGTGTGTCCCACCTTTAAATTTTGAATTTTGAAACCCTTGAAGCGACGGGTATATGGCAGAAGATTCTGAGGTGACACTTCGAGATTTGGGCTGCTTTTTCGATGCGCCACTTCATCATTGCACTGCTTGGGGAGGCGTTCCACATTTATTACTCCTCTGCAAGGGTCGCGTTGGTTTGGGGGTGGGGGCAACATTATATAAAGAAGCCTCCCCCCATTATTATTTCTACTTTTCTTCCACCTTTAGCTATCTCAATCTTACTCTTCTAGCCAATCCTTTTTCTCAATTATTAAACGCTTCGAATGAATCCGAGCGATCATTCTATCTGTCGAACCAGCTCAAGGCCGGCGACAAGCGATGGAGAGGGGTTTCTAAATCTCTGGAGAGGGCATACCAGGATTTGCATGGTGAGCCTGAAGTCTCTTCGTCATCGCAGAGACTTCCGGCGGTGTCTCGCTCTCTGCCTTCCTCTTTTGCAACTATGGAGGACGTACCAGACCCGGAGAATATTCGGGCCTGTATAGCGTCGCATGATGGGGCTCATAACGGGATGTGGGCCCATTTTCAAGATAGCTCAATTCCTCCCGCCCAATTTGAGGAAATATCTTCGAAATACACGGTACCAGGGATAGAATTCGTTAAACCCGTTGAAAATGAAAGAGCGAGCAAGCCGACTGAGGGACATGTGGCGGTAAATGGCCGAATGTTGAAGTTAGGGTTTCGCCTGCCTATTCATCCTTGCTTGGGCAATCTTCTCGATTATTGGAATTTGGCACCGGCTCAACTGACTTAGAACTCCTGGGCAACGATAATCGGGTACGTCCTTTTGTTTCACGAAAAAGGTTATCGTCACTTATCCCCGAAAGAGATCGAGTACTTGTGCCGACCTTCGGAGGAGCTGACTGCCAAGGGTTTTTATTGTGTTAATCCCAAGAGTGGGATAGCTCTTTCTAGAAAGTTTATCTCCATCAAAAATAGGAAAGAGTGGTGGTGTTGGGTAACAGAAGCGTGGAAGCCGGCTCAGATTAGGGTTCCTTCTGCCTTCCAGCTCCTTCACTCTCGCGGAGGTGCGTGTATCTATCTTTTATTTGGCTCCTTTTTTCTTGGAGGTTTATTGATTCTGTCGTCCATTATTGTTCACAGATAGAGACACCCGTTCAGGGCCTCCCATTTCTAAAGAGTTCTTGGAATTAATAGATGTCATCAGCAAGATGAGCCTCCAGGCGAGGAGTACCGACATAATCACCGACAAAATCTTGATAAAGCATGGGCTTATGGTGGATCTGAAAGCGTCAGTTTCATCGTCGGCGGTGACCGTGGATGCCTATACCGAAACGAGTTTGGTGCCGTCGGGGGCCTTATCCGCTGTCCCTGATGTTCCTATCGGGGTAGTAGTGTCTTCAGGCGGGTCGTCCATCCCTCTTGGTTCTGAGACCCTTGGGCCGAGTGCCTTGGCAGAAATATTAGAAGTGGATAAAGCTTCACCCACGGAGCCAAGCCTAACAGGAAGGCGTTATCGCGCTGGATTTTGAGATCGGTGCCCAAGACGTCGAGGAGGCCACCTGGCAGGATACGAGCCATGAAATTCTGGATGCTTCGCAGCAGGAGGGGTTCGATGACACGGTCATCATGCAGGAAGGAGAACAGGAGGTGGACTATTTGCATCCCGATTCTGGCTGTTCATCTCAGATTGTTCGTCCCATGAAGCGACAGCCTGGGGGTCCTAGTGGAATTATCCTGGGCGAACGGGCACCATCCGGCAGTGGTCCTTCTAAGCCCCCAAGCAAGAGAGCTTGAGCCAATAGCTTTGGTCTCTTTACTGGTAGGGTCATTTCGGGGGTCCCTTCGACCGAGACCTTTTATTTGGGTTTCAAAATTGACGTTTCCTCAATGAATATTCACTCCCTTCCGCCGATACTTTGTAGCCTTTATGGGTCAAACGTGTATAATTTTCCCCATTCGGATCTTCCCACCTATATGCAGAGGGCTATAGAGGCAGTCCCTGTCAGTTTTACTCAAGAAGAGAGTGATGTCATTGGATCTTTAAACTCTGATGACCTGATCCATGCTGCGATCGGGTATCAGTCGTGGGCTCTGAGTTATATGAGCCAGACATCCGTTGTCCTGACTCGTAGGAGTCAGGAGATGGTTCAGTCTGCTGCTCTGGGTCGTCAGTATGAGACAGAGCTGGCTCGGATGAGGCGAGAGATAGAAGAGGCTGAACAGAGGCATTCGGGCGACCTTGAGGCAGTGCGGAACGAGTCGACCCACTGGCATCGTAAGGCATTGGAAGAGGCTCTGGACGCCATCAAGGGGGAGTTGAAGTTGGCTGAGGAAAAGTTGCTTCCTTATGAAACGGATTTGAGGGTTGCCCAAGAGGCACGTAAGGAATCGGAAGAAAGAACCCAGCGTCTCACTCAGGAGTTGAGCGAGGCTAAGGGGTAGCTTATCGAGTGTCGGCGGAAATTAAAGGCGAGGGCGGCTAAAGATGATACTATCGTCGCCAGATATCAAGCTGGCTTCTCGGCCTTAATAAATTTCGAGAGGCAGGTGGCCGGTATAGTCGGGTTTGCTAAGGCTTTGGTGCATTCTGCGCATTTAGCCAATAGGGCCAAGGTTACCGGTCTTTTGGAAAACTTTCATAGGATATTACGGGGTCGAATAGCTGCTTATGGATTACCGGACGACATCGATTGGGAGTCTGAAGAAATAAATCTCGCTCCATTAGCATACGTGTCGAACTTCTTTCCTTTGCCTGGCTTTGCCGCGCGGGCAACCTCTCAGACTTCAATGGCATCGATTTTTGTGATGGCACCTTCTCAATCGGCTCTTCCCCCGACCGGTCCTTCATGCGGAACATAGATGTTTTAACCTTTGTACTCTTTCTATTTTATTTCTGGTTCTTTTTCCTTTGTATTTTTGTTCTTTGATGGCAATGATTGCATTTAATAGTGGTTCTGACAGGCATTAATGCCACAATTTAAAAGTGGCAATGATTTCATTTAATGCATTTGATCCCCCCATATCTTCATCGCCACTTTTCTCGAACTGTCACGTCGGTTGTCATTCCCCCTATGTCATCTTGCCCGATTGTGGCCACGTGTCAAGATCGACAACTCTCGTTTTGCCCTTAGGTGATCACTTCAAATTCTAGGGGCGGCAGTTATCCCTTCTCTCCCCCTTTTATTTCTATAAAAGAGGGAGACCATGCAAACACCAAGGTAACTCTTAATTTTCATTTATTTTCTTCGCAACTTATCTTCCTCTTCAGTCACTTCTGCAAAATATTTCGTCATGGCTTTTGCTTTTTCTTTCAATGCGCTTGTGCTTGCCCTTCTATTTTTCACTAGTCTCTTCTTTCTGCTCATGGCTGTCGATTCAAGGTCTTCTCAGGAATTTCTTAGTTATGAGGAAGACGAGTAGGCTAGCAATGCTAGGGCTCCTCTCGTTACCCCTGTAACCCAGAGCGGCCGTCGTTCAGTTCCGCCGCCACCGCGTTACGCATTTCTCAAGGAATCTACTCCCTTTGGAGAAGGGTCATCACGGCACCGAGTGATGCCTAAGACTGTAGGTCGGGCTTTCCACTCGTTTGTTAATTTGGAGGATTCTGCGGAGCCTGGCATCTTGAGTCATCCATCCGGCCGTGGTTGCGCCGTAACCAACTCTACATTGAGGGGCCACGCCACTAGCATGTGGGAGGAAGATGTGGATAATCCTTTTAATCTGTACAGCTATCCGGGGATAGGTTTTGGGACTCCTTCTCACTGCGAGCGTCCTTGGATTGGCGAACCTGACCATGCTGCCTTCAATATGGGTATGTTTGCTGCAGGCGTCCGGCTTCCATTGGCTCACGTTATTGGCCGGATATTGATCAATTGGGGTTTGGGGCCAATGTAGATAATCCCTTTGGCCTGGGCTAATCTGATAGGTTTGCTGGTGCTGCTCTATGAGAGTGGGTTCCTTTCTCCTTCTGCCCGAGATATTGACTATGTCTATCATTTCGTTCATGATCCTGGCTGCCAAGGCCACTACTATCTACAAGTACAGCGAGGCGTCCGCCCTATCTTTAATAGAAATTCCATCGGTAGCCAGCATTGGAGGCGCCAGTGGTTTTGGGTTCATGGATTTAAATGCAGAGATCCACTTGGAAATTTATTTGCCTGTGTCATTCACTTTTTGGACTTCTGAGTCTCGTAAGCCTTTCTTCCGTGTCTTTCCTCCTGTGCACATCGGTAATGATTTTTTTATTTTAACATGTGCTTATGTTTATTGGTAGCCCCGATTCGTCCGGCTGAGAAAGAACTGTCACTGGGTTTCTGCCGAGCTTTCGATGCGATCAACCGGATGACCGTTCCTTGCGATGTTTTTCCACTCTAGATTGACAAGCGACTCTCGGACGCCAACCTTTATCAAGATCTGACTCGGGCTCCTCCGGTAAGCTTCAAGGGGAGGGTAAGTGATGATTTCACATCTTGGGATGCTGCCCTTGACACGTATTTTTCTAATTAGGTTGTATACCCTTCATCAAGAAGGCCATGCCAGGAAGCCGATCCCAGTACCGTCGCAGCCGATGATACCTCTGTAGCTGCTGGGAGTCGATCCGGACTCCATGGCGTGGTTTCCGTCAATGTTGACAGGACTGAGAAAGCGATACCGGAGGTAGCTCAAAGTGGGGCAGGAGTTGCGGATAGAGACTTTTGTGAGGAGGGTAAGGTAGTTCGCGCCCCTACTCTTGGACAAAGGGAAAACAATGATTGAAGTGGAAAAAACACGAGAACACGATGCTTTTGGACTCAGGTCTCGTTCCGATAGTGTTTCTGGGATTCAGATAAACTCTGTTCAAGATCAGGTGGATCCAAGTCAGTCTCGGCCCCTCCGTACCGAAGGCGATGCAGGTGTTGGAGGGAAAGGTCTCGAAGAGGAGTTCCATCTCCGAACTCCCCTCGCAAAGGAGGGTGCTCATGCTCCAAGGTGTGATACGGGCAGTGGTGTTCCTTTGGTCGCTCTGGAGGAGTTGTTGCGACAGCGTAGCATGGGCGAGGCTCGATCGTCCATCGAGATGGAGCTGAGTGTTTCAGAGGCTGTCTTTGTTCCTGCTCGCTCGTGGAATCCTGTGTTATCTCGTTGGCTGTAGAGCGCCGGACCTCACGAAATTGGAAACGCTACTTTGGTGAGTGTTGGGTATACTTTGACTTTCTTATGTCGCTTTCTCCTTCTGACAGAGTTTGAACAAGCTATCCCTCCTGGAGTCAGCCTCACTGCGGGGGCTTCCACTCGTGCTGAAGGGCTTTCTTTTGCGGTAGAAGTTCGGCAAACCATGGTGACAGAGCAGCTCATCACTGCCGCTAATACTCGGGCTACAACTTATAGGGAAAGGGCTCGATTGGCTGAGAACCAAGTTCATCAATTGGAGGTTGCTCGCTATCTTGCTGAACATGAATTGGAGCGTGTACCTCAGCTTGAGGTGGAGGTGGCTTGGATGAGGAGTCTTCGCAACATCTCTGGTGGTGGTGGCGATGGTGCTGGTCCAAGTGGTGTTGGTGGGGGTCTCTCTTAATGTTTGTATTTTTATTGACTGTCGTCTCGTCTTTGTAGGACCTTTTATAGCCTTTATGAGGCATAATATGAACATGTTCTGGGTTTTAATGTTCCTGTTAGTAGGTTTTGGTGGTAAGATGAGTATTTTTACTTTTCCTTGCACTATTTGTTTATTGTGGGCTTTTGCATGGCGTTATGCTCATGCAGCCTTACCACTTTCCTATAATTTGTACATATTGCGATTTAGCAAGGCACATCTTAAGCATAGAAACGCTATAAGTTCTGAGCATTCCATAGGTGCTTAATGCCCTTACCATCTAGTTCGTTGACCTCATATGCTCCGTTACCCAGATTTCTTTTCACTAAGTCGGGGCCTTCCCAATTTGCGCCAAACACTCTGCCACTTTGTTGAAAAATTTTCCTCATAACCAAATCTCCTGCCTCAAAGTCTCTCCGATGCACTTTTTTGTTATATCGAGCCTCTAATCTTGATTTGTAGATCGCGTGTCTTTCTGCTGCCTGCAGTCGGAGTTCTTCTGCTAGGTCGAGATTGAGTTCCAAGGCTTCGAGATTAGGGTTTTCTTCTTGATGAGATACTCAAAATGTCGGATGGGATGCTTCTGTCGGGATAATTGCTTCCGTGCCATACATCAGGGAGAATGGGGTTTCCCCATTGATGTTCTTGCAGTGGTGCAGTATGACCAGAGGAATCCAGGTAGCTGCGGGGCCCAGATCTTCTTGAGGCTCTCCAATCTGGTTTTGAGAGTGTGTTTTATCACTTTATTCATAGCTTCCACTTATCCGTTTGACTGGGGGCAATATAGCAATGAGAATAGTTTCTTGATCCCCAATCTGTCGCAAAATCTTTGAATTTGGGCTCCTTTGAATTGCTTCCCGTTGTTGGTGATTATGGCGTTGGGTATTCCAAAGCGGCAAACGATGTTTTTCTATATGAATCCTATCATATTGGCTTCATTGATGGTCGCCAATGCCTCGGCCTCCACCCGTTTGGAGAAGTAGTAGACCGCCACTATGGCATATTTAACGCCTCCTCTGCCGGGTGGGAATGGGCCAATTAAGTCAATTTCCCATTTTGCAAAAGTCCATGGTGTAGCCATCGCGATTAACTTGGTGGAGGGGTTCTGATCATGGGGGCGTATACTTGGCAACTCTTGCACGCTCTAGCATACTCGATCGCGTCTCTTCTAAGGGTGGGCCAGAAAAACCCTTGTATGATGACTTTCAAGGCTAAGACTTATCCTCCCGAGTGGTTTCCGCATACTCCCTCATGTATTTCTGAGAGGACTCTGTCGGCTTCCCCTTTGTCCAGGCATCTCAGCAGCGGCATCAAGTATCCCCTCTTGTACAATACACCATTTATCAAGGTGTACCTAGTTGCTCAGAGTCGCAACCGTTTAGATTCTAGCTTATCTTCTAGCTCCATTCCTTCTTCCAAAAAGGTCTTGATAGGGATCATTCATGTTTCTTCTTTATCAATCTGCCAGATCGCTTCATCGCTTGGGACCTCTTGCTTTATCACACTAATGCTTTCCAATTGCTCGAAATTCTCCAAAGTCGCTAATCGAGCCAGCGCATCGGCCTGTGTGTTACACTATCTGGGAACTCGTGTGATGTATATGTGGTCGAATTCTCAGATCATATCCGCTACCAACTTTTGGTAACCTGCAAGTTGTTGGTCCTTGGCTTCATAATCTCTTTTTATCTGGTTGACTATAAGTTCCAAATCGCTGAAGATCATTATTCTTTTGGCTCTAACAGTCAGGCCCATTCTCATGCTAGAAAGTAAGGCTTCGTATTCGGCTTCGTTGTTCATTACGGGGAACCTAAATCTAATAGCCGAACAGAACACTTCCCTGATGGGAGCCACTAGGACTACACCGGCTCCGGAGGTGTGAGGTATGGACAATCCGTCCACCGACATTTGCCACAGTTTGGTGATCAGTTCTCCTGGCAAGTTGGGCATAGTGAGTTCCACGATGAATTCTGCTAAGGCTTGCGCTTTGATGGCCATTTGGGGAATGTACTTGATTTCAAACTGGCTTAGTTCTACAGCCCACTTCATAGTCTTCCCGCTGAGTCCGGCTTTTAAAGTATTTGCGTCAGTGGAAAAGACATGACAACTTCAATTGGATGTTCCAAAAAGCAAGGTCTCAGTTTTCGTGCACTCATTACTAGGGCGTACGCGAGCTTCTCGAATGCGGGGTACTTGAGTTCCGTATTTCTGAGCATCTTGCTTACATAATATACGGGCTCTTGTTGCTTTCCTTCTATGTGGATCAGGACCGCCTTCAAGGCCGACTCTGAAGTAGCTAAGTACAAACTAAGGACCTCACCCAGCTGTGGTTTGGACAGGGTCTTTGTATTGTCCAGTACAGTCTTTAATTCGTCAAAAGCCTTTTGGGCCACTTGCGTCCAATCGAATTTCTCATTTCTAATGATATCTATGAGGGGTTTCCATTTGTTGGACGCTCTGGATAGGAAGCGGCTAAGGGACGCGATTCTTCCAGCCAACTTTTGTACCCCTTTGGCATGCTTGGGAGGCTCCATATCTTGTATGGCTTTCACTTTGTCTGGGTTTGCTTCTATTCCTCTTTTGCTCACCATGTAACCGAGGAACTTTCTCGCCGATACTCCAAAGGTGCACTTTTTGGGGTTAAGTTTCATCCCGTACTGCCGTAGAACATCAAACTCTTTTCTTAGGTGGTGTACGTGGTCGTCTATGGCTATGCTCTTGATCAGCATGTCATCCACATATACTTCCATAGTTTTCCTTAGCTCTTCCTAGAACATCTTGTTTACTAGCCTCTAATATGTGGCACCTACGTTTTTCAATCTGAATGACATATTTACCCAGTATAATAAATTCCTTTTGGTATAGAATGTCGTCTTCTCTATATCATCTGGGTGCATGGGGATCTGATGATATCTCGAGTATGCATCCATGAAGCTCATCAGTTCATGGCCCACCGTCGTGTCCACCATTTGATCAATATGTGGCAATGTGAAACTGTCCTTGGGGCACGCTTTGTTGAGATCTGTGAAGTCGATGCATAGTCTCCAGGACTTGTTAGCCTTCTGAACTAGAACTGGGTTAGCCACCCATAAGGGAAATAAAGCTTCCCTTACTAAATTATTTGCTAACAGTTTCCTGGCTTCTATTTCGATGATATCGTATTTTCCTTTTCTTTTGCTTGATTGGGTAGTAAGACGGGTTCGTATTGAGTCGATGGCATGCGTGTTTTGGATCTATCCCTCGTATGTCGGTTGGCACCCAAGCGAATACATCTAGATTGGCTTTCAGGAATTCAATTAGGGTCGTCTTGTGGGGCTCCTTCAGCTGCGACCCGATGTACAATTCCAGATCCGAATTGCTTAGTTCCATATTTATGGCCTCGGCTTCTTTAACAGGTTCCCCTCTTTTCTATTTCTTTTCAGACCTAGGGTCTTCATCGATTATCGGAGGTAGGTTGACTTCCTTATCGCCAAAAGGTTGGAACCTCTTAGCATTTCTTGGCTCTGGATCTTTTGTTGGTGGGTCATCGACAGGTAAGGCTCCCTTGTCGTCTCCCTGTTCTACTACTAACAGTTGAAAATTTGGGTCGTGGTAGTTGAGTCCTTCTCCTTCTCCCTTGTCGTCTCCCTGTTCTACTACTAACAGTTGAAAATGTGGGTAGTGGTAGTTGAGTCCTTCTCATTTTTTTATGAATGAACACTCCCTTGCTTTTCTTTGGCTGCCTCTAACAATGTTGACTCGGCCATCGGTGGTTACAAACTTTAAACATTGATGGAACATGGACGGGATGGAGTTGAACCGATGTATGAAACTCCTGCTTAAGATATAATTTTACATTGACGGAAGGTCGACCACTTTGAATTCGAGAGTGTGTTGAGCCTTCACAGCCCATTTTTCATCCAGAATCTGTATCGACAGCCCATTTTTCATCCAGAATTTGTATCGATAGGTCCGACTGCATTAGAGGGGTAGTGATAGCATTGCCAAACCCTCAGATTTCGTCGTTACTCGGAGATGTTTTATGGTGAGTGGATCCCCCGATGGCTTCAAACGCCTTTTTGAATATGATGTTCGTATAGACGCCCGTGAAATATGATACTCGCTGATGTACTCTTACCCCTGAAATCGTGACCGAAATGACTAAGGGGTCAGTATGGGAGAGATGTACTCCGACGAGGTATTCTTCAGATAAGAATATATCGGCTTCGTGTAAGGGTGGTTGGGGGCTTACCATAAAGACGTATTGGAACATGTCAAGCTCTTGTAACTCGGCTTTCCGTTTCCTTTGGGATTGGGCCTGAGATGTTCCCATGTAGTTTTCATCCATCATATACACTTCACGAGGCGGTGAGGGTAGTCGATCGCCTAAGTCTTCTCACCCTTGGGGACCAGCGGGTCCCTTTAGTTGCTTATTCGTCGTAACGGGCTGCTCCCTCCTCCGCCTTGGGCCGATCACCAGTCTATCCAACTTTCCTTTTTCAAACAGCTTTATCAGTTCCGCCAGTAAGTCTCGACAATTGTTAGTATCATGACCGATGGATCTATGATACTTGCAGAACTTCTTTTTATTTAACTTGGTTGGATCTGCTCATATTTTTGGCGGGGCCTGGATCTTATTGAATATCTCCTCAGGAGTGAGTTCGAGCACCTCGGTCATTTCTTGTATTTGGTCATCCTCAGGGAACGGCTCGAAAGAAGACTGGGTCCTATAGTCTTTGTCTCCTTTCTTCTTCTTCTTGTCGCTTTCTTTGTAGTCTCCTTTTGACTTCTTGTATTCCTTGAGGATTTCTTCACTATGGGTAAATGCTTGGGCTGAGGCCATAAAGTCCGCGTAACTTGCTGGTAGCTTTTGCTGACAGCTAGTCTACATCGAGGATCCTGGGAGTAACACCGCTGTTTCCAAGGATGGTCGATGTTTCGTCAGAGACCTCTTCCATGTTGGTTCACTAATCATTGAATCTCTTCATGAAATCCTTGAGGGACTCATTCGGCCCTTGTCGTAGGCAAGCTAACTTCTGTTTCAGCTCATTCCCTTGTTCTAAATACGCGAAGTGAGATGAGAAGGCCGTAGCGAGTTGTGCCCACAAGTCGACCGAATTAATAGAGAGAGACTCAAACCACGAGTGCGCTTTTGTCTCCCAATATCAAGGGAAACACCTTGCATCGGTCTTCTTCCGAGCTCCCTTACGCCAACATCCAACCCAGGTATTTGTTGAGGTACGTAGTCAGGTTAGAGTCACCGGCGTACTTGGGGATCTAGGGAATTCGGATTTTTTTCATAGTGGTGGTCACGATAATCCGCTGGGTGAATGAGGTTCTTCCCAACTCTCGGTCGGGAATGCTGTGTAATCCGGCTATGTTCCTTCTTTCCATCTCATCGAGTCGCCTCCTCAGCACCTCTTTTTCTGAATCATGCTGTCATTTGAGCCAGGTTAAGGGATCATCCCCCATACTTTCTCCTATTTGCTCGTGACGGGACTTGACCGGGTCTGGTCTCAGTCGATCTTTAGCGCTCACACGCCCCACAGTATATGCGGGGGACTGACTAGTGACCGAGTTAGCGCGAGATGCCGCCTTCCTCCGTTCACGTCCTTCGTCTATCATTTTCTGGGCTTTTCATGGTTAGCCATTCTTTGGCCCCATTCGTGCCATACGTTAGTCCATTCTGTCTTGTTTTCTTCAAAGCTAAAACTCAGCTTTTGGTTGGCGCCCTTTGGTTCAGCCATATGCTTCCCTTTTACTTCTTTGAGAAGGTCGAAATACTTTTGGCGGAAGTCGGTTTGCGAGTCCTCTACTTCCAGACTCATGTCCCGAGGTGGGATTTCCTTTTCTACAGTTTGAGGAAGGATCAGCTCTTCTTGAGGCCGACTTGTAGATGTGCCGACCTTACTAGGGGTCACTTCCTCTCTGTCGTTCGCCATTTCGGACAAAGGCTTGATTAGTCGCACGGTTTAAAGGAAAATCGGAAGTTTCTGGGGAAGGCGGTGCCCCTTCCTTTAGCGCTAAATATAGATAGCCGAATTAATCCCTTCCTAATGATGGATTGATGTGGCTGTTTAGGGATGATAATGGGGTATTATTCGTACTAATCTAACATAATAACTGGATTGCAATAGAGATGATGCTCAAGGGTTCCCTCCAGGCTATATTATGCCTTTTGGAGGTGAAAGTTGGTGTTCTCCCCTTTTGGGATGTCCCCATATATATATCGTATAACATGACGTCATCCGTATCCGGATATAGTCAGGTCACATCACAATAAATGCATACAGTGCGGGCATTAAATGCCACAGCGCCACGTGACTATTTTTAGGATTCGATTTAGGATTTCTCCTATGCCAATATCCTAGGGGATATCTTCTTAGGCTTCAGACAAGTGGCCAAATGGAGGGAGACAACCGACTCTTCAGGCCGAGAGATTGGAGCCGACGCGCGCTGTTGTTTTCGGATTAAGAGCTCACCGTATTTGGGTTTTTTTATGGTAATTATTGAGGGCATGTGTTATTGGGCCTTATGATTGGAGGCCCATGTCCTGTTTTGAGGGCCACTCTCTTGGGCCCTGCCACAATACCTAATAAGATCAATTATGAGAATGATTAAATCTAAAAATAATAGTATCAAATAAAAGTATAAAAGAAGATAAATTAAATTAAATTATAAAAATAAAGTTTATAAAATTATTAAAAAAACAACAAAAATCGAAGAGAAAAAATAAGATAACAAAAAATTAAAAAGTATAATAATACCTTTAAGGAGAATGATTGAACCTGCATATAAGATCAAATAAAAGTATAAAAGACAAAACAAATTAGAGTTGATTATAAATAAAATGAATGTAAAATCTGTAAAAGAGAAGAAAAAGAAGAAGTATTAAAGAAAAAAAATAACAAAAAAAGGATTAAAAAGAAGAACAAAAGATAGAATATTAAAATATAAAAATAGGGTTCATAAAATTATTATAAACAAACACAAAAATTGAAGAAAAAAGATAGATAAAAAAAAGAAAGAATGATACCTCAAATGAGAATGATTGGACCTACAAATAAGATTAAATATGAGAATGATTAAACCTAAAAATAATAACAAATAAAATTATAAAAGAAGATAAAATAAATTAAATTATATAAATAGAGTTTATAGAATTATTAAAAAAACAAAAAAATCGAAGAGAAGAAAAATAAGATAACGAAAAATTAAAAAGTATAATGATACATTTAAGGAGAATGATTGAACCTACATATAAGACAAATAAAAGTATAAAAAATAAAATAAATTAGAATAGATTATTAATAATATGAAAGTAGAATCTGTAAAAGAAGAAATAGAAGAAGCAATAAGGATTTGATTAGGTAATGAAAAGATTTATATAGAATGATTTTAAAGAATGAATGATTGTGATTGAAAGCAAATATTTATAGAGACGATTCTAATAAAAATAAAATTGATATATTAATTGAAATTAAGCATATATTAATTAAAAATTAATCAAATTTATATTGTTAAATTAAATAAATAAATAAAGTAAAATTTAAATAATAAAATTATTTATTAGTATAATTAAATTTTATAATTTAAATCAAAGGAAAATCATATGTCCTATGTATATTAAATTAAATTATAATAATATATGAATATTGATTTGATATATTAATTTAAATTAAACATATATTGATTAAAATTAGTTAAATATGCCAAAAATATCTCTCATATTTACCAAATTTATATTGTTTGAAAATTTAAATAATAAAATCCATTATTAGTATAATTAAATTTTATGATTAAAATTAAAAATATTATTTGGACGATCAAGATTAAAATTGAATTATTTCTAAATAGAGTAAAATTGAAAAAAATTGAAAACAAAAGTAGAATTTCAGGTTTGCTTATATATATATATATATATATATATATATATATATATATATATATAGATTAATAGTTACTTCACCAAGCACCCATACACCCTTATTCTCCAAGCATCCTTATAACTCCTCCCTATTCGTTCTCAATGGGAATCAAACCCGGGTCACTCACTTTTGTGAGGAGCCCAGTGGCTAGGTGAGCTAGCCCATCTGGTTAAAATACAATGTATTATTCATTAAAATACTTTTATGGTTATTTTGGGTGCTCCCGGTGCACCTGAGGGTTAATATTATAAATATTAGGGTGTAGTGGGTAGTTATTATATTTATTTTTAATTATTTTATTTTATTTAGTAGTTAGGATTGAATAAAAATGTGATTTAATGATTTAGATTATCCGGAAGCACTGCAGTATGACTCGTAATTTTATGGTGGTTACAATATGATTTTAAGATTGTTAAAATATAATTCACTAAAATATATATGATGTGATGTGTGATATATAAAAATTTGATTTAATAACCACCGTATAATCATTCATTAGTCAACATTTTAAAGGGAGGAATTATACTTTTAACTATTATTAAATCATATTTTACCTATTAAAAAACCGTACTTTATTAATGAGTGTATAAGTCTCATGAAAGAGTATTGTCCATCTCTGAAAGAGATAGTCCAGATGGAAAATAAATTTTATATTGTTCTTCTTAAGATTGATCTATTACTCCCCTCTTATTTTGTGACTTATAACTTTACCTTCATGAAATGATTATATACCATCTTACTTTTCTTGATGTATTATTGGATCGACGGAATGTTAGAATGTATAAGTGTTGGCAACATTGATGAAAATGGTGCCCAAAATAACAAAAGATTTCAAGCCAAATATCAAGATAAGTAAGAAAATGAAAACATCAATTCTAAAACTAATGAACTCGGGCATGACCCAAATTACAATGAATAAAACACGTGATCACTTTCTTGCTTCTCCTTGCTTACTCCTTTAATAAACTACTATCCGCAAGCCACCATTCGGGTCACACAAAAATTATCATTAGATCAAGCAATCAAAATGAACAAATGTGTCACATTGTATAAATAAAAAATATGATACACGTGTGAATAATCAAATAGGGGAGTATGTACCTAAGCTTTTCATTCAATTGAGAGCTTAGCTTATTCTTCGACAGCTCCAGTAGTTGGAAGTGCCTCTTTCATTGTATCTGCTGCTTCTGGACTTTCCCTTATTGATAGATCAGAGGGTGTCGCTATGACCAGTTTCAAGAGTGGTGGTTGTAGGTTTGGATGATTCAGGGGAGTCCATTTTTAGAAACTCAAATCTTAACCCTCTAATTTCTAATCATTTCCAGCATTGAACCCGTTGCCCCCGTTCTTCTCTCACTTTGTCCATTCTTCCAACTCTATCTTGTTGTATCTCCCATCTGCCTATATTTTCAAAGACCTAATCTCCGCCTGATACACTTGATCTTTCACCTTGTCATCATTGAGCGCATAAATAAATAAATAATATAGAAAACTAAATACCTTTGGAAAAGATTCAGTTCCCCATGCCATAACTGAAATTGCCTTAAATATTATGTCAATAATAATTCAGGAATATTAGAGAGACTATCCATCCATAGGCAGAACATGTAGCATATATTTTTACTTGAGCATTTCCTGCTTTAAGAATATGAGTGACACCAGCTTTCTTAGCACAATAAGAACCTCTTACAAACAGACAATGGCTGGTGAAACTCATAAAGACAGCAACACTGTATAACGTCAAGAATAGAGTTACCTTATTATGCTACCATCCTGAGAAGGAGTAGCAATTACAATAGTTTTGCAGCCAGTAATCTGGGCAGACTGATTCATCGAAACTCATATTAGTAAAGGTAAGTAGCAGTTTTCCAAAAAACAAAGGACATAAATTACAAAGTCAATGCAAAAATGAAAGCAACAGAACAGATGAATGCAATACGATAGTGCCACCATGAACATAAATATGCCTCACCATCTCTTCCATTAATTCATTAACATACTTGGCTTTCCTCATTCTAGCTCTCTGAGCAGATCACCTGTAGGAAATGATCCTAATTGAAATCAAGAACAATTATTTGGAACTATATATAACTTATAAATCTCATGTTAATATATATATATATATATATATATATATATATATATATATATATATATATATATACACATTATCACCTTTGAATATTCTTTCTTTCGTACCAAAGACAACAGTCTTCATAGAACAACAAATTCGAGTTGTATTCCATAAAATTTATAAGACTCAAAAAGAAAATTGAATATAAGAGAGAAAGAAAAGTAATATTGTTAGCTGCTAGAGAATTGTCATGGCAACTGTAAACTCCTCTAAAACCCATGTCCGTCGCTGATGACATAACATCTCCATAATCGAGTACACTTCTAAAGTCACATTCGCCGCTGATGACATTAAATCTCCATATATATATATATATATATATATATATATATATATATATATATATATATATATATATATATATATATATATATATACATACTGAAATGCTTATTTGTATTCTCAAACTTAATAATAAGGGGAGTATTTAGTAGGGATATGATGGGGAAAAATGTTTCTCAAGATGCTTATCACTTTTAATATATTATGATTATAATTATCGTCCTTACTTCTATTTAAAATATAGAGAAATTCCTAGGATATGCAACATCTAAATTGCCATATCATTTATATTACATCTAATTTGCCCCAAAATACATGTAATGCCATGAATACCCCTAAGGGGTGGCCCACCCTTAGCATTGAGAATAAGATGACAAGTACAGTTGGAGGACATAAGTCATGTGTCAGAATTTGACTGTTCTTTTGTGACATTACTTACTAATAAAATAAATCTTTAAAATGATATCACCTGATAAATAAAATCTAAGTGGACGCAAATTAATGAAAAAAAATCTAAGCGGACGCAACTATTTAAAATTCACCTGATATCATTTTAAAATTCATAAAATTGTTATCAAATTCCATTGTTAATAACATTATAAGAGGACACAATTTGATTTATTTAAATTAACACATGTACTGTAACGCCCTAAATTCTTTTAATAAGGATATTGTTGTTAGATGGTATACTAAAAGTCTGACTTTTGTATGGAACAATGCTTTAATAATTTTTTTAAAATGAGAATCATATGATCAAACGTTTTGCATATTATAATTTATATGATTGTACAAAAGTCCATTTATTTTATACTGTAGATAATATGTTGTGCGACAACACACGAAAGATCATATTATCGGTTTCCTAATAAAGTATAAACAGATGCTCACAACCGAGATAGATGGGACTATCTATCGGAATAGTTGTAGTGTGATTTAGTATTAGTTTGTCTTGACTATAGAATCACATTAGTGCGCTTTGTGTGTATTGATTAGGACCGCTTGAGATCGTTCGACTTGTATTATCTATATATGAGAACTTGATTTCAATTATTATGGATGTTCGTGCTCTTAATCTCTATACAATAACCTAGACACGTAAGGCAGTATGTATTTCTTTGATTCATCAATGGGTGAGATTTACATATATTAAATCAACAAACTCGGTGAGTTGGGAAATAATATTGTCTCTATGGTGTGTTGTTGATTGTAGAAGGAATGCGTGTCCGCTATAGGTTGATGATGTCCCCTTGAGGAGCTCAAAAGGATTATCATGTAAATCTTGCAAGTGGATTAATTCCGGAATGATAATGAGGTTGAGTGGTATTACTCTCGGATGAGATATTAATAATGGAGTTGTCAGTAACTTAATTAATTAATGGGCATTGTATATCTTAAACATGGGGAGACTGTCGGGCTTATAATAAGAGGGATCCCATAACGTAATTATGAGATTAAAACGGTAGTGCAGTAATAATATTTTAGTGGTATATATTATTATTATTGGAATTAAGTATAAGCTTTGGGCTAAGTTTGGATACTTAAGCCCAATGGAGGCCCAACTCTAATTTCTCCTCCTGGTCCCTGTTATAGCCCATATATAAGTCATCTCAACTTCCTGGAACCCTACACTCTGCGCCTCTTTTGACGTGAGAAACAGGAGAGAAGCAGATTGAGAAGATCTTGAAGATCGTCGCACACACGACGTCAGGATTGGACTTGGGAATACAGCAGAAGAGCAAGAGGTTGTTCTCTGCAGCTGTTCTTCAACAACATACCATGGTGAAAGGTAATGTAAACTTTGATTTACTGCTTCTGCTAATCTAGTTTATATGAAACCCTAACGGTTCACGCTAACCAAACGATAGAAACATACGGTCTAATATTTAAAGTCTACGTGACGAGAGGATCATTTTAACGTATAATGTGATAAGAATTGATAACTGAAAGTGAACTTACTTCTCAACCCCAAACACTTCCTTCTTCCTATCTGTGAGTGTGTAGCTATATCACGTTAAGACATTTACTGAAGGTGGTGGTTATGTGCATGGCAGAAGGCCTATTTATAAGGTAAGGATGATTAGTAATGATTACCCCCTATTGATAGGTGTATTGTAGCAATTTTGTACGTATAGTGTGCATGTGAATTTTGAACTTGCGTGGATACACTCATGTCGGCCAGGTGTGAAGTGTGTTGGTGGTCAATGGTGATAGCGACGTGTCCACTATTCCAACCACACACACATACTCTTACTGATGTTTGTCTACATTAATATTACATAACTTGTATTATATATTGTAATTATAAATAAATATTATTATATAATTAATAATAATAATAATATTATTAAAATAATATATAACTACATATTTTCGTGGCATATGCATGCAAGCTCCACTATATATCTTATTATATTATTATAATAAATATACATATTATTATTATAAATGTATAAATATATTATTATTGGGGTGTTATATCCTCCCCTACTAAAAATAAAATTTTGTCCTCGAAATTCTATTTACCAAATGTAGGGAGATTTGGGTATTTCTCTCGTACATCCTCTTCTCGTTCCCACATTGCTTCCTCTTAATTGTGTCCATTCTAATGGGCTTTGACTAAAGAGATGTTGTGGTTTCTTAACTTGTGAATTTTCCTATCAAGGATAGCTATAGAAAATTCTTCGTAAGCAAGATCGTCGTTAACTGGTATTATTTCTTAGTTGACCACGTGGCTCGAGTCGAACACGTATTTTCATAGCATTGATATATAAAACACTTCGTGTATTCCTTCCAGCTCAGGAGGTAATGCCAATCTATAAGCTAATTTGCCAACTTTTTCCAATATCTCATATGGTCCAATGAATCTTGGCTTGACATTTCCTCTCTTTCCGAAGCGAGAAATTCCCTTCATTGGTGAAACTTTGAGAAAAAATTTATCTCCTTGTTGGAATTGCAGGTCCTTACGCCGCTTATCTGCATAAGATTTTTGGCTATTCTGAGCCATTACAATCCTTCCTCTGATTTTCTTGATTGCCTCAACTGCCTTTTCTATTAATTCTGGCCCTAAAATTTTCTTTTCTCCAACTTCATCCTAATAGAAAGGCAATCTGCATTTCCTGCCATAAAGTGCTTCATAAGGAGCCATACCGATTGTGGCTTGAAAGTTGTTGTTATAAGCAAACTCAATTAAGGGCAAGTATTTTTCCCAGCCTCCGCTAAAATCTAGGATACATGCTCTCAACATATCTTCCAGGGTTTGTATGGTCCTTTCAGATTGTCTGTCAGTTTGAGGATGAAAAGCTATGCTGAAATTTAGCTTATTTCCTATTGCATTTTGCAAGCTACACCAAAATTTTGACGTGAATCTTGAATCTCGGTCTGAGACTATGGAAACTGGTGCTCCATGTAGTCTGACAATCTCTTCTATATATATCTGTGCAAGTCGATCCAATCCATAGGTCATTTTGACAGGCAGAAAATGTGTTGACTTTGTTAAGCGATTCACTACAACCCATATGCCTTGATTTCCTCGTGCAGATTTTGGTAAGCCAACAACGAAGTTTATCATAATGTGCTCCCATTTCCATTCAGGAATCTCGAGTGGCATCAGAAGCCCTGAGGGTCGTTGGTGTTCTACTTTTACTTGCTGACATGTCATGCATTTTTGCACGAATGACGCAATATCCTTCTTCATATTCTTCCACCAGAAAATCTTTTTTAAGTCATGATACATTTTGGTACCTCCTGGATGTACAACATATGGAGTATAGTGAGCTTCAGCTAAATTTCTTTAACAAGTTCCTCACTTTTAGGCACGTATAATCTTTTTCCATAGACCAATGCTCCTTCATTAGTTAGAAAAAATCCATTTCCTTCTCCAGACTTGATGCGTTCTTTTATCTTTGTAAAGAACTCGTCTTCCTCCTGAGTTTTTATCACTTTATCCCTTAACTAGAGCTTAACTATAGTTGCATTGATCATTCCATTGATACTACTTGGAGGTATTATCACTTCTAGACTCATACGAGAAAACTCATCCACCAGTTATTTTTGAGTTGTTATGAAGCATGCTAACTCTCCTTTATTCTTTCTGCTTAAGGCATCAGCCACCACATTCGCTTTCCCTGGATAGTACAATATTGTGCAATCATAGTCTTTCACTAACTCCAACCGTCTTCTTTGTCTCATGTTCAACTCTTTTTGCTCAAAGAAATATTTTAGGCTTTTGTGGTCGGTGTAAATCTCACACTTACTTCCATACAAATAATGTCGCGAAATTTTTAAAGCATAAACTACCGCAGCCAACTCTAGGTTGTGAGTGAGGTAGTTTTGTTCATGTGTTCTCAGTTGTCTTGAGGCATAGGAGATCACTTTTCCCCTTTGCATTAGCACACACCCCAATCCTTGCTTCGAGGCATCGCTATAGATCACAAATCCTTCTGTGCTATCTGGGATAGTTAGTACAGGGGCAGTTGTAAGCCTTTTTTTCAACTCTTGGAAGGTGTCTTCACATTCTTTTATCAACTGGAACTTTACTCCTTTGCGTGTTAATTGGGTCAATGGCCTTGCAATTTTTGAGAATCCTTCAATGAACCTTCTATAGTATCCTGCCAACCCTAGGAAACTTCTACTTTATTCACATTTTATTGGGCCTTCCATTCCTTGATAGCTTCCACTTTTATTGGATCTACTTTGATTCCACGAGCTGAGATGATATGCCGGAGGAAGTTAACTTGATCTAGCCAAAACTCACATTGCTTGAATTTGGCATTCAACCTTTCCCTTCGCAGTAACTCCAGGATAGTTTTGAGGTGTTCTTCATGTTACATTCGATCCTTAGAGTACACCAGGATATCGTCAATGAATACGATCATAAATTAATCCAAATATGAGTGAAATACTCGATTCATTAGGTCCATGAATACTGCGGGTGCATTGCTTAGTCCAAAAGGCATTACAATGAACTCGTAATGTCCATAATGTGTTCGAAAAGCTATCTTTGGGATGTCACTATCCTTGATTTTCACTTGGTGAAATCCAGACCGTAGATCAATTTTTGAGAATACATTGGCACCTTTCAGTTGATCAAATAGATCTTCAATTCTTGGCAATGAGTACTTGTTCTTGATGGTGAGCTTGTTGAGTTCTCTGTAGTCAATGCACAATCTGTATGTTCTATCTTTCTTCTTTACGAACAACTCCAATAATTCCTGCAATTGCACTTTTAGTTCTTGCAACTCTTTTGGTACCATTCTATAGGGTGCTTTAGATAGAGGTGCTGCTTCTGGGACTAAATCAATGGTGAATTCCACTTGTCGTTCTGGCAGTAATCCAGGCAGATCTTCAGGAAATACATCCTTGTATTCCCTTACGATAGGTATCCCAACAATATCTTCTGATTTATTTGAATCCACAATATTTACCAAATAAGCTTGAAAATTGCCTTTTCTCAGCATTTTAACTGCTTTCATAGCTGATATTATTCTTGGCATATACCCGCATTTTGTGCCTCGAAAGGTAAATTCATCGTTGTCAGGCATATGAAAAATGACTTCCTTTTCATGACATTGGATATTCGCATGATTTGCTCTAAGCCAATCCATTCCTAAGATAATATCGAAATCTTTCATTCTTATCACATGTAGATTTGCTGACAGAATCTTGTCATCGAATTCTAATTCCAAATTCCTACATAACCATTCAGTTTGTATGGATTTTCCTGATGGTATGGAAACCTCAAGAATATCATTGTCTACTGTGACAAATTTATCCTCTATCTTTTTATAAAGCTCGACAGATATAAAAGAATGGGTGGCTCCAATATCAAATAATAAGAGTACAGGTATACCATAAATTGTTATCATACATGTCATCATGTTGGGTTCATTTGTAGTTTCAGATTGTGTCAGAGCAAAAATGCGAGCGGTCCCTGCTATTTTTCCTTCACTTGTATTATTCTTTGGATAGTTCGCAAGAGTGTGCCTAGGTACTTTGCATCGATAGCAAATTTCGGATCCGTACAGACATTCTCCAAAATGTTTCTTCCCACATTTCAGACAACTTGGGGTGATGTTTTGCGTTCTTTGGATTGGATTTTTCCCTGCTTGGAACTGCCTCCCCTGACTACTGTTGATTCCTTTCTAGAAATCTCTCTTTACCCTTTCCTTTTTGCAGGCATACTGATATTTTTCTCTTCAGTGTTCTTATTGCGCATACGGACTCAATTTCTTGGCCTCTAGCAAAAGTTTTGGCAAATGTTATTTCTCCTTGTCCGGCAAGAATTGTGCTAATTTCTGGGCGTAATCCTTTCTCAAATCACCTTACTTTCTTTCTTTCGTTATCGACCAAATGTGGTGTGTATCTTGAGAGTTGATTAAATATTCATTCATACTCTAGTAACGTCATGGATCCTTGTTTTATATAAAGGATCTCATTCTCCTTCTGGTCTTGATATGATTGAGGCATGTAGTTCTGGATTAATATCTCTTTAAATTCCCTCCAGGTCAAATTATTTATTTGATCAGCTGTTTTGGTTTGACAGTTGGATTCCCACCAGTAATCTCCTTTAATTCCATGTGGTTAAAGATACGTTCCATTGATCTGATCCATGTTTCTGCCTCATTTGGATTTCCATTGCCATTAAATGTTGGAGGGTAGAATCATCTGAATTGTTCTATTATTGTCTCATGTCGAGGTTCAACATGTTGTGGTGGCGGTGCTGGGTTCCCAGTAAAGTGTTCGGCTAAACCTCTGAGTACAATTATTAGGTCATCGCTAGGGTTAACTCGTGGATTCTATGCCTCCTCTTGAGGTTGATTATTTCGTGTAGTTCTACGTCTCATGATCTATTTCAACATGTACAACAAACTTATCATACGTAAAACGCAGTTCGCAGTATAATAGTGAAATCAAACAACACAAGGTAAATTAACAAGTTATACCAAAATCGGTGACTTTGCACCTTTATATATATATATATATATATATATATATTAATTGGAATCATAAGATTCATACAAAATTTGTCATATACATGATAGTCATAGTAATAAGTAAATGATTTAGGTCCTCTTTTTTTTTCGTCCTACTAGATAGATAGATAATTACACAAAACCCTATAGCTAGCCCCCGTACTTATATAGAATCTATGGTAAGAACTCGTAATAGTGCGGGCCGTGACCATTCGGAACTACTGCCTCATCAACCAGGTAATCATCTACTACTTCTGATTCCACTTTCAGAACCTCTTCATCCATTTCCTGTAGCACAACTCCAGCTGTTGTGGGTGGAGGCAAATCAGAATACATCCTCTGTGTAAACAAAATAGATATATACTCTCGATAGTTGATCGTGGCTTGGCCCCCGTCTAGGGGTAGGTTCAGCAGCTGTGCAATCAGAGAATATGTACGTACTCTCTAGTTTTTCGGAAGTGAGTTTACGACATATATGCAGAACTCCAAGTCCCCATATGGGATGCCGCGTGCAACTAGTCCACGCTGGAACATGGCAACTTGAACGAGGTGAGTGCCAACGTCATCTTCCTCTGAACGGCCAGTAAGGCGAATCCTATCTAGTCTCCACTGTCTTAGGATATCAGCCATCTGGTGTAGATTAAGTAATATATCAAAGAGAAAACTTTAGATCAAATAAGTATAACCCCTCGCCTACATCAATTCAAGGTCAAAATTTAAATAAAACACATAGATGCAAATAGGTTCAAGTAGGAGTACATAAAGACATATTTTATCGCATGTCTACCTAAATTGTAAACCTGATCTGATACCACCTGTAACACCCTAAATTCTTTTATTAAGGATATTGCCACATTTTTTTCAAACAGATAAATAAATAAACAATAAATAAACAGATAAATAGATAAAAAGTTGCCCTAGAACATGGACGTCACTGAATATAGCACATAGGCGGAAGTCGTAACATGATGCTCTAGGACAAGAGTTGCAACATCATGTAGATTATTTTACAAAATATGCAAATGTCGCAAGATGTAAAATCCACTTAAGTCATGCTTTTTCTCCTTCTGTAGTATCTGAAATTCAAAATAATAGGGTGAGCGTCTAAAATATACTCAGTAGGGGAACATCAATGATTGCATTTGCTAATATATATAAGTAAGAAAAATGTATAAAATAAAGTAACATGGCAGTCGATAAAAATTTGTCAACGACGGCTTAAAGTCCGCCAATATGTCAATTAGCGCCGGCTCCAGCTGCGTCCGGCAATATGTCAATTAGTATTGAGTTGCAAATGTGGAAATATTTTCAATTGTATATACAAGTCTATTACGTACACACATTAACAATAGCAATCATAAACATGAAATGTAATAATACTCGATGAAGAGTAGAAGTTACCCCTACCTTAAAGTGAGTAGAAAATTACGAATGATAACTGGTATCTTGAATTTCTGAAAGAATTTGCTATACCAACTTTAATAAAATTAAATTTATGGTAAAAATAATTTAGTATATAAAATTTATATTCTTCCTTTAGCCTTTTAAATAATTTAATAATTCTAGTTAGGGTGCGAAACGAAAGTTAATAAATAAAGTTGAGAACATGAATATTTAACAGGTTGGGTTGATAATTGCTCCTTGCGTGTCATACGAAATAATCTTATAATTTAATTAGTTTTTTAATGTTTGTCAAATTCTTATTATATATATATATATATATATATTAATTTTAAATTATTTAAACTAAATTTATACAACTCCAATTAAAAATCCGAAAACATTTTTGTGATCCTCATGAGACGAGGGTTAAAACCATGTATTAAAATATTATAAGAAAATGTGATCAAAATTCAACACTACGTGCACATGTATGCCTTATTTTTACGTTCAAAATTAAAACAAATTATATGGTTGTATTCCTTGTGAAAAATGCTTCAAAATGGTATATAATGTAAGGCATCATGCGTAAAAAATTTAACAGAAAATATCTAATAATTAAGACATCGAAACAACAAGCGACTTTAGTGTTTAAGATCTACATTAAGAGGCAATCATTTTAATATATAACAATATAAGGTTTTGTTACTGTTGGCGAAAGTTCGAAACATACGGTCTAATATTTAAAGTCTACGTGACGAGAGGATCATTTTAACCTATAATGTGATAAGAATTGGTAACTGAAAGTGAACTTACTTCTCAACCCCAAACACTTCCTTCTTCCTCTCTGTGAGTGTGTAGCTATATCACGTTAAGACATTTACTGAAGGTGGCGGGTATGTGCATGGCAGAAGGCCTATTTATAAGGTAAGGATGGTTAGTTATGATTACCACCTATTAATAGGTGTACTGTAGCAATTTTGTACATGTAGTGTACATGTGAATTTTGGACTTGCGTGGATACACTCATGTCGGCCAGGTGTGAAGCGTGATGGTGGTCAATGGTGATAGCGACGTGTCTACTATTCCAACCACACACACATACTCTTACTGATGTTTGTCTTGGTAGTCAATGGTGATAGCAACGTGTCCACTATTCCAACCACACACACATACTCTTACTGATGTTTGTCTACAATAATATTACATAACTTATATTATATATTGTGATTATAAATAAATATTATTATTATATAATTATTAATAATACTATTATTATTAAAATAATATATAACTACATATTTATAATTGCTTCGTGGCATAGCATGCAAGCTCCACTATATATCTTATTATTTATTATAATATACTATTATTATAATAAATATACATATTATTATTGTAAATGTATAAATTTATTATTATTGGGGTGTTATATGTACACATGCACTAATTTTAATTTAATACATGCATTAATTTTAAGTTTTAACTCAACACATGACAAATAGGTTGAGCTACCATCGGACAAGAGCTCATTTAATGGACTAAATTTTAGGTTTTAAGGCACTGTACACAAGCAGTTCATTTATGAAAAATTTTGTCACATTAAACTCTCACTTGTCCCCACCAACCAAATAACTACACTACCAACAAACAACAAAAGTGGACACAATGGATTCAAACTTCATTGCTCTTGAAATCCTTCAAAAAATTATTTGAGCATAAGCTTAAGGATCGGTTCCCCTATTTACCAACCATCTTTATCGACGGTTCTATAGTTTGAGTATAAGGTACGATCCTCACACTGTTTACATTGTATTTTATTTTGTGGTTTTACTGTTCTTTCATCATGCTCTTAATTTACTTGTGGGTTATAATGTTTGGATTTTAGGGTTTTACTGTTTAGGATTTTAGGTTTTAATATGCATGTCCGACGTGAAATTGAAGCTAAAAAGCATGACCGCCCATTAACAAGCATGTCCGCCTAACATATTGTATGTTGGCTTGATTTTATTGTCTGATTTCATGTGTCCGCCGTTGAATGTGATTTAAAAATGCATGTCCGCCGATCTAATTGCCTAATGCATGTCCGCCGATTTAATGGTTTTATATATGCTTGTCCGCTGATAAAAAGCCCAGATTATTCATGTCCGCCCGAGTATTTACCTTATATATGCATGTTCGCCAATAAAATTGTCTAAAATTACATGTCCGCTGATTAAACGATTATATATATGCATTTTTGCCGATTTAATTACCTAAATATATACATCCGCTGAAGAAAATGGTCAATTATGCATGTACACCACTAAATACAACACCTTTCAACTTGTCCGCCGATGAAATTAGTTTGGATTTGCATGTTCGCCGCTAAATTAAGCCTTAAGAAGTGTGTCTGCCGATGAATTAACCCATAAATTGGGTGTCCGCTGATGGCTTACAATTGGCATATTCGCCAATGAATTAACCCATAAATTGGGTTAATTCGATGAAATTACTTACAATTGGCATGTCAGCTGATAATGTAACATATAATTTGGGTGTTCGCCGAAGAATTATGATTTAAAATGCTTGTCTGCCGATGAAATTTGCTTTTAAGTTCCTTGTCCTCCATTGAAATCGATTTAAATATATTCCCCTTATATAAAATTCTTCAAAAACATATATGGCACACTCCAATTTACTATATCAATAAATAGTTTAAAATAATTATGATAGATATAACTTCACTTCTTTTAATTAGATGTTAAATTTCAGGGAAGAATTTTATTAATTGTGTGTTATAAAGCTAAAAAAGTGATAATTATATAAATCTTAAATTAATAATAGTAAATAAGTAATAAACTTATCCCTTGATTGCGTTAAATACTTATTAATATAAATAAAAAATGTTGGTACTATTTGTTGATGTGAAGTGTTGACCAGTGTCGTCACATCTGGAATCACACCAATCCTCCACCAGTTATTATTTAACCACTAACATGTTTGTGTAGTGTTGTGCTTGATGTTGCTTGCAGGGCTGTAGCAATTGAATAAAGATCGTGCTGAATGGGACCCACAAGCCTAGAGAGCAGTCTGGAAAGTTCTAGAAGTCCAGAAATCTCTAGAAATTGAAAATAACTACCTAAAGTAGTGGGTTAGTTATTTGCTGTAATGGGTGGTTTCTATATCTCCTAGTAGACCACTTATTTGAAGAAGGCCTGCAGCATGCTTTACGACTATAAATAGAAGTTGTCAGACTTCATTCCCTGACGCGGAAAAACTTGGAGAGTTCCTACAAAGAGAGTCGCCAGACGTAGAGTATACTCGACTATGTTCCTCTTGTAGTGTTTTTACTGGTATTGTAACATCTCGTTCTGCATCATGTATATAGTATTATTCCATACGTTTTGTGTGTATGTTCACAGGCAGCGGAAGTGCATACTTGAAGTAGGGCTTATTTCTAACAATCTAAGTCTTTCCATTTGGGAGTTTGTTTAGGATTTATATTCGTGTGTATTCAAAGAGTGGAAGGAATGTTTCCATCTCTTTGAATCTGATTTTTGTAAATCACTTTTTCCAAGTTAGTGATATTTTTGTCATGAGGTCGCTACAAACTTATTCATAAGTTTGTAGAAAGATTGAGTAATTCCTTGCGTTAAGTCTTCCGCTGTACAAACTTTCAATCTCGTATTCAAGTTTCAATTCTGATAAGAGTCAGAGTTGTACGAAGTGTTACCACACTAAGGACAACATCACTGTAAACACTTACACACCCGACGGACCGCAATGACAAGTGGCATCAGAGCCAACACTTGACGGCACTAAATGTTGATTCCTGGTGTTAAGTGTTAAAGTGTCATGGATTACTTCGCTGGATCGATCAACAGTCCTCCCATACTTGATGGAACCAATTACGCCTTATGAAAAAGTCGAATGAGGAGTCACATCAAGTCCATGGATGAACGTGCTTGGAAAGCCATTCTGACAGACTGGACACCCACCACAGTTCAAGATAGTGATGGAGATCAAATAATCAAGAATGAGCTTGAATGAACCGCTGAGGAGAACACTCAATCGATGATGAACTACTGAGCACTCAATGCAATCAACTCATCGGTTGATACTGTAATGTTCAACATGATCCATAACTGTACATCAGCAAAGGATGCTTGGGAAAGACTTCAAGACCACTGTGAAGGATCTGGAAGTGTCAAAAGGGCAAAAGCGAGGATGTTGAACGCGCAATTCGAGAGATTGAGGATGAAGGAAGAAGAGACCATCTGATCATACAATAAACGACTCTACGAAGTGGTGAATGAACTACAGTCACTTGGAGACCATATCTCCAACATCAGGTTAGTAAACAAAACTCTCTGTTTGCTTCCTAGGAGATTTAATGGTAAAATATGTGCTATAGAAGAATCTAGGAACACTGATCTTTTGAGTCATAATGAACTGATAAGTATCTTGAAAACTTATGAAATGAATTTGTCTCAACAAGATTCTGCATATGATAGAAAAGGTGTTGTCGTTTTTAAAGGTGAAACTGGTGCTTATTCTAGTTCTAATTCTAGTTCTGGTAAGACATCTACCATAACTGATATTAAACAAGTTGATGAAAATGTTGACAACATTCTTGATGACACTGACAGTATTGCTTTACTTGCTAAGAAATTTGAGTCTTATCTTAGACAAAAGAAGAACAAGTCTAAAGCAAACATTCAGTCTAAGGTAGAATATTTACCTCATACTCCTGTTCGTAAACCCACTCAAAGAAGAAAATTTAGGAATGATCCTAAGTTTAGGAAAACGATCATTTGTGATGAATGTACTGGTTTTAGTCATTATGCAAGTGAATGTGCTAACACTCTTCTGAAGAAAATGATGAGCCTAAAGCTTGTTTGGTCATCATGGGAGGTTAAATATGCGTATGACACGTGTGAATATCCTCGGAGCAAGATATATAATTCACCCACCTTTTTAGGTCTATCAGTATCAATTATTTCCCATGCACTTAGTACTCTAACCCGATATGATCTCCCTTTATAGGTACTATGAAGTTATACTCTTTATCCTACTTATTAACCCGAATATGATTCAATTAACAAGTATTCATATAAGATAGTTCTAATAAGACTTCGGAATCCCTTCATTTAAAATTATAACATATAACCCTGCTCAGCAATGAACGCACTCAACCAATAACCGAGTTATGTATTCAGACTCTACACAATAATTATTGATGCACAAAACAACCGTGAGTATGGATTAAAAATGCACAATCTTATATGAAATAAACCACAAGTAGTGTTGTATGGAGTTTACACACGAAAGAAAAATTAACTCATGAAACTTTCATAACCCCAGAACTACCGAAGCGGCTCTAGCCCATGATTGATCTAAGAACAATCATGGTTAGTTGGACCGATCTTACTTGAATCTCCAGCAGAACCTCTCTTGTAGCCCCTTCGGATGATGGATGATCGCTCTCCTCTCAACTCTACGTCTCCACGTCTTGATTGAATGTTGGTGTTCTTTACGCCAAATCAACCCTCATTTCAGTGGCTTTCCAACCATGTATCACACCAACAGTTTTGATCTCCACAACAACACAGAAAAATAACGAAAGTTGGATGTGCGTTTCCAACATTCTTGCACAAATTGCACCTTTTCTCCAACTTTGCACTTTTCATCCTTTTTCCTCCTAAAACACAATAAAACACCTCAAATACATCTTTTTCTCACATACAATGAATATAAGATACTTGTGCTAATATATAACAATAATATCAACCAAAAAGGTGTTCAATTTGACACTCAAACATGCTAATTTCCACTCTCAACAGATTCCGAAGGAGATCCAGATGCAAATGAAGAAGAACTTACGTTCTTAACATAGTGTGTGAAGGAGGATTTCTCTGAGAGTGATTCAGATATTGAGTCTGGTGTGCCAACATCGGAAACAACATCTTGCAGGTTTATGTCTAATTCTGATATAAACTGTACTAATGCTTTCTCTTCTAGAGTAGGTACTACACAATAACCTCTAGAGATGAAGATTTCTGAACTTCTAAAAGAATTGAAAGCTGTCAGCCAAGAGAATGATGGGCTGATTGAGATCATAAAAAGACTTGAGGTAAATCTTACTAAGAAGGATGCAGAGATTGCTAAACTCCAAGTTCAGTTAACTGCTTCCACGTTGAGATTCAAAAAGTACATTAAAGATACATCTATTTTGAATGAAGCTTTATCTATTGGAAAAACTGATAAATTTGGTCTTGGATACACTGAAGATTGCATGCCTTTTAGTTTTGAAAATCCTGTCAAGTATTTAAATGATTTTTCCAACAAGTTTCCTGATAGAAAAGGGAGTAGGACCCTTGTTTGTCATTATTGTTCAAACCCTGGTCATATTCGTCCTTACTGTTTTAAATTGGAAGATGATATACTTTCTGGAAAAATTTTACCTGGAGTGTTACCGCACAAGTTTTCACACACACCTAAATCTGTTTGGATCAAAAAACCAAAAGTGCTTTGTAATGTTGTCTGTACTTCTTTACAAGCATGTGTACCTGGTCTATGGTAATTTGATAGTGGTTGTTCTAGACATATGACTGGTAATGTTGAATACTTGAAGGATTATGAAACTTTTGATGGTGGTAAAGTTACTTATGGTGGTGGCTCTTAAAGTAATATTGTTGGTAAAGGAATTTTAAATTTTAAAGGTTTTCCAAATCTGAAATGTTCTTCATGTTGAAGGTTTACGTGCTAATTTGATAAGTATAAGTCAATTATGTGATGATAATTTGCATGTGAAATTTGATAAGAATTCATGTTTTGTACTAAATGAAATTGATGACTGTGTGATGATTGGTAGTCGGTCTGCTGATAATTGTTATCTGATTGGTAACAATATTTACTGCAACATCTCACAACATGATGAAAGTGTACTTTGGCTTAAAAAACTTGACCATGTAAATTACAGAAATTTATAGAAATTGGTGAAGTTTGAGGCTGTTAAAGGATTGCCTAAGCTCAATTTCAAAGATCCACCTGTATGTAGTTCATGCCAAAAAGGTAAGCAGGTAAGATCTTCGCACAAAATTACATCAATGTGCACATCTTCAAGGTGTTTTGAATTGCTTCACATGGATCTCATGGGTCCTATGGAGACTGAAAGTCTTGGTGGTAAGAGGTACTCTTTGGTTATTGTTGATGATTTTTCTAGATTTTCATGGGTTGAATTCATTAGAGAAAAATCTGATATGTTTAATGTGTTCAAAGTTCTTTTCAAAATGTTCAAAAATATTTTCAATCTTAGAGTTTGTAGGATTAGAACTGATCATGGTAGAGAATTTGAAAACAACATATTTGCTGAATTTTGTGAAAAGAAAGGCATTATTCAAGAGCTTTCATCTCCTAAAACCCCACAGCAGAATGAGATTGCTGAAAGAAAGAATTGAACACTGCAAGAAATGGCTAGAGTCATGCTTACTTCAATGAATGTGTCTAAAAGATTTTGGGCTGAGGCATTGAATACTGCATGTCATGTGTCTAATAGTATTCATTTTAGACCAGGCTATTCTATGACTGCTTATGAACTGCTGTATAGAAAGAAACCAAACCTGAAATACTTTCATGTATTCAGTTGCATGTGCTACATTCTGAATGATAGAGAGTATATTTCAAAGTTTGATTCTAAGAGTGATAAAGGACTTTTCTTAGGATATTCTAAGAATAGCAAAGCTTACAGAGTCTTTAATCTTAGAACCAGAACTATTCAAGAATCTGTCAATGTTGTGTTTGATGATTCATCCAATATTGCAGGTAAAATAATGGAAGATGATATCTCTGACTTGGTTGAAATTATAGAACCAGTGAACAATGTTGAGCCGAATGTGATCACATCGCCTACAACATTGAGTGTTGATTCAGAAGAAGATGAGAACAAACTCCACAGAACTCTGAGAAATACTCTTGCTCACAGATATAAGAAAGTTCACTCTTCATCATAGATCATTGGTGAGTCCTCTGTTGATCGATTTGCATGTCTTACATATGCAATCAGGTATGTACTGAATGTTATTTCTCTTCTGTTGAACCCAAGAATGTTACTGAAGTTTTAAAAGATGAATGTTAGATTGAGGCTATGCATGAAGAACTTGAACAATTCACTAGGAATGATTTTCGGAGTCTAGTACCTAGGCCTACAAATACTAATGTGATTGGAACAAAGTGGATTTTCAAGAACAAAACTGATGAATCTGGTAACATAGTAAGAAACAAAGCTAGGCTAGTTGCACAAGGATACACACAGATTGAATGAATAGATTTTGATGAAACATTTGCACATGTAGCTAGAATAGAGTCTATTAGGCTTCTCTTAGCTATTGCATGCTTTGTTGGCATCAAACTGTTTCAAATGGATGTTAAAGTTGCGTTCTTAAATGGTATTTTACTTGAAGAAGCTTTTGTTGAATAACCAAAAGGTTTTGTTGATCCATTTCATCCTGATCATGTGTATGAATTGAAGAAAGCTTTGTATGGTCTAAAACAAGCTCCTAGAGCATGGTATGTTAGACTAACTGACGTCTTACTTCAGCTTGGATTCATTAGAGGTGATGCTGATAGAACTCTTTTCGTTAAGCATGAATCTAATGACTTTTTGACTGCTCAAATATATGTTGTGACACGACCCACCTTACATAACTTATAATTCAAACACTACTTATCATAAACATCCTCATTATAAAAACTTGTATATATAATTTTTTTCACATAATATATTCATAACAAAAACCATAGTCTAACATACGTCATCAGTTTTCTCACACCACATCAATCCACACAAATTTGTGACAATACTTATTATTTTACATAACAAAATATCAGCAGAAATAAAATAAACACACTGCCAGTCCCAACAGTTTGTCATCTATGCACATTCGCTCAAAATCCTAAAGGAGCTCCACAACTTGCACAACACACCACATACAGAGGCAGATCCAATGAAGGTACATGGGGGGTACAGCTGTACCCCCAAAATAAAAATTAAGAGCTATGTATATAGGAAGTAATCTACAATATTTGTTAGTGGTATAGTGGTTATGGCGCAATTTGTAGGTATTCAAGGTCAAGGGTTCGATTCTTGGTTTCTTTTATCTTTTTTATCCTTTTATTTATTATTTTTGTTGGTTTCATTTATCTTTTTTACCTTTTATTTATTATTTTCATAATTTAATTTACGTTTTTAATCAGTTTCTTTATATGTATTTATTATTTTTCTATAATATTTTTAGTTATTTTATTTTGTATATCAAATATGTTTCTCTTAATATAATATACTACATCTTTCTTTATTTATTTTTTATTTTAATTCGTGATGTTTTTTCATTACTTCACTCGTGTGTGTGTTTATATATATATTTCATTAGTTTGTTACCTAAATTTTTAGTTGCAACATTAATTTACATTCAATTCATTATTATTTTCTAAATATATATTATAAATTCATGATAATAATGTCTTAAATTACTTTTTAAAAATAAAAATTGGACGGTATCAATAATAATCGTAATTTTTTATTTTTTAAATAAATAGTACTCCCTCCGTCCCACACTTATGTTCACACTTTCCGTTTTCGTCCGTCCCACACTTATGTTCACCACCCAAAAAAGAAAATTTCACATCAACCAACAACCTCAAAAGTTATCATAATTTCAAAAATATCACTCTCACCTAACACACATAACATACTTTATAATTTATTTATTACCTAAAAAAACAACAATACCCCTAAAAAGTCAATAAAGTTTGTCAAAAAGTAACTTTTCTTAAACTCCGTATCTACAGTGCCGGTGAACATAAGTGCGGAACGAAGGGAGTAATATTTTTATATTTACATATCGTATCCCCAGATTTTTTTTCTGGATCCGCCCCTGACCACATACTCAATCATCATCAGGCTAACCTACAATGCATAAACTAGTGAGACAAAAATCTCAGTAAGTAGAAATCATGCATGTAGTGCATGAAAATGCATTTAGTTTTCTATCGCCTATTTCATAATCTTTCTAGTTGGTCTCTTTTATTTTGAAAATTATTCATGTTGTGGGATCCCCACGACACACTTATGATATGCACCCAAATGAGCTCAATGGGGATGATTTTCCCGAACCCCGAATATAGTGCCTGGAATGATTTTTCCTAACCCTGGCAGAGTGTTGGGGACGATTTTTCCGAACCCCGAATAAAGTATTGGGAACAATTTTTTTGAACTCAAAATAAAGTGTCGGGAATAATTTTTCCGAACCATGACAGAGTGCATATATAGTGGCCACACACACCATTAATATCTTATTAATTTTGGGGAAAACACTTTTCAAGATTATGCATGGTATGCAACAAAGACAATTAAATATGCTTCACAATTCATTCACAATACCAATATCATCATTTAATCAAAATAAAATAACAAATAAATTTCAAATAACACAGATCCACTACTGAAACAACAACTTCACCTCGAATCACACATATCCATTTTTCGAATAACAACTTCACCTCGAATCACACAGATCCTTATAAATGATATCTTCTCAGATCACCCAGATCTATATTCAATAGTTTCCAATTACACAAATCTATATAAGACAACAATATTATCTCAAATTACATAAATCCACAACTTGTATCACCAATTTATCACGAATAATTTACAAAATAATGTTTTGTTACAATATGAATACTTACTTACCTCGTATCACATAAATCGATAGCTCATATCACAAATTAATCAAAAATAATTCATAACGTAACTAAACTAATTACAAATAATTCATAATATAATTATCACATATAATCACAAATAATTCACATACAACATGTTTATGCATTGTAGTTGGACTTCTACTTACCTCCAATCACATAAATCCACAATTCCTATTATAAATAAATCACACGTAATTCACACAATAACATGTTTATGCATTGTAGTTGGACCTCTACTTACCTGGACTGCGACAGTAATATAAACCTCGTGAAGAACTATAACTAATCCTTTTCTTCCCGTTCCGGCACGGCCCTCTCTTCTTCTTCTTCTTCTTCTTCTTCTTCTTTTTCTTCTTCTTCTTTTTCTTCTTCTTCTTCTTCTTCTTCTTCTTCTTCTTCTTCTTCTTCTTCTTCTTCTTCTTCTTCTTCTTCTCTCTTTCTCTTCCCCTTCTCTCTTCTTTTTTTTTAATATCTATACCTGCGGCCTGACTCCAAGGTAAGTTACCAAATGGTAACTAAGGTGTATATATAGTAGGGTGAGTTGAAAGTGTTTGTTTAGGAAATGAAAGGGGAGAAGCCACGTATTACAATAACAATCACCCACGTTTCTAGTTATTAATCCACTTACCTTATGTAGATGTCAATTAACCACGTATTACTCTTCACGCCAATTTACCCATTTGGATTAGCAATCAACGTGTTGTTTACTCCTTTTTATCAACTACTACTATTTTATTAATTATTTATTACTATTATTATTATTATCCATTTTTAATACACCTGCAATACTTAATTATTTACTAAGATATAATACATTTACAAATTAATACACATACGTGTACACTTTTTTACTACTATTATTATTACTAGAACACGTGTGATACTTAAGAAAAAGTGTATTTATACACATAAAACAATTTACTCATATATACAAATTAATAAACATAAATATTTATGAACATATTTATCCACATAATGTCACCATTATTATCACAAATGTATCAAATAAAATACAATGACAAATAAAATGTAGAAATAATTACCACATAATTGCCACATTATTATCACATAGTTGTCAAATAATTATCACATAATTATAAAATGCACATAACACAAATTAAATTATATTGGTACATGAGTAGTGAGAAGCTCGGGTATCACATCCTCCCCACCTTATAAAAATTTCGTCCTTGAAATTTACTTACCTGAAGAGTTCTGGATACTTAGCCATCATCTCATCCTCTCTTTCCCAAGTAGCCTCCTCAACTAGTTGGTTTCTCCATAACACTTTAACTATCTGTATCTCTATATTTCTAAGCTTCTTCACTTCTCTCCATAAAATCTCAACTGGTATCTCTTCATAACTCAAATCTTCTTTCAACTCAACTGGTTCCTGCCTAAGAACATGAGATGGATTCGGAACATACTTTTTCAACACAGACATATGAAACACGTCATATATCTTAGACATTGATGCTGGTAACTCCAACTTATAGGCAACATTTCCAACTCTCTCAATGATAGTGAATGGACCAACGTATCTTGGACTGAGTTTCCCTTTCTTCCCAAAACCGCATTATTCCTTTCATTGGAGATACCTTCAAGAATATCTTATCACCCACTTCAAATTCCAACTCTCTTCTCCGTTTGTCTGCATAACTTTTCTGCTGATCTTGACCAACTTTCATCTTCTCTCGAATCCATGTTACAGCTTCTGTCATTTCACGAATCAAGTCTGGACCTAAGAGCTTTCTCTCTCCAACTTCATTCCAATGTACTGGAGATCAACACTTTCTCCCGTATAATGCTTCATATGGAGTCATCTCGATAGTAGACTGAAAACTGTTGTTGTGCGAGAACTCTATCAGAGGCAAAAATTTACTACACTAACCTTTAAAATCCAACACACATGCTCTGAGCATATCCTCCAAAAGTTGTATTGTACGCTCCCATTGACCATCAGTTTGTGGATGGAATGTTGTGCTGAAAGATAAATGTGTCCCCAACGCCTTAATGAGTTGTTCCACGATAACCCAAATGGCATCATGACCTTTAACTGTCTTTGGTAAGCCGGTGACAAAATCCATAGTGATATTCTCTCACTTCCACTCTGTGGAATAGATAGAGGCTGTAAAGTTCCTGTTGGTCTCTGATGCTCAGCTTTGACTTGTTGACAAGTCAAATATTGCTCCACATATTATACAACGTCTCTCTTCATCCCTGGCCACCAATAATGTGACTTTAAATCTCTATACATCTTAGTAGCTACTGGATGTACAGAGTACGGTGTTGAATGAGCTTCTGTCATCACTTCCTTCCGAATGTCATCCACTTCAGGTAGACAAAATCGACCTCTATAACGAATCACGCCATCATCTATTATTTGTAAGTCAGAAGACTTTCCAGAGCTAATATCATTCCTTATCTTGTCAAATAATTTATCAACCTCTTGTCCCTGTCGAATCTTATCCATCAAAGTTGGTCTAAGTGTCAGAGCTGCCATCTTTGCATCTAACGATCCTTCCTGAATGATCTCCACACCCATCCTTTGCAAATCAAGCAACTCTGGTTTCTAATTTAGGGTCATAGTAACTACACTTTGTATTGCTTTTGGCTTAATGCATCAACAACAACATTGGCTTTACCCAGATGATAATTGATAACACGGTTGTAGTCCTTCACCAGTTCCAACTATCTTCTTTGCCTCATGTTCAACTCTTTCTGAGTAAAGAAGTACTTCAAACTCTTATTATCAGTTTAGATTTCACAACGTTCCCCATATAGATAATGCCTCCAAATCTTGAGAGCAAACACTATTGTGGCTAACTCCAAATCATGTGTTGGGTAGTTCTTCTCGTATTCCCTTAATTGCCTGGATGCATATGCTATCACTTTTCCATTCTGCATCAGTACACATCAAAGACCATTCTTTGAAGCATTACTGTAAACCTTGTAGTTTCCTGTCTCTGTAGGAATAGTTAAGATAGGTGCTGATGTCAACCGTCTCTTCAATTCCTGGAAACTCTGTTTACATGCATTCATACATGTGAACCTCACATTCTTTTTGGTTAGCTGTGTTAATGGTGAAACGATCTTAGAAAATCCTTCAACAAACCTTCGATAATATCCCGCTAATCCAAGAAAGCTACGAACCTCAGTGGGATTTGAGAGTTGTGGCCAATCATGGATTGCTTTAACTTTGCTCAGATCCACTGAAATTCCTTTTCCCGATACCACGTGTCCCAAGAAAACAACTTGGTCCATCCAAAATTCACACTTCTTAAACTTCGCATACAACTGCTTCTCTTTCAGGATCTCCAACACCTTTCTCAAGTGCAGTTCATGATCCTCCTTATTCTTAGAGTAAATTAGAATGTCATCGATAAGCACAATCACAAACTTATCGAGGAATTCTTGAAATACTCTATTTATCAAATCCATAAATGCTGCCGGAGCATTCATCAAACCAAACGGCATTACTAAGAACTCATAGTGCCCGTACCTTGTACTGAATGCAGTCTTCGGAATATCCTCCTCCTTAATTTTCAACTGATGATACCCCAATCGCAAATCAATCTTTGAAAAGATAGCTACACCTTGTAGTTGATCGAACAGATCATCAATGCGAGGCAATGCATACTTATTCTTGACTGTAACTTTGTTGATCTCCCAATAATCGATGTATATCCTCAATGTGTCATCATTCTTACTAACGAAAAGAACTGGTACTCCCCAAGGTAAGAAACTAGGTTGGATGAATTCTTTATCTAGCAACTCTTGCAACTGTATCTTCAATTCTTTCAGTTCAGCTGGTGCCATTTTGTATGGCGTTTTAGACATATGAGCAGTTCCTGGTTGCAGCTCAATAACAAACTCAATTTCCCAGTTTGGTGGCAAACATGGAAGATCATCTGGAAACACCTCCGGGTATTCCTGAACTACTGGTAAATCACCAAAAACTGGACACTGTTGTCCTTCAACATTCATCACACTCACCAGATACCCCTCACAACCACTTTCCAACAACCGCTGTGCTTTTTCTGCTGATATCATAGAAAATCTAAAGTTCTTCTTGGTCGTAACAAAAGTAAATGGTTTTCCCCCCAATGGCTGAAAAGTGATACTCTTCTTCTGACAATCTATTGTAGCACCGTACTTTGATAGCCAATCCATGCCCAATATGATATCATAATCATTCATACTTAACATAATCAAATCGGCGAGGAGTTGTCTTCCTTCAAAAAGAATAACACAACCTCGAAGAAGTTGATTGGTTTGCTTTGATTCACCAGAAGGTATCATTACTTCATAATTAGCTTCAATCAAGTTAAGTGTTCTACCCAGCTTCCTCACATACTCAGTGGATACAAATGAATGTGTATATGCAGAAGTGCTAAAAATAGAAAACTTACCCATGACAACTGAGGGATTTGCATCAGCTTCCTACCGCGTCAAAATGTAAACTCTTGCTGGAACTCTTCCCTGCTGTCATTGCTTTCATTTCTTAGGACAAGTAGTAGTCACATGTCCTTTCTCCCCCACATGTGTAACACGTTCTCGGAGGAATGTGACACTCCCCACCATGTGATCTAAGATAATTAGGACATATGGGTAGTGGCGGCGCTGGTGGCACTTTACCCTAATCGAATTTAGGACGCTTGTTTGGTTCTCCTTCTCTCTATCCTTACTCCACTTGAACATTTGATTTTGGCCTCTGAAATGGCATCGGTCTCCTATCATCTATCCCAAACTGTTGCACTGGCTTCTGTTGAAATTGATGTCTGATAGTCTGCGCTTGTGTGATCCTCATCTCCGCTTGTTCATCAATCTGGGCCCTTTCTGCAACTTGTGAGTATGTTGCTTCATGCAGTCCCACCATACTCACATCTCTGAAAAGTTCAGGCCTTATGCCTTCCACGAACCTCTCCACTTTTAGTGCCTCCATACTCACCATGTGTTCTTCAAACCTTGACAACTGCTCAAACTTACGAAGGTAATCTGTGACAGACATATCACCCCGCTTCAGTTCTATGAACTCGTTCATCTTCATTGCTTTCACTGGTTCCGTAAAGTACTTGTTTCTGAAAAGCTCCTTAAATCATTCCCACATCATAGTCGTGACATCCTCGATACTTTTAATTGTATCCCACCAGTGGCCTGCACTTCCTCATAACATGAAACAAACACACAACACTCTGTTCCCATCTGGAATTCTACTGTATTGAAACATGTTTTCCACCATGCGTAACCAATCTTCTGCATCTGTGGGGTCTGATACACCCTCAAATATCGGAGGGCTCAGCTTTCAAAACCTCTCACAAAACTATTTCCACACGTTCTACTTAACGTCTATCTTGATTAGCATTAATCTCTGGTTGTCCACCCATATCTCTCTGCTGAATCAGTTGTTGTATTTGTTGAGACAGGCGGTCTACTAGTTCCATCAATCGAGTAATCACCGCATCACGATTATTTCCATCAGTAGGTTCTGCTTGCTCAGTAGCTCTATCACCTTCAGAACTTTCACCTGTAGTCCTTACCATTTTGTATACTAACTACGAGTCCTACATCACATGACCAATATAATATATAAAACACATAATAACACATAATGAAAATAACACTTACACACAAGACTACGCTCCAAGGAATGAGCTCATGTACATAGACAGTCTGCAGGACCCAAACTGTGCTCTAATACCACTCTGACATGACCCACCTTACATAAATTATAATTCACACTACTTATCATAAACATCGTCATTATAAAAACCTGCATATATATATATATTTTTTTTTTCACATAATATATTCATAACAAAAATCATAGTCTAACATACGTCATCAGTTTTCTGACACCACATCAATCCACACAAACTTGTGACAATACTTATTATATTACATAACAAAATATTAGCAGAAACAAAATAAACACACGGCCTATCCCAACAGGTTGTCATCTATGTACATCCACTCAAAACCCTAAAGGAGCTCCACAGCTTGCACAACACACCGCATACTCAATCATCATCAGGACACCTACAATGCATAAACTAGTGAGGTAAAAATCTCAGTAAGTAGAAATCATGCATGTAGTGCATGAAAATACATTTAGTTTTCTATCGCCTATTTCCTAATCTTTGTAGTTAGTCTCTTTTATTTTGAAAATTGTTCACATTGCGGGATCCCCATGACACACTTATGATATGCGCCCAAATGAGCTCAATGGGGATGATTTTTTCGAATCCCAAATATAGTGCCGGGAATAATTTTTTCGAACCCTGGCAGAGTATTGGGAACGATTTTTCTGAACCCCGAATAAAGTATTGGGAATGATTTTTTCGAACACAAAATAAAGTGTCGGGAATGATTTTTTCGAACCCTGACAGAGTGCATATATAGTGGCCGCATACACTATTAGTATCTTATTAATTTTGGAAAAAACACTTTTCATGATTATGCAAGGTATGCAACCAAGACAATTAAATATGCTTCACAATTCATTCACAATACCAATATCATCGTTTAATCAAAAAAAAAATAACAGATAAATTTCAAATCACACAGATCCACTACTGGAACAACAACTTCACCTCGAATCACACATGTCCATTTTTCGAATAATAACTTCACCTCGAATCACACAGATCCTTATAAACGATATCTTCTCAGATCAACCAGATCTATATCCAATAGTTTTCAATTACACAGATCTATATAGGACAACAATATTATCTCAAATCCCATAAATCCACAACTTGTATCAAGAATTTATCACGAATAATTTACAAAATAATGTTTAGTTACAATATGAACACTACTTACCTCGTATCAAGGATAATTTACCCCGTATCACATAAATCGATAGCTCATAACACAAATTAATCAAAAATAATTCATAACGTAACTAAACTAATTACAAATAATTCATATTATAATTATCACATTTTAATCACAAATAATTCACATGCAACATGTTTATTCATTGTAGTTAGACTTCTTCTTACCTCCAATCACATAAATCCACAATTTCTATTACAAATAAATCACACGTAATTCACACAATAACATGATTATGCATTGTAGTTGGGCCTCTACTTACCTGAACTCCGACAGTAATATAAACCTCGTAAAGACTATAACTAATCCCTTCATTCCCTTTCCGGCACGGCCCTCTCTTCTTCTTCTTCTTCTTCTCTCTCTTCCCCTTCTCTCTCATTTTTTTTAATATCTCACGCTTGCGGCCTGCCTCCAAAGTAAGTTACCAAATGGTAACTAAGGTGTATATATAGTAGGGTGAGTTGAAAGTGTTTGTTAAGGAAATGAAAGGGGAGAAGCCACGAATTACAATAACAATCACCCATGTTTCTAGTTATTAATCCACTTACCTTATGTGGATGTCAATTAACCATGTATTACTCTTCACGCCAATTTACCCATTTGGATTAGCAATCAACGTGTTGTTTACCCCTTTTTATCAACTACTACAATTTTATTATTATTATAATTATTATTATAATTATTATTATTATTACTATTATTATTATTATTATCCATTCTTAATACACGTGCAATACTTAATTAATAACTAAGATATAATACATTTGCAAATTAATACACATATGTGTACACTTTCTTGCTACTATTATTATTACGAGAACACGTGTGATACTTAAGAAAAAGTGTATTTATACACATAAAATAATTTACTCATATATCCAAATTAGTGCACGTAAATATTTATGCACATATTTATCAACATAATGTCACCATTATTATCACAAATGTATCAAATAAGATACAAGGACAAATAAAATGTAGAAACAATTACCACATAATTGTCACATTATTATCATATATTGTCAAATAATCACATAATTATAAAATGCACATAACACAAATTAAATTATATTAGCACATGAGTAGTGAGAAGCTAGGGTATCACATTTTGATGACATCGTATTTGGAGCAACATCACAGGTCATGATGGACAGTTTTGTGAAGGCAATGACTACAACGTTTGAGATGAGTATGGTTGGTGACCTAAATTACTTTTTAGGGCTCTAAATCAAGTAAAGTGAAAGTGGTATCTTCATCTCACAGAGTAAGTATGCAAGGAACTTGGTGAAAAGATTTGGCCTTGAGAACACTAAGCCTATGTTTTCACCTATGGAAACATCACAGAAACTGTGCAGAGATGATGCTGGCTCAGATGTTTGATGAGAGTGAAAATAAGCATGTTTTAGTGTCCAATTTAACACCTTTTTGATAGAAATTATTGTCATATATTTGCACAAGTATCTTATATTCGATATTTTTGAGAAAAATGTGCGTTTGAGGCGTTTTATTGTATTTTAGGTGGAAAAATGATCAAAAGTGCAAAGTTGGAGAAAAGGTGTAACTTGTGCAAGAATGCTGAAAAATGCATGTCCAACTTGTGTAATTTTTCTGTGTTTGTGTGGAGCTCAAAACTGTAAGTGGGATATATGGTTGGAAATCCACAGAAGAGAGGATCATTTTGGCATAAAGAACACCTCAATTGGAATCCAAACGAGAAAGTTATGATCAAAATGGTGACGTCGCGCATGCAAGCTGTTCCTGCTCAGCACGACTATGTCAATTTTCATGGCTTGTTACACCTTGAAATGTTAGATTTTTTATGAGTTCCTTATATGGATAGAAATCCATGGAAGTGAGGATCGCGTGAGCATAAGAATCACTCAAATCAGAGCTCGGATGTGGAAGTTATGCACAAAATGGTGAGACTGCACACTTCCGCTCGACCAAAACTGTTTTGGTCGAGCGGGGACACGGAATCCTATTTTTGGTAATTCCATACCTCCATAGCGTATATTTTTGTGTTTTCTAAGAAAAAGCTCATCCAAGGTCCATAAGTAGAGCTTACAAGTATAAAAGGGGATGCAGATCACATCATTATTCATGCTACCGCAACACAATCATCCTACACCCCACAAGGGGGGGTCACCGTCCAACCATCATCCACATCCTTTCCTCCATCCTTCCATAACTTTGGTAATTCGTCTGTGGAATCAAGAGGAGAACCAAGAGGAGGATTAAAGCTGGAGAACGATGCAACAACTCTCGCATCTAGAGTTTTATTCGTTTCCTAATTTATCTTGTATTTTCCAGAATATGGGTAAGATCTATCCAACCCCCATGATTGTTCTTCGCAACATCATGGGCTAGAACTGTTTTGGTAGATCTAGGGTTTTGAAAGTATTATGAATTAATTAATCTCTCTTGTGTGTCCTACATACAACACTACTTGTGGATTGATTTTATATATGATTTTGCTTTCTTAATCCATATTCACAGTCGTTTTGTGCAACTTCAATTGGTATATAGAGTCTAAATATATATCTTGGATGTAGATTGAGTGCGTTCACCGCTGAACAGGATTTCATGTTATGATTCAAAGTGAGGGGACTTCGAAGCTTCATTAGAAATATCATATATGAATATTTATTAATTGAATTGAATTTGTTTAGTGAGCAGGATAAAGAGGGCAGTTTTATAATACCTATAAAGGGAGATTATATCGGGTTAGATTCCAGACGTGGGAAATAATTGATACTGATAGTACTTAGAAAGTGGGTGAAATTATATCTCTTGCTCCAAGGTTATTCACATGTGTTATACGCATATTTACTTATGTCTATATAGTAGATTTGCATGGTTTAGTGATGCGTCCATAGTCCACAAGGCAGAGTCGGCCTGCACTTGAGAGGGAAGTTGAGTAGTAAAATTGGATTACCTTAGAGCTACCTATTCTCCATTCTTGAGCTACTTTCGTATTCTTCCAGAGTTATTTATTTTAATTGTTATCTAATATTTTTGTTAGTAGTTTAATAAATAAATTCTCAAACTTTATTGTCAAACTTCTCTTAATTAATTTAGTAAAAAATTAAATTGATAATACGCCATCCTTTAGGTTCGATATTTAACTTGGTCGCTTGCTTAAGCTGCAACTGATATCCTTAATACTTGGGGATTAATTTTGCGTGCAAAGAAAATGTGCATCAATGTTGACCACACTCTGTATAGATCAATGATTGGTAGCCTTCTGTACTTAACTTCGAGCAGACCTGACATTGTGTAGTGTCTGTGTATGTGCTAGGTACCAAGCAAATCCCAAGGAATAACTTATGAAAGCTGTGAAGAAGATCATTCAATATGTTGTTGGAACAAGTGTAATGGGACTATGGTTTTCGAAGGGCACAAACAGCTCCTTGGTTAGATACAGTGATGTTGATTGTGCAGGTGAGTGTGATGACAGGAAAAGCACGAGTGGTGGATGCTTCTATATGGGTAACAATCTTGTTTCTTGGCATAGTAAAAAAAATGCATATCCCAGTCCACTACTGAATTTGAATATTGTTGCTGGACATTGTTGCACACAATTGCTTTGGTTGAAAAAGATGTTAGATGATTATGTGCTTGAGACAGATACTTTAGTGATTTTTGTGATAACACGAGTGCTATAAAGATTTTCAAAAATCCTGTGCAACACTCACTCACTAAACATATCAGCATAAGACATCATTTTATTAGAGATTTAGTTGAGAAAGAAGTAGTTAAGTTGGAGTATATTTACACTGAGAAACAACTTGCTGACATTTTCACGAAAGCACTTGATTTCGAGAGGTTTTCTTCACTTAGGATATCTCTTGGACTCGGCATTCCATGAGTCATGCATAATGTTGCCTAGAGTGTGACAACACTCGAAGCGACACTACTGTAAGTTTTGTCATTTTATGTCGAAATTAACTGATTCGGTAGCTTATTTTTTTTGCTGCTAACTATATTCTGATTTTATCTTGAGTTGAAATTCTGGATATATACAGCTGAAAGCACTAATTCTAAAAAATCAAAGGTCTAAACATGCTGAGTAACTAGGCACACGGGGTTGACAACCATGATGTGTTCTTTTCTAAAGGCTGTTTAGTTTAAAAGAAGGAATAAGAACACTCTTGGATTATTACTGAGTAACCAGACACACAGGGCTGACAACCAAGATGTGATCTTTTCAAAAGGTGGTAAGTTCCTTGAGATTGAAAACTGCATAAAAATCCATAAAAAGATATAAAGTGTATGTGTGGCTGCATAAAAATAAACCTTGACTGATTTTTCCAGAATGTTTTTAGCTCACGAAAATATGTTATTAAATTAATTATTTGCAATACATTAAGTGATGAAATTTATAGTATATATTTATTAATTATGCTTATTGTTTCTCATTTTTATTTATTAAGGCCATATTTTTCTCATATAAGTTAGTAGGCCTTATTAATTGTTGTATATGATCCCCTGCATTACACGATCAGCAGTTACACTTAGTGGACTTACACCCTTCTCAAACCTTCTTTTCTTCTCTTTAAATTCTCGATGTGTGATGTGTGAGTTGATATGGTGTGAAGATTGCTTGCTTGTTTAATTATTACACAGCACTCTCTCAAATACTTTTGATTTTTCAAAATTCAAATTAATGTCTCACTCTCGTATCTCTATATCTCCTCCAAAGACAAACCTTTCTCCTTCCAAAGCAAAATATTCCTCATCATCCAAACCCTCTGCTTCCTCTCGAAAATCCACTCCACTCCAAACCTAGCTTCAATGGTCGAGAATGTCGTGACTGGTGCTTCTCAGAATGTGAATTTTGATGCTGGTACACCGCTGTTTGGACCCGTTGTAGAGTTAGCCGTACCCAGACATATTGTCCTTCCTCAAGGTACTCCCGACTCTGTATTCCTCTCACTTCAGGCTCAGGTTGCCGATTCAAGCATTCTTGTGTCTCGAATCGAAGTCCCGATGCTTGAACTTCCTCCTACTATTGTCCAATCTAATATTCCCACTCCATCATCTGAACCCGCTCAAAATACTGTGCCTCCGTCTAAAATTCCATCTAAAACTTAGCCCTCTGAAACTTTTGAACCATCTAACCCTGTTCAAGTCCCTTTTACATCATCACATATTGCTTCTTCTATCCATACTAAGCCGAATTTGCTCGTGTCTACCCCTTCGTCATCACCTCCTGTTCCGATTATGTCTAAGGTGACCAAGAAGACTGCTCCTAAGCGCAAGGATCCACCAATGCGCTGGTCTATCTGTGTCCGAAAGAAGAGTCAAACTACTGCTTCACAGAAAGCTCCAAGTACTGCTAAAGGGAAATCTCATATTTCCTTGTCTGATTCTGATGATGACTCTGTTCCGATGGCTGTGGATGTTCCTAGAGAGAACCCATAATGGCTGAATTCTGCAAAGCCCAGAAGAAAATGAGACGAAGCAAGAAATCTATTTCTGATGTTGCCACCTCTGTTGCAACACCTGAAGAAGAAACTGAAGTTGATCTGGACCAACTGATTGATGATATTGCCATTGATAAAGCAACACCTACTGATGCAGATGCAGAACCCTCAGATTCTGTTCCTGATTCTTTGTCTGATTAAGATGAGGATATACCCGAGGAATCTGATAAAAGTGCTACCTCTAATGAATCTGATGAGGATGCTGCTGCTACCGATGATGAAGCTGCTCCAGATGCTGATGATGATGCTAATACTGATGTTGATGAACAAGATGATGATGATGAACCGGATGATGATACTGATCCTGAAGATGATGATGAAGATGATGATGATTCTAAATATGATCTTGAGAACTTTGGAACTGACCGATTCTACTTTGAAGATGGTAAGGCCAGATACAAGAAATTTGCAAAGAAAGATGTCATTCATGAAAGGAAAATGAAAGATGTAGACCTTGTCACACACAATCTCACTCAATTCTTTGAAGAACGAAGTTTGCTCAAATCTCTCAGGCACTTTAGTACTTTCTGCAGCAATTGAATTTGTGAGTTTTATGCAAATATTAGTTCAAGCACGATTAAGAGTATTAGTCTTAAGTTTGGAAAGAATTACTTTAGGGGTAAGATTTACGATTTTTCTCCTGAAAAGATAAATGCATTGTCGAGGACTGTACATGCTAAAAGTGATGATGATATGGATAAGATTGTTTATGTGATTACTAGTGGTCCAATTACTAGTTTGCCTAAGAAGTTGTTCAGTCTAAGTCTTACAAGCTTATATGTTGTCTTGCACGAGCTTTGTGTCTACAATTGGTTACCTACCTCTAACATCACTAGAGTTACTACTAAGTGTGCCGTGCTGATTTACAAGAGTTACTACCTCTAACATCACTAGAGTTAACCTTGGTGAAGTTATTTATAAGAACTTGATCAGTTATGGTAGAAATATTTCCAAGGTTGGCAAGTTACCATACCCTGCATTGATCCATCTCTTGCTGTCGGATCAAGGTGTTAAGAAGGGTAAGGATGATTTTGTCTCTGAATGCTCTGGTGTTAGGTATTGCTAAACCTCTGCTTGAAGGTAATCGCATTGTTGATCTACCTTATGTGAACCCCGCTCCTGCTCATGAACCGGAACTTGGAACTCAGAATGTTGCCTCTGATGCTGGAAACACTACTGTACGCACTGATGCTTCTGCTCATTCTTGAGAGGTAGTTTCTGTTGCTATGCATTACAGGTACATTGAAGAGCAAGCTAATGCACTTGCACGCCAAGTGTCTCATCTTAGACTCCATACCTCTGCATTGAATAGGCAAGTTGACTGGCTAGAACAAATAGCTCAGTTCTGGACTGGTTTGCTATCCACACCCACAGGGGGAGAGTTACCTGATGCTGCTCAAAATGCTGCTGCTGTTGAAAGCTCATGCTCAGGGGGAGTTGTGGTCGAAGACATCACTGGAGAACCGGAAGGAAATGATGATCGTACTAGAGGTGCTAATACTAATGTTGCTGATGATGCTGCAACTTAGGGGGAGTTCGTATAGTAGGAGGAGATTGAGTTCTGAAGAGTAGCAGATCTTGATTGTTAATGCTCTGATACCAGAAGTTTGGAGAGTAGCAGATCATGATGTTAATGCTCTGATAAAGACTGTTGCTGCTCTAACTTTCTCTAACTCTCTAACCCTTTGATGATTGTTTAAACTGATATTTCTAATTTATGCTGGATACCTAGTTATTTTAGTTTATTTGTTCTGAACTTGTTGAAACTAGGTTGATGGATTTTTAGTAACTTTAGTTTTCACCTTATGTTATCTCTAAACTAAGCTTTGATTCTGATTGATTGATTATGCAGATTGCTTGATTACCACTTTGATAATAATACTCTGAAGTGCTTAGTTATTTTGCACAACTGTCGAACTAACATCTGATTTATTATTTGGATATCTTGTTTGGTCTTGTTTTTTTGCATCAGGTTGTGTGGTTGCGGATAGATGTGATTGGGGGAGATTTTTTATATGAAGTGTTGAGACCAGTGTCGTCACATCTGGAATCACACCGATCCTCCACTAGTTATTATTTAACTATTAACATGTTTGTGTAGTGTTGTGCTTGATGTTGCTTTCAGGGTTGTGGCAGTTGAATGAAGATCGTTCTGAATGAGACCCACAAGCCTGGAGAGTAGTCTGGAATGTTCTAGAAGTCTAGAAGATTCTAGAAGTTTAAAATATCTGCCCAAAGTAGTGGGTTGGTTATTTGTTGTAATGGGTGGTTTCTATATCTCCTAGTGGACCACTTATTTGAAGAAGGCATGCAGTAAGCTTTACGACTATAAATAGAAGCAATCAGACTTCATTCCCTAGCGCGAAAAAATTTGGAGAGTTCCTATAAAGAGAGTCATCGGACGTAGAGTTTACTCGACTACGTTCCTCTTGTAGTGTTTTCACTGGTGTTGTAGCATCTCGTTTTGCATCACGTGCATAGTATTATCCCGTATGTTTTGTGTGTACTGTTCACGGGAAGTGGAAGTGCATACTTGAAGTTGGGCTTATTTCTAACAATCTAAGTCTTGCCATTTGGGAGTTTGTTTAGAATTTATATCTGTGTGTGTATTCAAATAGTGGAATGAATGTTTCCATCTCTTTGAATCTAATTTTTGTAAATCACTTTTTTCAAGTAAGTGATATTTTTGCCATGAGGCCGCTACAAACTTATTCATAAGTTTATAGAAAGATTGAGTAATTTCGTGTGTTAAGTCTTCCGTTGTACAAACTTGCAATCTCGTATTCAAGTTTCAATTCTAATAAGAGTCAGTGTTGTACGGAGTGTTACCACACTAAGGACAACATCACTGTAAACACTTACACACCCAATGGACCGCATCGACACTATTTTAATTTAAGTTTTTATATATATATATATATATATATATATATATATATATATATATATATATATATATATATATATATAAATATGTATCAGTTAAATATTAAGTTTATAGGATAGCAAAAAATAAATTGTTCTTTAGTTATGATAATATTTATTATTAAGAATATAATTATTTAAATATGAATTTTTATAAACATGTCTATCATAAAAATATTTTAATTAATATACCCGTGTCAATATATCTTTTAATAATTAATTGTCATTTTTTTAAAGGTTTAGTCTTTGAAATGAGAAATTTTTTTATTTGGTTGGGTGACTGGTGGCATGGTTTAGAGTATGCCGGTGGCCGATGCACGAGCTTAGTTTTAAATTTAGATGAGTTGAAGGTTGATTTTATAATTGGGCATGTGCACACTTTGCTTGGAGCCGATCTGAATCATTGGAAATATGTTATACACACCCTTGTGGACATCGGTGGTTGTATAACGAAACATAAGGTGAAGAGTGATCTTGATCTTAGGGGCTTGTATCACTAGGTTGATAAGTCGATGTTATTTGTCACAGTTAAGGCCCAACCACAGGAATCAGTTGATAATTTTTGCCCTAGTGCAGTGTCATCTGGGTGCAGTTATTGGACCGACTAGCTTCGTTCACAAACTCCAACTGTTAATATCCCTAATGCAATAGATGTAGCTGGACCGAGTGGGAGTACACCTGTGAACCCTTCGTGGCGTACTCTTAATATTGATTTGAACAGTGACTATAATGGAAAAGAACAAGTTGAGGAGGAGGAGGAGGAGGACAACGGAGATTACATGTGCACATCTGAAGAAAATGAAGTTGAGCACGATTTAAATGAATGTTCTCGAAGTAATGCGTCTGAGGGTTCGGAGAGTGATAGGTGTGATGGTTCGCAAGGTGATGGGTCTGATGGTTCACAAGGTGATGGGTTGTGCATGATGGTCATCGAGGTAATGTTGAAGTTGAGGATCCTTTAACTACTCTGTTCGAGGGTTTGTGTGCCTACATCAGAGGCAAAGGCAGTATGAGTTTCTTGGATATCGTTACTACACACATGCACATGCCCCCACCGGGATTGCCCCAGTCAAGATATAGTTAGTTCTTCTAGTCGTCCATGGATCATTCGGGGTATTTGTTCCCAATAATACGTGTTATTTTACTAAATCTTCTTGTATAACAATACCTAATTATGTAACTGTATTTCTTTCAGGGTTCCCCAGGATAATGTGGAAGACAACAACACCATTGACACCTCAGGGGAGTTGAATGAAAAAGTGTTCCCAAAAAAAGAGTACTTGCAGTTTGCGTTGGGTATGTATAAGTTGCAGAATCATGTTGAGACACGGGTCAAGAAATCAGATAAGTATAAGATCAATATCATTTGCAAGTATCGAGTGGAGTAGTGTTGTAAGTTTGAGATGCACTCCAGTGTCCTTGGTGGAGTATGGCGGGTAATCAAGTCCTCACCTTGACATGTCTGTCGTTTGAATTCGAACACTAATGCTCAAGGTAAATTGGTTCAAAAATCGTATGGAGATTGTTTGCAGCTTGACAGTTTGATAAAACCACATCATTGTGTCCTGCTGGAATGGCAAAGGAGATCCTTAAAGAATTTGGATTCGACATCTCATATAACTTGGCTCTCAAGTCAAAACATGTTGTCGTGGGATACACCTATAGAGACCACAGTTCTTTCAAGTCCCTGCCTTCGTACTTGCATCATCTAAAGTTGCACAACCCAGGCACACATACTGCGTTGGCTACTACAGATGACAGTCGTTTCAAGTACGCGACTACACCATTTTAGTCTTAGCAACAAGTTATTAATGATGAGGTTTAATGTGTACTAAATATTTATTTCGATGCAGGTAAATCTACTACGCACTTGGTGCTTCTAGACGGGGTTTTATCAGAGCGGGACATCCCATAATTGTCATTGACGAGACAAACATGAAAGGGAACTATCGCGGGATCGTGTTTGTTGTAGTCACACAGGATGATCACCTGAGTAAAAAGCTCCAATATTATGGGAAGACTGTGATGTATCTGTTCACGGAGGCTATGGAGGCATATACGGAGCGAGATTTCGAGAGGTTTAACAATTATTATTATTTTATAATTACTAATACATGTTTTATTGTTTAATGACATTATCGTATGATACAGATGAAAATGGATATTGTACAATCAAAATAATCCAGGGTTGATGGATGTGCTAGAAAGGTAGGGTTATGATAAATAGTTAAGGTTTCACTACCCGGTTAGTCATTACGAGTTCACATCATCGAATACAGTTGAGACTTTTAACAAAGCCATTTTATGGGCCAGGACACTTCCCATTTGTACTCTGTTAGAGGTTGTAACTTGAACGTACTCTCATTCAGAGATGATTCAATGAAAGAAGAACGAATGCAGAGAATAATCGGGAAATACTTTCCACGTGAGTGCACAAAGAGCTGGCAGAGTTGAATGGTGAGGCGTGAAAACTTAACGTGGAAAATATTACAGCAACAGCATTCCAGGTTACTTCCACCACACAAAACTTCACTGTTAATTTAAGGGATTGTACTTGATCTTGTGGCCGCTTCAAGTTCTAGAACTATCAATACCCCTACATTCACGCGTTGAAGGCGATAGAGTAAGTTGAAAATATATTTGCCCTATTATGATTATTATATAAGAATTCATAATAGGGCATTTCCTTAGTATGATTATTATGTAGTGTATAATACAATTGTCCATGTTTACGTGTAACAGCCACTGCAAATTTGCCACAAGTTCATTTGTTGCATAATGGTATCATCGAATGGTCATACACTCATTATGGGAAGATGTTGTTATGCATGTACCCAATCCTTCTGATTGGTCAACGCAAGATCATATAAGTAGTGTTCGTGTGATTGAGCCACAACTACATCGAGTTTTCGAGAAGTGCTGGGGGGTGTCAATGTTGCAGCAGATGCAAAGAACCTGGACACAACAGAGATCACTGTCAAACATATATCCCCTTGTTTAGAGGTACAAAAACTCGTTCCCAAGACCCTGTTCCTCCAGTATAGACAGGGAGGAGTTGCACTTGATGTCGTGTCCCAGATCACACAAGGAGGACATGTGGATTAATTGATTGAAAGATACAATTGAAATAGAAACGGTCTGCACATGCCCCCTACCTTTTAATGTTTAACATTTGATTGATCAGTAGAAAATTTACACTTTCCCCTACTTCTCTTCACAGGATGTTTTAATACACTACTTTCATATAACAACAATCGTAGTAATAGATTTATATTATTAACAGATATTGTTCTACTACATAATTAATAGAGTTCAGCACAGTAGTAAACCAAACATGTTTAGATGTATCCTAGATAATTCTAACGTAACATAAAGTCCTTATTCACACCTTTCTTCTGGAAATATTGAAATCCACCAAAAGGAACCTGAAATGGTCCTTCATATCCACCATACAGACGAGAGTCATGTGGTCTTGGAAATCCAGCGAAAGGAATATGCGGTTGTCCAAAATCAGGAGGATATGAACTCTCCGGAGTTGCCGACAGCGGGTGTGGAACCATAGCATTATGGGAAGAATGGTGAGTAAAGTGTGGCTCCTCAACACGAGGCTGGTGGACAGGGGTATCATGCATGTACGGGGGTGACTTGTAAGCATGAATTCATATAAGCAATTAATTTATTAATTGACATGGATCTTAAATCTTCATGATTTTCACATCTTGTAACAATGATGAGAAGGCTTACCTTGAGACGACCTTATGTTCCTGCTAATTACGTCATGGAATTGGTTTTTCTCTCTTCACCCTTTTCTTTAGACACAGTACATAAACTTTAAGTGATAGATAATTCATAAAACTATGTCTCTTTTATAGGTGGAGAGAGGATCAGATCTGATAATGAATTTTTATCAAATCACATTCTATCAATGTGATTGTTATCCAAAAATATATATGACCTTATTTATCTCATATATATTATTTATTTAAACCATATCTTTATTTAAGATATTTGATCATAATAAATATCTTATATATTTTAATTATTAATGGCACTAGGCCATAATAATCTTACATTCTCCCACTTGGCCAAGTGACAGAATTAAACTTTAAACGTGAGGGTTTAAATAATTTATATAAATTGCGCGATATAAGATAAATTAATTGGTCAACTCATAATGTCAATATTAAGTATAGACAAACACAAGTCATGGCAGTTCTGTATCATTTACTCGACATAGTTCCTTCTATGTACTATGATATTAGTTTTCTACCCAAAGTGACTCATAAACTTAAAGATCAATAATGGTCTATAAGTATCTCAATTTGAGATAAAATCTTGTCTAACAAATGTCAATATTTATGTATATACTAAAATGACAAAACAAAATATCAATTAGAAACAAATCATAATGAGCTCTTAATGTCAATTGTTCATCATAAATTTGTTACAGTCTTTCGATGATCTCATATTCATGTAACGTTCAATGAATATCTTTAGAGAAGATCATTTGCATAACAGATCCAAAATCATAAGATTGGTGTAATTATATTCAATTGACATCTTTGTTTCTAAAATTCTTCATAAGGACAAATACTTTTATTCCACATGTTTTAGCAACTTTGGAATATCCATCATTTTAGAGAAGAACAATGCAGCAGAATAATCATAATAAGTTTTCAGCGACTTGACATTATTTTCAACTTATTTCAAGTCCTAAAATTAAGTTCCACATTCAATTACCTTAAATTGTAGCCTCAAATCATGCCACAACTAAACTTTAATAGTGAATGTAGTTTTCAAAAACTTCTTCACACTTTCAAAAACTTCTTCACAATATCTCCGACTAAGAAACATAAAAGTTGAAGTAAACTTTCTTATATCATATAATCATCATAATCTGAATTTATATTTTATTACATCTAAGCAATTAGAATTTCGATAAGTAAGTACGAGTGCTGTATTTCATACAAAAATACCATAATCTTTTCTTATGCAACATTCTGGTCATTCATTTATGAATCACTTCAATAATGACCAAGCATTCTAACAGTAAGGCTGATATTTGGTCTTTGTACAATTTTATCTATCTTAAGGTACCAATAACATATGCATAAGGAATATTATATTACGTTCTAATTCATTCTTGGACATTACATAAGGTTGAACTTATCTCCCTTCTGGATTGGAACGATACTTTACAAGCACTTTTCCATCCATAATCTCTATAGAACTTTAATAGCATAAACTTTCGAAGACATCTTTAACGTTATTTTGATATGTACAGAAATAATTCTATCTCAATCACATAATTTGTCTCATCATATGCTTCATTCCAAAGTTCTTTGAGAGAAATTTATTGGTTTCACATAATAAACAAAGATCATCAGTTGCAAGCAAGTTTATCATTAACATATAGAATTAATGTGCTCCCACTGACTTTCAAATTTATACACCGATTTACGATATTTTTCTTAAATTTAAAAGATATTTTAAAAGGAAAGAATTCTTAAGTTCGTATATTGATCCTTTAAGTTTACACGTCATGCGATATTTTTCTTCAATGGAAAAACTCTTGAGTTGATCCATTTAACTTGATCATCTGCCAAATCACTATTCAGAAAAGTTGTCATAACATTCATTTGGTGAAATTCTAAGTCATAATGAGTTACCAAAGGTATGATAATTCTAATGGAGTCCTGTATAGAAATAACTCGTTATAACTCTTTATAATTATGTCATCTTTTTTAGTAAAATCTTGAGCAGCAACTTTAGTTTTATATCTTTCGATATTTCCATCATAAAGATACATCCGTATCAAATTTTTTATAACTTTCTGGCAATTCTTACAAGATATAAACTTCATTATGAGCCATTGATTTTAACTCGTCTTTCATAAAATTTACTCATTTAATAGAATTAATACTTTCCATGACTTGTTCCAAAACTGAAATTTTATCATTTATTATAATGTCAAATATTAACTCATTTTATTATACCACATATGCAATCGTTAGAAATAGTGGATATATTGTTCTTAAGACATTCCTAATACTATTTAATATGATATATCTAATGAAACCTCATTGATAATTGATTTAGTAAAATCAGATCCATTAAGAGAGTAGAATAACTTATATGTTGTCCTTGAAAGTTGTTTGACTATTCAACAACTATATAACAACTTTAGAAAAAGTTTTAGATAAATGTATTTTCAAATTCACCACTCATCTTCTTCAATAACAACATTTCATGGTTTCATACTCCCACTTATTTTACAATTCTTAATAAATTTGACATTCCAGTTTTAAGATTTTCATACTATGGTCAAGACCATAAAATCCATACCCTTTAGACTTTAAAGATAATTTATAAAGAAATCACTTATATTTCTTTTATCCAATTTCTTTTAGCATGGATGTAAATCATTATCCCTACCAGACAATTTAAAATATTCAACTGCCTAAGATCGAGTTTTCTACCAATTCACAGTTCATAAGGTGTTTTGAAAATTATTTTACTAGAAACCCGACCATCAAGTAAATCGCAGTTTTAAGTGCATATATTCATAAAATATAGGTATAGATTAATATGCTTCTAACCATATTCAATAAAGTACGATTACATCATTCTGCAACACCACTTTATTGTGGTGTGCGTGACATTTTGCATTAAGCATAAATGTAAGTTTTTCTTGTAATTTAGTAATTGAACATGATAATTCATCATACTTTTCAGGAAATTCATCACTTCCAAACATTATATTTTCACTTTTCTATCTAATTTTCTCAACTTCATTAATAAATGCTCATCGAGCATTTATAAAATGAGATTTTTCTTGCAAAGATAGATATAATCATAATGTGAATATTTAAATTTAAAATTAAAGATGATGAAATATCATTATTCCTTTAAGAAATGTATTATCATAAGACTCACAATTAGCGGTGTAAACTATTATAAGAAATTGTGTAGTTATCGTAACTCTATTCTTTGTGTGTTTAATTTGCTTTTCTTTAATGCAATTCACACAAATATCCAGATCTGTAAGAGACTATATCATGAAAGGCTTTATTCTTAATTAATCTTTGGAATAATTCTTTTGGAAAGTTATCCTAAATATTAATGTCACGTTTAGTTTCAACTTCATTATTATTATTACTATTATTATTATTATTATTATTATTTTAAACAAACATAATGTTTAAATTATTTCTTAAACCTTTCCTTTAATTTGAACCAACATTTCAGCATTATGTGAATTTAATTCACATTCCATTTATTTTTCATGGTGCTATGGTTCATTTGTACGAGGTCATACTTAGAAGATAGTGAGTTTGTAAACTGAACTAATAAGTTTTCAATCATATTTATTATGGAAGGCTTAAGTCTTGCTGCAATATTAGTTATCATTAATGATAAGTTCATGTATGCCATGAGAACCATCAAACTTTATGGTGGTTAAAGTAGCTATTAGTATCTCATCAAGAGATTTATTAGTAATTTAGGTATGATAGAATTAATTTCTTAGTCACATTCATTCACATAAACATTATGCTCACTCTATTTGATCTAACCCGAGCATTATAGTCAGATTACTTAACATTATTGCTAGTATAAGTAAAGGAGTAATTTATCATGAAATGATAAATAAAATCTAAAACACTTTGGTGAAATTAGATTTATTCACACTTATTTAAATTAATTTAATCCATTTTGTAATGGAACAGACGAAGCATACGAGTAGAGACTTGTGAATATTGGTATTTTAAGATTAAGAATAATATAATTTATTCCCATAAATACCCTGAGTAATTTAATAAGAGATTTAGGATCGAAAGCAATAAATGTATATCGAAGTTCTTCTTTGGGCGATACAACAATATACAATCATAATCATAATGATGCTTGCAAATTTAACATAATTTAATAATTAAATATTTTCATTAAAACTATTTTATCATCTTTGGACATACAAAACAGTTTGTCATAATATATTAATTATCAATTTATCACATTCATATTCATGAATTATAAAGACTCGCCATCACCTTTGGGTAAATTTAAAGTCTTATAATTATGAAAATTTTAGTAACCCATATAATAAATTATACTCAATAGCAAACTGAGTAATAATCAAATCATTATTTCATAAATATTCATAAATCACAGTCAACATCATCAATTAATAAAAATCTTAAGACTGACATCGTTAATATACATAACATATCAATAAATATCACAATAAAGATATCATGTATAATTTCTATTAGTATTCGTATTTGGCATCTTAATATATTTGTGGCATTATTTATTATAAATAAGTCATGAGCCATTAAACAATATAAGTTAGATATTTCTTTAAAGCAAGTAGACGTATATCTCATTAAATGACTACTTGAGCATCAAATGTACCTTAATTTAGTCTAATATATAATAAATTTCATAATTTTTATTTTATCTTCATCAACATAAAATTATACATTAGGTGACTAGATATCACACATTCAGCATACAGTCAATTAATGTATGCATAACATCAAATTACAATTATGTTAATAACTGGGCATTAGAGTGCGCCACGTCAAGCCATATTATGAATTTGGCAGATTGATTTATTGACTATAATTAGCTATCATTATTTTTAATCAGCCATTAAGGAAAATCAATACACTCCCAAAATTAAAGAGAGACACGTCCTTATATTAAAAATCACATGCCGACATAATTAATTTCCATAATCTATCATTAATTATTTAGTCCTAGAAACTAAATAGGGTAGTTAACATTTTCTTCATGGTAATCAATTATTTCCATTATTTTTGTCATACAACATCAATTCATACATTATCTATTTATATTTCTATTAATAAAAATTTGGCCATGCAGACATTAATTAGTGCAATCATATTTGTGTCAATCACGCTTAAAAAAATTACTTAATGAATTTATCAATTAATATCATAATGCGGAAAATCAAGGGTATTATCACGGTAAATTATGTGATGAATAATTTGGTGAAAAATCATGAGAAGGCTTACCTTGAGACGACCTTATGTTCCTGCTAATTACGTCGGGAACTAGTTTCTCTCTCCTCACCCTTTTCTCGGGAACTAGTTTCTCTCTCCTCACCCTTTTCTTTAGTCACAGTACATAAACTTTAAGTAATAAATAATTCATAAAATTATGTCTCTTTTATATATGGAGAGAGGACCAGATCTGATAATGAATTTTTATCAAATCACATTCTATCAATTGATTGTTATCCATAAATATATATGACCTTATCTATCTCATATATATTATTTATTTAAACCATATCTTTATTTAAAATATTTTATCATAATAAATATCTTATATATTAATTATTAATGGCACTAGGCCATAATAATCTTACATGACTCTCGACCAACATGGGATGAGCGCGGAGGTGAACCCACTACTGGTATATAAGCACTGTCATCACGTTTCTCCATATACTCATCGTTGTCATCATCATCATCATCCCCTCCAGCAGCATGAAAATCACGTAGGATATCAGCTGGATTTCTAAGTTGGTCGTCGAATGATGTATCGCCACTAACCTCAACATTTATCTGTCCAAATTCTCTCTCCCTACCATCGTACTCAGACGAAATGTTCACTTCCATGGGAATATCATGCTGATGATGAGCGTCATCTTCTGAATCGGAACTGGATCTCACAACCTTTTTCTTTCCATTCCCTTTTGGTTTTGGATCTCCAAAAGCTCTAAAATGTATCCTAATACCAGAGTTCATATCATTATGTATTCCCCTATAATATTTTTATTGGGACTCCTCAGGAAGGATGGCGGGTAAGTCAACAACTCTCGAGTCCTGAAAGTAGAATTATAAAAAGTTAAAGTCAAACACTAATGCGACAAAAAAAAACTAGGCACCTGCATACCCTAAAGCCATACAATATAAAACACTTGCAAACCTGTGAAAAAAAACTGAGAAGCATTAAGTTTTTGATGAGTTGTATACTTCCATCGAAGACACAGAGATCTAACATCAGGATCGGGGGGTCCATCAGTCAGGTGTCGTGAAAAACCACGTATACACTCAAAGGCCCAAACCTATGACTAAGAATCTAAATAAATTAACTTAGCATATAAACTTTTAATGTGCAAATAACATAAGAATATAAAAGATTCTCATAAATTCAGTGTCACTTACAGCTAGGGCGAATGAGCATCCATAAAAATTGATACGCTTCTGTTTACCTAGACCTTCCATTGTAGTCTTCACAGAGTCCATATGGTGCAGTATGGTGACGTAGGTTTACTTACTCCAAGAGAAAGCATCCCACCTTTTAGCATTCTCCGCCAAGAACCATATCCAGGGTTCTACATATATTTTTGACGTATCCCGGCCTAGAAAAAAGTAGTACACAAGTAGAATCTTGGCCGCTCTCACTGCAATAAAGCCCTTAAATGTATTTTTAGCGAATCTTTTCATAAGTTCGTCGACTAAAACCCTTTTCTGACGAAAGCTAGCAAACAAACTGTCAGGTGGTAGCTCAAACTCATCATTGGGGTCAAAATCCCCACTATCTTCAAAACCTAAACCCATAACACGCATAAACTCCATTGGTGTGAAGCTATCGTATCGGACACCCTGAAGTACCTTGTGTACCTATCCGAACCAGGTATCACAACCTCCTGACACAACAATTGATGCAACGCCTGAAGAGTCTCATAATCCGAATTGAGGTCCAAAAAATTACCAAAACACGATCTCCTAAACACCCGAACAGTTAGATCACCACTTTTCTGGAGCACCTCACGTATGCAGTTCAGAACATTCAGTAACCTTTAATTCCAACATTCCGTGATTGAAGACCACGTCGTTTCCAACTCCACTACAATGCATGCCAACTCAATTAGATATAATATATACCTAGATTTTATACTACAAATTATTTAATTGGAATGTCAAAACAAGTTGTTGCTAATAATATGGTCCGATTAAAGTTCGATATATAGTTCAATATAATTCATCTTTTACTTAATATAATAATGTATGTATGTCTTTTAATAGACACAATTTTTTATATTTTATTTTTCCGTTAACATAAATTTTGTAAAAAAACTGATATTCATAAGGAAATGAATTAATTAATTAATTCAATGGCATATTGTATTCATTTTAATTAAATTAATTTAATTGCATAAATTTTTTTTCTAATATATTTATTTGTAATATAATTTACTATATTAAATTTACACCTAACTATCTTTCGTATTTGAAAAATAAATAAGAATTTCATTTCTTTTAATTATTTATAGATTAATATATATTTTTTAAGAGAATTTATACATATTCATGTTAATATTTTGGAGCATTTAATTATATTTTTAATACTCTTAATATTCAAGTACTTCAAACATTTAAAATTTCAAATACATTAAAGTACTTTCTAATAAATAACTTCATTATTTTAAAGTAATTTATGATATAGTAAATTGGTTTCAACTAATAATATATCAACACTTCAGTTTTATAAGTCGAGTTTCAATTAGTGTGTGCCAACTGCCACATTTTTTTTAAATGAATTTTAAATAAAGAACTATTTCCCAAACATATAAATTACGATATTCACCGGCTGATAGGCTAGGTGGACACGACAGTCATGCATTTTAGACTCGATTTAATAATCGGACACGCTTTAAATAATGAAAATCTTTGGTGAACATGAAATAACATGTCAACTTCATAGTCGGAAATATTATTTAAGGGTTATTGACTCGCGGACATACTTTTAAATTTAAATTTAACCATCAGACAGCAAAATTAAGTCTTATATTCTCAGCAAACATGCAAGTTATGCTATCATTTATCGGCGGACATGTAAATTCTAACAAAATTTATCGACGGCATACTAATTCCAGCCAAAATTTTCGGCGAAAACGTAATTTCTGACAAAATTTATCGGCGGAAATGCTATTTCCAACCAAAATTTCGGTGAACATGCAAATAATCAACAAATTTTACGGCGGACATGCAAATAATGAACAATTTTTACGGCGGAAATATAGTTGAAAAATTTTTGTCGGACAAGCACATATTTGCAATAAATCATGGCAAGACATACAGTATCATCTTCAACTTCACAAAAAACAGCGAACATGCTCAATTACGATCATATCATCGGCTGACATGCTCACTTGTGCAAAAAAACAGCGGGCATGCTCAATTATGTTCCTAATATCGGTGGATATACAAATTATGCTAAAAATCGGCGGACATGCTTAATTGTGCAAATTATTAACTATTTCAACGGCGGACACAAAAAAATAAGCTAAAAACTATGGCGAACATGCTAATTTCAAACTAGTTCATCGGCGGACGCACTGATTTTGGCTCAAAACAACTTCTAACATACACAATTGTATAACTTAATTCCACTACATCAACCAACAATCAATTGAACTAAATACATAGATCTATACAAACGAATTATTTTATGAACACATTAACAGTAAATTCCGACGAATCCCTAAACCCTAAACCCACAAATTGAAATACTAACTTACCTCATTATCCATATTCCACTTCTGCTACTTTCCGACGGGGAGATGATGAGGGAAGCACGCAATGGTTGGACGGCTTTGGGTGTCCGCGAGAGAAATCGGGAGAAAGGAGACAGTAGGAGAGAGAGCGAAGTAGCGTGCAGAGAGAGAGAGGGAGAGATGACAGTAAAAACGTGTTCAAAATTTTGGAGTTATGGGGTCAAAGATTTTCCCTCACTTTCAGCACCAATAAAAAAGCAACTGATAACCCCACTTTTCGGATTTTCCAAAAAAATAGGAAAATGACTGACATGTGTAAGGGGGATAATTCGGGTATGTAAATGAAAAAAAGGGCAAATTAGATTTTTATAAATCATTAGGACAAACTTGATTTATTATACTTGAAATAGGGCATTCTGAGTGTTATCCCTAAAATATACTCCCTCCCTAGCGTAAGAGGGTCATTTATTTTTTTGCACGTAGATTAATGAGTATTATTATTTAATGTGTATTGGGTAGTTGTATTAGTGGGAGTGTGGTTCCTATATTTTAATTGTATTAGAGGGGTGTGTGGGTCTCATGTGTGTAAAAAAGGAAAATGGACTCTTTGGGTAAGACGACCAAAATGGAAAATGACCCTCTTAGTCTGGGACTGAGAGAGTATTATAAATAGATGATCCGTCTCACGTAAAAGGATATATGAGACGGTTTCACCCAAAACATAATACACTAGCAGTAGATATTCTTATATTGAGAAATTATCACAAATGGTCCTCTAAGTATTACTAAATTCACAAATGGTCCTGTATCTTTGAAAATTTTCCTTTTAATATTTTTTAATCCAATTTTAGTCATTTGTTATTAATTTTAGTCCAATTTCTTTAAAATATTTTTAAATTTATCGGATGTGTGTTTCCACGTAGGATCTTGCTGAAACGAGTGCACCAAAAATATACCAAAATTGAGAAACCGATAGGCATCCGGTAAATTTTTTGAAAAAATTTAGAAAAAAAATGGACTAAAATTTATAACAAAGGACCAAAATTAAATTAAAAATAATTAAAATTGAAAATTTTAAAAGATATATGACCATTTGTGAATTTAATACTTCTTAGATTCAAAAGATCATAATCGAGAAAAGACTGAAGAGCTTCGCCGGTGAGCGTACGAAGGATTAATTCACTCCGGCATCGCCTCCACTGCCGATATAAGCTCGAAGAGCTTCGCCGGTGAGTCTTCAAAAGATTCTCCCGGGGGGACGTCTTCATCTCTGCCCCCATCCGCTCGTAAAAAAAAAACGGCAGCGACGTTCTAGTCGGCCACGATCCACTCCAGACTTGGTGCTCCTATATCTTAATATCTGTTCAGGTTTTCCTTTTTCCTGTAGTCTTGAAATCTTCTGTAACAGAATGGCTGGATTGTAATGTTTGTTGATGGCTGTTTTACGCTGAAAATTGGGTGCTTGTTTATTTTAATTTCTGTCCGTAATTAAGGGAAGTTTCCCCATTTAATACTCCATACCAAAATGCCAAAACTTTCAGTACCAGTATGCCTTTTCAAATCCTGAATTGAACTATCTCTGACTGCAGCTAGAGTTTGAGGTTTATATTATTGCCAGTGTGTGTCTAGAGCAATTTTTGCGTTTCTTAAAGCTCGGAATTCTAATCTGTTTCGCGAGCAGCATTTTGAGCTGTTTCTGTCTAAAATCTTGTGAAGATATAGCAACAATAACTTCTTGTGGAATATATGTGTTAACAAATGCATTTTCTTGCTGTCTTTTGCCTCTAATTAATATTCAAACTGGTAAATACCTATAGACCTTATACAGGCTCTTAAGGTACTATGTGTTCATCATCATAACTTCACAGTTTAAATTATTAACATATTGATATGCAATAGTATCATATAAGCTCTTGAGCTATTTTGTCATTAATCAAATGAAATCTGTTAGTGTCAGTATCATGAAAACGTCAAATTATCGCACTTTCACTAAGAATTCTTGATCAAGAAATCAACTGATTGCACCTCCTATTATTTTAAAGTATTAATACAGAAAATTAAATAATCTTCAACGGGTAAACACCTCATATTTGAGGTGTCCCTAAACCCTAGCGACCACTGATTCATTGCTCCTATGGATTTCATTGATTTTTATTCTATTTTAATTTAAAAGGGTAGATGCACGGTGTGTTTTTGGGAATATTTGAAGGATAATTTGATGATTGATGTTCTGGTGAACTGTTTGTTAGAAATACAAAAGTTTAGTATGTTGAGATCATTTGTGGTTATCCTGTTCCTGTGATTTTTTTTTTTTGAGAGAATTAGAAATTGACCAAGATCATTACCATTCTTTGGTTTGTTCACCTGAGAAAATTTTGATGTTTTGTTTGTGCTATACAGAATCTGTTTATCTCAAATGTGCTTAATAGTTCGATGATTTCTTTCTCTTGGTTAAGTTCTTTCTAGTTGGAAAGCCAAAATCTAGTGGTAAATGGAGAATTTTTGGACTTTCAGTTAGTCTTCAAGTTGTGATTCTGCATGTCTACTGCTGTGATCTGTGCTGAAACGAAAGGTTTTCATTTGGCTTTAAGTTATTTGTTTTGGTTCATTACCAGTTAAAACTTAAAAGGGAAAGTGAACTCTTTAATGTTTTCAGGATATGAGCCTTAATGTTGAGTGTTAAAAAACCCCAATAAAATTCAGATTTAACTTTTTATAATCCAGATTATAAAAAACCTATACAGCTAATCCTACACTTAATCCTATAATATCCATCTATCTATCTAATTTCACATTAATTTGACATTAAGTTATATCTCTCAACATACACAAAATCCAAAACAAACACATTTTCACCATTCACAGGATTTCTGATCCATCTGGATTTCGAAAGCTAGAAAACCACTAAATCCACAAACCCCCACCCCCCCCCCCCCCCCCCCCCCCCAAAAAAAAAAAATCCCATACGAAAACTTACAGAAGTGAATGCATAAACTCTCTTAATTTCCATTAACCTTTCATGGTTATCCAAGCAAGAATCTCTAAGGTATTAGTTATATATCCTGGTAAAGGTAAATGAAATGCAATGATTACATTTTTTAGATAAGACCAATATTGATATGAGGGTGTTTTTGTCTAATTCAAAATTGAGTGTTTTTTTACATTAATTTATTCATTCATTTTTCTTCTTCTTCTATGAAACTTTGAGCTTTTTTTTTTTGGCAAAATTTTCTTCATATGTATTTATTCACCTTTATTGCTTCAATACTGTTATAATGTCATATCTAATGTACACCGGTATAATGTACTAGAGATAAAATAAGCATTATTCTACACTTTTCAATCATATTGGATCTTAAATGTAGTCAAACAAATATATATGACATCAATAGGACTTTGAAAATGAGAGTTATAGAACTTTTGAGTTATATTATGTTTTCACTTGCAAGTTCTTTACTTTTCTCATGGTCTATATAATGATGGATTATTCTCTGAAACTCTTGGTCATAAGCAACAATGACATTTCTAATCTGGTTTAATGGACTCCATAATGAAATCTTGTGACCCCTTTAGATGTCTGTAGGTTCTTGCGTTTTTCAAACATAACTCATCAGTTAAGATTCCTTTTTATAAATGTCTTTTTTTTCTTTTTAAATTTAATTATTTTAAAGACCTTTAATTAAATAACGCAACAATGATCTTCTTTCATAAAAGTGTATACACATTTAAAACTAAGAAAATTATTGAAGATTTATAATTTCCTAACTGATTAGCATAGTTTGGACTGCAGATTGAAGACTCGACTTTGCTTTCAAACTTTTGAGCATGCAAAAAATGTAGATTTATTCAGTTAGAATTCTTTTCATAGATTAGAAATTTCTTTGTGGCTTATGACCAATAGTTTCAGATAATAATCCATCATTTTGGTTCTAACTTGTTTAAATTGTATTTCTTAAAGGTTGTTTTTCCTTACATGACAAAGAGAGGAGGGAAGAGAAATATTTTTGAAAAGAAAGTTAATCCATGCTCAAATATTTATCTTATTTTTTTCAAATAAGTGTAGTTTTTGTGGTACTTAAAGGCCAGTGGATGAAATCATTTCTTTTGAGTAGTTGATTGCAATCACCAATGCCGCTAAATCATTTCTTCTTATTTTCTTGAAACATTGTAGGGTCAAAGGACTTAAATTAGTATCTTGGTCGTGTTTTTGAAATATGTTTTTTCCTTCAAGATGCCCGCCAAAGTATTGGCTCGGAAGTTCCACACTTCCACTCTCTAGCCACTTATTCCCAAACTTTGCTTCTCTTCTCCGGCATCCCATGAATGTCTTTCTTTTCCCGAAGATGACTTTATCGAACAGAAACGCAGAATCCTTGGCATCCCCTGCCGATCAGGAGTTGACACTTTTACTCGATTATTTTCTGATTGCCTTGATGCTGGTAGGCACTTAGACGCACTCTCCCTCCTCCGCCACGTCCCACCTTCTTGCTTCGTTTTGTCCTACTAGTACTAGAACAATCATCAAGCATTACATCTCGATTCATGATTACAAAAGGCCCTCCTTTTGTTCGATAAAATGCAACAGCTTGGATGGGCACCTGATGGCTACACTTATCTTTACGTCTTTATGTTGTGTGTTGGTTGATAATTGTACAAATGATGGTGATTATGGAATTAAGCTTACAATGTTCAGGAACAGGTGTTTTAAGTGGAGAATTGAGCTGAAAATTGAGAAGTTGAGCATATAATGGAAGGGGACTTTTTGTCACAAAAACTCGACCGAAGTTTGAAAACTCGATCGAGTTTTGCTGACAGAAAGTTTGGAAAGATTTTGGTTTCATACATGGAAGCTCGAGCAAAGCTGGAAAGCTTGGTCGAAGTTTGCTGACATAGACCACCGTGGGTTTAAAGTTTTGAGCAGAAAACTCAATCAATGCTAAGAAACTCGGTCGAAGTTTGCTGTAAGAAACATTTGCGAATTTCTAGATTTGAGCGCAAAAATCTCAACCAACACATCAAAACTCGATCGAGTTTTTATGTGAACTTGCAGCTGTCCAAAATCAGGAATCTTCCCCAAAATGCTTAAATAGCCTCCTCCACTCAATTTAAATGCAGTTGTCATTTTCCAAAAGAAGACACACGTTTACACTTAATTTTCACACACTTATTCTTCAGAATTCCATTTCCATCAATTCTCTTCCATTCTCTCCATGCAATTCCACTAAATCTTCACTATTCATTCACCAATCCATCATCTCAAGGAGGAGCACAAATGAAGAAGAGGATTTACAAGTGAAGAGATATTCTCCCCAAGAGATTGAGGGAAGCATTTTTCTTAGATCTTGTAATTCACTTTTATTTTGACATGGATTCATGTATTAGTGTTTTCATGGAATTTGTACTACGCTTTCTCATTTGTAAGGCTAGCATCATGAAGGACTTAGGGTATCTTTGATTAATACATGTTTTGGTGATTTGAATGGGCCTTGAGTAATTTCTATTTTGAATGCTTAATTGTTTAATCTCTATGCTTGATTTGTGTTACTGATTCTCCATTGCGTTTAATTAGAGTATGAATTCAATTATATGTCTTGGGTGTTAATTGAATCATTCATCTATTGGCTGAGTATATTTGTGTAAGATGAGTTAGTGATGATCTTTTATGCTTAGAATCTCAAGATAGAATACTAGTGAAATTGATTCGTGAGGATAGTTGAACTTGTGAGATGAACTCAACCAAAATGAATTTAATACCTAAATGGGGAGTTTAGCCTATGTTTTAGTACCTTCTAAGGGAGATCGTAGAGTTATTAGTACCTATTGGGAGGGGGTTAGCTTTGAAGAACAATCCTATGAGCCACTTTGAGACTCTTGAAAGGTCTACATCATATTCGTCTTGTGAGGGAGCTTAGGTTGATTGATATAGTGATTGCCTCTATTCCCTAGTCCATGTTAACTACCATTGCATTGTATTTGTCTAAGAGAACTCTAGTGTTAGTGATGTTAGTCTTACTATTCCTTTGATGGGCATTTGATCATATCACCTTCATCTTTGTGTTGAGATGATTGTTTACTTGTTGCTCTATTTATTATCTTTACTTAGTTAAATTCTAGTACTTATCAATCCAAGCAATATATTCAATCGCCTTTATAAAGCATGATTAGGTGAGTTCGGCTACGCTTAGTGTTTAAGTCTCCTGTAGATCGATATTTAGCTTGGTCACATAAAACTACTATGATAAAATTCACTTGCTCTTTTCACATATGCAAAATATTGCAATCATTCATCACCGGCCGGAATGGTTGTGAGTAACTAATCTATATAAAAAATATATATCTAATGTCTCCACTCCAAAATTGTTTTCACCTTTTTTTTTAATTTCCGTTCGTTCTAAAAATATTTATACCATACTTTATCATTTATTATTATTAAAAAAATTATAATAACAACTTCTCTAATATACAGTGAAAAAATGTTCAAATAGTTTTGGAATGGATGCAGTAGTAATTTCGGACTTTGATTTGTTAATTTTATTATAAAATCCAAATCGAATTGAATTGCTAATTTCTATTTATTATATGTTGTGTTTTGTCGAAATTTTGCAGTGTGTACTCGCTCATTCCACTTCTCTTCTCAGAGTGGCCTCTTTGCTCGCCGTCGTAAGTAGATCACTTCTTGCTGCCAACTTACAAAAATCTAATCAGGTAACTTTGAGATCTAAGGCTTTAGGTAATCGTGCATAGCGCTTTTTTTTTTTCGATTGATTGTTCTCATAAATCTAAATTGGGAGAACATTCAATCGAATCTATTGGTTTTTATCAGCGCAACAAGTTTATGATCCCTCGATCACTCCACTCATCTCTTAATGTTTCTGCATCTGTCTGGGTGGATTCTTTCTTGGTTTTCTACACCAGTTGAATAAGTGCTATTATTTTGTGCGATTGTGTTGGAGATTTTGTTCTAACTAAAGACCATTGTTTCCGTTATTTACAATTCGAATGTGAATTAAACTTTAGGGTTAAGTTTGTTTCTTTTGTTTTTGGTGTTTTTTCCTTAACTGTCAATGACATTCATTCCTGCCTCTAGTAGCTCATCTCATGCAGCCGCTTGGTCAATAGCATTTCTCTTCGTATTGGGGGGTGGGGAGAGGGGTAGAACTGTAGAAGAATCATAGGGTTAGTATATATATATTTTATTAATATGTACTGTATTTTGATCATCCTACAACGTTGCATGGAGAATTGGAAAAAGTTATGTCTTACTGTTTATAGATTGTATATAGTTCTAATAAGGACTCTTGGACAGAATGGGGGAGCTCAAGATTGAAAAGCATGTTAAGTACATCTTATCAATTGAAAAGGTATTCCTCATGTTGATCATGACTTATTTCAAGTTCTGTTTTTCATGCTTTTGTATATCAAACAAATAATCAGGATATTTATAAGCATGATAGGAATGATTTATATCATCATCTGCCTGTTGTGTCTTTACAATGATGTGTCAGTTCTTTTTCTATGTGCATAGGCTTTCTAAACATTCATTAAAATCTAGTCCATACAGAGTTTGCATGGCTTTTTTCCCACCCAACTTCTAGAATTTTTCAATTTTTTGCATGCTTGTATAGTTTTAGAACAAATATATACTTATATTTTTTTAATTCCATCTATTTGCAGCTAGCAATTGAATTTGACGGCAACTTTTGTGAGTTATGAATATTATAATGTGTTAGTAGTAAGAACGAAAATATCGTTATATTGAGAGGCTCATCTACACAACTTGGGTTATCGTCTTACATGTCCACTCTTGACATACTGATTTTGAACCTCATATTATTTTATCAACATTTGATTCAAAATGCTATGCTCATTGAAAATGTTACTTAAAATGAGTCTTTAGCAACCATAAGGTGTTTATCTCACCCTCAAAAGAACTTATGTGATGCTACATGTGTTTCAAATATTTATACCTAATCTTAAGAGTGTTTGTTTACTCTAGCAGAAAGAGAGTACATTAATTCTCAGCCTTCCATTAAAGCTTGGTTGATGTCAGAGCATCATTATCTTAAATTTCAGTTATTTTAGGGGGAAAAAATAGTTTTTAGGAAGGCTCTTGTTTTCTAGCAATTCGCAAGATGTTCAAGCTTTCAGTACTTGTTTACATTATGTTACCATTTTTTATTATTGTCTTCATAATCAGCACTCTATTTTACCAGAAAAATGATGATTTTGAATCTGTGGTGATGGAGCACTTAAGGCTAAATGGTGCTTACTGGGGATTGACGACTCGATATTTTAGGAAAGATTGATGTTGTTAATCAAGTTGAGGTTGTTTCATGGATCATGGAGTGTCAACATGAGTCTGGTCTGTTTTCTGGCTATGGAATTTGTGCTATTCAAGAGTATTGAATTTACTTCCATTCCACTTTGTTCTGGTTGATAAACTTAAGACTATAGTTACTCCTTTAATTTTTATACTAATTGTTACAGTCAACTTTCTGGTTTTGAGTGATGTGATTCTGGGTAAAAAAAAAAAAAAACTCCCTTGCAAACCTTTGTTTATGAAGGTGGTTTTGGTGGTAATATAGGGCATGATCCCCACTTATTATTCACACTCAGCGCGATTCAGGTTCTAGCACTATTTGATAAAATAGATGTTCTTGATGTTGAGAAGGTTGCAAGTTGTATCCTTCTATAATTATCTATGAGTTGAACATACTATCGTAGTGTCCAGTGGAGGTGGCTACTATTCATCAAAACCTGGATTTATTTGCTATGACTCTTCCTAGTCCCATAGCTTTTCACCATGCAGTTTTTCGTGTTTTTTTGTTTATCCGTTAATGTAGTTTAGCATTACAGAGGATTTGGCATGTCAATAGACTTAACCTGATAAATAGATATTGCAAGCTTACAAAATGAAGATGGATCTTTTTCTGGTTACATTTGGGGTGAAATAAATTCTAGGTATACTTTCTTATCCTTGATGCCCTATTTTTTAGTATGTTTTCTGCCTTTGAAATTGATTGATAGTACGTAACTATCTTATTAATTTTCAGCATAGAAATTGTATTTTGTGAAAACATAATCGCTAAACTCAATATCTTTTTAGGTTTTCTTATATTGCGATATGCTCCCTTGCATTACTACGTCGCTTGGATAAAATAAACGTGGATAAAGCTGTTAAGTACATTGTTAGTTGCAAGAATTTAGATGGTGGATTTGGATGCACACCGGGAGCAGAATCTCATGCAGGGCAAAGTATGTTGCCTCTTTGATGTGTTATGTGCTTGTAGGTTAGCTTCTCACTGACAGTTAATCATATAGTTCACTGGAATGAATATAAGTTTTTTCCATATGTTGTGGCTCAGTTATGCGAGGAAAGTGTAACTAGCATCTTAAACTAATGGACTCGCAAAATAACAGTCAACAGAAGAAAATTGAAAATAAATATTTATAGATGTGAGATGTCATAAACCTAGCAGAGATAGTTTTTTTATTTATTAGTATGTGTCTACCTTTGCTAAAGATATATAAAATGTTTCGTCCATGCACATGAACAAATATTAACCGAAAGCTCGTGTACCATTCAGTCATTTTATGCCATGTTACTGCAGTTTTCTGTTGTGTGGGAGCTCTTGCAATTACTGGATCTCTACATCATGTTGACAAGGACCTCCTTGGATGGTGGCTATGTGAACGACAAGTAAAATCTGGAGGTTTAAATGGGCGTCCTGAGAAGCTTCCTGATGTGGGTGAATGTTCCTTGTTTATAACTTGCACTCCTGCAAAAGCTAAAGAAATATGTCCCATAACACGATTCTCATTCGTCACCATTTCCAACTCCAGGTGTGCTGCTCATGGTGGGTTCTCTCTAGCTTAATCATGATAGATAGAGTCCACTGGATCGACTAGCAAAAGCTTGTTAGCTTCATCTTGGATTGTCAGGTTATAGTTTGGTCCCGTAACTGAATTTCATATTATTCCTGGTATCATGTGTTGCTGTATATCATAGAAATTTACGTTGCTTCGTCATTTAATGATTTAGGATAAGGAGAAAGGAGGGATTCCAGATGATGTTGTTGATGTTTTCCACACCTATTTTGGCATTGCTGGTAAGATTAACCAAGAATAAGGCACCAATGGCAGACATAATGTTCCTATTTGTGATTTTCTAATGTTCTCTTTACAAAAATATTAACATCATTAACATCAGCTTTCAATATTTTCTTGCACGGACACTTGCGTAAACCGGGTTCACGATGTAAACCCTGTGGTCCCCCCTTCTAATTCTATACATCCTATGTATTGCTAGGGTGTTTAAATTAAGGAGGGTCATAGGGTTTATAAGGGTTTATGATATAAACCTGGTTTACAAAATACTAACTCATTTTCTTGTTTGGTGAATTCAGGTCTTTCACTTGTTGAATATCCAGGGCTTAAAGCTATAGATCCAGCATATGCATTGCCAGTTGAGGTAGTAAATAAAATTCTTCTTGGAAATTAAGTCTACCAGATTGATCAACTATTAGTGAGTTAGTTTCCTGTGAACTAGGTTCACGATGACCCTCTTTTAATTTAAACCCTAGCAAAACATAGGATATAATAGGATTGAAAGGAGGACCACAAGGTTTACACCGTAAAACTGGTTTAGACAAGTGTTTGTCATTATTGTTCCATCAATTTTCCATTTTCTAGCTATAAAACGACGACTTAGAAATGGGCAAAATATTGTGTGCAACCGTTATATGGTTCAACCTTGTGTACCATGCTAGTACTATTTTACCTAAAGGCATAATAATCTTTCAACCTTGTGTACCATGTTAGTACTATTTTACAAGGCATAATAATCTTTATTGACGACATATAAATGGGCAAAATGTTGTGTTCAACCGTTACATGGATATGGTTCAACTTTGTGTACCATGTTAGTGCTATTTTATCTTTGGCAAATATTGTTATGAAGTTTTTAAGGTGCAATAAATAATCCAAATTCAATTGACCCATCATATATAAAATTTTTTTACTCATATTTCATTATCTTCCTTTTCTCCTTCTCCCTCTTTTAAATTTCTCTGCCCTTATTTTCCACTCCTAAATTTCTTTCCTCTTATTTTCATCTCTCTTTCTCCTAATTTTTTCACTCTCTCCTATTATTCAAATATTTTTGGAATTAATTTAATTTTTTTATTCAATTCAAACTAATAGTATCAATTGACTTTTAAACTGAGGTATTAATATATAATATGATTGTATTTATAACTGTATTAATTTTTAAAGTAGCATATAAACTAAAAATATTAGAAAAATAAATAACGTAATACACTTATTAAGAAAATTTTATACACTATTGAATTATAAAAAAATATAATATCTGATAACAAATATTTGAGGCAATAGAAGAATCGGCAGGTCTGAAGCATAGTAAACAAATTCATCCGGAGTACTTTTTCAATGCTAATTTTGATTATTCTTTCTCTCATCTCTATCATTTTAACACATATACATTAATTAATAATAAATAATATAGTATTATACAAAAAAAGTAAGACAATTTAACATTGCTTTAGTGCTTAACAGCGAGAAAAGCAACTCATCCAGTTTCCTTCTCAACAACTATTAGAATAAAAGAAAAAACCTTAAACCTCAAATACCAAGCTAAAATTAAACTCCACAAGCAAGCCAAGAAATCGGTCGCTCCGAATGGCTGAAAATGTTGTACAATGTGTGATATGGATTCTCAGTGAATTGCTGTTACACGATGGAAAAAACTTACCCGAATTGCGAGGTCGAATTGGAGTTATCCAGATGAAGTTTAGTTGATTGAAATCTATCTTAAAGATCGCAGACGCCATACAAGAAATCGACGAAGCAATCCGCAATTGGATCGGCCAAACCTGCGAAGTCGCCTACGGTATCGAAGATCTTCTCCTCATGTCAATCTCTTCACTCAAATATTCTGAATTACTAATTTCGCATTTTGTTAAGTACGACATTCAAGTACCAAAACGGAATCAGCAAATCTTATATTTTCTCGACCATGTTCTAGATAAGCACAGGGAGAAAGAGGGCAGATTGGGTGAGATTTGGAGAGAGAGAGGAGACGCTGATTAGGGCAGATTAGGAGAGGAGAGAGAGAGGAGTGGATGAGCGTTAGAAGAAATGATGTTAATCGGATTTGTTTGCTTTATATATTTGACCCGTTTTCAAATACTCCCTCCGTCCTACTCAATGATTCCTTTTTGCTATTTTGATCGTCTCATCTAAATGGTCCTCTTTTTTTTTTTACACTAATGGAACTCACATACCCCCTCTAATATATTTAAAATATGTGAAACATACTTTCACTAATACAGCTACCCACTACACATTAAATAATAATAATCATTAATCCATGTGCCAAAAAGCAAAAACAATCATTTGAGTGGGACGGAGGGAGTACGAATTATATTTTTAAGGTGCATTTGTTACTCGATAGATCAACTCTTTACCTTTTAAGGCATAATAATATTTATAATTAGCGTTAAGTGAAAATTCATAATTGTAATCACATTATAGTCTTGTCATTCATGGATTATTTTACCTCTAAACATAAAATTTTTTTTGGCGCAGTGTTAATTTATATGGGTATAATTGTTTTTCAACTCATAATAAAAAGGTTTCATTGTGTTACCACAATACATACTCGCTGAGAGACATAATAAATCCTTAAAACAAAAATATTAGTAAATCCTAATAGTAAAACAGTAATATGGGTGAACACAAATATAACGCATAGCCCTATGAGATTTCCCTTCGTCATTTCAAAATCAAGAAAATAGTTTAGAAAAGAGCAAGTGATGATGGGATGGATGGGTACATTATATCTCCAATAGGAGAGGGGAAGAAAGGAGAGAGATGGAGTTGTTGTGAGAAGGCAGCACAATACTCCTTCCATTTCAGGAAAGATTGCACCCCTTTCCTAGCACGTAGATTAATAAAGTTGTGACTTTTATGAGTATTATGGTATTTTTTTTGGGTAATAAATAAATAATAAAATATGTTATGTGTGTTAGGTATGGGTGATTTTTTTGTAAATAAAGTGTATGGAGAAGGGTGATTGTGTTTGACTTTTTGTTTTTTTAGGAATGTGCAAACTTTTGTGGGACAACCGAAATTGGAAAGTGTGACATCTTTCCTGGGACGGGGGGAGTATCAAAATTTTTTTTTTTCAATCAACTAAATCATATAGTCTTACTTATTAAAAGAATAAATAAATAAAATAAAAGTAAAAAAATGAACTTGTTTGCAAATCCTGCAACTAACACTTAATTTGTATAGTAGTGGGACATGATTGACATTTTCACGAAACAAATTAAAAAAACAAGAATCATTAGAATACCCAATTCAGACAAATTCAATTTATGTTAAAATCAAATTCGAATATAATGAAGTTGGAAGATGACGTGGGACTTTGGTTGACACCCAACCAACATTTCCCCCTCAAACAAAGTCCCGCAGTTAGACCATCCAATTTGAGGTCCGAATATCCCACCAACCACGGGCCGGGCCAATTAAGTCTAGGGTCTGGCTCTGATACCACTTTGTTGGGATAAACACATGAATAATCAAATAATAAACTATTTGTCTATGCAGCGGAATGATCAATTATTCATCTCTTATGTGAATCTAGCAAGAATATTACTGCGCTAGATTCTCTCTCAAAAACGTGAATTTTGTTTTTGCCCTCTTTTTTCTTCTCTCTTTCCTCAATGACTTCCGGGACAAGATAACACCAAGTATCGGACATACTTAGGCTTTACTACCTTCTTGGCTATTGGGCTCTTCACATATTTGGAAACTCAACCCAACAAGTCTCCCCCTTTCTGATTATGTGGAGAGACTAGTCATTCCGGCTATCACACGACATACCTCGAGCTTCTCTCTAGGCAATGCCTTCGTCATCATGTCAGCACCATTATCATCCGTATGAATCTTTTCAAGCTAAAGCTACTTATCATTGATGACATCCCTCATCCAATGATATCTCACATGAATATGCTTTGATCTTGAATGAAATGCAGCATTCTTGCTGAGATGGATAACACTCTGACTATCACAAAATACTACAAACCTCTCTTGATTCAGTCCAATCTCCTCCATAAACCTTTTGAACCATAACACCTTGAGCAAAACCCGTCATTTTACCGACATAACGTTGCTGCTTTTACCGCCAAGTTACACCAGGTTTGCCCGAATCATTTTCCTACTGAAAGTGTCGTCACTTGAAGTCGATTCCAACCCTCCAAAATTCACGATGCTTTTCCCCACATGTTAGTTGAATCCACGCTATTCTTTACCGATCTAGCGCCACCCGATATCAAGCCACCACATCGCCATTTTTCCTGTTGAATCGCCGCTTCCCCACACCACCAATCATTACCTAAAAACTTGTTCCTTTCAAACCTCCTAGAGCCGACATCATGGAAAACCCCATGCCGCTGTTAAGCCAACTCCACCACCGGGAGTCCCAGCAATTCATATTGTTGCAGGTCCAAGAACTCCGCCAAAAACAACTGTCCTGCAAATCTTACCCCTTGCCACGCTACTGTCCGGCATATTTCACCGCAAGAAAGGAGATGCCACCGCATTCGGCTGATCTTCTGACCCCCTTGTGCCACTAGCTTTTTCCACTTCTTTCATATCACCCTTAGCCTAATGAATAACCCCTCATAAAGTCTTTTCTTATGTGGAAGGTTAGACTATGCTGCAACCACAGAGCATACTAAGAAATTTATAAGCGCTCGAACCGGGCTCTGATACCACTTACTGGGATAAGCAGATCTCTTAGGAATGAATGGGGATATGCTTATCCCAACAAATGGAACATATATTTACTCCATTATATATTCTAATTTGATTTTTTACAAATAGCTAAACTCACATCTTACTTATATTATCATTTACAATTTTTTTTAATCCGGTACATCACCATTAAACACCAACATATTTCTATATTTCCACAATTTCCAAATCACACACATCCAAATACTTGAGAAGCAACCTTCATCTCCACTTTATTAAACTCAAGTAATTCACCTAAACAAAGAAAGTATATGTATGGAACATTATGGGTAGCTACGGAAAGACTCAGTTACTTGAAGCATTTATGCCAAATTCCTATGCAAAGTTACATTGCAAAAACAAATGTCATACTGTTTCCTCCGTCTCTCCATACAACTTGCATTGCATCTTCTCATTTGGAATTGACATTCCACACCTCATAAGATTACTCGTTGTAATTCTCGGTGTGTGACTTTCCCATAGCTTATAGAAATCCCCGATTGGTTAGTATTATCAACATTGACGGCATGAGCACACTTCATCTATATTTCATATGCCTTTTTTTTTTTTTTGCAATATTTGCCATCTAATGTATGTTTCCACCTCCACAAATCCATCTTTCCTTGGTTAAGATTACACCTTCTTAATAGCATTACAAGATTACTAAACTTATTTTCATCTTCTTCATTAAACTTTTTTCTCTATTTTCATTCACACACCAATTTTCCTTCCTCCCATCTCCCCATTTAAGTAAATTGCTTCTCCTTTTGTAAGCTATATCCATATAATATAGTAATTTTTTTGAATGCTTGAATTAATTATTACACCACTAACATATCATAAATAAATTCTTGAACAAATAAAAAGAAAGTAAATTAAATTCATAGTAAAATGTGAATCTGGTGACAAATTTCATTGATAAGCAAAAAAAGATGGTCCAGAATCTGCCGTTACATTTTCCGTTCTTGAGGGAGATCGGTCAAGATTTCGGTTTTAAGTTAAGTAATAATAAAGTGGAGAGATCCGAATCCGGGTGTATATATATTTGGGCCAAGTGAAACCAATGAATCAATCATTTACTTTACAAATGTGAAAAAAATGAAAATGGTTGTTAGGGTGAGTCCTAGATTCTAAGGGGCAATCCATGGTTATGGAATGTCCGAATGGTGCCATCGGAATTGGCAGTGACAAACACAAGACCCCATGTGGAGAAGACATGGCCATGCTCCTTCACACTCTCAACATCCCACAATGGAAGCCTTTCTTCTGGCCATGTCAATCTCGACGAGCCGACATCCATCGAAAACCAATTTGCAATGGAGAAACCATCCGTCTCTACCTCGCCACCGCCTCCGCCAACGTTGTTGCTCCATGGCAATACAACGGATACACCTTTGCACGAGAAACTCTCACACGATCTTGTGGATTTCGCCTGTTTTTCGTCGTCTTGGTTCCACAAATATACACGAGAGTCGTCCCCGATCGACACAATGTGCTTTCCGTTTGGAGTAAATGAAGCCCACATTTGGCTACCCGACTTCGATGCACCTAATGAAGTAGGAAGTTAGAATTATGATTAGAAATTCAGCTCAGCTTTATAATCTTATCAAAACAAACAGGCTTTCGGACAATTGAATAAAATCCAGATTTGTAATCGAACTTAAGCCTCGTATCCTTACCCTTGTACTTGTGCACGGTCTCAAGCCCATCTAGTATACGAATCTTGGAGTCCTCGGATGTAATCATCAATCTTTGAGAGTCATTATTCAGAAACTGAGCAAAAATTAAGTCCACATTAATATTAAGATGATGAAATTAAAGTCTATGAGGGGTTAATTGAAATGAAAGTAATACCTGAATGCCAGTGATCTTGTTGCCAGATGATTTCCTTTTCCCATGGATGTTTAACTCTGCATTTAGGAGAAGCTCATCCCCTGAAGACTCATAGAAACAACAGTTGCCCGAAAGAGTACCAACTACGAAACCCTGCAGCCATGAAACATCAAAAACATGTCATTAAGTCCGTTAAATCAATCACAATACTTCAACTCAAGGGTCGTCATCATTTCTACCTCTCCGTTTGGTTGGTAGCATGCTGCAGTCACTATGCCTCCCACATTCGCCCATTTCTCGACTCTACTACTTTGGATGCTCCAAACTCGAACTTTACCGTCTATGGAGCCGCTGATAAAGGAGCTCTCCTCCACAGGATTGAATTGAACACATGTTACTGAAACAATAACTGATTGTTAATACTAAAGAATATATTACACAAGATTTGTAAATGACAACATTTCCTAAAAGCAGATTACAGACATCATGGTTATTATTACCATAGTTGCTGTGATGGAAAACTCCGAGGCATTCGTCCGAGTCCACATACCATAGGCGCACGGTTTTATCCATAGACGACGATAGAAGATGCTGCAACAAAATGTCCGTAAGTTACACGAGCAAACAAGAGTAATAGGAACACTAGTAAAGTAGCATGTTCAAAGCTTACATTAGATGTCGACCAAGACAGGTCCAAAACGTCGCAACTATGACCCTTGAACACCCGAACCGGCTCTTCTTCAAGATGGAAGATCTTCTCAGGGATGACAACGGATGCTTGATTCAATTTGCTCTTCTCCGAGCAATCACCATACGTCCATTTATCGGGGTTGCAATTTGGATGTACCGTGGCAACACGCCACACGCAGACGACCCCATCTTCTCCACCACTAGCTAGATATTCGCCATTCGGACTAAACCTCATGCTCCAAATTAGGCCATCGTGAGCCTTAATTCGTTGCTCGGCATACAAGGCGCTGCACTCTATATACCGTTTATGCTTCTCTTCGACCCTCATTCGCCTCGTCTTTTCTCCCTCCCCGCCTAGTTTCGGTTCCTTCAGACTAATGTTTCTCTTCATCTTCAGGGAAATGCTTCTCAACCAGCTCATCACTTTCTTTGTTTTCAAATTAATGGCTGTTGGGCTGTCTCTCAGACAATCCTCAACTTGGTCCATTTCAACAACATCCCTCTCCACATCATAACTAATACTATCATCCAACCAATCGACATCCGAGAAATCAGTTGAACAGTTTGCTTCACTGTTGGATTTCCTCCTCTGTGACAGCAAATTCTCCTCAAAGGATTCCTCAATTCCATCAAACCCCATCATCATCCTAGATTCAGACAATCCCATTCTTGATAGAAAACTCTCTCTTCTTTCCCTAACACTCTGTGGTTCACTCAACCAAACATCATACTCTGATCCTTCTTCAGACACCAACTCCTCTGCTGTGTCAAAGAAAGCCTCTTCTCTCTCTTCACCAGTCAACATTTCCACATCTGCTCTTCCTTCTCACTCCCTAATGTCATTTCAGAAAGAACACACCAACCCTTTATAAATAAAAACAGACCAAATTAAAACTCCCACAATCACGGACCGAGTTACACTCCACAAACAAAGCACAAAAACAAGAATAAAGCCCACAGAATACCAATTCCTCTTATCCCACAGGTTTGTCTTTGACCCATCTTCTAAATCAAGTTATTACAACATCAAAAATACACGAGAAAGAAAGAATTTGAAAAACATTATTATACCTTAAATGAATAACTTGTAGAGCAAATCAGAGATCCCCACAGTATCACCGCCCTCCCTTCGATTGTGGCCTCTGCATCAAATCAAAACGCCAACCCCACATATACATACAACCCCCAGTCCGAGGAGGTCCAAATCACCCACCCAGGTACTCTGTATCTTGACTTTGCAGATGGTTTGAAGATGAAGGAAAGGTGGAGAAATGATATAAATAAAGTCCCAAAAAACCTGTGTTGATTAATAAACAAAGAAATTAGTCGATAGACGTGGAGCTAGCTCTCTTTTAATTAATGGGGTCTTGAGATCTGTGAATATGGTGGGAGGGTGGGTGGTTTTTTTGGGGCACCACACGAGCGGCGGACTGCACAACCGCCGCCGGGGCACGCACTACTCTCACCTATATATACACACACTACCTTATCCACTCTCTCTATATATACATATACATACATACATATATGCGTGTATGTGTCGGTAGCAATATGTAAAGCAGTGTCTCTCTGTCAATATGCTAGGCTATGATATAGCATTCCCACTCTGTATCCTCAAAATGGCACCTCAAAACCACCATCTAAAGTCAATTTACACACAGAGTCCAATGTTCTTCTCCCCCACTTCTGAGACACCCTCTTAACAATTGAAGAGCAAAAATGAAGAGAATCAGTTTCAGACAAAATCCCAATATTTTTGCAAGAAAATATAAAAATGGGGATTAATAATTAAGGAAATATTTGACTTTTGGCATTTAATATATTTGGGGTGGTGATTAGTAGCACATAGTGTGCATGCGATCTTGATTGGGTAAGGATTTCATTTCTTGAAATAACTGATGATGTTTTTCGTTTATAGATAATAAGAGACCGACAAATCTTAATTAATAAATGAAATGTACTTATTTTTTGTTTTGGTAAGATATGCTTTATTTTTATGATGATGTGTGCCAAAGCGTGTACTTTTTTTTTTTTTTTGGAATTATTAAATTGTTTAAGTTATTATTTTTATACAAAACTGTATTTTAAGATCTTATGCATACATGAAATAAGAATATAATAAGAGAAAAATAAGTAAAACTTGGAATTATAATCACATCACAGATGACATTGATGATTTCTTGATTTATAAACGTGAAAAATAGTACAATCCTTGAAATGAGTATTTTAATATATATATATATATATATATATATATATATATATATATAGTCATTTTATTTATAAAGCCCATATAAAACCCATCGTACATTAAGCAAATGTTTTCCTACCCTATTAAAAATTTGTGAGATTTGTGAGTAGAAGTAATATATATATATATATATATATATATATATATATATATATATATATATATATATATATTCATTTTATTTATAAAGCCCATATAAAACCCATCGTACATTAAGCAAATGTTTTCCTACCCTATTAAAAATTTTCATTGGAATGTGAGATTTGTGAGTAGAAGTAATTTTCCTCTGTTCATCTAAATTGAAAATAATTTTTCAAGTTAAATAAAATTATCAATACATAGTATAAATTTCAATTTTATCATCCTTATAATAAATTATAGATAAGGCAATTTATCCTTAACACTTTATTAATCACTAAAAATATTATATTTTCCTTGTAAAGTGAACAAAGATATATATATATATATATATATATATATATATATATATATATATATATATATATATATATATATATATATATATTTTGTATTTTATTTTATTTTTTTTTGTAAGTGAATTTTTTTTAAGGAAAATTTAAAGTAAAATTTTTTTTTCTTGACATTTAAGGAGAGATTATAATACTACTCCATCCCCATAGTCCATATATTAAGAGAAAATGTAAAATGTAATGGCTGGTAGATCTGAAATTATTGGGGTGGGGGAGTGGAAGGGGAATTAGGAAAAGGGTGGTTGGGCAGATGAAGTACAGGGTGTGCATTTGTTGTGTGTTTATATTTATGCAAACAAGACCATAGAATTAATAATGAAGCTAATTCTCCAGTATTGAGCAGTACTGCTCTCTTTTTAGCCTAGCTGTTACCTATCACTCCTTCACAAGGAAAATACATTATTAAATGAGATGGTGATTGCTCCAATCTCTGTTTTCAACTCTTTCTGATTAACTTCTTTAATTAACAATTTTAATTACTTTAATCACCATTAGGACAAACAAATGAAGTAGTGGAGATATATAATCTTGTAATGAAATCAGAATCTTGAAAAGTTTGGTAAGTTTTGATCAATTATCTGCCCAATTATTTAGACCCAAAATGGGCGTGCAATTCAAGGCATGAATAATTGTCATCACAATTCACAATTCACAAGATGATCCATATTTGTGCAAATTGCAATACAAACAAAAAGAAGGTAAATCAGTTTTACAATGTGCTTGTCAAATGTTAATTAAATTTCGCAATTTTAGAAGTGTTCCTTGAATTAATTGATTCATAGAATTTATCCGCATAAAATAAACTTACATTTAGGAGGTGTTAAACGAGTCGAACGAGCTCAAGCACATTATACTCAAGTTTGGCTCGAGCACTTATCGTATTGAGCGCGAGCTCGTCTAGACTCGAAAATTACTGATGTAGTTAAAAGTGAGTGAGTGAGTTAAAAGAAAAAAGAAAGAGTGGAAAGCCATGTTATTAATTGGAAAGAAAGTGGAGATGTAGGAGCAGTAGGTTAGAAAAGTGGGAAACCAAATTACCAGATGGGATCATCTCATCTATACTTTCAATTAAGAGCCATCTCTTTGTGGCCATCTCTTTGTGGCACTTTTTGTCTGCAGAATTAATTTTAATGAGAAAAAGGGTGAAGGATGTGTGTTGTTATGCATTTATGTCAATTGAAGTTGTCCCTAGCTCTTGTCCCTAGATTTGTATTTTTTAGTAATAAATAAATTATAAAGTATATTATGTGTGTTAAAAATATGATAACAAATTAGATATTAAAATGTGTTGGAGAGACTAGTTTAATTATTTTTCTTTTTATGAAAGTGTGAAGTTGAAATTGGGATGGAGAAAATATTTTTTTCAGGTGGTCTAAAGAGTATTATTATTCAATATATGGTGGATAATTGTATCAATGAAATGTGTTAGTCTCATATTAGTTGTATTAATAGTGCGTGTTTAATATTTTTAAAAAAGAAAATTGATAATTTGTAAGGGATGAACCAAAATGAGAAAATTGATGCTTTCAAATGGGACGAATGAAGTATATATCTTCCAAAAATATCCATTTTGTCTTTTTTGTCTATCTCACTACAAGTATTTATTTCCTTTTTAGTAAATGTGGGTCTCACATTCCATAATAAAACTAAAAAAGTTTACTACAAATTACAAAATACTATGATATCACTTTAAACTATTCCCTCCGTCCCATAGAAGTTGACACACTTTTTTTTTGGTTTGTCCCACTAAAGTTGACACATTTCCTTTTTAATACATGGACACACACAAAAAATAATTAATCTATCCTCATGGGCCTCACATATCACCTCTAATACAACTACCCACTACACATTAAATATTATTTCTCTCACTTCACTTTACTCAACTTTACATTAAATTATTATACTCCTTAATCTCCGTGCCCAAAAAAATTATATCAACTTTTATGGGACGGATGAAGTAATAAATTAAGGGCAAAATACTATTCACTTCCTCCCATAAAACCTTTCACACTTTTCTCTTTTGTTTGCCTTACAAAATTCTTCATACTCTAAAAAATGAAATATCTTTTCCAACAACCTAAAAAAAACTTTAATTTCAAATTTGTCATTCATTTTTGCACACATATCATTACTTTATACTACTCTCTCTGGCCACTTACAAGGTATCTATTTGTTATTTTCACGTGGATTAAAAAATATTATTATTATATGTGTAGTTGATAGTTATATTAGAGAGATGTGGTGGGTCATGTGTGGGTCCCTTTTACTAAAAATGAAAGATAGATACATTTGAAGTGACCGCCTAAAATGGTAAAATGAATTTCTTTCAAGTGGCCAGAGGCCCAGAGGGAGTATTTTATTACCTAAAATTACTATAATACCCTATAAAGTCAACAAAGTTGATAAAAAAATACAACTTTTTTTAAACAACGTTAACAATAAACGCGAATCATTTTATGGGACGGAGAGAGTAAATGATTGATTTGGGTTTATATAGAAATAAAAAATAGAGGTTTAAAATTAAATGAATTTAATAAATCTAAAAAATATAGTTTAATCTAGGTTTGTTTTAGAGTTTTAGATTTTTATTTTATATTAAATTAATGTATAAGAATTGTAAATGATGTGTGTGAGAGAATATGATGGTGACATTTATTGAATTTTGGGTTTACTAAACCTCAAGTAAAAAAAAAAAGTGAATTACAAAATTTTAAACATGGACAAAAATACCACAAAACAACATAGAAAATATATAAGAAACTCACAAACTATATATTAAATTATTAAACTAACACTTGTATGAGATCATCTCTCATGAGACTATTTTTAAGTTTTCTTACTTTTTTTAATTAAATATAGTACTCCCTCCATTCCATTTTCATCTTTTCATTTAATGTAGATGCACAAATTAAGAAAATTCACTTTTTGATTGTAATGTGGTATTGTTATGTTATAAATAAATTGTAAAGTATGTAATGTGTGAAAAAATTAATGATAATTTTGAAATTAAAATATGTTGTTGGAATAGTACTAGAGTGTGTGATTTTTTTTATAGAAACATGAAGTTAAAGTTGGGACGAACTAAAATAAAAAGTACGAAGTTGAAATTGACATGGATGGATGGAGTATCGCTTTTAATTTATACCATGAATCGCTTGTGAAATAATTTACTAAATTACTATCACTTGTTATAAGTAGAATATCTAATATTTACCTACCGTATTTTGTGCATCAGAGTATACAAAGTGTTCAAGGCATTATTTTGTTCTAAAAGTATTAATTCTAACTCCAAAACTACGTGAACAGTTTGGGAAAGTAAGAGGAGAAACATGCAAACTGGAGAGAGAGAATTGTGTGTGAGTGGTGAACAGTGAGTTAACTGTTACATTACAATATTTTAAGAATTTAGTGTCAAGTTGCATGGACTAAAAAGTGAAGAACCATTCATCATGTATACTACACTATCAATTATCCAAACTTTAGAAATATAAATAAATAAATAAAAAGAGCAAAGTATTCAATAAAAAACAGTAAAACACAAAAGTAAAGATTAATTATGAGTAGAAAATTAGATTTAGGATAGTGAGAACTAACCTTATGTACTCTTGACTTTAAACTTGCAGTTGATCACTGAAGAGAGAACATGATATAGTGTATAATTAATTGAGTTTACACTTTATGAGCCATATACATTATTGTATGCATACATAATGAAATGAAAGTGAAATGTATATATAGTGAGTGTAGTAGGTGTAAGTACATTGGTTTTGAACACCATATCCCCGATCCAATCTAGTTTCGATATTCCTACTCTTCAATTAAACCCAAAAGGCGATTCTTACACTATTCGTATCATAATTATTTATTTATTTATAATGTAGTTAGGAGTGATCAATGTCCATGTTTCATTTTTATACAAGCTGTCTCATCTTTTCTCATTAAATTGTATTAAATGGGGACGTTTTTATGCAGCTCATTCTTGAGTGTCATCTCTTCATAATTATCATCATGCATGATGCATATAGTATAAATAACAAAATTTGAATCAAAATTTGTGGGACCGTCTCGTAGAAGTCCAAAAAATTTGTGTAGGGAAGGAACTTCAAACCAAAATCCTACGGCAAAGATCGGGCTCGTTAGCAGCAACTGCGATGAAATTAAAAGTGATAATAGTGTTGTGAATTTTTTTAAGAACAATTTATATTATAAATAAAAAGTGATAACATTAAAAAAAAATAATAACAAAATAGTCTTATAATGTTACGGTCTCACATAAGTTTGCCCCAAATTAAAAATACGGTCATTTTTTTTTCTTCATTTATTACTTGATTTTATATCAATGGCACTAACTCGTATAGAACCGGTTCCACCAATTTAATTAATAGATTCGGCAACCTCCTCCCTAAAGTATTGTGTATTTCGCTCGCTGATTGCATGTTTCCTTTTATTTATTTATTTATTTAATTTTAGGAGTATAATTGTAATTTCAATTTTTTTGTTTATGTTATATTCTACTCTAGGGGTTTATGACATATTTTACTCCTAAAATTTAGAATTTAATTATAATTTCACCCTTATGTTTAGTGTATATTATACCATTAGAATTTAGAGTTTAAGGTATAACTGTAATTTTATTCTTATGATTTAGAATACTCTCTCCGTCCCGCTAAAAGAGTTGCACTCCCTTGATAAAATACAAACAAAGTGAAACTCTTTTACTGGGTCAAACGGAGGGAGTATATTGTATACTAAGATTTAAGGTATAGGGTTAAATGTATAATTGTAATTTCACTTCGTGGTTTAGTGTATGTATATTGTACCCTAAGATTTAGTGTTTAGGATTTATTTGATACAATTGTAATTTCACCTTTGTGGTTTAGAGTATATTTCACCCATAGACTTGAGATTTAAGGTATAATGGTATTTTAAATATAATAAAATTAAAAAAATAAAACAAAAATGAAAACACAACATTAATTGAAGAGGGAACCATTGACCACATATTTCTAATTAAGTAAATACTTGTGTGAGACCGTCTCACGTAAGAATTTATGTGAGACATGATAAAAGTTGATAATTTGAGTATACTAGAAAGGATACTCAATTAATAAAAAGTGATAATGTTATTTCATTAACAATTTATAGTATAAATAAAAAATAATAATAATATTTTATACTAAAAGTTATTATTAATTTAAAAATTAAAATAATTCACATGAGGCGTTCTCACACAAAACTTATCCGTTAATAATTTGGGGGTGTGGGATCCCTAGTTATACCAATTGGTTATATATACCGAATGGCACTCTATATCGAATAATAAGAAAATAAAAATTTATAAATAAATAAAGTAAGAGTTTGTGCATTCAGGTGTAAGCGTGCACTCATATGTGTATAACTTTATTCAATATTGTATACATATTTCTTAATAATTGTATACTTTTTTACACACAATTTTTCATTAAAAAAACTAACAAAACTAACAGAAAATTCGCTAACAAAGTGTATACATTTTTGTTCATAAGTGTATATGTTTTTGTTCATAATTATATATATTTTTTGAAGTGTGTGCACTGTATATTTTAACTTGAATATTTTGTTAAAAATTAAATATATTCATATAATAATAATGATTGTAATAATAATTTTTTTAGTTTTTTTTAAATAATAATTTAGAATAACTATGTTATTATTAATATTGATCTACTCATACATAAAATATATTCATATAATAATAATGATTGTAATAATAATTTTTTTTAGTTTTTTTTAAATAATAATTTAGAATAACTATGTTATTATTAATATTGATCTACTCATATAATTTGATGATCAAAATATTTAAAAAGTTATAATAAAATTTAAATAAAACAGTTTGCTATTAAATTATTAATGATATCTTACATTAAAATACTTAATTAGCAATGTAGAATTGATAATGTACCAATATATTTCAAGATAAGAAGTTGAATAAATTAATTAATCTAAGATTTCTAAATATGTAATATTTAATATTATAATAGATATAAATAAAATAAATAAACTTTATTTAAATATATAATAACTTGTATAGGTTAAATATAATAAATATTTTAGGTTAGTTACTAATATAATATAATTCATTATTAAACTATGATAAAATCATAAAATATTATTACTATTAACTATACTAGTAATTGAACCCGTGCATTGCATGGGATGTGTTGTTCTTAGGGCAACAACTTCACTTAATTTTATGATGTTTGAACCAAATAATATTTATTTGAATTTTATCTAACCTAATGTTTTAATATTATAGTATAATGTTGTTATGGGAAAAACATTTATAAAACCTTGCGAGCCCGTTAAGTTGATCAATTCGTACAAGTTTACTAATATCTTTTGCAATGAGATTAAAATGCAGAATTTTAGCAATTTAAAATACAACAATAAAATCTTCTTTTTTTGAAATTATAAGATCAGATTCTATATTACTAATTTATAAACATCAATCAATTCATTAATTAACCCAACCAAACTTCTATCGCAAATAATTTAAAAGATTCATGTAAAGTTTCGTGTAAATAATCATTTAATTATTTTAATAGGTGGCTGAGATTTGTTTAAAAATATTAATATATTCAAATAATATATTTAATATTATTCAATTTTTAATAAATATTATCTTATTTCCTTATTTGAAAAAATCATAATTGTAATTATTTTAATGGGTGACTGAGATTTGATTAAAATTTTAGAATATATTCAAATAATATATTTAATATTATTTAAATTTTAATAAATAATATCTTATTTTCTGATTTGAAAAAGTCATAACTATAATTATTTAATTATTTTAATGGGTGTCTGAGATTTGTTTGAGAAATAGATGGTCATGATTTGTACTACTAAATTATTTCCTGATTTGAAAATATCTTAATTGTATTACTTTAATGAGTGGCTGAGATTTGTTTTAGAAATAGATGGTCAGGATTTGGCCTTCTGGAAACATTATGCCATAAATTCTAAAACCCTATACCCTAAAATCATAAAACCCTAAACCCCTAAATCCTACTCTAAACCCTTTGATGGTTAGAATTGGATTTATATTTAATATTATTAATTTTTTAAAAAATAATATTTTATTTCCTAATTTGAAAATGTCATAATTATAATTATTTTATTATTTTAATGGATGACTGAGATTTGTTTAAAAAATAGATGGTCATAATTGAATTTATAATAATGTCTTATTTCCTAATTTAAAAAAAGTCATAATTATAACTATTTAATTATTTTAATGGGTGGCTGAAATTTGTTTAAAAAATAGATGCTCAGAATTTTACCCTCTGAAAACATTATGCCTTAAACCCTAAAGCCCTAAAACCCTAAACTCTTTGATGGTTAGGATTGAATTTATATTTAATAATTAATTTTTTAATAAATAATATTTTATTTTCTAATTTGAAAAAGTCATAATTATAATTATTTAATTATTTTAATGGGTAGCTGAAATATGTTTAATAGATAGATGGTCATGGATTTATAATAATATTTTATTTTCTAATTTGAAAAAGTCATAATTATAATTATTTAATTATTTTAATTAGTAACTGAGATTTTTTTAAGAAATAGATGGTCAGGATTTGTACTAAATCATTTCCTGATTTGAAATAAAATCTATGTTCTTATAAAAATTTCAGAATTATGAAATAAACTTTACAAAATTGCGTATATATATATTTTTTAATTTTTTTGGTGTTTATTGTTGGTAAGGATTTAATGAGATTATTAAAGTTTTAAATTAAATATCTCAATGTAATATAATTTCAATGAGTATATATTCTTGCCATATAAAATTATTAAAAAATTGGCATATATTTTTTTTTTTGATTTTTTTTTGTGTTTATTGTTGCTATATTAGTAAAAGATTTAATGAGATTATTAAAGTTTTAAATTAAATATTTCAATGTTATGTAATTTCACGAAAAAATATTTATTTATTTATAGGCCATAAAGTTATATATATATGTGTGTGTGTTTATTGTTGCTATTCCAGGCTTTATTTGACTTTATTTTAGGAATTAATTTGTTAAATTCCTAAATAAAATATAATAAATTAAAATTGATATTTTAATCATGAAAATCCACGTGTTGCCATTTAATTGGACTATGAATTTTATTTGCTTACGAATATATTTAATATTATTCAAATTTTAATAAATAATATCTTATTAAATTCGAGCGGTTTAGCGCCTAAATCCCAGATTATAGGCCGTTCACTGAGGAACTTGACTTAAGAATGCTTAAATCCGGACGGTTTAGCACCTGAATCCCAGATTATAGGCCACTGAATAACTTGACTGTAGAACGCTTAATTCGGGCGGTTTAGAACAAATTTTCTGATTTGAAAATGTAATAATTATAATTATTTAATTATTTTAATGGGTGACTTAGATTTATTTGAAAATTTTGAATATATTCAAATAATATACTCCCTTCGTCCCATAATACTTTTCACACTTTCCTCATTTGTTTGTCCCACAAAACCTTTCACACCCCAAAAAAGGAAACACCACTTTATCCAACAATCTTAAAAGTTTTCAAATTTGCCACTCCTTTTTCACACACATATCATTACTTTATACTTTTTTATTACCAAAAATACTACAATACCCTCCAAAGTCAATAAAGTTGGTCAAAAAGTGCAACTTTTCTTAAACAACGTGGAACAGTAAACGTGAAAAGTTTTCCGGGACGGAGGGAGTATTTAATTTAATATTATTAAAGTTTTAATAAATAATATATTATTTTCTAATTTGAAAAGGTCATAATTATAATTATTTAATTATTTTAATGGGTGTATTAGATTTGTTTGAGAAATAAATGGTCAAAATTTTGACTAAATTATTTCCTAATTTGAAAATGTCATAATTATAATTATTTAATTATTTTAATGAGTGACTGAGATTTGTTTTAAAAATAGATTGTTAGGATTTAAGAAATAAATGGTCAAAATTTTGATTAAATTATTTCATAATTTGAAAATATCATAATTATAATTATTTAATTATTTTATTGGGTGGCTGAGATTTATTTTAAAAATAGATGGTTAGGATTGGATTTATTCTGATTTTATATATATTAAGATAATTATAATAAAATGCCACAATTATCCTTATACTTGCTAAAAGACGGTTGCATATTTTTTTTGCACATTGTTGCATTTTTTTTCACATAATATTGTTGCACATTTTAGCTTTAGAAAAATCTATCTTATGCCTGGTAAGGTCTATGGAAAAATACCTTCTACACATTTTAACTTTGTCAATATCTACCTTATATATGTACATTCTTTTTTGCATAATAAGTTATTTGAATTAAAAGGAATTTTGAGACATTGCTGTGAATTTGTACAGTTGTTGTTTTTCTTATTTTCATTGTAGTTAAGTGTTATTAAGCTCTAATAAAATGTGTTGATATGAGTGTTAAAGTCGATGTCTTTACATCTGGAATCACACTGACCATTAACATTTTGTAGCAGTTAAAGCTTGTGCTTGTCAGACGTTGATACAAGGTTAAAACAAATCTGGAAGTTGAGTGGAGGTTGACCGAGTAGTGGGTAGTTATCACCTCATGACTCATGGGTGGTTCAAACCTCTCCTATTGGACCATTTACATGTTCGACTATAATAGCATTTCAATGTCTATTTATAGAGCTACTGGATAGTTTTATTTTGAGGTTTCTGATGTAGCGTTTTCACTAGTATTATCACATTTTGTGTATACTGTTATCTCGTTCATTTTGTGCGTACTGTTCACATATAGTGTAAGTGCATATTTTAAATAGGCTTAGATCTAACAATATAGGTTTGATATTTGGGAACTTATTTGGATATTAGATTTGATTTTGTATTCGAGAGTGGAAGGAATGTCTCCATTTCTTGAATTTATTTTTGTATGAACTTTTTCTAAGATAGTGATATTTATGCTCTGATACCGCCACAAAAGAAAGTTTGTGAAAAAATTGAATAATCTGTGTGTTTGAGTCTTCCGTTGTTTTAAACTTGCAAACTCTGTTCAAGTTACTATTCTGATACAAGTTAGTGTTGTACGTAGTGTCGACAACATCGATGTGACACACTTACACTACAAAAATTATTTCTTAGCAATGGAATTCGATCTGTCGATAATTACCAATGGATTAGCAATCAAATGACATTTTTCTATTAGCAATGGAATGCCAACGGAATTATTCTCTCTTTTAGTAATGTAATTCAATGTGTTGGTAATTACCAACGGATTACTAAGGGAATCTTTATATAAATTACCAACGGAATTTTCAGCAACAGATTACCAACGGAATTGCTTTTTTGTTGCTAAAAATTTACCAACCACCATTTTACCAAAGAAATTTTATAACGGATTCCGTTGTTAATCCGTTGGTAAACAAATTTAACAATGGAATTAAGGCTTTTACCAACTGAATATCCGTTGGTAAAAAACTATTTTTTTAGTAGTGTTACAGCCACTTGGCAGTACTAGACAAAATGTGTAACTTCCAATAATAAATCCAGTACTTTAATCTTAATACATATATTTGTACGAAGTAGTTTCTTTTAATTTTTTTTAAAATTAAAATACAAGTGTTACTATGTAATTAAATTAAATATTGACTTTTTTTTTTTACATGTGCTACTCTACTATTGGTCAATCTCTATTCATTATTTTTAAATATTTATTAATGTGGGTAAGTTAAAAAATTTCTTTTTAACCCTAAGTCCAAATAGAAGAACATGCATAAATCATAAATTTGCGCACAACGTTGTGTATAACCCTAAGTCCAAATAGAAGAACATGCCTAACTAGAATTCTAAAAGAATAAATTTCAAATCTTTGACATAAGGGATTCTTCTCTAAACTAGGGACCATCATAAACATGGAGAAGTTGATCACAAATTGATTATTAATTATCATCTGCTGTAAAAGCACATCATGATAATAAAGTATTGATACCATATACTAATACTATACTGCCATATCTTGAAAATCTTGGTGTGATCTCTTGGTATCAGAACTAAAAAGATAGAGATGGAAAAAAGATGATATGATCCAGGTGGTTCTGAAACAGTTAAGGAATAATTTAAGATGAGAGTCCAAACAAGATCATACTTTTCAGGTTTGATTGGTAAAAAGGTGCTACTTTTTGGGTTGAATCACCTTTATACAATAATTAATCAATCATATCATGATTCTATTATATATTACCAAAAACATACCATCTTCAATTATATGCATGCTTCTTACTTGGTGCCTGGTGGATCGTACAATATCCCAAATTTTTTGGTTATATATAATATTCTATTAAGAGATCCTGTGAGAACATAATTTCAAGAAATAGTTATGTTTCATAGTAAGAAGAGATCAAATTCTATCCACCAGGTTATATAAAAGAAAAAAAAAAGGAAAATTTTGAGTGATGAGGTAATCTCTCCGTCTCGCCATAAGAGTTACATTTAATGTTTGCGTGGAGATTACAAAGACTTATGAAAGACTGCCTCATTGAATGACTTCTGTAAAATAGAAAAATATTTATAATATTTTCATTGAAAAGTGATATTTAATTGATAAAAAGTTGTGAAGTAAACTAGCATGAATAATTTCTACTCCCTCCGTCCTACGTTAAGGTTTACATTTTTCATTTTGGATTGTCCCAAGTTAAGGTTTACATTTCATTTTTTGTCAAGTTGGACCGACACAAAATAATTAATTATTCAATATAGGACTCACATACAATACTAATACAACTACCCACTTTACATTAAATATTATTTCTCTCATCTCACTACACAATAAAATATTATACTCCTTAATCTCCAAGCAAAAAACAAACGTCAACATTAACGTGGGATGGAGGGAGTAGTAATTTTAATGAAAGGTGATAACATTTTTAATAAATAGTGATAACTAATTACAAAAACGTAAAATTATCTCACCGTAGAACGATTTCACTCAAGATTACCTCCTAAGGAATATAATATTTTAATGTGTAGTGGGTCGATGCATATAATATTTTAATTTATAGTGGGTAGTTGTATTAATGTTATGTGTGGTCCCCATAAAGATATATTAATGATTTAGTGTAGATCTCATTTATCAAAAGAAAAATATACTCCCTCCGTCCCGGGTATTTTTAACTATTTATACGGGCACGGAGATTAAGACGTGTTATTTTTTTAATATATAATGTAAGAAAAAGTAGGGATAAATTAGTAATTTAAAAAGAAAAAGTAAATAAGGTCGTTGGGAATGATGAATAAAGTGTAAAAAAGTAATTAAAGTTGTTGAGATTGTAAAAAGTAGATAATAGTATTTTATCATTAATGGAATGAGTAAAATTACGTGAGACATCCCAAAATGAAAAGTGGATAAAAATACGTGGTACGGAAGAAGTAATTCTTTTGGTGAGAAGCTAATTAATAAAAAAAGTAACTTTAGAATGGGATGAGAATAATAAATTTTACTATGAAATGATATTACACATCACTTGCTAGAAAAATATGTCAAATATTTTGAGTGTGCTTAAAAAAAAAAGCTCACTTGTTTAATATGCATCTCTTATTACTTACAAATTGAAATCTTTATTTACATGAGTAATATCTAAGTGTTTATGTTAGCAATTTTTTTCGAAATTATTTTATTTGATTATGCAAATAGGTAAAATAGATATATATATTGAAACTCAACTTAAAGCTACTTCAAGGTCCACACAAAAATCATACCATAAAAATAATGAAAAAAAGTAGAAGTTTTGAGTTATATATACTTTTAATTAAGATGAAATTCAAACTCAGAAGATGATCTCGAATGCAAGAATTTCGAGATAAATTAATTATGAGCATCGTATTGGGTTATTGAACTTTCAGATGACATTCGAATTATAAAAGTGATCTCGAAAAATGGAAGCTTCTTATGAAGTAATTTTGAAGTGCAGAATACATAACGTATTTTGTCTGGTTAAATAATTTGTAGCTTTATTTGTTAATTTGAATATCAACGAGGAGTTAAGAAATAAATAGTTATACTGCAATTTGTGATTGAGGGGTTTTAAGTATACCATTATATACTTAATATTTAGTGAAAAATAGTTCTACAACAAATCCCAATATACAACAAATTCATTATTGAAAAGTTATACCACAATTGACACATGATCAAATCAAATATTAATATCAATAATCAGTAAAAGATAAAATGTAATCATTAATTTGAATTTGATGTATGCGTTTAATGTAACATACTCCACTTCCTTAACTTCATTAATGAATTAATAAGGTTTTGTATTTGATTCATTTAAATATATAAATAATTAAATTTCATACACCATGTAGGTACGGTGTACTGTATTGAATTATAAAAAATTTAATACTGTAGTATTGACAATTTATATATTGTTACTGTACAAAAATTTTCAATAATGTATTCTTTGTTTTATGACGGAAAATTATGCACCTTGTTTATACTCCTCTTTTAATTTACAATACATTATTATTTAATCTCCGTATAAATAGTAAATGTAGTTTTATTCATGGAATATAGAAAAATTAAAAAAATTAAAGGTAATTAATCAAACAATAATAGTTTAACAATTTTAATAATTTTTATAAAAATAAAAATATAACCTTTCGAATGTGTTAAACTTTTTCTATTGCATATGAATATGATATGGGCAAATATGAGATTGTTTTATAAAATACTTTCTATGATATAAATTTAAAAAAAAATAAAAATATTATTTATTTTTAATAAAAATGATATCGAAATAAGTATAAATAATGACAAAAACTTGTGTGCGCCGGGTAGGGATGTAACCAAACCAAACCGTTCGCGAACCATTCGAGTCTCGGGTTGATTAAATGTTCGTTCGAACTCGTTCGTCAACCTTAACGATCCAAACCAAACTTGAATTTTGGGTTCGTATAGTTTATCAAACCAAACTCAAGGCTAAGGGTATTGGCTCGAAAGCTCACGAACATATTCGTTTATAGGCTCGCTAATGGCTCTCAAACGCATTCGTAAATTTTATAGTTATTCTTTAGAATTATATATTATTATTTATTTATTAATATTCAATAATTAAATATTTTATATTAAACCACACAAATATGATAATAACTTAAGTGATTATTTAAATATTTAAATACTTTTTACCATTTATTATTATATTTTATTAGTTTGTTTATTTAATATTATGAATAACATTAAATGTTTATAAAAGAAACATTCTTTTAATATCCAGGCACAAAATTATTTAAATGTTCATGAAAATATATTTTCATAAACAAGTTACTTTATGTGTTCGTGAACATGTTCGCGAGTCTTAACAAATAGTTTGAATTCGAGCTCGAGTTCGGATATTTTTTTCTTGACGAGTTCGAGCTCGGGCTCGAGTTCGATAATTTCTTAACAAACGATTCTCAAACCTAGTAGTGTTCAACTCGGCTCAGTTCGATTACATCCCTAGCACCGGGCGCACGGAAGTACACTCCGTGTGCCTTTAGAATTTTGTGTTAAATTGTATACCCTTTAATATAAAGATGTGTACCCTTTATTTTATGAAGAAAAATAAAAAATATAATGAAAAGTGTATATCCTTTAAAACAAAATGGTGTACCCTTATTAATTAAAATGTAAACACTTTAGAATAAAATTATGTACCCTTATCCATAATACTAAATTCTAAAGGCGCACGGCGTGCGCCCGAACGCACGCAACCTTACTCATATGAATAAAATAATCCCTCCATCTCGCAAAAAAGAGTTACACTTCCTTTGTATTAATTACAAAAGAAGTGTAATTCTTTTTGTGGGACGGAGAGAGTATTTTTTTGTGTGAGATAATAAAAAGTGATATCTGATTGATGAAAATAATAATTGTCCAAATAAATTATTTTATTAACAATTCGTATTATATATGATAAGTAATAATATTTTTAATACAAAGTGATAATATCTTTAATAAAAAATGATACTCTCTTCATCCCAACTTCAACTTCACACTTTCCATTTTGTTTTATCCCAATTTCAACTTTACATTTTTTTAAAAGAAAAAAACAATTAACTAACATCCCTCTAACCCACTTTAATTTTAAATTTATCATCACCCTTCTAACCCACAAAACATACTTTATAATTTATTTATAATAAAAAAATATCAAACTATCCTAAAATTAAATCAAAAAGTGACTATTTTTAATATCTATGCAAACAATAATTATAAAGATGAATTTGGAATGAGAAGAGTAATTAATTTAAAAAATATAAAATATTGCTCTTTCATGGATAATTTGTATCGAAAAACATTTTTAATGAAGAGTATTGATTGGGAAAATAAAATACTCTCGCTTAGGTGGGTATCAGGGCATCTTAGTTTACCCACATATAGTGCAACTATGTGTAATATATATAAGTTGTATTCCTAAATATTTTTATTTATACATATAAAACTAGGTAGGTAAATCTTTAATTTTTATCTATATATATATTTAATAAAAAAAATTTACTTTTTATATGTGATTGTTTTATATATGTATAAAATTAGGTAGGTAAATCTTTAATTTTTATCTACATATATATTTAATAAAAAAATATTTACTTTATGTGTGGTTGTTTTATGAGAATATATATATATATATATATATATATATTTGTGAAATCCGCGTTCGGGATCATTTAATTATTATTCTTATTTTTTATAATTGAATAATTTATATTATATAACGATTCAACATTAATTAGGAAGGTTTTATAACAAGACAAATTATAACATTTGACTTTTGATAATGTGATATATAACTAAATCATGTAAAAAATAAAAATATATATATTTATATATTTTTTAATTATTTAAAAGAACCTTAACTTGTATTTTTTTTAATGTTACCTTTCAATATAATATATAATTTGAAAACACTCTGTCACTCTAAAAAAATGTGCAACCACATAGAGACAATTTTATCTCTTAGCTGTATATTTATGTAGTTGATAATGTTTCATTTTTCTCATTGTATTTAAGTGCAATTATGATTAAAGTATGTACCTCCTAATAATAAATTTTGAAAAAAATCTTATATGAGACCGTATCACATAATGACTTACGTGAGACAGAAAAAAGTTGTTACTTTCGTTTGTCTAAAATAAATATCAATTAAAAAAATCTCAATTTATTCTTTTTTTTCTATACATGATTTGATTTGATACTAATTCATTTATTTATATCGAAAGATTTATTTATTAATTACAATTAATATACAAAAGTAAATAAGTCATAAGTGTATAGAAATATAGATTATTTATAGAAAATAAGGTCAAACATTATATAATTAATTAAAATAAAATTATTTATTTTAACTTAATTTTATTAGTTTCAATTATATAAACAACTAAAAAAACAAATTCTATAATTCATATGTCATAATTGAATAATTAAGATATCTGTAAATAAATAAATAAATATTAATGTACTAAATTCAAAAAAATAACAAATATTTACAAACTTGATTTTAATGTTAATTTGATATGAAATAATGATTTAACTTAAAAAACTTAAGCTTTCGATTCTCTATATGAATTAGTTTTTCAATATTTTATTCTCTAGAGATAAATCGATTCAAGAATACTTGAATCGATCATCTTTCACTTGAAGAATACTTAAATAAAAACTTTGGAGGTAGATCTTAAAGAATATTTGAATTGATTCTTAAGAGGTAATACATGAATCTAATTTTTCCTCTTGAAGAATCGATTTTTAAGATGTAAATCGATTCAAGAAAACTTGAATCTATCCTCTTCCTCTTAAAGAATAGATTTTTAAGATGTAAATTGATTCAAGAAAACTTGAATCGATCCTCTTCCTCGTGAAGAATCGATTATTAAGATGTAAATTAATTTAAGAAAATCGATCATCCTTCTCTTGAAGAATCGATTCTTAAGAGGTAAATCGATTTAAGAATACTTGAATCAGTTATCTTCCTCTTGAAGAACACTTGAATCGATTTTTAAAGGTAGATCAAATTTCTATTTGATTCATTTTATCAAAATAAATTTTTATACTTTCATAAATCAATTATGTAGAGGAACTTGAAGAAAGTTCATATTCCTCCTAGAGAATCAAATGTGTGTATTTAGAATGAATAATCAAATAGTATAATTTATAGGTGAGGTAAGAGAGAATATTATTTGGTATATTTTTTTATCCTTTATATATGATTTAACTTGACACTAATTAATTTATTGTATTAAAATATTTAGTAATTAATCAATGATACCCAAATAAATAAATAAAATATTAAAAATTTAATCATTATTAAAAATGAGAAACACATTATTTAAAAAAGAAAATATTAAATAAGAAGTTAATTAAAAGTAAATAAGAAAAATATTTTAAAAAAAGAATTAAAAATAAAAAAATTGAGAAAATTACCCGTCATTTTGGAGCGCTATGGAGAAGACACGTCAGTAAGGAAAATTTCTTCTATAATCTTTATCTATCTATACTAATATAAAAGCAAAATGGATTTGATCAATTTTGACCATTCTTTACCTATTTTGACTTTTATTGGTCAATCTTGTCCATATGTTTTTAGCATAGATAATCTACATCGTTGATCTCATGTGCACATTTTTTAATTGGATTTCTCGGTGCTTTCTTTGTCATTTAGACAAATTCTTTTGACCTATTTGTGAATAATAAAATTGTTGTGAACAAAACCTTATTCGAAATCTAAATCACACCAGTTCTACCCTACTTTTCTTCTCACCATCGCGAATCATCAACTGTTTTTCTTCTCACTATCGCGAATCATCAACTGTGTCAATTTCGGACTTCCTTTGCACTTTGTATCCTATGATTGAAGCAATCTGTCAAGTATTAATTGATAATGTTGATGTAATATTTTAGTAATGTAAATTATTTTTTATTTCTTGATTAAAATACCCGGCGTTTTTTGGTCTCAAGTTTTCGTATTTTGAATTAAAATACAGATCCTTTGATTTCAGGTTTTCGTATATCAGTAATTTTTAAACTTTTATCAGAATGGAAGATTAGTATTCTTTAATATATTTGTGTGTAGTATTTGCAGGGGAATTCTTGAATGCAGTGGGCTTGGGTTGTAAAAAGAAAACTTGGGTGTTTTTTCAGTCAAAGAATTGAGTACAGATTCATGGTTTTCAGCCGGGAATACTGGGTTTTCAGAAAGATTTCATGTGGGCTGATTGGGTTTTCAGAAAGATTTCGTGGGGTTGATGGCAAGATACAAATTACGTGAGCTTTCACTTTCTCTCATTCAATCATGAGACAAATCACCTGTTCTTTCTTTGATGACACAATTTTCTTTCCTGTCCTATTATCATGGGGTTTGAAAAACAAAGCAATTTTGTTTCTATCATTTAAGTTTGCTCTGTTTAGATGGTTAGCAATTGCTGCTTAGTTTCAAAAATCTACACTGAATAAAACAAACTACTGTAGTTATAAGCGTGAGTGAATGTGATGATACTAATTCAACAGTTTGAAAAGAAACCAACATCTTTTGCGACACACTATTTCCATTAAGTCGTAATTTCTGTGGGAGATTTGATATTTGAATTTATCCAGTCATAAATACTATGAGTTTGTTTGTGATACAAGACAAGACAAACTTACTGGTCTTGTGGAACAGCTATACAAGAGACAATGTGGAACTGGCCATAAAGCCTGGAGGAGCAGCTCTGGTACAACACACATAAATATCAAATTCATATGATGGATTCAGCTTAAAAAATTCAGTAAACTAATAAAGTCCCATGGAGTGAAGAACTCAACCGTGAGAAGCCCTTTTCTTCTCCCTTTTTCGCCGCATCACTAGAGCCATCGCAATCAACCACCTGGATATTCTTTATCACTCCTCTCCTCCCATTACTTCTCCCACCGCCGGAACTGTGGGTACAAAGGGAGAATTGACCCCCTTCACTCCATAATTATCGATAGGTCATAGGTCATACTTGGTATGTGTTGATCTTTTACCAACCAGAGAACTCTCAATGCAGGTAACCTTCAATTTAGCAATCATTGTGTACATAATTAGGTGCCTGTACTTTCTGTTTTAGAAGTTGTAAGTTATGTATTTCACTTCCCCTGCAGATACACAACGAAGCTAAAAAGTTCCCATCAAAACTGGTGTTTGGGTGGTTTTTGCTTATGGGGGAGCCCCAATACATCTACAAGTCATCCCTTGAAATTTCTTTTTGTGCTCATTTCAATTTGTTGGTTGATGAATTCCATGAGTTATTATTCTTTTATTAAGATACATTGGTAGAACTTTTTTCTTACTGTATCATCCTACTTTAGCAAGCGTTGAATTCCGTTTTAAAATTTTTGTTGGTGCGCAATGCTTTTTTCATTGAAGGTATTGTTGGATTTCAAGTGGAAAGAGATGCAAATATAATTGTCGATCACATGGAAAAAACTAGATTTAGAAGGTACCATACTGGACGCTGCTCATGTCCATGTTCGTACCCCTAAATCTCCCATCTCTCAATTTTTTTTTTTCTTTTTTAATTAGATTACTCTTATCATTTTTTCTTGACGCCAACTGTAATTAATCTATGGCAGCCGAAGTACATCGACAAAAACGTATGGGGCTTGTCTAAGATAAGAAATTAAACTTCTAACTTCTATTTTCCCCTCTTTTCAATTTTACTTATTTTAGAAACCGTCTAACCCTATTGATCTCAACCATCAATCCTATTTATGGTTATTTTATTTATTCAATAAGCTCTATTTTACCCAAGAGTTTTGAATGAATACCATATTATTCATGTGAAATCTCATTCGAATATTGAATTCCTTTTGCAAGTATGGATGAACTTTTAATACGTAATTCAATCACCCATGGAAGGTATTATGGCTTTCCTGATTTTCTTTTGTCTATTTTATTGAATTATATTGTTCTTCTCTCCGTATCTATACATATATCCCATTTATGTGCAACGCCTCTGCAGGGAGATCTGAAATCATTTATTGTAAATCAAGTAATTGTAAGTTGGAGTGTACAAGTACGTGTACTAGGATTTTATTATTAACAATAGGATACATAATGAAGAATAAGGCTCTCATTGTTACCTCATATTAGGTGACATATAATGCCGTACTTAAGGCTCTAAAGTAGCTCTATTCTCGACATTCTATCTAGTCTGGCTTTCAGTTAATATCAATTTTATGATGTGATATGATATGCTCTGATTTTGAGGGTGGAATATATTTTGTTATTAGTATAATCATGATATCATGTCTGATTTTGTGCTCTAATATCACATATAATGTGGATCAAGTGTTAATAGCTTTAATTTTGCTTCCTTCACTACATTGGACAATTTTTCTTGGTAATACCTTGTAATATTCCCCTCTAATATTAGAAATTAGTTTCTCCGATCTCAGTTTAAATTGGTTTCTAAGGTTTGTTTGATTTTTTATACGCATCTGGAATTTCAAACATGCAACAAACTCGGTATTAATGAAGATATGTGAATCAATAGGCATTTTGTGCTTGGAATTGGTCATTTTTGCCTTGTTTGATGGTAAAGATCTTAGGATTGTGAGTTGCATTATAATTTTAGAAGTTTTGAGAAACATAAATGGATTTGGACATAGATAGCTATTGGAGTTAAGCTCTACACCATTATTAAACGGGTGTTTTCGTTCAGTATAACTACGTTGACATTGGTTTATTATATATCATATTAAATAATGAAAGCAAACAATTATTGAGGTATAAAACTTAATCATGCACATAATACATTAGTTGTGGGCATTTAATTCGATTGTCCATTGAATTGATTTTTATGTGATGGTTTGCTGCTGATTGTTAGTCTTCTCTACACCTGTTTTGATTTTGCAGATGTCTTTTTTCTTACACTTCAGTCGTCACACTAATTTTAAAATAATTTAAAACAATATTTCGAATAACCATGCCAATGAGATGCTTGAACTGTGCCAATGAGTTGTTTGATATTTTGCCCCAATAGAATACTGTATTGTAAAATATATAAATCTTGATGAGTGTGCAATGATATAATGTACATGAGATATATATTATTTATATAAGTGCTAATCTTCGTATTGATGGTGATTAAAATGATTAGTTTTTGCAGTGTTGTATTAAAATTAGTTTAATTGCCTTTAGATAGTGGTTGATAATTAGAACACATTAACGCGACTTCAATTCTTGATTCCAAATCATTTTCTGCTCTAAAAAACACATCCAACTCTGATATAACCACCCCAAAAAACAACAATGTAAGAATCTTTAAATTTTTTAATTATACTCTTTTTTTCTCCATTTTGTACAGCATTTAATGTAAACATTCAAACCTAATCGATGCCTCTTTTTTTGTCAAGCTCGATAAGTTCGTGCTCTTGATAAGAATGGCCTCAAATTTTAGTTTCACTTCAATAATAACAGCAACCGGTGAGTAGAAGAGCATAATAATAATTACAAAATACTTGTTTTTTTATCTTTATCTTGCTCTAATTTTTTAACTTTCTTGAGCTCAAGCTCTTCTATTTTTCAGAAAATTTTCTTTTCCTCAGTTGTCGAAATTCAGGAATATCTCTTCTTTTCACCCCTTTTCAATATTGTCTTACATTATTTTTGCAAGTTTATTTAACTTTGATTGTATTTGGTTATTATGTTTGATTAGTTGTTATTTCAATTCTATTTCTTCCGTGGTTCAATCTGCACCTCTTAGAAAGTTCATATGATTATATATTGTATATGAGCTTTTAAATAAGCCAATAAATTCTTTTAAATTTCCAGCACTAATAATCGTTAAAACACTAATTATTATATTATATTGTTCTTTTTAATTTTAGTGGTGAGAAACACATGACAACATTGTTGTTCCAGGTAAAAATGTTATGAATACTTATTTTGAGTTTTAGGTTTATGAGATATTAAATGAGCATAAATTCCATAGTTTCATTCTTTTGAATATGAATAATATGACTTTTATAATATTTATTGAATAATGAGTGTATCATTAATGGTTGTTATTACTTCTTGAATTCTTATTATACTATTTAATATTTTTAAATTTATGTACTTTTAAGTTTACACGTTCAGTTTACACTTCGAACTAATAATGAGTCTAATATTGAACTTTAGATCCTAATTTACACATTCAATTAGTTTGAATTCAAAATTTTCTCACTTAGAATCACTCTTGATAGACTCTTAATGTCTCAAGTGCTGAAATCAGAAAAGAAGAAGGCAGCAAGACTTTTCAGGTATATATATAATATCTATTAGCAATGTTAATGAATATTGTTTCTTTTTCCTTATTTTTTGTTACTTTCTTTCCACAAGTATCTAATGATTTCTGTCCAATGTATTATGTTGAATGATCGCAAAAGTTATTACTCAATCAATCAATGGGAAACAACTTGTTTATGCCTTGTTGTTGCCCTTTATTTTTAATTTGTCATCTATTTCTTGCTCTATTTTTCAGCTTTCTTGACCTCAAGCTCTTCTATTTTTCATAGAATCTTCTTTTCTTCAATTGTCGAAACTCAGGTACATCCTTTTTTTTTTCATCTCTTTCAATGTTGTCTTATATTATCTTTGCAAATTAATTAAACTTTGATTATATTTGGTTATTCAGTCTGATTAGTTGTGATTTAAAATCCATTTCTTACGTGGTTCAATTTGCATTCTTTAGAAATTTCATATGATTATATATTATTTGTGAAATTTTAAATAAGCTACTATTATAACTACTTTTAAATTTCCAGTACTAATATATTCGTTGGAGCACTAATATATTAGTTTATTTTGGAACCATTAGCCCTTATGTGTTTATAGCACAAAAGTTTTTTTTAAGCGCGTACAAATCATCTTTATTTAATTATTGGTGAGTTTGTTTGCTCATATTTTGTTCATCCCATTCATAAATAGTGAGGGTGTTGTTGCATGTGACAAAGGGTTGAAAGGTAGGGTAAAGACGAAGAGATGATATAACTTGATTTGTTGTTGAGCATAGAGGTGTGGGAAGAACATTGTTGCAACATTTTGACTTTAAGTCGTCTACTTTAATGGTTCAAATGTGAATGGTTCAAATCCTAACAATATTAAAATTTATGATTGACTTTAGGATTATGCCAGTGAAAACAAGTTTTATATTACATTGTACTCCCTCCGTCCTGTTTCAATTTTTACGTTCTATTTTGCGCGTCTCATTTTAATATTTACGATTTCTTTTTTGGAATATGGGACCCACCTAAAACAATTAATATATCATCCAACACTAATACACCTACTCACTTTACATTAAATATTATATCTTTCCACTCATTATCTATTAAAATATTATACTCCTTCATCAATGTGCAAAAAACAAACGTAAACATTGAAATGAGATGGAGGGAGTATTATTTAGGTCCCACTATTCTCTAGCTCTCAATTAGAATTTAAAGATTGAAATTGTATTGCGAGATAATAATTGTGGCATGTAAGCACTAAATCATTTTATTTTTGCTATTTTATCTTGGCCTATGGTTTTTTGTTTGCATTATGTATTGTTGTGCATGAATACTTGCAACGACTAACGAGTAGCTTGCTTATATCATTTTAATGGTGATATTGATATTTAAATTTTCGACTGAGCATGTGTATGCTGATATGAGGTTAGACGAGGGATATATTTTTATTTTGTGAGCCCATTGTATTTGATAATTTTAGCTATTGGATATGTTTTTATTACTGTTTTAATCATTTTATTTTTGCTACTTTATCTTAGTTGTGAGCCTTTATTTAAATTTTGAATTGTTGTGCATGAGTAGTTGCAGCAAGTAGCTTGCTTATACCATTTTAATAGTGATATTGATGTTTAAATTTGTGATTGTGAGCCTATATATGTGCTGATATGAGTTTAGACGAGGGACATTTTTATTTTGTGAGCCAATTGTGCTTGATGATTTTAATTTTTTTTTGTAGTGAAACAAATAGAATATTGAAACCTGGTCCAATGTAAAGACGTTTCCTTTAGAATACATATACACATCCACTTGAAAAATAATTATTGTGATGAATTGATTTTTATTATCAATTTAAGCCAGTCAAAATTGTGTTATTCGATATTGGTAGCATATTTCTTCTTTACCTATTCTCTCTACACATATAATATTTAAGCACTATGGTTAAAGTCCTGGCAAGTAGGTAGGCACAAACACATACTACAATGTCTTATTTAATTAGAACTTTAAGTCTGCAAGTAGGTAGGCACAAACACATACTACAATTGTAATGCAACTTCTTTCTCCAGATATGGTTTTTGAATTTAGTCTAAGTGGACATTTCATGTTTCTAATGTAGTACGTGTTGTTGTTATGCTTCTATGGTTTAGATTGATTTTTGTTTTAAACTCTAATTCATCAGATTTTTTAACCAATTGAGATGTTTTTCTCATAAATTAGCTTAATTTTGTTGCTATCATGTACATTAGTTAAACGAAATACGAAGTTGATTAAAAAGTTATCAATTGGCTAAGAGAAGATGCATCTTCTAAATATGTAAAGTTTTATTTGGTGATTACACCATAGGAGATGAGTGGAGCAACCAAGTATGAGTTTAGTGGACTGGTCAAAATGGTATGTCTTTTGGGTTGATGAGAGGGGGGTGTTTAAGGATCAGCAACCCTCTAAATAATTTTATTGAATATTTTTAGCATGTGACTAAGCTCCTAAATAATTTTATTGATTTTTTTTCCTTTCTTTCTTTTTATTTTTTAAAAAATGGTGTCAAGCTTTAAACTCATTGTTTGGAAAAGAGGAGAAAAAGTATAAGTAATATAATTTTAGCAGCATTATATGAATTATGAATTGAGTACATTCAATCAATCAAACTGTAAGCGATGGTCGAGTAGGTGACTAGCTATATTTTCGCAATGATTTGACTCGAAGTCTGCATGGAACTTTTTGCTATAGAAACTTCTGAAGGAGATGTTGACACTTGACACTGATAATTTGGTGATGAATAAATATTTTCTACTCCTACTGATGGAATATAGGTGGTGGATATTGTAGTCTTTGCCAGCAATTTTTTGTGACGGGTGATTGTGTAAAATGACATGATTTCTTTTGGTATCACAATTTAGTCTTCAACAAATTAATGTTTCAAACTTTTGTTCATATAGTATTATGTAAAATAGTCACACTTTTGCTGGTGGGGAGAGTAGAGGATATGGTTTTGTCAAATTTTGAGTTTGAAACTTCTACCAAAGATATTATTGATAATATCAATGGCTAGACTTTTGGAGGCAAATAAATGTGTGTCAAATTCTCATGTTCTCATTATTTATTTATTTTTGATTTTGTTTAATATTGTGTTTTTTAATTTTTCTATTCAACTACATGAATTTAAATATGTTTGTTTATTGGATTGGAAGTTATTTATTATAGTTTCATAAGAAATTTTCACATTTTATTTTCCTTTATAAAGTTTTTACATTCTTAAATTGGTAAAAAAAAAAGTGAACAACTAATCTCTTTATATACTTAATTAACAAAAATGTTATTTTTAACTAATACTTCTAATATATTTAATTAATTACTTATTTTCATAAAGTATCATAACTTAACACTTTTAAAATAATAACTTTCTTAATCAACAAGCAAAATAAAAATGTGAAAACAATTATGGGATGAAATGAGGACAATATGAAATTGCATTGCTATCATTTTAATAATTATAATATCAAAATTTAGAATTACTATTCCCTTTAATTATTGTACATTTTCTTTTTTATCCGTTTTTTAACACTTATGCATGTTTCTAAAAATAGAAAAAAAATATCTCACATTATCCACTTTTTACCCACTTTTTTAATTAAAGTATCTGAAATTCTCACTTTTTACATCATCCCAATAATATTTCCACATTTTTTTCAATAAATTATCTAAAATTCTCAATTTTTACACATATTCCAACAACTTTACACATCTTTGTACATAAAAAAAGTTGTTCTCGATCAAATATTCAAATTCATGATTAATATATGCCCTGGTATAAAATAGAGATATGAAAGATGGATAGGTTTCATAATTGAATTAACTGCTATTTGGGATAAAGTTGGTGTTTCTTCTATCTTTTCCCTAAGCACACTGTAAAAAGTATTCAAATTAGAATTGACAGATCAACATGACTATATTCCACATTAGGACATTTAAATGGATATGAATTACGGGTACCCCTAACATCGATTATGGTTATCTTATATATTTTTTGGCACTCATTTTACCCCAAGCCTATTGAAAATGATATGCGTAATTATAAATAGGTTTGAGATAAATACGAATTGTTAAAAAGAAATCTTATTAAGATTTGAGACATGTACAAATATACACATTCGGTTCATGTGGACACCCGTTTATACATATATTATATAAAAAAATAATATATTTACTTAAAAGTTTTAAGTTTTTTTAATCATATCTATTTAAAAAATTATATTAAATTCATTTTATATTTTATTATTAATATTATAATCTTATTCAACCTATTAATCTAATCAATAAAAAAATATAAAAAAATAAATTAGTATTAAAAGAGTACAAGTAATTTGCAACGAGACGGATTTTTGGGTACTTTCACTACTTGAACTCTATTGGGACGAGTACGGATAATTCTAAATGGGTTTAGAATGGGTTTGAAACGGATATGGATAGTTGAATAAAATCTCATTAGAATTTGGGACGGATACGAGTATATACCTTGGGTACCCGCGAATTCCCGTATATATATATTTTATACAAAAAATTTAATATATAAAATTATATAATTTATATATTATGAAATATTTTATATAATTATATTTATTAAATAATTAAAAAATTATCCAATTAGGATTTGTGACAAATACAAGTATATTCATTTGATATCTTCGGGTATCCATTTATACATATTATACAATATTTTTAATACTTACTGTACTATATAAGTTATATATAATGAAATATTTTATATATTTAATTTAAAAAATGTAAGCCTTTTTTTTAATAACTTGGGTATCCATACATAATAAAGAAACTCTTATTTACATTTTCAAGCAACTAATTTCAAAAGAATATTTTAAGTATAACACCCCTAATAATTATAATATATATTTATAATAATAATAATAATATATGTATATTTATGATAATAGTATGTGATATTAGTATATAAGCTATGTAATGGTGCTTACCTGCAGAATATATATATATATATATATATATAATTATGTCACGTAAAAACTATTAATATGTATGTATATATATTTACAATGACAATATACTCCCTCCGTCCTATGGTTAAGTTCACTGACACTGTAGATACGAAGTTTAAGAAAAATTATTTTTTGACTAACTTTATTGACTTTTTAGGGGTATTGTGGTATTTCAAGGTAATAAATAAATTATAAAGTATGCTATGTGTGTTAGGTGGGAGTGGTATTTTTGAAATTAAGATAACTTTTGAGGTTGTTGGTTAATGTGAAGTTTCCTTTTTTGGGTGGTGAACATAAGTGTAGGACGGACGAAAACGAAAAGTGTGAATATAAAAGTGAGATGGAGGGAGTATATGATAATAATATATATTTATATAATAATATTAAAAAGCTGCATAATTAAACTTGCATGCAAATTGCATACATGCAATCATGCCACGTAGCAACCAGTTGTGGCAAGGGGATAGCCACGATAATACCTTGCAAAAATTAGAGCTGTCAAAATGGGTTGGTGGGTCGATTTAGCCTAAACCCATCATAACCTAGGGTTGGGAAAAAATGTCGAAATTTCGGTATACCGCACTTACCATATCAAAAAATACAGAATTTATCGAAATTTTAGGTATACCAAAACTTTTGGCAAGGTATGATACCGTATTAAATATTTTGGTATAATAAAGGTATGCAAATTTATAAAACTGTGGTATATTAGTATATACCGAATATATATATATATATATATATATATATATATATATATATATATATATATATATATATATATATATATATATATATATATATATATATATATATATATATATATATATATAACTTAAAAAACATTTTAATGTTATGAGAATATTGAATAAATTATTAAAATTTTAATATAAGAGTGTGTATTATTTATTAACCAAGAATTTAGTGGTTTAGATTTTATAGGTTCTCAAGTACACCCATGCACTTTAATTAGACTTTTAAATTAATATATTTTATTAATGTTATTAAATTTGAATTGTATTTGTTTCTCATATTGTTTGTAATGTTGAATTATGTACTTTTTTGTTCTAATTAATTTTATTGTGGCATATGGTGGATTATTAAGATTTTATTGTTGTTTTTTTTTTTTGTAAAATTATGATGTTTTCAAAAGATACATTAGATAAGTACATGTAAAACGACATATCGAACACTAATACAGAAGGTATTAACTGAAATAATCAATATGATAATGTATACCTAAATATCGGTAAACAAAAGGTATACCATACCGAAACTTTAAGTATGGTAAAGGTATGAATTTTCTAATATCGATATTTTAGGTATGGTATACGGTATAGCTCAAAATTTTCGGTATACCATACCGCTCACCCCTATCATAACCCGCTCTTATGCGGGCTCAAATGGGTTGGGTCACACGCGGGTTGGGTTACTTGCAGGTTGGGTGGATCACTAGTGGGTCGATCCACGGGTTGGTCCAATTATTTTATTTTTTATTAGTATTTTTTTTTAAAGATGTTTCACTTACCACCCACCCACCCCCTTCCCAAAAAAAAAAGATTTTATTATTTTAATATTAAAATAATAAAAATTATTACCACAATAGCTTACCCAACCCCCTACCCCACCCTACCCTTCCCTTCCCTTCCCTTCCCTTCCCAAATTTTTTTAATTACCATTTTAGATTTTAATATTTTAATAATAAAAATATTATCACCCTACCCACCCACCCCCACCTTACCCTACCCCACACCCACCCACCCCCTTCCCAAATTTTTTTTGTAACAATTTAAATTATAATATTTAATAATAAAAATATTACCACAACAGCCTACTCCCACCCACCTACCCCACCCCACCCACCCCCCTTTCCAAAAATTTTTCATAAAAAATTAGATTTAAATTAATATTAAATTTTTTTGGTGGGTGGGGGATAGGAATAAACTGTGTAATAATATTTTTATTATTTTAATATTAATTAAAATCTAAATTTTTATTAAAATTTTTTTTTGCGGGTGGTGGCGGGGGTGGGTGGGGGTAGGATGAATGATAATATTTTTATTATTTTCATATTAAATCCAAATTTTTATAAAAAAATTTTTTTTTTTTTGGGGGGGGGGGGCGTGGGTGGCGGTAGGGGTAGGATGGGTGATAATATTTTTATTATTTTAATATTAAAATTTAAATTTTAATAAAAAAAATTTTTTTTGGGGCGGGGGTAGGGGTTGGGGTAGGATGTGTGATAATATTTTTATTATTTTAATATTAAGATCTAAATTTTTTATTAATTTTTTTTGGGTGGGTGGGGATAAGAATATGTAGTAGATTATTGGGTTGGGGCGGGTTAACTCACGACCTACTATGACCCACTGTGTAGTGGGCTTAAATGGGATAGGTTGCTTTTAGGAAGGGTCATTTTGGGTTGGGTCATTTTTGGATAGGATACTGACGAATTTTTATGGGTTGGGGCGGGTTGACCCATAGGGTTCTACCCAAATTGACAGCTCTAGCAAAAATGAAAAGGAATGTGGCAAGGGAATAACCACGATAATTCAACAAATACATACCTTACAAATATGGATAGAAAACAAACACGTACGTATAAATCAGCAAGCCTACCGATAGACGTACTCATTAGCTACTAATTTTACCCCCCTATAAATACCTGACCATGCAGATGATGAAAGACACACACCAGTACGCACTACAAACCTACAAATACTTTATATATATATATATATATATATATATATATATATATATATATATATATATATATATATATATATATATATATATATATATATATATATATATATTTATTTATATTTATATATATATGTTAGCTACTCACGTCAGATACTTAAAACAAGGAAGAAGGAAGCTAACAGGTGACAAGGTAAGTTCACTATTAAGTTGTCAATTTTTATCACATTATAGGTTAAAATGATCCTCTTGTCACGTAGACTATAAATATTAAACCCGTATATTCTGAATTATCACCGACGATAATAAAACCTTATAGTGTTATATCTTAAAATGATCGCCTCTTACCGTAGATTTCAAACACTAAAGTCATTTGTGGTTTCGGTGTCTTAATTATTAGATATTTTCTGTTAAAGTTTTCATGCATGATGCCTTACATTGTATACCATTTTGAAGCATTTTTCACAAGGATTACACCTATAGAATTTTTTTTAATTTTGGACTAAAAATGAAGCATACATGTACACGTAAGGTTGAATTTTGGTCACATTTTCTTATAATGTTTTAATACATGGTTTTAACCCTCGTCTCACGAGGATCACAAAAATGTTATCGAATTTTTTTATTAGAATTGTATAAACCTAGTTAAACAAATTGCAATAAGTTTAGGGTTTAGGAAATAAATGATAATTTGATAAATAAAGAAAGTAGAATATTTATTAATTCACTATTTTGAAAATTTTGGATATACGAGTTACTTATATTTTAGTTGACGTAAGATATTAACTATTAAACCTAAGTTTATTTTAGAAATTGGAAATCTATTTTATTAAAAAAAAATTCACGTAGATTTAAGCATTTTACAGTGTATATGGAAATTTTATTTAAAATATTTTAAATATTAAATTTGATTTTTATTAAAATTTTATTTTATTCTTGTTTTTTTTATCCCACTTAAACATAGTAAGTTATTAGTATTCACACTTTATTAATTTCACCATTATTTTAATAAAAACCTAAATTTTGTTTTTAGACATTATAAACTTAGTTTTATTTTATTTTAAGCATGTTATTTCAGGAATTCAAGATATCAATTATCATTCATAATTTCCTACTCATTCTAAGGTAGGGATAACTTCTACTCTTCATCGAGTATTATTACATTCCATGTTTATGATTGCTATTGTTAATGTGTGTACGTAATAGACATGTATATACAATTGGAAAATATTTCCACATTTGCAGCTCGATACTAATTGACATATTGCCGGACACAGCCGGAGCCGGCGTTAATTGATATATTGGCGGATTTTGAGCTGTTGTTGATACATATTTATCGACTACCACGTTATTTTATTTTATATATTTTTCTTACATATATATTAGCAAATGCAATCATTGATGTTCTCCTACTGAGTGTATTTTAGACGCTCACCCCATTATTTTGAATTTCAAATTCTACAGAAGGTGAAGAAGCGTGACTTAAGTGGAATTTTACATTTTGGCGATATTTGCATGTTTTGTAAAAATATCAACTTGATGTTATAGCTCTTGTCCTAGAACATCCTATTACGACTTCCGCTTATGTGCTACATTCAGTGACGCCCATGTTCTAGGGCGGTTCTTTTTATCTACTGATTATTTAATTGTCTATTTAATTGAAGAAAAAAAATGTATGCGAGAATATCCTTATTACAAGAATTCAGGGTGTTACAGGTGGTATCAGTGCAAGATCAACAATCTAGGTAGACATGCGTAAAACATATGTCTTTATGTGTTCCTACTTGAAGACATTTGCATGTTCTCTTTTGACCTTGAATGTATTATGTAGGGGGTTATGTTTATTTGATCTAAAGTTTTTTTTATATAGATAGATAATATCCTACGATAGTGGAGACTAGATAGGGTGCGTCTTACCCGGCGTTCGGAGGAACGATGTTGGGCATCACCTCGTACATGCCGCTCTTCTTCAGCGGGGATTGATTGCACGCGAAATCCCATATGGGAACATGGAGTTCAGCGTCTATGTTGCAAACTCACTTCCAGAAAATTGGAAGGTGCGTGTGAATGCCTTGATCGCTCAGATGATGTACCTACCTCTGGATGGGAGTTCGGTTACGATCGATTACCGAGGACTCATTTCCATGTTGTTGACTGTGTGGATGTATTCTGATTTGCCTCCACCTGCTCCCACTGGAGTAGTGATATAGGAGCTAGATGCGGTGGTACCTGAGATGGAGCCAGGAGTGGAGGACGATTACCTGATTGATGAGGCTACAGTGCCGAATGGACACACCCCGATCTATCACGAGTTCTTACCCTAGACAGTATAGGGGTAGTAGGATTTCATAAAACTATCTATCTAAAAAAAAGATAGACTCAAGTAATTGACTTACTAGTATAACTGTCATGCGTATGACCATTTTGTATGACCTCTATGATGCCTATTTAGACCAAAGTAGTTTACTTACTAGGATGACTGTGACTATTTTGTAAGACTTCTATGATGCCTATTAATGTATATAATGGTGCAAAGTCGCCAATTTTGGTATAACTTGATTAATTTATCTTATTTGTCATTTAGTTTTTATACTATGAACTGCATCTTACACATGATAAGTTATTTATACGTATGTATTGATATAGATCATGAGACGCGGAACCTCATGAAACAATCAATCCCAAGAGGAGGCACAAAACCCACAAACTAACCCTGGTGACGACCTAATAACTGTACTCAGAGGTTTAGCTGAACACATTACAAGGAATCCAGCACCGCCACCACAATGTCCTAAGCCTCGGCATGATACGGTAATAGAACAATTCAGACGATTCAACCCTCCAACATTTAGTGGCAAAGGAGATCCAACTGAAGCGGAGATATGGATTAGATCCATGGAACGTATTTTTAACCACATGGAATTAAGGGATGCCCAGAAAGTTTCTTGCGCTATGTTCCAGCTGGTCGATGAAGCTGATTACTGGTGCAAATCCAATTGTAGAACCAAATCAACCGATCAGATAAGTAACCTCACATGGGGAGAATTTAAGGAGATGTTGATCCAAAACTACATGCCTCAATCGTATCAAGACCATAAGGAGAATGAGTTCCTTTATCTAAAATAAGGATCCATGTCGGTACTAGAGTATGAATGAAAATTTAATCAACTCTCATGGTACGCACCATATTTGGTCGAAAACGAAGCCAAGAAAGCAAGACGATTTGAGAAAGGATTATGTCTAGAGATTAGCACAATTCTTGTCGGACAAGGAGAAAGAACATTTGCCGAAGCTAGAGCCCAAGAAATTGAGTCCCGCATGCACACTGAAGAGAAAAGTGTTAGTATGACTACTAAAAGAAAATGGGTAGAAAGAGATTTCAAGAAAGGGACCAATAGTAATTAAGGGAGGCAGTTCAAAGTAGGGAAGAATCCAATCCAAAGTAAGCAAAACGTCACTCCAAACTGCCCGAAATTTGGGAAGAAATACTTTGGAGAATGTCTTTATGGATCTAGATTTTTCTATCGATGCAAAGTACCTGGGCACACTCTTGCAAACTGTCCAAGGAACAATATAAGAGAAGGAAAAACAGCAGGGACCGCTCGTGTTTTTGCTCTGACACAATCTAAAACTACAGATGAACCCAACATGATGACAGGTATGATAACAATTTATGGTATACCTGTACTCGTGTTATGTGATACTTGAGCCACATATTCATTTATATCTTCCGAGCTTTATAAAAAGATAGAGGACAAGTTTATCACTATAGATAATGATGTTCTTGAGGTATCCATACCGTCAGGAAAAGCCATACAAACTGAACGGTTATGTAAAAATTAGGAATGGAATGTCTTAGAGCTAATCATGCGAATATCCAATGTCATGAAAAGGAAGTAATTTTCCACATGCTCGACAATGATGAATTTACCTTTCAAGGCACAAAATGCAGATATATGCCAAGAATAGTATCAGCCATGAAAGCAGTTAAAATGCTGAAAAAAGACAATTTTCAAGCTTATTTGGTCAATATTGTGGATCCAAATAAATTAGAAGATATTGATGGAATACCTATCGTAAGGGAATACAAGGATGTATTTCCTGAAGATCTACTTAGGTTACCGCCAGAACGGCAAGTAGAATTTACCATTGATTTAGTCACAGCAGCAGCACCTGTATCTAAAGCACCCTATAGAATGGCACCAAAGGAATTGCAAGAGTTAAAAGTGCAATTGCAGGAATTGTTGGACAAGGGTTTTATCTGACCCAGTGTTTCCCCATGGGGAGCACCAATGTTGTTCGTAAAGAAGAAGGACGACACATACAGATTGTGCATTTACTACAGAGAGCTCAACAAACTCACCATCAAGAACAAGTACCCATTGCCCAGAATTGAAGATCTATTTGATCAATTGAAATGTGCCAGCATATTTTCAAAAATTGATCTACGATCTGGATATCACCAAGTGAAAATCAAGGAGAGTGGTATCCCAAAAATAGCTTTACGAATACGATATGGTGATTACGAGTTCGTTGTAATGCCTTTTGGGTTAAGCAATACACCCGCAGTGTTCATGGACCTAATGAATCGAGTTTTTCACTCATATTTGGATCAATTTGTGATCGTATGTATTGACGATATCCTGGTGTACTCTAAGGATCGTATGTAACATGAAGAGCACCTCAGAACTACCCTGGAGTTACTGTGAAGGGAGAGATTGTATGCCAAATTCAAGAAATGTGAGTTTTGGCTAGATCAAGTTAACTTCCTCTGGCACATCATCTCAGCTCGTGGAATTGAAGTAGATCCCACAAAAGTGGAAGCTATCAAGGAATGGAAGGCCCTAACAAATGTGAATGAAATACGAAGTTTTCTAGGGTTGGCAGGATATTATAGAAGGTTCATCGAAGGATTCTCAAAAATTACAAGGCCGTTGACCCAATTAACACGTAAAGGAATAAAGTTTCAATGGATAAAAGAATATGAAGACAGCTTCCAAGAGTTGAAGCAAAGGCTTACAATTGCCCCTGTACTAACTATCCCAGATGGCACGGAAGGATTTGTGATCTATAGTGACGCTTCGAAGAAAGGATTGGGGTGCGTGCTTATGCAAAAGGGAAAGATTATTGTCTATGCCTCTAGATAACTGAGAAGACATGAACAAAATTACCTCATTCACGATCTAGAGTTGGCTGTGGTAATTTATGCTTTAAAGATTTGACGACACTATTTGTATGGAAGTGATGAGTGATATTTTCACCTATATTTTAGGGTCTTTTTATATCCATTTTCGTATTATTTTATCCGTATTTATGTGTTATTTGGTTATTTTTTTTGTTTTTATGGAAATGTATGAGAATTAGCTTAAACGTATATAAAATAAGAAACGGAGCAAAAACAGAGAATGGAGATGAAACGAAGAAGAAAAATAGGGCACAACCCAACTCGAGCCGAGTGCTGCTACTCGAGTCGAGTTGGTACAGCACGAACCATGCGCTGCGCATGGACCTATTTAGAAAGGTCGTGCGCCGACGTCAGAAAGCACTACATGCCCTCCCTTGTGCCCGAGTTCAGAACACGAGCCGTGTTCGAGTCAGCACTTACTCGACTCGAGCTCCGTCAGCTACCGAGATTTGCCGCCAGAACACGACTTGACTCGAGCCGTGTGCATGCACTCGAGTCCGTGTAAAAAGTTGTTAAAAATTCCAGAACCTTCTAGAAGCTTCCCAAGAGGTATAAATACCCAATAATTCAATATTAGATCAGATTTTTCGTGGGTTTGAGGCTGCACATACATATCACATACCATTTCCTCCATTTTACACCATCATCTTCATCCATTCTTCATCCACACCATCTACCTTCAACCCACCATCAAATCTACCATCCATTTGAGGAAAAGAAGCAAGGAAGAGAGGAGAATTGCAAAGGAGAGAAGAAGATCACCATTGGAGACATCCAAGGGAGTTTTCATCTATACTTTGTATTGAATCCTATTGTTTATCATGTTTTGTAAGGATTTTAATGTCTATGTTGATTTTCTTTTTAATATGGTAGGCTAATCTCCCTTGTGAGATTAGCAACATGATAGTTATTGGATAATTTTGGGATTTGTGTATTAAAATTCATATATTGATTGGGTTATTTGATTTTCTATCATTGATGCTTTAGATCTTGATGTTTATGATGATTTGTGTGGTTTATTGTTTTAAACATGTGATTAGATTGAGAAGTCAATTGCATATTTAGGATAATTAATTGAATCATTTTGTCATACACCTCATGTGCATTATAAATTGTAAAGAGATTGAGAAATCCTTTAGGATTTAGAATCCTTTGATAGAACATTCGATTGGTTTGATCGAGAGGTTGATTTATTGTGTGAAGGGACTCTTATTTCAAGCTTAGTACCTAGTTGTAATTGTTTGTGTGAGAACCAACCTATTGAGCTATTTGAGATTCATATCCTATCCATCTCGAGAGAGAGTTTAGGTGAACTTAGTGTTGGTCCTTAGTCTTATACCCATGATTATATGAATTTGATGCATTTATCCTAGGAATTCCACTTCTTAATTGTTGTTAATCTTACTTTTACTTAACTTGGAAAACCACCCTTCATCCATCTATTTTACTTGTTTGCTTGCTTTGATTTCTTGTCATTTATTTGCTTCAAACGAATCCATTTGATGACTCGTCTCTATAAAATTACAAGAAACGTGAGATCGCTCAAACACTAGTGCCTACTTCCATGTGGTTCGATAAATTCTTGAATTGGTCAACCCGACTACAAGTTATGGCTAATCAAATGGTGCCGTTGCCAGGGAGGCAACGGTTGCTAGTAGCTTGAAGAAGGATCGTTTTGAGTGATCTTAATAGAGATAATTTTTTATTTTATTTCTTTATTTGTTATTTGTTTTGAAAGTCTTGGTTCTAACTTCTTTTCTTTGTGAAGGTGTATGCAAACGAGGTCAAGAGGGACATAATCAGAGCGCATTGAAGTGGAAATAGAATAAACCTTTCGAAGAAGGAGAAGAGAGAACAAGAAGAGTGAGCAAATGAAGAATTTTCAAGAAGATAATCGTGTGGAGATAGAGCATGATGGGGAAGGAGGACAACATGTGAACGTGAAAGACAACGCAACTCAATTCAGTGGCAATCCTCCTCAACATGCCTATCAAAATCATGGAGCTTTTAACAACCAAGCTTTTCTTCAACAAATGGTGCAACAAGCTTTAATACAACAAGGATTTCTACAAGCTTATGCCCACCCTCAACAAGCGTATGTGCCACCACCACCACCTCCGGTGCAACATGGAATTCATAATGATCAAAGGGTGATTCGGGATTTCTTTATGCCGAGGGCGATGTCACATGTGATGGGCCTACCAATCAACGCCAATAACTTTAAAATTAAGGCGGACTTGATTTATATGGTGAGAGACCAACAATTTGGTGGAACTCCGAATGAAGATCCTAATGCTCATCTAACTCAATTTATTGAGATTGTAAACACCATGAAGATGAATGGGGTGAGTGAGAATTGTATAAGGATGATGTTGTTTCGATTTTCGTTGAGGGATTGAGCTCGAACATGGCTATCCACTATTACTTCGTGTACGTGCAACACATGGGATGAGCTTGCACAAATATTTTTAAACAACTATTTTCCATCTTCTAAGACGCTTCAAATGAAGAGCTTGATCACTCAATTCAAGCAAATACCTCAAGAGAGTTTTTATGAAGCGTGGGAAAGGTTCAAGGATATGCTCCGCAAGTGTCCACAACATGGTTTCCCGGAGAATCAACAAGTTGGATTTTTCTATCAAGGATTAGTGAATGGTCAAAGAGTGCTTGTTGATGCTTCGGCGAGTGGATCTGTACTAGGAGTGGCTCCGTAAAGGGCTATAAGAATATTCGATGAGATTGCTACAAATGTGTAACAATGGCCATCGGAGAGGGTAAGTGGATGCTATAGTTTTGAGAATTTTGATCAAGGGCAACAATTTAGTATCAAGAGTGCTAGTGTTGATCCGAATGTGCCAAGTGTTGAAGCGATAACGACGGAAGTTTTGAGACAAATGAGCTTGAATCAAAGTGTGAGCCAAGGAGCAAATATGGTTGAAGGGTACAAGTTGAGCAAAGTGTGTTTCCTCCAAATATTGTGAGTGGAGAACAATTGGCCAACTCTATGCCACGTGTAGAAGATGTATCATATATGCAAAGAAGAAATTACCAAGGGAATTACCAAAATAATTTCCAAGGTAGCTTCAACCAAAGTCAAGGGAAATATCCACCAAGGCAAGGAGGCTTTAATAGTCAAGCTAGTAGAAGCTCATACCCACAACAACAAAGGCAAGGGAACTTCTCCTACTCTAATCCGAGCAATGCGGTTGCTTATCCTCTGGTATATCAACCGGGGGCCAAGGCACCAAACAGTGAAGGAAAGACATCTATAGATGAGCTACTTTGAACAATTGATAGCATCAAACAAAGCTCGAAATGAGGCGTTGAAAAAGGCCAAAGAAGCAAATGAAAAGAGGCTTAAAAATTTGGAGTATAACGTTGGTCAAATTGCAAGTTCTTTGAGTGCTCAACAAAAAGGAAAGTTTCTGGCCACAACCGAGGTTAATCCGAAGGCTCAATGTTTGTTTGTTGATACAGAAAAGGAACGAAAGATTGAAGAAGGGTTGGTGGAATGCAAGGTTGGTGAAGAAAATGAAGAGATAAGTAAGAAAGAAGAGCAAAAGCCTAAATGGATACCTAAGTGGAAAAGGGTGCAAGAGGAAAAGAAAGTGGAGGAGAAGGTCAAAGAAGAGGAGTACAAACGTGACTATTGGGGTATTCTGATCACTCCATTCCCTATTCCCTATCCACAAATGTTTGTAAAGGAGGAAAAGGAAAAGAAGTTTGAAAAGCATGTCAAATCTCTCAAGATGAAGTATGAGGAGAAAAAGAAAGAAGAGCTACCCGAAGAAAGTGAATCGATGCAAAAAGGGGGCCAACAAAAGTTGGTGATCCGGGGAAGTTCATAATCCCTTGTGATTTTGAAGGGAAAGGTACTCTTGATGCATTATGTCACTTAGTAGCGAGCGTCAACGTGATGTCTCACGCTACCTTCAAGAGCCTTGAAATTTGAGAGCTAAAACCTACGACTATCCGTCTTGAAGTGGTAAATGAAGAAGTTGTGAAGCCACTAGGGATTGTTGAAGATGTGGAGGTGAAAGTGAAGGGTTAGCTTTCCCGGTTGATTTCATGGTGTTAGAAGTGCAAGCGAATCCTCGAGTTCCACTCATTTTGGGGAGACCGTTTCTAGGTACCAGAAGAGCAAAAATTGATGTTATAAGAGAAGAGTTGTCTTTGAGCTCGAAAGAAAGGAGTGTCATATTCTTGTGTAACAAAGACAAAGGGTCCAAGTCTCATTTGAAGCCTTCGGATGATCTAATGGATCATGACTCTCTTCTCTTTGACAATTTAAATTCATTTCTTCATGATTATATGAAAATGTCAAATTCTAACTTATTTTCTTATGATGTTGATAGGAAGAAAGCGTTGGAGTTCGATTGGAAAATGGACAAAGGAGGAAGAGAAAGTCCACTAGAAAATTACTAGAAACATGAGATCGCTCAAGCACTAGTGCTTTGTCATTTATTTGCTTCAAACCAATCCATTTGATGACTCGTCTATAAAAAATTACAAGAAACATGAGATCGCTCAAGCACTAGTGCCTACCTCACTGTGGTTCGATAAAATGAGGAGCTTTTAAGAGAAATTTTAGTTGAAGCTCACAATACTCCATATGTTGCGCATCCAGGAGGCACCAAGATGTATCATGACTTGAAAAACATTTTCTGGTGGAAAAATATGAAAAAGGATATTACATCATTTGTGCAAAAATGCATGACATGCCAGCAAGTAAAAGCAGAACACCAATGACCCTCAGGGCTTCTGATGCTACTCCAGATTCCCGAGTGGAAATGGGAACACATCACGATGGACTTCGTTGTTGGCTTACCAAAATCAGCACGGAGAAATCATGCTATATGGGTTGTAGTGGATCGCTTACCAAAATTAGCACATTTTCTGCCGGTCAAAATGAAACATGGATTGGATCGACTTGCACAAATATATATAGAAGAGATTGTCAGACTACATGGATTACCAGTTTCCATAGTCTCAGACCGAGATCCAAGATTCACGTCAAAATTTTGGTATAGCTTGCAGAATGCAATGGGAACGAAGCTAAATTTCAGCACAACTTTCCACCCTCAGACGGACGGACAATCTAAAAGGACCATACAAACCTTGGAAGACATGTTGAGAGCATGCATACTGGATTTTGACGGAGGCTGGAAAAAATACTTGCTCTTAATTGAGTTTGCTTATAACAACAGCTTTCAAGCCACTATCGGCATGGCCCCTTATGAAGCACTCTACGGCAGGAAATATAGATCACCTCTCTATTGGGATGAAGTTGGGGAAAAGAAAATTATAGGACCAGCATTAATAGAAAAGGCAGTTGAGGCAATAAAGAAAATCAAATTAAGAATCGTAACGGCCCAGAATAGATAAAAATCTTATGCAGATAAGCAGCGCAAGGACCTACAATTCCAAGAAGGAGATAAAGTTTTTCTCAAAGTTTCACCAATAAAGGGAATTTCTCGTTTTGGAAAGAGAGGAAAGCTCAAGCCGAGATTCATTGGACCATATGAGATATTGGAAAGAATTGGCAAATTAGCGTATCGATTAGCATTAGCATTACCTCCGGAGCTGGCAGGAGTACACGACGTGTTCCATATATCAATGCTACGGAAATATGTGTTCGACCAAAGCCACGTGGTAAACAAAGAAACAATACTTGTTGGTGGCGATCTCGCTTACGAAGAATTTCCTATAACTATTCTTGATAAAAAAAATTCATAAGTTAAGAAACCGCGACATCACTTTGGTCAAAGTCCAATGGAGTGGGCATAATCAAGAGGAAGCAACATGGGAACGAGAAGAGGATGTGCAAGAAAAATACCCAAATCTCTCTATATTTGGTAAGTAGAATTTCGAGGAAGAAATTTTATTTTAGTAGGGGAGGATATAACACCTCTAATAATTATTATATATATTTATAATAATAATAATAATAATAATATGTATATTTGTGAGAATAGTATATGATATTAGTATATAAGCTATATAATAGTGCTTACATGCAGAATATATATATATATATATATATATATAATTATGCCACGTAAAAACTATTAATATGTATGTATATATATTTAAATAACAATATATATGATAATAGTATATATTTATATAATAATATTAAAAAGCTGCATAATTAAACATGCATGCAATCATGCCACGTAGCAACCAGTTGTGGAAAGGGGATAGCCACGATAATACCTTGCAAAAATGAAAAGGAATGTGGCAAGGGAATAGCCACGATAATACAACAAACACATACCTTGCAAATATGGATAGGAAACAAACATGTACGTATAAATCAGCAACCCTACCGATAGACGTACTCATTAGCTACTAACGTTATTCCCCTATAAATACCTGACCATGCAGATGATGAAAGACACACTAGTACGTACTACAAACATTTTATATAATATATATATATATATATATATATATATATATATATATATATATATAGGCTAGCTACTCATGTCAGATACTTAAAACAAGGAAGAAGGAACCTAACAGGTGACAAGGTAAGTTCACTATTAAGTTGTCAATTTTTATCACATTATTGGTTAAAATGATCCTCTCGTCATATTAAACCCGTATATTCCGAATTATCGCCGACGATAATTAAACCTTATAGTGTTATATCTTAAAATGATCGTCTCTTAACGTAGATTTCAAACACTAAAGTCATTTGTTGTTTCGGTGTCTTAATTATTAGATATTTTCTGTTAAAATTTTCATGCATGATGCCTTACATTATATACCATTTTGAAGCATTTTTCACAAGGATTACAACTATATAATTTGTTTTAATTTTGGACAAAAAATGAAGCATGCATGTACACGTAAGGTTGAATTTTGGTCACATTTTCTTATAATGTTTTAATACATGGTTATAACCCTCGTCTCACGAGGATCACAAAAATGTTATCGAATTTTTTATTAGAATTGTGTAAACCTAGTTAAAACAAATTGCAATAAGTTTAGGGTTTAAGAAATAAATAATAATTTGATAAATAAAGAAAGTGGAATATTTATTAATTCACTATTTTGAAAATTTTGGATATACGAGTTACTTATATTTTAGTTGACGTAAGATATTAACTAGTAAACCTAAGTTCATTTTAGAAATTGGAAATCTATTTTATTAAAAAAAAATTCACGTAGATTTAAGCATTTTACATTGTATATGGAAATTTTATTTAAAACGTTTTAAATATTAAATTTGATTTTTATTAAATTCTTATTTTATTCTTATTTTTTTATCCCACTTAAATATAGTAAGTTATTAGTATTAACACTTTATTAATTTTACCATTATTTTAATAAAAACCTAAATTTTGTTTTTAGACATTTTAAACTTAGTTTTATTTTAATTTAAACATGTTATTTCAGGAATTCAAGATATCAATTATCATTCATAATTTTCTACTCACTCTAAGGTAGGGGTAACTTCTACTCTTCACCGAGTATTATTACATTCCATGTTAATGATTGCTATTGTTAATGTGTGTACGTAATAGACATGTATATACAATTGGAAAATATTTCCACATTTGCAGCTCGATACTAATTGACATATTGCTGGACGCAGCCGGAGCCGGCGCTAATTGACATATTGGCAGACTTTGAGCCGTCGTTGATACATATTTATCGACTGCCACATTATTTTATTTTGTACATTTTTCTTATATATATATATATATATATATATATATATATATATATATATATATTAGCAAATTCAATCATTGATATTCTCCTACTGATTGTATTTTAAAAGCTCACCTCATTACTTTAAATTTCAAATTCTACAGAGGGTGAAGAAGCGTGACTTAAGTGAAATTTTACATTTTGGCGATATTTGCATGTTTTGTAAAAATGTTAACTTGATGTTATAAATCTTGTCATAGAACATCATATTACGACTTCCACTTATGTGCTACATTCAGTGACGCCCATGTTTTAAGGCGGCTCTTTTTATCTACTGATTATTTAATTATCTATTTATTTGAAGAAAAAAAATACATGTGAGAATATCCTTATTACAAGAATTTAGGGCATTACATTAAGTGTTTTGAATGTGTATTAATACAAAAAATTACTTTAATGCCTTCTAATGTTATAATTCCATTTAATTTTTTATGTAAACAGTTTTTCTTAATATTATCATATGTAATGACCATAAATAAAAGTAAAGAACAAAGTACGGACTTAGGGATGGCAATGGGACAGGTCCGGATACCCTAATGGAAGGATACAGGTAGTTGTAAAAGGGTTTGGGACGGGTACGGATAATTGTAAAAAATTCCATTAGGATTTGGGTCTGATACACGTAATGTTTCAATACCCGCGGATACTATATATATATATATATATATATATATATATATATATATATATATATATATATATATATATATATATATATATATACTATAATTTAATTTATATTATATAATTTCTATATTATGAGATATATTTAATTGATAGTTATAAGTTTAAATTAATCTTATTTATTAAATAATTTTTTTAAATTAATAGAATAAATATTATTTTTATTTTATATTTAATTAATAATATAATAATAATTATTTTATTTATTTAAATAATAATAATATATATAATATGAATATTTAATGGGTACGGGTATGAGTACTATAATAAATTTTTAAAATTGGACTGGTATGGGTACGGATTTTTTTTAATCGGACACGAGTATGGATACCTCAAAATAAGTGGGAACCCTACCCATTGACATCCCTAAATAGACCAAACACGATCTAAATTTAGATTTAAAAAAATTAACAAAGTTCCAATTCGTGCAACGTAAAAATTAGAATAATTATGTTTTTTTAAAAAATTTATGTTGATGCTTTCCATAACTGATGTTATTTTGCAACGAATCTGAAATTGCAATACTCACATAATCTATACATATATAAGAAAATCAATCTTTCTAATATTTAATCGTAATAAAAAAAAAGAAACCAACAAGAAAGAATAAAAGAAGTAAACGAAAATCAATTTGAATGGTTTTCAAAAAAATACAGACCATAAAATACAAAAAAAGAGTATAGCACAACCAAATAAAAAAAAAATTACTCTTCCGACTTCAAGGAAATTCTATTAACATTATTATAAAAAAATTGCATATATAAAAGTATTTTAGAAATGTCCCCATCCGTGCAACGCACGGCCGGGCAAATACTAGTATACTTAAGATAATAATAGATTTTATTTTAAATTAATTGTTTATAAAAATCAAATAAATATATTTTTAAAATATATTTTCTTAATTTATTACTTAATTTAGATTAAAAAATAGATAAAGAAAATATATTATTTTAAAAAATAAATACAAAATAAGGAAATTAATTATAAGTAAATAAGAAAAATATAAAAAAATTATTTAAAAATTTAAAAAAATGAGAAAATTACACGTCATAACGGAGCGTTCTGGAGACGATACGCAGGCAGAAAAGTTTCTGCTATATATGTGTGTGTGTATATATATATATATAACAAATACTACTATGCAATAGTTTTTAAGGTGAACTTGGGTCAATTTTTACCCATGACCTATACAATTTTTATCCATGACCCATTGGGTCAATTTTTACCCATGACCTATACAATTTTTATCCATGACCCATACTTATATGAAATTTGAGTCAAATTGATCATTAATTCTCATACAATCTCTCTCTAACTCTTTGCCCTTTCTCAAATTCTCTCTCTAACTCACGCTCCCTATCTTAAAGTCGTTATTTCTCTGTGTATCTGCTTCTCACTTCCTTCTTCTGCCGTTCCTCCACAGCCATTTCATCTCCACGCCTCTATCTCTCGTTCCTCCACCGTCATCTCATCTCAATGCCTCTATCGCTCTTCCGCCATAGATATATTCTTCCAAAAATTTTCACATATATCTTTCAGATTTGTTCAAGCATCGATCTTTCAGATCTGTTCAAGCATCAATGGTTGTGTTAGTTCGAGATCTACGGTGTTCACTGTTGGCGTTCGATCATTTGGTTAACATGAACCGTTAGGGTTCCATGCAATCTATATCAACGAAAGCAAGAATATAAAATCTTATTACCTTTCGCCAGGGTATGTTGAGGAAGAACAGCTGCAGAAAATAACCCTTAATCTTGTGCTGTATTCTCAAGTCCAATCTTGACGTCGTGTGGGCAACGATCTTCAAGATCCTCTCAATTTTCTCTTCTCGTGCTTTCTCACGTGTATTAGGCACAGGAATTAGGGTTTTCAGTCAATTGAGATGACTTATATATGGGCTACAACAGGGACCAAGAGGAGAAATTAGAGTTGGGCCTCCATTGAGCTTAAGTATCCAAGTTTAACCCAAAACTTATACTTAAGTCCAATAATAATAATATAGTCCACTAAAGTATTATTACTGCACTACCACTTTAAACCCAAATTAATTTATGAGCTCCTTCTTATTATGAGCACGTTAGTCTCCCCGAGTGTAAGATATACAATGTTCATTAATTAATTAAGTTACTGACAACTCCATTAATTAATATCTCATCCGAGAGTAGTACCACTCAACCTTGTTATCAGGACAGAATAAATCCACCTGCAGGATTTACATGATAATCCTTATGAGCTCCTCAAGGGGACATCATCTGCCTATTTAATAGGACACGGATTCCTTCTACAATCAACAACACATCATAGAGACAGCATCATCTCCTAACTCACCGAGCTTGTTGATTTAATATATAAATCTCACCCATTGATGAATCAAAGACATAAATACTGACTTACGTGTCGAGGTTATTGTATAGGGATTAAGAGCACGAACATCCATAATAATTGAGATCAAGTTCTTCTATATAGTCAGTATAAGTCGAACTATCTCAAGCGGTCCTTCTCAATACACACAAAGTGCACTAATGTGAATTTATAATTAAGACAAACTAATACCAAATCACACTACAACCATCCCGATAGATTGTCCCTATCTATCTCGGTTGTGAGCATCTGTTTTATACTTTATAAGGAGACGACAATATGATCTTCCATGCGACGCTGCACACCATATTATCTACAGCATAAAATAAGTGGACTATTGCATCGACATATAAATAAATTATAATATGCAATCATTTGATCAATGATTCTCATTTCAAACATTGCTAAAACATTGTTCATACTTAAGTTAGGCTTTTAGTATACAATCTAACATTCACGTCTTCACGCCTTCAATGGATGGATCTAATATTGACAATTGATCGTTTGGCTCAGCGTGATCCGTTAGGAATTCATGTAAACAATAACAGCGAAAGCAATGATTAAAATTTATCTTTCTTCAGGGTTGATGTAGAGGATGAATAGTTGCAGAGAACTACCTCTTGATCTTCTGCTGTATGACCCGAGTCCAATCCTGATGTTGTGTAGACAACAATCTTCAGGATTTCTCAATCTGCTTTCTTTCCTCTTCTCACGTCAAAAGTGGCGCAGACTTAGGGTTCCAGGAAGGTGAGATGACTTATATATTGGGCTACAGCAGAGACCAGAAGGAGAAATTGGGTTGGACCTCCATTGGGCTTAAGTATCCAAGCTTAGCCCAAAGCTTATACTTAAGTCCAATAATAATATATGCCACTAAAATATTATTACTGCACTGTCTTTCCGATCCCACAATTACGTTATGGGCTCCTTCTTATTATGAGCCCGAAAATCTTTAAGATATACAATGTCCATTAATTAATTAAGTTACTGACAACTCAAATTAATTAATATCTCTTCCGAGAGTAGTACCACTCAACCTTATAATCATGCCGGAATTAATCCACTTGCAAAATTTAAATGATAAACCTTATGAGCTCCTCAAGGGGACATCATCAACCTATGTCGGACATGGATTCCTTCTATAATCAACAGCATACCATAGAGAATATTATTTCCCAACTCACCGAGTTTGTTGATTTAATATATGTAAATCTCACTCATTGATGAATCAAAGAAATATATACTGCCTTACGTGTCGACGTTATTGTATAGGGATTAAGAGCACGAACATCCATATTAACTGAGATCAAGTTCTCCTATATAGACATTACAAGTCGAACGATCTCAAACGATCCTACTCAATACACACAAGGTGCACTAATGTGATTCTATAGTCAAGACAAACTAATACCAAATCACACTACAACCATCCCGATAGATAGTCCCCGTCTATCTCGGTTGTGAGCATCTGTTTATACTTTATAAGAAAACTGATAATATGATCTTTCGCGTGTTGTCGCACAACATATTATCTACAGTATAAAGTAAATGGATTTTTGCACAAACATATAAATAAACAATTTATAATATGCAAAACGTTTGATCAAATAATTCTCATTTCAAATAAAATTGTTAAAACATTGTTCAGTACAAAAGTTAGAATTTTAGTATATAATCTAACATCTAATTCTCTAATTCTTCACACATTCAGAAAATTAACTCATACGTAGATGTGATGCTTCAATTATTCGAACATTTAGGAATTTCTTATCTTCTTATTTTTTATAATTTCAATGGATTTCAAAGATTGTATTTAGTTGATTGTTCTTCATTTTTACAATTTTTGGAGCGAAAAGTGAAAATTATGATGATTGTTGACGATTTTGCTTTCAATTTATTATAATAATTTAATAAGATTGTAGAATTGGTGAGTGGAAATTGTGTGGGATGTTTCAATTTTTTTATTTGGTAATGTATACATTTAAACGTATAAACGTATTACTCCCTCCGTCCCATTTCAATGTTTATATTTTCTATTTTGGGCATCCCATTTCAATATTTATGTTTTTTTTTTGTATATAGGACTCACCTAAAATAATTAATATATCACCATGGGACCCACATTCAACACTAATACACCTACCCACTTTATATTAAATATTACTACATTTTCACCCACTATCTATTAAAATGTTATACTCCTTAATCAACGTGCAAAAAGCAAACGTAAGCATTGAAACGGGACGGAGGGAGTACTTTTTATTTTAAAATGTATCATTAACTTTATTTATAAAAATTGTATCAAATCTTATTAGGTAGTGTATACAATTAATTATATAAATGCATTAATTTTTATTCTAAAATGTATTATTAACTTTATACATAAAAACTGTATTAAATCTTATTGATTTTTAATATGCATTTTCATAATCAATTGTATTAGTTATAATTTAATAATGTATACGTTTTTCTCAATAAATGTATTATTATTATTTTAAAAATCAATATTAATATTATTTCTATCAATATATTTATTAATTTTTTTTATACATGTTAGTACAAAATTATACATTTTAGTATAATGTAATACATTCACATATATTATTACATTTTATTTTAATATATGAAATCAATCTATGAAGAACAAATCTGCTGGAGTGATAAGTTATAACTTACTAACGTATATGTTGTAATTCATTAATGTTATATTTATATATATTAACTTACATTTAATATAAAGAATACATTTGTGAAAACAAATATATACATTAATTAATTAAAACTTATACAGTATACATTATTGTATTATATATGTCCCAACAGTTCATTCACCAAATAATCAAGTTTAATTCCTCCACTGGATCCTCCACCCAAACTCTTATTCCAATCAGTCGAATCAAAAATTAATTCAAAACCTAATCCCTAATTCTGGCCCTAACTCTAATTCAACACTTCAAAACTTAATCCCTAATTCTAACCTTAATTTTAATACAACAATTTTATACCAACCAACATCTATAATCGACAAAGGGAAGAAAAAGGAGGCGGAACGAGCAAATTGTGAGAGAAGAGAGAGAAAATAGACTGACGAACGAATCGAGGCAGTGAAATGATAAAGGAGACAATGGATGGATTGGCGCGTACGAGACAGCGGGAATTTGAAAAGGAAGGCGGAAAGGCAGATTGAGAGGTTGCAGCGTAAATCTGGAAGGGAAGAGCGTAGATGCAGTGTGGATCTGGATTGAGAGCGCGAATGGCGTGGAGAAGGAGAGACAGATTGTGTGAATGGCGTGGATGACTGAATGATCCATTTGGATATATTAGGATTATATAGTTGACTCACTTTTAAATATGGATCCTATTTTTAGTGTACACCAATTGTACAGTAGATCAACTACAGAAAGGCAGATTGAAAGGCGGCAGCGTAGATATGAAAGGGAAGGGCGTAGATGCAGCGAGATCTGGATTGAGAGCGCGAATGGCGTGGAGAAGGAAAGACAGATTTCTTGGAGAAGGAGAGGCAGATTGTGTGAATGGCGTGGATGACTGAATGATCCATTTGGGTATATTAGGATTATATAGTTTACTCACTTTTAAATATGGATCATATTTTTAGTGTACAACAATTGTACAGTAGATCAACTATATATATATATATATATATATATATATATATATATATATATATATATATATATATATATATATATATATATATATATATATATATATATATATCTTAAGTATACAATAGCAGAAACTTTTCTTGCTGATGTGTCGTCTCCAGAGCGCTCTAAAGTGACGTGTAATTTTCTCAGTTTTTTTATTTTTTTAATATTTCCTTATTTACTTTTAATTAACTTGCTTATTTAATATTTTCTTTTTAAAATAATTAGTTTCTTATTTATAATAATGATTAAATTTTAAATATTTTATTTATGGATCATTCACTGTGGGATACATAAAATAGTGCATAATTTCTATAAACTACATGACTCAAAGAACTAATACTCATAAGTACACAATTATGATTGTGATACCATAAATACCCCTATGTGTTTGCACAATTTTGTTTTGTATAAATTTGATTTGCACAATTTTGTTTTTACACATTTTGCTTTGAATTTTTTTTTGCGGTGGTTCGGTGGAGGTCCGGCGGTGGTCGGGCAGCCAGCCGGCGGAGGTCAGGCTGCGGCCCGGTGAAGGTCTGGCAGCCGGCAGCGGAGGTCCGGCGGTCCGGTAGTGGGTGGGTGGGTGAGGGATTAAGGTTTGTGGTTTAAAAGTGTGCGGGATTATAAGGTTATATTTGGTATTTTACTTTAATATTTTGTATGTGAGAGTAATTATTTGAATTCATTGTATCTCATAGTAATTTAGGGTAAAAGTGTGTATCTATTAATGGTTTTTCCTTTATTTATTTATTTGGATATCATTAATTAATTACTAAATCTTTTAATGCAATAAATTAATTAATATCAAATTAAATCATATATATAAAAGGAAAAAAGAATATTTCATATAATATTCTCTCTCGCCCCACTTATAAATAAGACTTTTTGGTTATTCATTCTAAATACACACATTCGATTCTCTAAAAGGGATATGAGCTTTCTTCAAGTTCCTTTAGAGAATTGATTTATGAAAGTATAAAAATTTATTTCGATAGAGCGAAGAATCAAGTAGAGTTTCGATCTACCTCTAAAAATTCGATTCAAGTATTTTTTAAGAGGAAGTGAACTGATTCAATTATTCTTGAATTGATTTACCTCTTAAGAATCAATTATTCAAGAGGAAGAGAATTGATTCATTCTTGAATAGATTTACATCTTAAAAATTGATTTTTCAAGAGTAAGATGATCGATTCAAGTATTCTTTAAGATCTACCTCTAAATTATTTATTCAGGTATTTTTTAAGTGAAAGAGGATCGACAATTCAAGTACTCTTAAATCGATTTACCTCTAGAGAATAAGAGATTGAAAAATTAATTCATACTATATAAAATCGAAAGCTTAAGTTCTTTAAGTTAAATCACTATTTCATATCAAACAACATTAAAATTGAGTTTGTAAATATTTATTAATTTTTTTAAATCTAATGTATTAATATTTATTTATTTACATATATCTTAATTATTCAATTATAACATATAAATTATAAAATTTATTTTCTTTAGTTGTTTATATAATATAATTTGAAACTAATAAAATTTAAAAAAAATTCATTACAAATTTATAAATATTTTACATTAGTTTCTTAAAAATAATAATTAATGGAAATAGAATTATTATTATATACTAAATTAAGAAATACTAAACTATAACCATGAGTAAAAAGTAATGCTCCATTTAAATATTATTTACAATATTACATATATATATATATATATATATATATATATATATATATATATATATATATATATATATATATATATATATATATATATATATATATATATATATATATATATCAACTATTTAAAACATTTTAATAATTTTATTTTAATTAATTATAAAATGTTTGATCTTATTTTCCATAAATAACTTTATATATATATATATATATATATATATATATATATATATATATATATATATATATATAAATATTAAATATATTGTAGCAAAGTCCTTTTTCGCTAACGGTGTCGTTCACGTATGGTTTCACTATTTATTTATTTTTCCTATGCACTTATTATAATTTATTTGCTTTAGTATTATTAGTTGCAATTAATAAATAAATTATTCGTTAAAAATAAATTAATTAGTATCAAATCAAATCATGTATAGAAAATAAAAAAATAAATTGAGATTTTTTTATATATAATTGATATTTATTTTAGACAACCAGTAAAATTAAGGGTTTATTACTAAGAGTAACATACTTTGATCATAATTGTACTTAAATACAATGTAAAAAATGTAATACTAACAAGTATATAAATATACAGTAAAGAGACAAAATTGCTCATATGCAGTTGCACATTGATTTAGAGAAACATGTGAGTAATAAATAGTTTTCAATTGTCTTATATTATAAAGTAACATTTAAAAAAAAATACAAGTCATGATTTTTTCAAATAATTAAAATATATGTACATATGTATTAAATTTTTACATGATTTAGTTATACGTTACATTATCAAAAATTAAATATTATAATTTGTTGTAAATTCTTTACATTGACGAAATAAATTATCTAGCTGTAAGAAAAAAACTGCTTAATTAATGTTGTTACATTATAACACGGATTATTTAATTATAAAAAATAAGAATAATAATTAAATGATCTCGTGTTGTACGCGGGTTTCATACCAGTATAATTAAATAATTCGTGTTATATAACGTAACAACATTAATTAAGCAATTTTTTTCTTAGAGCTAGACAATTACTTCCGTCAATGTAAAGAATTTACAACAAATTATAATATTTGACTTTTGATAATGTAACGTATAACTAAATTATGTGACTTTTGAAGATATAACGTATAACTAAATCATGTAAAAAATTAATATATATATATATATATATTCTAATTATTTGAAAGAATCTTGACTTGTATTTTTTTTAAATGTTACTTCATAATATATATGTACATATATTCTAATTATTTATTACTCTCTGTCTCTCTAAAAATATGTGCAATCACATAAATGCAATTTTGTCTCTTTGCTGTATATTTATATAGTTGTTAGTATTTTATTTTTCATTGTATTCAAGTGTAATTATAGTCAAAATATGTAACTCTTAGTAATAAATCTTTAATTTTACTGTATTTCTAAAATAAATATCTATTATATATAAAAAAAATCTCAATTTATTTTTTTTTCTATATATGATTTGATTTGATACTAATTAATATATTTATGTTGGAATATTTATTTATTAATTGCAATTAATGATACTAACGTAAATAAATCATAATAAGTGTTTAAGAAGAATAATAATTAGTAAGACTATACGTGAACGAATCAAATGACAAAGGACTTTGCTATACTATATTTAATATATATTGATTATTTATGAAAAATATGGTCAAACATTTTATAATTAATTAAAATAAAATTATTAAAATATTTTAAATAGTTGCTATATATATTTATTTAATTTTTATACTTTCATAAATCAATTCTCTAGAAAAACTTAAAGAAAGTTCATATTCCTCTTGGATAATCGAATGTGTGTATTTAGAATGAATAACCAAAAAGTCTTATTTATAAATGGGGTGAGAGAAAATATTATATGTGGAATATTTTTTCCCTTTATATATATAATTTAATTTGATATTAATTTATTTATTTATTGCATTAAAAGATTTAGTAATTATTTAATGAAACCAAAATAAATAAATAAAATATGAAAATTTAATCATTATTAAAAATAAAAAACACATTATTTAAAAAAGAAAATATTAAATAAGGAAATTAATTAAAAGTAAATAATGTAGGCCTTTGTGTGTGACCGTCTTACAAAAGGGCTTACGTGAGACGATCAGAAAGTGATAACTTTTATAATAAAAAGTGATAATAAATTAATGAAAAGTGACAATGTTATTTCATGAATAATTTATAGTATAAATGAAAAGTGACATTTTATAGCGAAAGTAATATTGTTTTATAGCGAAAGTGACAGCGATTTTAAAAAGTATAAAATGGTCTCACGTGAGACCGTTTAACGCAAGACCTACCCAATAATTAATTTTATTTATATTATATATATATATATAATATAAATAAAATTAATTATATATATGTTATTCTTTTAAATATTCATAAATTTGTAATGAATTTATTAATTTAATTTTTTTATTTAATTTTATTAGTTTCAAATTATATAAACAACTAAAGTAAACAAATTTTATAATTCATATATCATAATTGAATAATTAAGATATATGCAAATAAATAAATATTAATATACTAATTTTAAAAAATTAACAAATTATTACGAACTCAATTTTAATGTTATTTGATATGAAATAATGATTTAACTTAAAAAACATAAGCTTTTCTATACATGAATTAATTTTTCAACCTCTTATTCTCTATAGGTAAATCGATTCACTTGAATCAATACTTTAAAAGTAGATCTTAAAGAATACTTGAATCGATTCTTAAAAGGTAATACTTGAATCAATTTTTTTCCTCTTGAAAAATTGATTCTTAAGATGTAAATCGATTCAAGAATACTTGAATCGATCCTCTTACTCTTGAAAAATCGTTTTTAAGATGCAAATCTATTCAAGAATACTTGATTCTCTTCCTCTTGAAGAATCAATTCTTAAGAGATAAATCGATTCAAGAATACTTCAATCAGTTCTCTTCCTTTGAAGAATACTTGAATCGATTTATTAGAGGTAAATCGAATCTCTACTTGATTCGTTCTATCGAAATAATTTTTTATACTTTCATAAATCAATTCTCTAGATGAACATAAAGAAAGCTCATATTCCTCTTGGAGAATTGGATGTGAGTATTTAAAATTAATAACCAAAAAGTCTTATTTGTAGGTGGGGTGTGAGAGAATATTATAAGGAATATTCTTTTTTCCCTTTATATATATGATTTAATTTGATATTAATTAATTTATTATATTAAAAGATTTAGTAATTAATTAATGATACCCAAATAAATAAATAAAATATTAAAATCATTAATAAAAATAAGAAACACATTATTTAAAAAAATATTAAATAAGGAAGTTAATTAAAAGTAAATAAGAAAAATATTTAAAAAAAGTATTAAAAAATTCAAAAAATTAAGAAAATTACACGTCATATTGGAGCGCTCTGAAGACGACACGTCAGCAAGAAAAGTTTATGTTATACTATACTTAAGATATATATAGAATGAGTGTACAATTTTCAATGGCGAACAAATTGTGTGAGATCGTCAGTAAAATGGATAAAACTGATAATATTTTAATAAATAATAATACTTGGATTACTAAAAAGTGACAGGGTGCAGTAAATTATGATATAAAAAATTTTTAGTTTAAATAAAAAGTAATAACATTTAAAAATTTTTGATAAAAATAAGGATTTATTACTATCTAGTACAAGATATATATTATAATATTACTGGTAAATACAAAGTATATATTTTATTATTAACTATTACAAAATTATTCTATAAATAGTCTCAATTACCCCTAAATACATCATGTAGATAAAATAGGTATATATTTATTTAAAAATTAAAATGATAGGATCATATCCTTCATTATAATTTTCTCTCTCGTTTCCATATCAAAATTATTTCACACATTGAAATCTCTCTCCCCATAGATCCGCAGATTATGTATAAATTAATTTATGAATACAAAATATATAGTTTCTGAACACAAATATATTAAAAATAAATATTTTTAAATACATAAATTTTGAATATTAACAAATTAAATTAACTTTTGAACACAAAAATATATAATTTTTTAACACAAACATATTAAAAAAAATTAATACATAAAATTTGAAAATAAAAATTTCTGAATATACATACTATTTGAACACAAATATACAAAAATATATTTGAACATAAACATTACTAAATATAAAAATAATGTGGATATGATCAAAGGCGAATCTGAGCTACCGCCTCGTGTTCTTGGGATATTTTTTTAATATAGTGTCTAATTAACTATTAATAATCATAATCCCAAATAGCTAATTATATATTCAGAAATAAATGTATGCAATGCATTAGAAATAGTTGTAGGAAATGTATCATGTATCAGAAATATTTGCATGCAGATACGTTATGGTTATCTCCCACCTATTTTTGTGGAGAAATTAGTGGGACACTTTATCTTTTTGCATCACACCTTTTAAATTAATTTTTTAATACAATTAAAATATGGATAAAAGTGGTATTTTATGCATTCAATTTGTATTAATTAATAATATAATTTATTTTTGTATCTAATAGTAATATAGACACATAAATTGTATCTAATAATAATGGACCCTAAAAATAATAATTATTTTAAAAAACATATATATAAAAATAATAATACGTGAAACAATTTCATTTAACTATTTTGTAGCTACAGAAATGTGTGGATATATAAGTGGCTTGAGCCATGCCGCTATATAAATATTTTGTTTAATTATTGGGAGCGCTATTGTCAACCTAACGTTTACTAAGAGCACCCAATAATTTAAATTAGATAATTTGAAAATACTAATATAACCTTGATATAAATATATTTAAAATAACACATTCAAATCCAAAATTTAAAAACACTTTTTTATTGTAAACACCCATGACCCAACTATGGATGGTATTTCATCGAGAAAGGTAATTTGTCATTCAAGCTTATTGCCGGAAATCATAAGCGATTCCAAGAACGTGGCAGTTCCAACTTAAACTTAAGAAGCGATCGTAGAAATTATTTTTTGAAATATTAATTATTCTTCTCCAACAAGCGATGAAGCTCTCGTAAGTCGCTGGGAATTTTTCTCCAATTTCCCCAAACAAATGCATGCTGAGAAAAATAATAATAAAAAGATCATGTTGATATTACCAATAAATTTTGTCATACTTGATTGCGGGGTTTAAGCCCCCATTAATTTTGATAAAATTGAAGATCCTATAAATTTAAAAAGAAGATTTTTTTTTTCCGATGAATTCCATAACAATTCGTCTTCCCTCACTTCTAAGGACCTTGCAACCATTAGAAAAGATTATGATACCAGTTTAGTACCTTTCCAAAGCTACAAAAAATCTAAGCATAACCAAATGAAAATACAATTGAACACCAAGATTCTATCATTGTTGTTGGATGATGATCTGGATGTAAATATTGCACCGTTTAAAGATGATATGAATGTAAATATTGATGGTTATCAAAACATTACATTTAAATGTATTAATTGGGTGGAGAATCCTATCACCTTACACTCCATCGGTGCCTGACTTGAAGAAGATATTATGTGAGAGTTAGGGTTTTGGGTGTGTAAAGTAAAAAAAAAGTTTTTAAAATTTAGATTTGGGTGTGATATTTTAAGCAAATTTGTATTGAGGTTATTTTAGTATTTTCAAATCTTCTAATTTCAATTATTGGGTGCCTTTAGTAAACATTTGGGTGTCAATAGTGTTGCCCTTAATTATTTAAACAATTATTTATACATATAGATAATATATGTTTCGAAATGAGTTATTTTATTTAAATATTAAATTTAATTATTACTATAATTTAATAATAATTTCTAATTAATATAATTTGTAATTTGTATTCCCTCCATGGAGAATGGTGTGTGTTACACGATCTCCTGGAACAAATGGTATTAATTATTTACTAATTAATTATTTTTGCCAAATATAATGACATATAATTGTATGGCAAAGAGTTGTGTGAGACCGTTTCACGTAAGGACTTACCTGAGACAGCCAGGAAGTGATAACTTTTATAAAGAAAAATGATAATAAATTAATGAAAAGTGATAATACTATTTCATGAATAATTTATAGTATAAATAAAAAGTGATAACATTTTATAGCGAAAGTGATAAGTTTTTATAACGAAAGTGATAACTATTTTTAAAAGTAAAAAATGATCTCACATGAGACAGTCTCACGCAAGACATACTATAATTTTTTTAACCACACATAAAACACGTATATTTAATTAATCACACAATAATAATATTTGTACTTATTTTTAATATTTAAAACTACACGTAAAATTTAATGTTATTATTAATTTTTAGTAATATATTTTAAATGTCACAGTTAATCATATAGATTTCTTACGTTACTTGCACTAAAAGAATTATGTGTTCCAAATTTCATGGACATTTTATGTGTGGATATAAGTTAAATATCTGTACACAAATTTTACCATATGATTATTTACATTATCTTCAACGAACGCACAATCATGGTGCCCAAATATTCTTTCCTCATTCTTACAAGATTTAATAAAATTATTTTATTGGCTCTCTATCAACCAAATCATCTGGTCTGGAAAAGTTGACATTGAATGAATTTAAGACCCCACTCACATGCTTAGTCCCATATTAATTTGAAGGTTAACCAAAGTCACCTGACTCCCCCCTCTTTGCATTTGACTTGCATTGCACGATCTCCAAAATTTTCTAACCACTCTTAAATTAAATGTGATGTCTATTATATTTGTTTACATTGGGTTTATATACTACCAAACCAATGCAATTACAAAATTAAGGAAGAAATAAATTATTAGTAAATGTCTTAGTAATTTTGACTATTTCACTATATATAATGGGAATAGATATCTTAAATTTTGGTCTTAGTATCAGAAGTGGAAGATATGAATATTGAAAACTTAAAAAATTATCAATATACAATGCTGAGGAAAGGGGAAAGCTATGAATGAATATGACATGAGAATTGAGATGCATTCCAGTAGTTGCCCTCATTCGATCCACTCAGTTAGGGAGTTCGGGTTCTCCGTGCCATTTTGGTGTAATATTTCTTGTGTCACATCTTTGAATGATGACACTTAGGATAGAGAGGGAAATTATACCTTAAAAAGAAAGTATAAACATTAGGGGCAAAGTTTGATTTTCTTCCCTAATTACACGTCGATCATAGAAATAGTGGCACATAAAGTGATGTACGAAAATGACACAGATGATCCATTGTGTCATTGTGTGATCCAATATGTCCTCCCCCTTCAACCACTACTATATTCTCTTTAAGCGGTGTTATTTTAGTAAGCAACACCTCTTTAGGAGCCCAAGGAAAAAAAATAAAAATGAAAAGAATTAATCCACACATAGATACACCACAGGAGCAAATAAGAATTTCTTGCATAACAACATTGTCACTCAAGTGTAATTAGTGAATCAAGAAAATGCTTACCAGTCTTCTTAGAGAATGATTAACCCTTCTCACTTACATACGTGAGAGGGTTTGGCGTCGAGAATAATTTTGTAGGTATTATTTCTTCCCCTGAAACAATACATTAACATAAATTGGTTAAAAAGTGCACCTATCACAATTCAAATTTTAGTAATAATCATCAAGGCTATATAAAGGGCACCTTTATAATTACGCAGATATCAGCTTGCCTCCACTTCCCAAGTCATTAAAATCTACAGAGTAAAGGTGGCTGGCTGATGCAATTTACTAAATAATCTATCATGCTTTTACATGCTACAATGAAAAGATATGAACTTACACTCAGCCCTTCACGATAGTTAGATTCAAATACAGCCATTGCAGCAAGGGAACCTGAGCCCGTTGTTGCATTGATCAGCACCAGTTCCTTGACTAAACTGATTTCCCCCAAAAGCATTAACATCACCCTCAGTAGAATGCAGATGGTATGCGGTATGCCAAAGTCCAGCTGCTACACCGTCTATCTTGAGGCCAAGTAAACATGATGAAGAACACCAATGTCCACTTTGAGGGAGTAATCGACTTTTATTGAAGGATGAAAGTACAAGCCAAGAGAGAACAATTAGAAAAACCAGAAAACTGAAGAATGAATTGATCTTGTAGACCATAGCACCTCTTGATCCAGTTGCAAACCCATCTGAAAGCCCTCTCTCATAGATGAATGCAGGGTAGATTGCAGGTTGCATGTAACACAAGAAACCGCCCAAGCCAGCTCACCAATCCAGCTGATCAAACTGCCTCCATTTAACTGTTTCTTAACCGTTTGGATGATCCAACCTTCATAACTGCTTCAGCTATGCACCACTGATCCATGCAGCTCGTAAACCAACTCCCACTGATGTAATAGAGCGAATCCACATGTTGTATGTACAAGCAAAGGTCTATACACACCACACATATGAACAAATGCAGACACTTAAACAAACAATGGATGTCATAAAATTAGAACCCTGACTTGGTCGTATTCCACAGGAAGAAATTTTCTGGAGTCCATCTCAGTTATCTTGAGACAATCACACTAAAACATAGACAAAGCTGGAACCTGAACATATTGTAATTTGTAAGTGAGGTCAAAATTAGGGAAGAGTAACACAACATTTATCCCACATATAGTTATACATTTAAGATGATGGTCCACGCCATCAGTTTGATAAAGCAAGCAATTGGTTGTAATCTAAGAAATAGAAAGTTATATGTAATGATATTTTACAAAAGGCTACTGTTGTTAATTGCTGCTGCATTGCTGGGTATTAACATCATGCTGGAAGATAGAGATTTTTGTTGTTTACTAGTTTATATTTAAATAAAATGTCAATTCACATGAATTATGAGTTTTAAATTAGCAAAAGGCAAAGGATTATATTTAATTTTAATTTGTGTTGGTGATTTCAGAAAAAAAGTGATATCTGCAGTGAGTAATGGAGTCCACCGGAAATGAAACTATACAATGTCTTCTGAATTCTTGGGATAGATCAAAACTTGACAAATATACCAAATGATGGGAAAAGTAGTCTCTGAAAGTGGACTTCGCAAGGAAAAATAAGGGAAGGAATTTCATTACGATAGCTTTAAGAACATACGGCTTCCTGGATTTAACGTGTTTAAGAATAAACCAAAGGCACTGGGAAAATGATGCAGATCTAGAACATGTCAAAACTCATCCTTTAAGTATGGCTGAGTCCAATTTTAGTCTTTTTTTATTTGCAATTCTCAATTTTGGTCTTTTTTGTTCAAATTTAATCCTTTTTTTTTTTGTCCAAAGATAGTCCTTTATGTTAGAATTAATTGTCCAATTTGGTTCAAAATTTGGACAAAAAAATGACTAAAATTGATAAAAGGACTAAATTTGGACAAACATGACCAAAATCGGACAAAAAAAATGACAAAAACTGAGAATTGCAAATAAAAAAGGACTATAATTGAAATTAACCATACTTAAAAAGGGAAAATTTTGATATTTTCCCTAAAACGATGCAGAACATGACAAAAGTTTTCATGAAAGAAAACCTAATTACAGAAACCTTTTATAATGAGGAAACATATTATGCAAAGACGGTGCAATTGAATTTGATCCATGACTAAACTGAAGACACCATCCTGGAGCATTATGTAAGACAGTGCAATTTAATTACTCTATTACCTTCATATTATAAATAATTTCAAACTCAAGCCTATCTCTTGTGTCTGCAAGAATTAATTTACCTTGGTATATCACAAAGCAATGTTCAATGAAATTCCAATCATGTCAACATAACATCAGTACTATATTTATAATAATAGAAACTCTTACGAGTTTATGCCTCTATGAATTAAATAAGTTTCAAGTTTACAAAAATACTAAGGCAAAAGCCCTTTGAAAAAACCTTAATTCACAGCTTCCAAAAATAACAAACAAACAAATAGCAAAACCCTAATTCGAATCATTTCAGCATCTACTATAAATTCGGTAAAATCAATTGAAGTCAGTGCCAATTAAAAGAAAAAGAAAAAAGAAAACAGACCAACCTGGAAAATCAAGCCAATAATGGTAGTCCTGGTTTCAAGAAATGAATACTCTTTAATCCCTTAAGGTAACTGAGCATATAATCAATGGCACCTTCCGAAGCCGCTTCGTAAGAGATTCTCGATTGAATTCAATCGTTTCGCGGTCAACAGCACAAATGTCGCACTCTTCACTCTCTCTTTCCTCCTCGCCATTCTCACCTTCTTCCTTGGATTCATTACCCCTTTTTCCCCTTTTCCAACGTCCTCAGTCGAACCCTCATTCTTTCACTTGATCATAGCGAGAATGTTTCAAATTTCACATTCCGCTTTAAAGAGGGAAAGAGCATGGGTGGGAATGTGCGATTGAGGGGTTTAACGGGTGGGTGGGAATGTTTTTTTTTTTTTTTAATCTGTTATTCGTAACGCGACTTTACTAAATGCACCCAACAAGATTAACATATTCTTAATAATAAGACACATATATACTCTAATTAATTATTAATTCAACTATTCTCATCCAAATTTTCTATACATCCCCTAAAATCTCACGATATTTATAATACCATAGTATTTTGACTCCACGGGATTGTGTTTAATATATATATATATATATATATATATATATATATATATATATATATATATATATATATTTTTTTTTTTTTTTTGTAATATTTGATACTAATTCTTTAAAGACGAATAAAATTATACGATAAATTTACAAAGATGTATAATCGTAAAGACTTGCTAAATTTGAAGACTGAATATTATAAATTAAATTTTATTTTCTTAGAAAATTTATTTATTTTACCCGTGCGTTTTACGGGAATGAGTATATCAAATAGTTTTTTCCTGTAAAAGTTATTTAGACATAGTAGTTTTAATATTTTAATTTTAACCTTATAATATTTTTTTGTCATTTGTATCGATTTTGGTTTTATAATTATTTTGAAGATCAATATACACACACATATATATATATATATATATATATATATATATATATATATATATATATATATATATATATTGATAAGTTTTTCATGTCCTGAAACTTGGGCAAAATTTTATGTAAAAGAAAAAAATTTAAAAGTTAAAAATTTACAGTAATATAATTGATATTTGATATAAATTGAATACAAATAAATAATATATAATTATCGACTAACGTTTGTATTATTTAAAGTTACAAAAAAAAAATTGCAAAATAATATGATGTTGAACGTCTAATGAATAAATTAATTAATTTCAAGATTAGATATTATCAATCCATTAATTAAGGATGATTGTGTATGATTTTAATGGTGTGCCTTAGAAACACCAAAGCTGCATAGTCTAATATGTCGCGCTTGAACTATTATCAGGTAACAAATATGCAGTGTAGATTAATATCATCAACACAATTTAATGTAGATTGACAAATAAAAATGAGCTGAAAGAAAGAAAGACGACCACACGGTCCACACGACTCGACTTTCTTGATGCATCAACTCTCAAATCATTTAAAAAACAACTTTTAGCACAATCTTTTTTCTTTTAAAAGTTTTCATTACCGGAGGATTAAATGATGAATCATCCTTTTGCCGATCAACTTCCGAAGCTATGTTCTTCCCCGTTGCATCATCATTGCATCATCTTTGTCACGGGCATCAATTGGTTTCACGACCTATTCCTTACTTTTTTTTGCAGCAACTTTTTTTTGACAATCCTCTTTATAATTATCTTTTTTTCAGGATTAGCAACTGGTGCTTCCTTAGAACTTGAACTTCCCACTTGATTCATTTTTTTCGATATTTTTCTTTTTATTTACATTTAAAACCAAATCTTTAGTTTCTACAGGTTTTATCATTCTCATTCCCCTATTGCAAACTAAATCATCTTTGCTTTTCATGGTATCATTACACTTTTTATCATCATCTCCAATATGAACCGAAGAAGATGCTTTCTTTATTTGCTGCTCAATCTTAGTTTCATCCACGTATATAAAATATACTCCCTACGTCCCATGTTAAGGTTTACGTTATATTACAGCAATAGAACATTATTCTTCGTGAATAAATATATAAACGTTTAATATTTAGTGAAGAGGCTACTTGAAAATTTTATTAGTCACATTTCATACCAAAAAATCAAGTGCTCTTTCATCAAAGCATACATTGCTCTTTCTGCGAAGCTATAAGAAGTTCTAATGCATTTGCCATGTTTGCCAAACAATAAATTATGCGAATAAAATCAAACAAAACGAAACAAATTAACACTATGAATCAGTAAATATGAAAGATTGGAAGAATATTAAATTATTTACCGAATATGGATTTGGACATTATAGCCGGACAAAATCAAAAACTACAAAAACAAAACATTATCCATATCAATGTTATTGCAAAGAAATATAATAATTAGAATTTTAAGATGATGATAGAATTCAAAAATGGTTATACTAAGATCAATAAAACTAAGATGAAATTTCAAAATCAAATAATTGAACCAAAAAATAGGAAAATTAAGTATCACACTTGCTTAACTTACCTGTTTATGAAATTGGAAAAAAATAGATGAATGAAATAGTTCGATCAAGCTTCTTTTAATCTCATCCGCTTCTCTTGATCTGCCCTGTAAAAGAGAAAATAAGAATATATTAGGATTTACATATGTGCACCACGAAAAAGTATATTGTCACAAATACCTACTAAATATTTATTTTCTACTAACGAAGGTTTCCTGGCTACCGCCTTGAATTTCGTTATTGGCAAATAAACTGGCAGGTTTTCCTGTGAGCTTCTGCTCCTCCATAATTACCCAGTAGTATCAAATATGTAAAATACAAAATAGATTTATACCATTAATGGTCAACCGGCGTTTCTTTATGGTAAAGAGATTAGGTTCTTTATGGAATCTCATGCATCGCACACCACTAATGTACAAAATATGTAACTCCTAATGTACTGAATAAAGCATAAAAGCATTATTAAAAGCAAAGCTTTAACACTTACATAAAGAATCACAAACTATACAACAAATCTAATTTTGAATCACTTCAAGAATCTTGTTTTCAACTAAAATAAATATAAAACTAAAGGCTTAAAGAAAGACTACTCAGTGTGGATTGTGTTATTAAAGTACGACAAAAAATAACTTCAAGCCATTGGCAAATAAATAGAACTCATTATCAATATTATGTTAATGCTTTCATATAACACTCTTCATTAAGCATAGTCAAGAATATTCATATCTAATCAATTAAAATATAGAAATTCGCCTACAACCCAATAATGATTGACCGACACCCAATCAGAATTTAATATAAAATTATTAACTCAGTTTCAAAGCATGTCACTATAATCAATTTCCTTCTTGAGGATAATATTAACATGACCAGTTATATACCAAGTATTAAGTAGACTGCACCAGTCAAAAGCACTAGAAGCAGGCAGCTGTCAAGAGCACTATAAAATTATGATTAAGATATAACTGAAGAGAAAATTAGATATCATGCACATAATAGTAATAGTTACAATCAACAAAGAGTCTTTGATAAAATTATAATGTCTAATCACTTATGAGATCATTTATAGCTTTCAAGTAGTTAACATGTACAGTTTGCAAACACTCTTAGATTAATCAGCAAGTATCATGAATACAAACTATTTTCAGAATACATCACAACTATTCAAATTATAAGAGTGTCAAGTCTATAGAGAAGTAGATGTAACAACAACTTTGTTTGCTCTCATTAGATTTACCCTCAAGTAACTGCTTCATCATTGATTTACCACCTGAAGAAGAAAAAAAAACTCAACATCCCACCAAAGTTCAAGTAGTACAATATTATTGAAGGGATTTCATATTGGAAATTTAAACTGAACAATAAAATTGCACCCACTACTCCAGGAAGTGGAGCAGTGGACATTACATAAAAAGTTTTGAAGCTGCATTTTAGTTAGTCTAAATAAAATGTATAAAGTAGAAGCAAGAAAACTTAAATGAACTTATGCTTATGCATAGCCTTTTTTTGGAATGAGTATGCAGATTGTGATAGCCTCACTACAACATAATGAGCATTACATAACAACTTGTTGTAACACTTTAATCTTATTTAACACGAAATGATAAAACTTTTTAAATTATTATAATATGTAACATTTTTGTAACACTTTTTATATAAATAACACATACATGTAACACTTTTCTTATATTTAACAGAAGCATGTAACACTTTTCTTATATGTAATATGTGCATGTAATACTTTTATATATATCACACATTTTGTATAACATATTCAAATGAGTAACATTTGATATGTAACACTTTCATAAAAGTAACGCTATAATATAACACTTATATTATAAATAACATTTGTATGTAACACTTCTAAATATATAACTTATTTATATATATACCACTTTAAAATAATATTTTATATACTTCATATTTATAATATTAATATTAATTGAATAAATATTTATAAGAATGGCACCCCTTCTATATATATAGATTTTTATATATAATAAAATAAATTTATTATATTAAAATATATTATTATACAATATTTTTATGAAATATATAAAAATTATGTTACATATATTTATATATATATATATATAATATTTTATAATATTTTTATTGTAAAAAATAGAATAAATTGGTTTAATGTTATATAATACAAAAAATATACAGTTCATAATATAACACTTGTGTATATTGTATTTTAATTTTTTTATTTAAAATTTAATTATAAAATAACAAAAATATTATTTACAAAAGATAGTTTAAATCAATATTCATACTATCATATTCTGTTAATTGTTAGAATATTATAATAAGAAAGTTTTATTATTTTAAAAAAAAGAACCTTAAGTGTATAATAAAATAAATATTTAATACTTTTAAAAGTAAGTGAACTAGTTAAGTTGGTAGATGGAATGCATTACTACAATTCCAAGCTATTACAATCTTATTTTTTAATTATATAGAAAGTGTTATATAAACATTTAATTGTAACTTTTATAAAGTGTTACATAAAATAAAAAGTAACATTTATATAAATTGTTACTATATTAAAAAAAAGTTTTACATAAGACAATAGGTAACAGGGGCAACAGCGACACCCTAAAAGTGTTATGTATTGCCTATAATAACACAATTAAGCTATTAGATAATATTTTTGCACACCTTCACATAAAAATAAAATAATTAATGTTATGCATCACATAAAATAAATAACACTTGAGATAAAGATTATAAAATACCTTCATTTTAGAAATTTTTTTTCCTTTTTATTCTTTTGGAGCTCCAAACACCTCTCATTTATACGATTGGAACTCCCAACTTCAGCACCTCTCCAAGATAAATTTCAGCATTCTGAACATGACATTTACTATTAAAATACATGCTACCACTATAAAATAAGATATTATATTATCATACCTCCATTGATACAGAAATTCTTCCTAGAATCCAAGAAAACAACATTCAATTTGCTCAAATTTTTAGTCTACCTCAGCGTTTTCATAAACTGTGAAAGATGTGAGTGTATTCCGCAACATAAATATATCAATCGACTCTCTTCTTCCTTTTCAGCCAAGCTTTTTTAAAATGTGGCATGAGCTTTTGGATAAGGTTTATTAGCATCTATAAACCAAAAGTCGATCAGAGAATGACAAGAATTGTGGGTGAAACATCATGTACCCCAAAAACATCACAATAACATAAGAACATTGTATAATAAAGAAAATATGAAGTGTGTCTTAGATATTTCATGAAATGGACCAGTTCTCATTTCTACGGCTTCTGAGACATATTTAAACTATAAATGCAAAAATCACAGGAACAAAAAAATTATTTAGAAGATTTTCAATGAATATGATACATATGTAAGAATTAGTGGCATCCAGACATGAAGGAAAATTTGCGGGGGTAAAAAATTAAAATAAAATATTAGAGCTTAATTTCCAACTCATAACAGTCCAATCCCATCACAAACTCAAGATTACATGTTCATGTCATTCAAATGAAATGGCATTCTACTGCAAATACGAAATAAATTTTGAAATGGATTAACCTTAAAGAAACAGAACATCAATTAAACTTTTTTTATATGTTACTTTTTGTTAACCCATGTCATCCACTTCATTCTCTAACCATCTAATAAATGATAAATAACATTATAATATTTTTTAAGTTAGCCTACATTTACAAATTCCTCTATTATATCAAATCAAGACAGAAATCATTGTACCTGTTAACTTTAACAAATCGAATTGTTTATCTTGTCCACAATCCTATTTTATCGTAGAAATAAGATGTTCTGTTATGCATCATTGTACCTGATAACACATATTTTCATCAGCTTTTCTCAGTTATGATGAGTGATTAGAGGTGGTAGAAAGTGGAAGAGGTAACATACAACCATTGAGAAAGAAACATAAGATAGGCCAGTTGAGCTGCAAACAAAATGTGTTATCTCCAAATGGATCGATTCCCTTCTTCACCACACGCTGCTGGGATTATTATCAAGAGTATGTTTCCCAGGTTCCCTAAATTTCAGCACTAATCTCTACTTGTAAGCCACACATGCATATATAAATTGTTTATCCACACGACAGAAACACACATAATGATATATCCATAACTATTGCACATATAGCTATGATCAGATCTTGTACATGTGGTAGTGGTGTACGTAATTTAACAGCTTTTGACCAAGTTTCCCTCAACCATAAAGGTTATCCCAATGTTCACTGGCATAATCACCTATATATTTTTCAACAATTCTCAGCATAAAACTTATTTATTAGGTTAAAACATGCATGCTTATATGTCTGCATATGTGGGTGGGATTTATACATAAAAGGTGATTGAAATCGATCGCCTGTTGTGATCTCCACATGTGTGTGTGTGTGTGTTTGTTCATGTAAGAATTAGTACACCATAAGAATATATCTTAAAGTGGTATTCCATCAAAGCAGCGTTAAGGCATCTCATTTATATTCGTACACATTACTGAGAAAAAATAATATCTCAAGTATCAATGAATATATATTAACAAAATAATATTACTTGTCTGTAAAGTGCTAAAACTTTAATGTTAGGTAAGGAAAGTTTATTCTACGATTAAAAAGAAACATAATTTATAGGTATTTGGTCATTAGAGCAAAAACTTAAATTTTACGGGCTAAATAGTTTAAACAATTATTCGGAAAGTAGGGTTATTAAGAAATATTTGTTATCTGTGTAGCAAAAATCTAAGACAAAAGGGTTTGACAGGGAAAAAAGAAAAAAAAATAATTCCTCAATCCGATTTAACACATTTTCAAACATTATATGTTTCGTAGTCTCATGGAAATGAGAAATCACAATTGATGAGCTGCAAGAGTTTTCGTAGCAATTGATGTAGCAAAGTATACAAATAGAGAGTAAAATAATGCCAAACTTTAGCGTATCAGACAAATGATAGATAATAAGTAATAATAGGAACAAAATCAAGAATGCTTACTGACCTTTGACATCATCATCACAAACAATGGACTGCTAGCATAAATATCTCAAGGAGCATGTGGTGATGTAAAGGATTTGGCAAAACCACCATATCCCACTCTTATCATTCACATTCAGAGTTTGAACCATAATGTAAGTTGCAACAACCTAAGAAAAATATACATTAAGGCAAGCTAAAATTAAGAGAAACCCATCTAATTTTTTAAAAACAGAAAAGTAAGTGGAAACAGAATTCTCTGTAAACTGGGATGAGCAGGAACGTTCAACCTACCTGAAACACCATTGCTGCACATGCTATCCCAACAATACCATATTCGTATAATCTGCATAAAACTATACCACCAACATCATTAAAAGTGGATCCTGGAAACATTGTTATATTATGTGAATACAAGATGCAGCAAGACATTCTTTTAAAATATTTGAAATAATTTACAATTATTGAAACAGAATGTTATTGAAACCAGAAAGGAGAATATAAGTTAACATGTTATTTTTTTAGTGAAAAAAATATCTGAAATAGAATTGGGAAAGAGAAAGATAAACCATACCTTCTCCCAACTTTATCTTGATGCTCTTTTAACTTCTTCCTGCAGTTTTTAAGTCACATGTACCCCATTTCTTGCCAATGTGAAACAAAATCTTACATCTCAAGCCTCATTGAAAACACACTAAAAGTAGAATTACATAATTCGATTTATTACCAGCACGAACCAAATAGGACCCTAATACTTGTAAAACCGATTCAGGACCAAAATTTTAAACTTATAAACATGATTACTAATTTAAGAAAATTAGTAATCATTAATAAAAAAAATTTGCTGGGGTAAATAAAATTAGAATAGAATCATCATTCCCCTTGTTTAAAGTAAATAAAATTCCAACAAAGTCAAATGCATTAAAAAAAATTAGTTTTTTTGGGTTTAATTTTACAATAAGTCAAATTCTAAAATTTTAAATATAATATGAATACCATTGTGATAATCTATTCTCGATCAGAGGAATTTTTTTCCCAAACTATCTTCGCCCCAAAAGAAAAAGAAAAATATAATGAAAATAATGTGAAATCATTTATAATTCATATGATAAAGCACTGACATTTTCCATTCATGATAATTTTTTTCTTACCTTTTGAAATCTTCTTGTTGTTTCTACATCGAAAAAGGGGGGAAAATAATCAATAGTTGAACATCCATTAAAAAAGAATTCAGGTAGAAGGCAGATTCTAATAAACAACAGAAGGCTCTCAGTAACTATTCAAGAATAGAAATGAGTTTCATGTAAAAAAAACCAATATAAAAAGTTAAATAGTAGAATTACAATATAAATAAAAGTTGAATAGTAGAATTACAATATAATTATTTTTTCTCTAAAGAGTAATTTATAATGTGTCTGAGGAGTAAATCTAGATATATTGAAAGAGTAATTATATTTTCTTTAAAAAGTAATTTATTTTTGTCTAAAGAGTTATTATTTTTTTGCCTAAAGAGTAATTTATAATGTGTCTAAAGAATACATCTAGATATATTTAAAGAGTAATTTTATTTGTTTGAAAAGTAATTATTTATGTCTCTAAAAAGTAATTATTGACTTATACGATAATTACTCTTTAAAGACAAATTATATACTTAAATCTGCAAATTCTCAATATATTTGAGAAGTCTCCAGAAGTTATGAAACCAACAACTAAACCAAATAATTCAATAAATCAATTAATCATGAACTATCCATGACAAAACCCGATTGGCCTTATCAAGTTGTCATGGCACAACAGCACAACAATGTACAAAACTGTTGGAGTTGCAAACTGGGAAGTAACTATCTCACTGGAAAGATTCCTCCAGAGGTTGGCCACATCAAGAACTTGCAGATTGATTTGAATTTGAGCTCAAACCATCTCCATGGAGAGCTTCCTGAAGAGCTAGGGAGATTGGATAAAATGGTATCTTTAGACGTGTCGAATAATCAGCTGAGTAGAAGCATTCCAGCTGCATTGAAGGGGATGCTGAGCTTGATCGAGGTCAAAATCTCTAACAATCACTTTAGTGGGCCGATACCCTCCTTCATACCATTCCAAAAGAGCCTGAATTCAAGCTTTCTTGGAAACAAAGGGCTCTGTGGTGAGCCTCTGAGCGTCTCGTGCAGCCTCAGTGATTCTGCTCGCAACGCTTACCATCATAAGGTGACAAGATCATATTAGCTGTTATTGGTTCGGGTTTGGCTGTGTTCACATCTGTGACTGTGGTGGTTCTGTTGTTCATGATGAGAGAGAGGCAAGAGAAGGCAGAGAAAGATGCGGGGGGTTGTTGAGGACGAGACGAGCAATAATCCAGTAATACTAGCTGGAAATGTGTTTGTTGAAAACCTCCAACAAGCCATAGACTTTGATGCTGTAGCAAAGCAACCATGAAAGATTCAAACAAGCTCAGTGCTGGAACTTTCAGCACTGTGTACAGAGAAGACATGCCTTCTGGAATGATCTTATCCGTCAGGAAACTGAAATCAATGGACAGAACTATACTCAACCACCGGAGCAAGACGATCAGGGAGGTTGAGAAGCTAAGCAAGTTGTGCCATGACAACTTGATGAGGCCAATCGGATTTGTATTGTGTTCGAAGATGTTGTGCTGTTGTATCCAGCAATATATTTTAATGTATAAATGGCAAGCAAATACCCTTTTTGGTGTTAATGTACACAGCCTGAATCATCAATGACAAGGCACAACCAAATGCTGTCCTATATCATCTTAGAGGGCCTTTTTTTTGTACATCTTCGTATTGCCCTGTCTGCAATCTATCTGTCTGCTGGGACTCGAACCCTCCGACTGTTCTTGAACAAGAAAATGCTCCAGAAATCTCTGAACAATATCAACATCATACATGGTCTCACTCTTGCTGTAAGAAGGGATCAAAAGAACTATCACTCTCACTTTCATGGGGTGGCATCTCAGATTCTGAAAAGAAGTGTAGGATCAAATAAATATTTGCACATTTAGTATCCTATACCTAGACTCAAAATTATAGACTAACCTAATTGATTCCAACAACTAACATACAATTAATTATTCAAACAACATCATAGCAGTGGAGACTTCCAAGTGTCAATTCAGGAGGGAAAACTCAGAACATCAGGACCAATTTCAGGAGATAAACATAATATTTAATCAAACAAGCAAAAATCTATAGAAAATGTCTCTGTTTTGTCCATATTTCTTCACAATAAATGTTAAAATAATCTCTGTAATTTCATTAGTAATCCATGACACATGTTGCAAATAATATTATCCCAACAAGCTCCCTCGGAATGAGCAGAACAAACCAAAGGCATAAACAGCAATCAATTCAGGACCAAGTAAGGCGATGAAAATGAATCTAAAGCTTCAATATTTAGATACCACAGCTAAATATAATAGCCACTTTTGTGTGGGCACTTTTCTGAACTTATGCTCTCCATTGTCCAACTTTTCCTACAATTGGATCCACGCATTAATTCATCAAATAGGAAAAAATCACCCATCTACGGTTTTTCCATACTCGTTGCTTTACATTGAGCTATCTATGACTTGAGGGTCAAAGTACCTACGTTCAGGAAGACGGGAACCTAGCACATTGCAAAGTCTTACAAGTTCCAGAGCTCTTGAGTGGAACAGATTCGACAGTTCATTTTGCAAGTCACTTAGTTCAGTAATATTATCAATGTTAGTTGAAATTCTTTCAGTGTGTCTCGAGTTATATATTGTACACAGAAATACTCATTTTGATAAGGAAGTTAAATGAAGAATTGCAATTAGAAATACTACTCACTACAGCGGGCTAACTCTACAAGTGTTAAGTTTATCAGAACCCAAATTTCTTCTTAGAAGCAGCAATTTTCAATTCAAGTAATGAGCCTAATGCAAATGAGCCTACATTTATTTCTTTACTATGTTGTCAATTTTATCTAGCTCTACGTTCTGTTTGATAAATTCTAAGGCACTAATTCAATCTATTTCCTATTCACCATCAATAGATATTCATAATTCAAACAAATGGGAAAGAAATGTTATGAAATCAAGTTAGGTCAGAGAATTTATTGACTGACCTGGTGTGGGGCAAAGGGCAGAAGATGATGATGTAATCGGCAGAAGCACAGGTGAAGGTGCTGTCTTATCGTCATAGGTGTAACTGTAGGAGCGTGGGCACGCGCTCTTGAAGAACAGCTATTTCCAAACCTCAGCCGATTGATAAACCGTCGCAACACTCGCAATCTCCACCGAAAATACCGTCGTTAATTGGCGACGAGCAGTAGACGGAAAATCAATTGACAAGGAAAAGGGGAGAGAGAGCGGGAATGGGAGAAAAGGAGAGAACGTCGTGAGAACGAACCCTAGAATGAATTGGTTTTTTTTTTTCCTTAAATATTCGGGTCGGGTTGATAATACGGGCAGAGTCTTGTTTAGGCGCACGGGTCTAAATCCGTGCGCCCGGGAGGAGCTTTTGCCATGATAAAATGGTGCATTTGAGATATTTTGTCGAGTTTTTAGCACAAAAACAGGGATAAAAGATCAAAATCTGAAGTTGAAATTTGTCCCACCCAAATTACATAACAGAGGAGATGAGAGCATGATCCGGCATTTTGCTCGAATCCGTGCGACAGTTCTGTTGGATTTGAGGAATTGTGGCCAATTGTTCAGCTTCAGACGAGCAACACCATCCAAATCCAAGAAAACTACTGAGGAGAAAGACGATGCCGAGCGATGGAGGGGTATCATTTGGCCACCGCCGAACAATAGCTATCCGGCGTGCACTACGCCTAGTTCACCTCCCTGCAAGCAGCAGAATCCAGAGATGAGAAAGTTTTCGTGTAGTGTGACATTCGATGGCGAGCAACATCATCCGGCCGAGCAGCTTTGGACCCAAATCCGTGTGTTCTACCCAATTTGACCCGATACACACTAGAAGCCCTAAGTAATCAGATTCCATCTATAAAAAAGAGTAATTCCATGACGAAGGAGAACAGTTCTCTCACCATATCTTCCATCATTCGTTCCACTACTACCATCACCCATATCTCGCCTTTCATCAGAAAGGATTCAAGAGAATGTTCTTCTTGTAAGGACGGAGGTGAAGATGGAGAACCACATAATTAGAATTTTTCTCCTCTTTTATTTTAGAATCATGGGTAAGATTTCATCCATCTCAATGGTTGTCTCTTGTAACACCATTAGCTAAGTTTCTTTTCGGTAGTGTTTGGGTTTTGAAGGTTCAAATCATATTATTCTTGCAGATTTCATAATCCTTTATTGAAGAAAACTTTTAAGACTTCTATAATTGTGTTCTTAATTCTTACTTATCTTATAGATGCATGAAATTAGCTCGAATTGCTATATAATTTGAAATTTTAACGTGTGCATGATTATATTAATCAACAGACAACAGTGCTAATTGAAGGGAATTAATAAATATAACATTTTATTATTAGACAATTAATATAGTATATCTTATATCTGACAAAACATTCCTTCTACATGAGCTTCTTTTCCATTTTCATCATTCTCAGACTCAGCTGCATTTCTCATGAAATTTAGCTCATCATCCTCCTTCATCTCATCAGCAGGCACAACTCGCTTCCCAAATCCTTTACTATTAGCTCTCTTGTATGCTTCAACTGCTACAACTTGAAATATATATTAATATAATATAATTTGTATGAAAATAGTAGTAACGAATTCAAATATGATAACTTTATAGAAATAGATATATAATATTAAGACACCTCTTGTGAGACGAATTTTTTTTTAGATGGGTTGTGAAACGGGTCGACTCATCACTAAAGTATGCTTATTAATTATGCGTTCCAAGGAAAGAATTAAAGTTTATTGCAATTATATACTTTTAAGTTGGGTTTGAATTGAGTCATTTCAAACTAATTGATTTGAGTGGATTTTAAATTCCTTGAAATGATTTCAAATTCATAATTCAAAAATTATTTTGAAAATAGAATTTTATATATGATAAATAAAAATAATAAAATTTTATCATATTAAATATTAAAATCTAAAATTTTATTAAAAACAATTTTTCGTGGAGGAAACTCTACCACCCAACCTACCCCTACCCACCTCCCACACTCAAAAGAATTTTTTTAAAATAAAATTTTAGATTTTAATATTTAAATAATAAAAGTATTACCACTCAGCTCTAACCCTTACCCACCCCATTCCACCCACGCCCATAATAAAAGAAAAATGATACTTCAAATAGAATGATTGGACCTGAAAATAAGATCAAATAAAAGTATAAAATATCAAATAAATTAAAGTATATAAATAAGATTTGTAGAATTAAAAAGAAAATAAAAAATCGTAGAGAAACGAAAATAAGATAACAAAAACTAAAAAAGAAGAATGATACTTCAAATGAGATAATTGAACCTGCACATAAGATGCACATAAGATCAAATATGAGAATGATTGAACATAAAAATAAGATCAAATAAAAGTATAAAAGAGATAACAAAAAATAAAAAAAAGAAGAATGATACCTCAAAATGATTGAACATGCACATTAGATCAAATCAGAGTAAAATATACATAAGATCAAATATGAGAATGATTGAACATAAAAATAAAATCAAATAAAAATATAAAAGATAAAATAAAGATAATAAAAAACAAAAAAAGAAGAATGATACCTCAAAATGACTAAACCTGCATAATAGATCAAATCAAAGTAAAATATAAAAGATAAAACAAATTAAAGTAGATTAGAAATAGTATGAAAGTGAAATAGAGAAAAAAAATAAGAAGAAAAAAAAGAGTAAGAATTTGATTAGGTAATGAAAAGGTTTATATAGAATTATTTGAAAGAATAAACGAACGTGATTGAAAGTAATCAACGATGTAGGAAAAAATGTGAAAAATTACCAAAGATAGCGTTGAAAGATTTGATATTAAGAAAATTAGTATATTGATTGACAATTAATAGAATATATGCCAATAATATTTTTTATATTTATCAAATTTATATTATTGATTAAAAAAATAAATAAATAATTTATTAATAAATAGAATCCATGATTGAGATCAAAAGTAATAGACGGTCAAGATTAAAATTGAAGATAAAAATAGAAATTAAGGTTATATATATTTATATATACATATATATATTATGCTTATTTAAAATTAGTCAAATATGCCAAAAATATATCTCATATTTACCAAATTTATATTGTAAAATAAAATAGTAAAATTTAAATAATAAAATCCATTATTAGTATAATTAAATTTTATGATTGAAATCAAATCATTATTTGGACTATCAATAATTAAATTTAATTATTTCTAAATAGAGTAAAATTAAAAAAAAAAGTAGAAGTTTAGGTTTACTTTTATATATGTATAGATAGATAGATGATTGAACCTTTAAATTTAAGGAGAATGATTGAACCTAAATTATAAATAATATGAAAGTAGAATCTGTAAAAGAAAAAAAAAGAAGAAGTATTAGAGGAAAAAAAACAAAAAGAAGATTATAAGAAGAACAAAAGATAGAATATTAAAATATAAAAATATGGTTCGTATAATTATTATAAAGCAAACACAAAAATTGAAGAGAAAAAAAATAGACAAAAAAACAAAGAATGATACCTGATTGAACTTACCAATAAGATCAAATATGAGAATGATTGAACCTAAAAATAATATCAAATAAAAGTATAAAAGAAGATAAAATAAATTAAAATATAAAAATAAAGTTTATAAAATTATTAAAAAAACACAAAAATCGAAGAGGAAAAAAATAAGATAACAAAAAATTAAAAAGTATAATGATATATTTAAGGAGAATGATTGAAACCGCATATAAGATCAGATAAAATTATAAAAGTCAAAATAAATTAGAATAGATTATAAATAATATGAATGTAAAATCTGTAAAAGAGAAGAAAAAGAAGAAGCATTAGAATAAAAAAACATAAAGAGAATGATTTGACCTACAAATAAGATCAAATATGAGAATGATTGAACCTAAAAATAATATCAAAGTATAAAAGAAGATAAAATAAATTAAATTATGAAAATAGGGTTTATAGAATTATTGAAAAAATACAAAAATCGAAGTAAAAAATAAGATAACAAAAAATTAAAAAGTATAATGATACCTTTAGGAGAATGATTGAAGCTGTAAATAAGATCAAATAAAAATATAAAAAACAAAACAAATTAAAGTCGATAATAAATAATATGAAAGTAGAATCTGTGTAAAAGAGAAGAAAAAGAAGAAGTATTAGAGAAAAAATATATATAAAAAGAATAAGGTCAAATATGAGAACGATTGAATCTAAAAATAATATCAAATAAAAGTACATATAAAAGAAGATAAAATAAATTAAATTATAAAAATAGGGTTTATAGAATTATTTAAAAAAACACAAAAATCGAAGAGAATAAGATAACAAAAAAATTAAAATGATACATTTAGGAGAATGATTAAACCTGCAAATAAGATCAAATAAAAATATAAAAGACAAAACAAATTAAAGTTGATTATAAATAATATGAAAGTAGAATCTGTAAAAGAGAATAAAAAGAAAAAGTATGAGAGAGAAAAAAAAATAGGGAGAAAGTAAGAATTTGATTAGGTTGAAAAGATTTATATATATAATGATTTTAATAAATAAACGATCGTGATTGAAAACAAATATTTATAGAGACGATTCTAATAAAAATAAAATCGATACTATATTAATTGAAATTAAGCATATATTGATAAAAAAAATTAATCAAATTTATATTGTTAAATTAAATCAATAAAAAAAGTAAATTTTAAATAATAAAAAAATTCATTATTAGTATAATTAAATTTTATAATTGATTGAAATCAAAGGAAATCATAAGTCCTATATAATAAATTAAATTATAATATATGAATATTGATTGATATATTAATTTA